>OW240916.1:9953758-10019357 GCA_933207985.1 Pelobates cultripes | reverse complement strand
GTGGAGGGTGCCACGGTGGAGGATGCCATAGTGGAGGGTGCCACGGTGGAGGATGCCATAGTGGAGGGTGCCATAGTGGAGGGTGCCATAGTGGAGGATGCCACGGTGGAGGATGCCATAGTGGAGGGTGCCACGGTTGAGGATGCCATAGTGGAGGGTGCCATAGTGGAGGGTGCCACGGTTGAGGATGCCATAGTGGAGGGTGCCATAGTGGAGGGTGCCATAGTGGAGGGTGCCACGGTTGAGGATGCCATAGTGGAGGATGCCATAGTGGAGGGTGCCATAGTGGAGGGTGCCACGGTGGAGGATGCCATAGTGGAGGGTGCCACGGTTGAGGATGCCATAGTGGAGGGTGCCATAGTGGAGGGTGCCATAGTGGAGGGTGCCACGGTTGAGGATGCCATAGCGGTGGGTGCCACGGTGGAGGATGCCATAGCAGAGGGTGTCATGGTGGAGGTTGCCATAGCGGTGGGTGCCATGGTGGAGAATGCCATAGCAGAGGGTGCAATGGTGGAGGTTGCCATAGCGGTGGGTGCCATGGTGGAGAATGCCATAGTGGAGGGTGCCACGGTGGAGGATGCCATAGTGGAGGGTGCCACGGTGGAGGGTGCCATAGTGGAGGGTGCCATGGTGGAGGATGCCATAGTGGAGGGTGCCACGGTGGAGGATGCCACAGTGGAGGGTGCCACGGTGGAGGTTGCCTTAGTGGAGGGTGCCATGGTGAAGGATGCCATAGCAGAGGGTGCAACGGTGGAGGGTGCCATAGTGGAGGGTGTCACGGTGGAGGATGCCTTAGTGGAGGGTGTCACGGTGGAGGATGCCATGGTGGAGGTTGCCATAGCAGAGGGTGCCATGGTGGAGAATGCCATAGCAGAGGGTGCAACGGTGGAGGTTGCCATAGTGGAGGGTGCCACGGTGGAGGATGCCATAATGGAGGGTGCCACGGTTGAGGATGCCATAATGGAGGGTGCCATAGTGGAGGGTGCCACGGTGGAGGATGCCATAGTGGAGGGTGTCACGGTGGAGGATGCCATAGTGGAGGGTGCCATAGTGGAGGGTGCCACGGTTGAGGATGCCATAGTGGAGGGTGCCACGGTTGAGGATGCCATAGTGGAGGATGCCATAGTGGAGGATGCCACGGTTGAGGATGCCATAATGGAGGATGCCATAGTGGAGGGTGCCACGGTTGAGGATGCCATAATGGAGGATGCCATAGTGGAGGGTGCCACGGTTGAGGATGCCATAATGGAGGGTGCCACGGTGGAGGGTGCCACGGTGGAGGGTGCCGCGGTGGAGGATGCCATAGCACAGGGTGCAACAGTGGAAGGCGTAATTTCTGAATGTGCCACTGCAGATGGTGCCACGGTGGAGGGTTTTAGATCTGTACTTTATTAAACCGATTGGTTTTATTTTACTGTAATCTCTATGAGTGCGCGCTCCCGCGACTATAGCCCGGCTGACAGCGCGCGCGGCCGCTTCCCCCAGCAAAACACTGCGCGCTCCCGCTCCCCCAGACTGACAGCGCGCGCTCCCTGGCGGCCTCCAGACAGCGCGCTCCCCACGTGATTCTCCCAGGGATTCGAGGCTTTCTCCGCTCCTTGCCTCCGATTGGCCCAATGTAGGTCAGCCCCGCCCTTTCACGTGACAACACAGCAGCCGGGCGGCCGCGCTTCCTACAACGTGATATGTGAAACCTGGTAGAATTTTATGGTTCTGGTGGACGGATGTCGTGCGGGCGGGCGGCTGCATTAGCAGCTTTCATCTGGCAAAGTGGCAAATGTTTTAATTCTTATTTATATAGTGAAATGTAATTAATCAATTGAACTGTAAAAAAAATCATATTGGGTTTTATTGTCCAGGAAAACTATTTATATTCAGTCTAAAAATGTAAATATAATTTTATATATATATAAATATACACACAAACTCTATATATTAATTTTTCATATTTTCCAACCCAGTGTTACGCTAATGCCCTTCCAATATTACCCAATATCGCCTACAAGTCCTCCATTCCCCCCTCGTTCCCACAGCCATATTGTCCGCAACCATCTATTTCTCCTCTGTTCACTATTATCTTTTCCATTGTATTTACAGTAATTATATAATGACAGCCAGTTGTCACTTCCATTAAACAGTGCAGTAAAACTCCACTATTTCCATCAGATCGTCTCCGAGAGACCACCTGTCTGGTGTGGCGTTTTGCCGCGCATGCGCACTAGCCCCCCCAATGTTTTCCTGTGGCAAAGAACTGGATTCGTCGAGATTATCAATACATACAAAATGCTAAAAAAAATCCCTCCCCTCACCCCTTCCAAACTGAGCGTGCAAATAATACAGCTTATTATTCAGGCCAAAAAATATAAAGTACTTGAAAGGCGTGTTGGTGAATGGAGTGTCCCTTTAAACCTGATATATAAAGTCCTACAACGTTCTTGTCATATTGAAAATGCAAAACAAAAATACCCAATAAAGAAACTAAATTAGTCTCTCAGTTAATTCGTAATTAAATATTTAATATGTCGTGTTCATTCATAGAATCATAAACCTGTGCATGATTGGAATATTTTTATCTAGCGTGGCGAATGGATTCTGAATGTTACCGCCGTAGGAAATTAATCCTGACAGCCGCGTAATGATGAATTCTTACTAATATCAAATCCAAATTCAACACAAAATATAACTTAAAAAAAAAAATCCTAATTCTGAACCACTGTGGAGGTTCTGCATATAAATATATATATTTTTTTTTTCAGGGAGACGGATATGTTGAGATTTTTATGTATTTATTCGTTTTAGCTGCTTTGTGACGTTCAAAATAAACACCCACAGAAAGCTGACAAATATAGTGTGCATTGTTGAATTTGACTGTAAGAAAATATTAACTGACAAAATAAAAATATAACGGTTTGAAAGGAACACTTCAAGCACCATAACTACTGCATCCCTGGAGCCCAACCCGCTGGGAGCTCCATTGGTTCCGGCTACTGTCCTCTTCCTACTCTACCTTATTCTGATACCAGATTTCTGACTTCTTAAATCGCCTCCAAGCCCTGACTAAAGGACTGGATCCCAACGTGCATCATGGCTTTTAGCGTCTACTGCTTCTCATGCTTCTCTTTAAGATGTTCCACATCTCCTCCATTTTGTGATTTCGGTTTCCGCCATCTTGTTTTTCTCGGCACTCCAATTCATACTCAAAGAGTTTGTACTCAACCCTGGCATAAGCCGCTAGCGATGTTCGCAAAGATAGGATTCTCTCTTAAATCACATTAACGAGAGAGTCTTAAACCCTTTTTGTAATTTTGTGGGTTGAAGTTCAACAAAATCCAGGGGGCCGACGATGGGCACCCCTTGCATATGCTCCATTACTGACTGTAAAGTTAATTGGGTCTCTTTTAAAATTACAGCTATTTATGGTTTTATTCATGCTTTTATCAGGGCAGTGTAACATATTCCTCCTCATCTTGCGGCATTTGCGCTCAGCGCCCGTGTATCTGTATAACTGACTGCTGTAACATGTATTATAGCCCTACGTCCGCCCACATTGATGACGACGTCAGCGTGCGTGTGACGTCACGCGGTAGACAAGCGCGACCGTTCTGGGGTCAAAGGCTGATTTCGGCCAATGAAATTTGTTAAGGGCTTATTTAAACGCAATTTTACTTTTCCTCATTGCCCTGTCGTGGTTTCCCTTAGTCGTTGTCCGAGAGTGTGTTCCTGAGCGTTTATTTCTGGTATTTGACTTTGGCTTTGTTTGACGTCCTTGACTTTTGGCTTTCCCTTATCGTTGCGTCCCATTCTGTGTCCCTGACCTTAGCCAAGTATCCTGACTATTCTTTGGTACATTAAGTCCGGCCATTCTAAGGCCCGGTAAGACGCTACCTTTTAGTCCTAGTTGTGATACAATTTTACGTGCTGGATCAGTAATCCTGACAGGCAGCCATCAAGCCACAATGTGCCCGTACTTATGATTACTTTAAACGCCCAAACTTTGCTGTGCTCCAAGGATTACAGGCCCGAGTACTCCCGCCACATATGGATTTCCGAGTGCTCTTAGCTTTCAGCGTAGATTGTACTTACTGGGGTAATTACATCTTAGCAAACAATGTCTTTGGAATTAGCAATAACAAGTTATTTGGCTAATGTTCACATTAGGATTTGCGAGCACACTGAAAGCTTTATATTCAATAAAATGAAGAAACATCCAACACACTGTGTTTCGCAGACGCATCATTCAGCCCCTATTTATGTTGCAGGAAATAATGATCCTGTGGGTGTGTTATTGTGCCTGATTAGATTCTCTCTTTTTATACACCGAGAGCTATAACAAAGCTGGAAGATAATTGCGCTTCTTCATTAAAAGATGTGTGGTTCACCCGCACCATGTATGAATGCATCACGAATTAAGAATTATTATTGGCCCAGTTTGATGTTTGGAGGGAGATCTCAATAGCCATACTAACAGGATCTCTTATGTTGTTTGTTTGTTCTGTTCAATTTAAAACATTTGTGGTGAGGTTTAGTACATGTCATCGGCAAAAAATAAATAAACAATAGCAAAGTTATTTACAGATTTATTATTTAATGCAACCCGCCACGACATTTCCTGTTATAAACTTCTCCTACTGCACAATTAAAAACTTCCTAGGGTAATAGAAATGGTGAAGAGGATATGTGACTCACATGCTCCAGGTAGGTAGATATTGAAAAATACAAACAAAAACAACAAAGGAGAAGACAATAGTGTAGTACAGTCCAGTAAAACAGTATAAGGAGACACTCTCAAGGGAAATCATTAGCCCTAACATGTCCACTTGGGCGGTATGGGGTACTTATTGCTTTGGAACAAATTATCTGTAATATATAAAAAAACAGAAAAAGTAGAATCTATGTACTGTAGTATGTCCAGGAGAAATACGTGGATGTGAATTGATAGGAGTACATTCACATATTAATGAGCCCAATTAATGAGATTAGGAGTACACTCACATAGTAATGAGCTAAATTAATGAGATTAGGAGTACACACATATTAATGAGCTCAATTAATGAGATTAGGAGTACACACATATTAATGAGCTCAATTAATGAGATTAGGAGTACACTCACATGTTAATGAGCTCAATTAATGAGATTAGGAGTACACACATATTAATGAGCACAATTAATGAGATTAGGAGTACACTCACATATTAATGAGCCCAATTAATGAGATTAGGAGTACACTCACATATTAATGAGCTCAATTGATGAGATTAGGAGTACACTCACATATTAATGAGCTCAATTGATGAGATTAGGAGTACACTCACATATTAATGAGCCCAATTAATGAGATTAGGAGTACACACATATTAATGAGCCCAATTAATGAGATTAGGAGTACACTCACATATTAATGAGCTCAATTAATGAGATTAGGAGTACACTCACATATTAATGAGCTCAATTGATGAGATTAGGAGTACACTCACATATTAATGAGCTCAACTGATGAGATTAGGAGTACACACATATAAATGAGCCCACTGTGATAGCTTTATATATACTGCTTAATCCGCGATCTTGGGAGGTATATGTTCCACCATGGATAACTCAAGTAGCAAACAGTAGGAGTAAAAAGGAAGTCCAGAAAGATAAAAAGCTAAAAATTCAATTTATTAACAACCGATTAAATTAAACAATAAAAGTTACACTGTTTTGCCAAAAATATGTTTTATCAAAGTGTCTCAAATGAAGGATTTTAAATCTCTCTCCTCACCGAGTACATATCTCTCTTGGATGAAAAAAGTGTTTGAGTGGCCTCTGAACCCCATATTTGTTGAGGGAACCCTTTATTAGTACCCTATTTAAATGTAAAAATCAGATTAGATTTCTCATGACCCCTAGTTTCTTGTGAGTCCTGTGAACATAGCTTTCCCACTGCCTTCACCATGAATGCGTTGGGGTGTGAGGCTCATAAAAGGGTGGGGGGGGGATACATTCACACCTACTTTCTTCATCTCATGGGCTGTGAGATGGAGGAGTAATACAAGGAAATACAGCAAGGTGGTAAGTAAAAAAAGGCTGTTTTTGAAAACAGAATATGCAAAACAGGTACAGCGCGTTTCTTACTCTTGGGGACTTCCTCAGGGACCGAATAGTAAAAAACATAAAAATAGTTAATTGCAAAAGTAGCCATTACTCACCCTGCCAAGAACCCTATGATCCAATAGAACTGCTCATCATCAAGTCCCTCCTATCTTATGTTGGCGTGCGGGTTTCACCTGTTTGCAAATGTGTTCCATCCACAGTGCCTGCGTTTCAAAAGCTTTCCACCTCAATGGTGGTTTATTAGAGCTTAACAGCGAAAAGTTCTACAAAAATTAGAAAAATTGAGGCAATCAAAGAGCCTAATAATGTCCAATAATATTACATATCAGTACGGAGAAGTGGTGGTGTAATCTCTAACGTATTCTTTTTCCAACATAATATTATGATAACTACTCATATAAATGTGAGATGTTTCGTTGCCACTTCTCCATCCGTTTATGTAGTATTTTTGGCCGCTGGTAGGCTCTTTGCTTGCCCCTCTATGTTGTGCGAATTAATATCTCAGCATCTCGTGAGTGCAATTCTACTTAGCGCTACAGTATTACACTAAGTTGTGTTTATTTGTATTCGAGGAAACAGCTGAATATTTTTTACTATATTGTTTAGTAGAGATTGTTGGTCCCAGGGTCTTGTATTACTACTAGACCCTTTACTCAATGATTGTCAGTCACTGTCAACCTACAGCTCGGCCTCCAAAAATAATATTGCCGCCCGCGCCATACCAGTTCATACCAGGGATTAAATACCATGATTGGTTAAGAGCGCTAAGTTGACACTACTCTTGGTATAGTGTGAAGCGGGGCATAGCTCAGCCTTTGTTATCTTATAAGTGAAGACCTGGCTGCAGGCTTCTCTGGTCCGAACGTCTCTAATAAATGGTAACTAAACTGTTTAGTATCGATGTGGGACCCAGAGATCCAGGCATCTGAATTACTTCAATCCATTTTAAGTTTTTCTGGTGCTTCCAGTATTCCTTTTAAGTAAGCATTGACCATGAGGCGACACAGGGCTTGGACCCACTGGAAGGAATTTGGATGGAGAATATTTGGCACTGACGGGGTTAATGTCATGACAATATATTTTGGCCAAAATGTCACACGCTGCGTCCAACTCTCCAGGGGATGGGGCATTTCGGACATATTCTCAGAGGATTATCCATTAAAAACCTCATGGATTAATTGAAATCCAAATTGCAAAATTTAGGCCAAATGTATTTATTTAGAAAAATCCTCCAACTAAGCAGGAAGGAAAACACGTTGTCTGCTTATTAATCTCCTTTCTGACTGGCTGTCTAAACCTAATGGGAGTTGTAAACAATAGTTGGAGATTTACTGATTTCACTGACTGCTGGTAATCGCTCGTCTGTTTTTTATTATTATTATTATTATTATTATTTTTTTATTTTTTTTAAATGGAAACTTTTTTGTTTAAATGTTTACCAAACACCATTTATCCCACACTATACGCATTATGACGTACAAAATGCATTGTTTTGTTCTCAAGAAATATTTAATTAGGACACGAAGAATCACCTATGGGATTTTCTTTTTAACAAAACCCGATTAAATAAATGCTGTAATCAGTAAAGATTTGCTTATGGTTCTTGACTGCACTCTGCGCTTTATATTCACAGATTGCAATTATTTGTTAATGTATTTTTTTCTTCTCCTTAAGCCACTCAGGTACCTATTTTATCTCTCATTCAAGACTGGAGATCACAGCAGACATCCATGTGTTCAAAAGACTAATAATGACCCACAATTATGCCTCGTTCAGAATATTTTTTTATGTATTTTTTTTTTTTAATTTTCATTGCCCCTGTTCTGTGGCAATAGGTTTTAAAAACAGTAAAAGGTTATATTTTTCCTATGGACGTAGGTCCCTAAAAATGGATTGCGCTCGATTTGGTAGTTATTCCCAACAAAAAAAAAGTCAAGAAATTAAACGAAGTGGATTTGTATAAAGCGTTTTAGTAGAACTTCTGTATCTACTATGTACAATGTTCGAGTTCTAGACACAAGGTTACGAAATTAGTTTTCAGTAGTTCACACTCCCCCGGCCTTAATTAAAATTCCCATTATCTGTAAGAGGTGACCTGGTTTTTCTCTATGGACTATCAAAATATTCATTTTAAAACACAATCAGTCGTATTGCAATATAAACATCTGGGAAAAGTTGTACATGGTGCAGCTCGACTGACGAAGACATGGTATCGAGTGAGTGCATGCGTTTCATTCGTAGATTTTGAACATATAGGACGAAGAGTGGAACCAATCCTGACGTCTGTCATTCCTACACCCATAACTGCAATGTCCTGCACCAAGCTAATCTGGGGAGAGATAAGCGATTGGACTGACAGGTCAGTCTGTCAGCTCGGCGCAGTCTATTTAATTTTGATGCAGTTCTGATCTGTATTACAGGCACACTCCAGCCTGGCTTGACCCCTAATTTATTAGCACATTGAGAAAAATTTAAAAAAAAAATTGTATTACTGGTATATTGACCAATAACTGTACCCCACGATTTAACCCTCTCATTACTGACGGGTGTGAGCGGAAACTGCAACTCTGCAAACTGGCACGAAACAAGCCATTAACTTATACTGCCCAATCTGTGCTCTCGATTCTGACAGCAAGAGCTGGAAATTTAAATAAGAATGCTTTGAATTTACTGTACTGATTTGTCAGACTCCGCTCCAACGGCTGTGTTACCTAGCAACACGAGACAATTTAAAGAGACCTGAATTTACCCACAACCAAGTTTATGCCGGCAACGGACGAGACATGCTCACCGGGACCTCCTGGAATAATGGCTGGGATTGGGACCTTAAATATTGTTTATATTATTTTTATATATATATATATAATTATATAGCTAGTCCTGCCGTGTCCAATCTTTTTCAACATACTGACGTACCATCTGGGATACTGCTGTTATAGGCAACAAGGTTTCTTAGGCTACACTTGGGGGTAGTTTAGCTAAATACCCCACTAGCTTTGGGCAGTTTTCTCCTCCTTAGCCTTTTACCCTCTACCCCCCAAATATAGATGGCATATTAGGGCAGTTCTACTAATCTGTTATTTTGCCTTCCTTGCAACCCACTTTCTGGTACAAGCTCCGTATACCCTATATTTACTCCCCCACCTCCGCCATTTGGCTCTCTTTATGTGAAGTACTCATATCCTTTTGTCTTATTATTTGCAAATAAAATTGTGTTTTTATTTTATTTTCTATATTTAGCAAGGACTTTTTTGCGTCCTTTGGACTTTATGTCCATTGGTCATTTCTGTTTTTAGTTTTGAAATTTTAGGGTTATCCCCTTTTTGAGGGTTCTTTCACACACCATTAGTCCCTTATTGGGACTTTGTTTCATTTTGGTTTAATATTTTGTTTCCTCCTTAAAGCAATACTATGCAAGATGGCAGACATATGCCTTTTATAAAATGTAAAACATTTATCAGCATTGCTCCCCTCCCTTCCTATCTACCCATAGGACAGAAAGAGGGTGGTAGCTGCTGCATATCTACCACTGGCTATTTACTAATGTATGCCTTGTAGGGAATCCAAGGTGAATTATTAATTTTAGGCTGAAATAGTGAAATCTGATAAAATTCTCCAATTTACTTGCATTTTCAGATCAACTCGTTTGGAATGGAATTTTAAAGGAACACTATAGTTACCTAAATTACTTTAGCTAAATAAAGCAGTTTTAGTGTATAGATCATTCCCCTGCAATTTCACTGCTCAATTCACTGTCATTTAGGAGTTAAATCACTTTGTTTCTGTTTATGCAGCCCTAGCCACACCTCCCCTGGCTATGATTGACAGAGCCTGCATGAAAAAAAAAACTGGTTTCACTTTCAAACAGATGTAATTTACCTTAAATAATTGTATCTCAATCTCTAAATTGAACTTTAATCACATACAGGAGGCTCTTGCAGGGTCTAGCAAGCTATTAACATAGCAGGGGATAAGACAATTTTAATTAAACAGAACTTGCAATAAAGAAAGCCTAAATAGGGCTCTCTTTACAGGAAGTGTTTATGGAAGGCTGTGCAAGTCACATGCAGGGAGGTGTGACTAGGGTTCATAAACAAAGGGATTTATCTCCTAAATGGCAGAGGATTGAGCAGTGAGGCTGCAGGGGCATGTTTTATACACCAAAACTGCTTCATTAAGCTAAAGTTGTTCAGGTGACTATAGTGTCCCTTTAAATTCACTTCGAATTACTGACAATTCACACTTTGGTGAATATCCAGGACAAAATCCTCCAGTCAGTAACCGGCTGCCTGCAGGTTTATTTCTGATATAAACAGCTTTTTCACACAATGCAAAAATAAAACAAAAACTGTTTGCCCCTTTTAGTTGAAGTTGTGGCCACATTGCTCTGTGTAAGAAATGAGGGAATAGACATGACTGTAACGTTATACATTCATGTATCTGGGAGGTGTGGCTAGGGCTGTACAAACAAAGTGATTTAACTCCTAAACGGCAGAGAATTGAGCTATGAGACTGCAGAGACATGATATATACACCAAAACTACTTCATTAACCTAAACTTGTTTTGGTGACTATGGTGTTCCTTTAATAATTTTTTCCCACCAAATTATATGATATGTAGTGTCTTTATCAGGGGGACGTCACACTAAGCCTCCACCTTCCCTAAGTGTCCATTGGACTTCAAATTAAATATTTTCCTGACATGCTGTGACGCAGTTAACGGCTGGGGTACAGTGTGACACCCCCTCATCTCTATGGGGCATTTTAATAAAATCAGGATAAATCTACCTGGAGAGTCCCTTTAGCGGTACAAGAGTTTTATATAAGATGAATTATTGTTAATAATATTTATAAAGCGCCAACAAATTCCGCAGCGCCGTACAATGGGTATACTAACAGACTTGTATTTGTAACCAGTTGGATGAGTTGGACGCACAGGAACGGAGGATAGAACGTGACACACTGCTGTCTCTTTAAACAATATAATAATAATAATAAAAAAAGCTATTTCAATTTGCCTTAAAATAGGGTTAATTTGTGAGTTTCACTGAGGTACTTGGTTAGCGTCCATGAAGGACTGTCTGATGTCACTTTACGCAGCCGCCATGGTCGCCGCAGTGTCTTGGCGTTTTCGCGAGTTTGTGATTCATTTGGTGAATGGCTGTTAGTTCACAATAAGCAGGGAAGTCCAAGCAGGTGGAGTAAACATTTTTATAGATTTCTCTTTTTTTTACACGTTTAAGAACTTAAACTTAAGAAATTTAAAATCTAAATTTAAATTTCCTTTAATTTGAGAGAGCATTTTTAGTAAATCTTTATCACTGGTCGCAGTGTGATATGTATTTTCCCTGTTAGTACATTCTAACTTGTCATTTTCTTTTAGTAAGATTAATTACAGTATGAACTGGGTGAGTGTGTGGGGAAATTCGGTGCGCGCGGTGACGGGCAGCGAGATATCCAGTGTGTACAGTAAGTGGATGAGTATGGAAAGGCTGCTAGAGGCAGGCAGGGGGGGGCGTGGCCGTGACGTCACGCCCTGCACATGGAGCTGTAGGATCAGAGCTGCTCAGCTCAGACCAGTCTCTGCAGCTGGAGGAGACACACAGCAGCTGGCACTGATCCAAACCCTGCAAAAACTGGAGGAGACACACAGCAATTCCTACTGTTTCAAAGGCTGCAGCAGCTGGAGGAGACACACAGCAGCTCCCACTGATCCAAACCCACCAGAGGCTCCCACTGATCCAAACCCACCAGCAGCTCCCACTGATCCAGACTAGACACACACAGCTCCCACTGATCCAAACCCTGCAGCAGCTGGAGGAGACACAGCTCCCACTGATCCAAACTTACTAACAGCTGGAGGAGACACACAGCTCCCACTGATCCAAACCCACCAGCAGCTCCCACTGATCCAAACCCACCAGCAGCTCCCACTGATCCTATTAATCCTATTAATAGCTGTACTAGACACACACAGCTCCCACTTATCCAAACCCTGCAGCAGCTGGAGGAGACACACAGCTCCCACTGATCCAGACACTGCAGCAGCTGGAGGAGACACACAGCTCCCACTGATCCAAACCTTGCAGCAGCTGGAGGAGACACAGTTCCCACTGATCCAGACCCTGCAGCAGCTGGAGGAGACACAGCTCCCACTGACCCAGACCCTGCAGCAGCAAGCATGGAGAAAATGTCAAGGGTGCTCCCTCTGAATCCAAGTTTTATACCCCCTTCATATGGGGTGCTGAAATCCCTGCTGGAAAACCCCCTGAAACTGCCCCTACACCATGAGGATGGTATGACAGCTGCAATCTTACATAGAATTATATGTAACAGAATATATAGAGCTGGGATATAATGTATCGAAATTATTATATATAATATAATACAATATAGAGCTGGGATATAATATATAGAGCTGGGATATAATGTATAGACATTATTATATATAATACAATATAGAGCTGGCATATAATGTATAGAGCTGTGATATAATGTATAGAAATTGTTACATGTAATACAATATAGAGCTGGAATATAATATATAGAGCTGGGATATAATCAATGTAATTTAATATAATATATTATAGAGATGGGATATAATATATAGAGCTGGAATATAATCAATGTAATTTAATATAATATATTATAGAGATGGGATATAATATATAGAGCTGGAATATAATATATAGAGCTGGGATATACTGTATAGATTTAATATATAAATAATATAATACAATATAGAGCTGGAGTAGAATGTATATATTACTATAGCTAAGAATATAATATAATGAATATAATATATATATAATGTATAGCTAGAATATGATATATATATATATATATAATATGGAATACAGGGCTGGAGTATAATAAATAATATAATATATATAATATAATATAGCTGCTATTTAATATAGTGTATAGATGTAGTATAATATATAGTGTATATGTTAAGTATAATACAATATATGTAATATATAGCTGACGTTTGATATAGAATAAAATTTATATAGTGTTTAGCTGGACTATAATACATACATTCCAATATAAAGACAGGAGGAGAGGAGTGTATAGTGTCCCACTAAGGTAAACTAACAGTTGGAGCTACACTATAGAGAGCGGGGCTTGTCCAGTATTGCAATCTAAAATGACAGTATTATTTATATATGGGACTGAACTGTATAGCCAGGGGAAGGGATTATAGATTATCGATTCACTGTTTATCTGTATCGTATGATTTCCTGCTCTCAATGTGCGTTAGGGGGCATCTTGCGTATTCTTGGGATCTGTTAAGCCGTATATATAGGTTTCGTTTACCAATCTGCCTCCTCCTTCCCCCACGATATGACCCTGTGGTGGTCATTTTATTATTCCTACAATGAGATACTATAACTATCTCATTGTATAGGGCAGGCTGTATGTGTGAAATAATGCACATATGACAATATAACACATAGTGGAGTAATATGTTTATACAGAAGTCTCAGCTGTTTAATGCGATGATGTTAAACAATCTGGACAATCACGAGGGGTCCCGCGCTGCCAAAATTAATCACATTTTCTAGAGAACACAGGTCTTTGTGTCCTGAGACGCCGAGGGCTGTTTGTCGCCAACTCGGTTTGGGATCGGATTTAGGGATGAAAGATTTCCTGGGAAAGGCAGATCTCGTTGACACGTTGTTTAGTTTAGTTTGTCCCTTAATGAGATTACGTTAAAGCTTTCATTATGTGGGCACGTGGTACTCTTCACCCGATAGATGGTCATTGGCTCGGTAAATCGGAGCTTGTGATTAGAATATAATTTACTGACCGCTGTCAGTAGCCCATCGTAGAAAGAAATGATATTGCCAAATTAAGTGACAGCAGTTGGTATGGGACAGAGAACTGCATTTGGCAACATCACCATAGAAACCAGCGAATTTCTCAAAAAGTAGCACTTTACCCTGTTATTACCCACTTTAGCACAGTCTGGCACCTCATAGTTAAAAAGGGCATTATTTACTGAACAGAGAGTCGTGTGGATTTAACAAGTGACTCGGACTGTATTGTAGCACGTTTTGAAGAATTTCTAAATACACAACTTAGAAAGAAATATTGCAAAGATATTGTGTTCCTTCTTAGGTTAAAGACGCCTTCACTGCGCAGCTCACCACATTTAAATGCATGGCTTGGTGAATGACCCCCTTTACCCTGCAGCTCGATGGCATGCCAGACCCCAAAACTCTTGTAAAATGATTACCAGAGTCTAACGTTTAAAACCGTTTTCACTGTATACAGTGTAACATCCATCTGTAAAGCTAACACTCACAGCTGATTGAAGTATTTTAACTGCTATCTGTTTGAACGGTTTAACCCCCCCGTAACGCACAAAGTACTTTAGACATAGCCTCAGTGGGTGCAGCGTGAAGTTATTTACAGTGAGCAGAATTGATTCTCTGTGTGAATACTCGCTGGCAATAGGCCAAATAGACTTTTAAATTGTAAATATGAAGAAAGGGAGGTAAAAATGACATTCAGCGCTACTTTTACAAAACATCGGCAGATTGCAGTAAAATATCCCCGAACGACTGGCTGCAGGCAGCGCATTGTTAGAATCTAAACCTGGGTGCTTATTTACTAAACAGTGAGATCTGGTAGTGATATCAAATCGCAGTTCCAGATTGGCTGCTGGAGCCTAATCCCTGTTTTTAATATATTTGTCTGTTTAGTAGACATGTCCCTGTGGCGGTTTGCTGTACACGCTCCCCCATAAATAGTAAAAATCTATTCCTCCCCTCAGAGAAAACCTCAACGCATTTATAAACAATTAAAGGCGCAGAAATATATGTTAGAAGCGGGCTGCGCACCACGTGTCTAGGGGAAATAAATTGAGTTTTATTTATTTTATCACTCCTGTCTCTTTCGTGTGATTTGTTCATTTTCTGACGGTGAAACTCACAACCTCAGCTGCTGTTTCATTTGGCTCCAGGGGCCGTTTGCAGAAACTGTTAAATGATGAAAAACTAACAGGGTTTATTGAAAGTGAGAATTCAAAGTATATTCAAAGAGAATTTCAAATTTAAGGCCAAGGTAGCTGAACTCAGAGCATAGCTGACTGAGGATTTTTTTCAGTTCGTCTATTGTATCCTTAAATTTGAAATTCACAACAATTCTCACTTAGAACACAATACAACGTTAGCTTAATGAAGCAGTTTAGTGTATAGATCATGCTATACGGAGGGGGAAGCTATAGTGCCAGGAAAACAAGCTTGTTTTCCTGGCACTACAATAGTTTCCCTTTAAAAGGAGGTTAACACTCTTGGATATTAATTATAAAATAGTTTTAATAAGTAAAGTACCCGACTTGGTATAATATAAAACAACACTCTATTTCCATAACAATTTAATCTAAATGAAATTGTTATGATGCCCCCAAGCACACTCTTACCTTAAATTAAGTCTTAAGTTAAACTTGCTTGGAAACTGGTTAAACTCCAAAGGTGCCTCCAGCGCCAATCTCCAAGTCCCCCAGGTGGGATCGGGTTTCAGAATATGAATTACAGGAAGCACAGAGTGCCGCTGGGCAGGGGCGCCGCTGATTAGCTAAAGCGGTTGGCTGACGCTCTAAGCAAAACAGTAGCTGCCCATTCATAAAAAAAGGTACGTAACCGAATCTTTACAGTTTGGCAATTTTAAGCTAAAGTTTAAAATTCAATTTGGAGTCTCCTTAAATTCTCACTTTGGTAAATAATCCTGAGTCTATTTGAGTTAAAATAACAATAAAACTCCAAGACAATCAAATCGAAGCTAAACGTACCATTTCTGGCTCAATTAGATAATTCAATTTTATTTTAATGAGTATTATTTTGTAGCTAATGGGCAGACATGTTTTACTGGAGAGAAACATATTCGTGTTTACCAAGGTAAACTTGGAGCAGTTGGAATTTGAAACACATCTGGAGCAATCACCAGAGACCCCAATGCATCGCTCCAATTACCCAGTCACTTGCATCAAGTATGATTTAATACAAGTGACTCCGGTATAATAACTTCACTTTACCGAACTGTGCCAAATTCTCCACCAAAGTGTAACATTTTTCACTAAGCTACATATTGCATTCAGTATGTCTGTAGGACTTAATGGGGCACTTCAAATACCTAAAGCACTTTAACTTGTTTTTTTCATTTTACAAAAAGTTTAGATTTCTATAGAAATTAGCACTTTTATAAATTAACCTTGTTACACCTCCATGGCTGTCAACCAGATAGCAGGTCCTGTCACTCCCTGGTTAGGTTAGCTCAGTGGAACTAAACTCTAGAGGCAGCAATTACCCAGAGTTCCTGCCGTGTAAAGACCTCTCATTGAGCTGCATTGGGAAGTCTGTGATTGGACAGCCACGGAAAGTCTGGGCGGAGTTAGAAGAGGAGGGCTTGTAAAAGCTGCAGACAATAGATTTGCAGTTTTCACAAGCTGTTTTTAGATATACTCTTGATGAAAAAATGCACAATTATATGCAAACATATTTTCATTGGGGATATATCTACTAAATTGTAAAAAACTAACATTTTTTTCCATTGTTCATTTTAGTTGCTTTCAATCAGTTTGATTTTTTTAGAAATGACTGGTCTTGTTTTTTCCACAGCCTTCTTTAAAGAAAAGGACAAAGAGAAGAAGTTGGAGGATGAAACCACAGGATCCACTGTCCCGCAATCAGCTTTCTTGGGGCCAACTCTCTGGGATAAGACCCTGCCGTACGATGGCGACACCTTTCAGTTGGAATACATGGACTTGGAAGAATTCCTGTCTGAGAACGGTATCCCTCCCAGCCAGTCCCCACATGAAATCAGCCACCATCAGCCTACACTATCACAAGCTCCTGTGCCCACCCCTTCCATCATTGACCTCAGTAGCCGAGCGTCCACATCTGTTATACCAGGCTTGGTAGCTCCAAACTGCATGCACAGCCCAGTGACACCTGGTAAGTTCTGACAATAATTGATAAATTAACACGCACACTCTCTCCCTATCTCTCTCAATGTCCACCCACCAGTTTGTACTTCTTGTACTCCTTTAGTGAGTTTGAAATGAGGGCAGTATAAGGTACGGTGATGGACTGCACTAAAATATTGTCTGCCGACCTGTGCGGTCGGACAGCCTCTGCCGATCTGTGCGGTCGGACAGCCTCTGCCGATCTGTGCGGTCAGACAGCCTCTGACAATTAGTGAGGACAGGACTCTATCAGGCTTTTGCAAATCAGAGAGCCTCTCTCAGCCTCTCTTAGGAATCTCTTGGGCAGAATTTGAATCTAGCCAATCTACAGAAAAGAAAGGAATGGCCCCTAATATTTGCCAAGTTACAGACACAGGAACATATTAAAAAGTTGCAGAAAGCTGGTGGATAAATGTCCTCCTTTGTTTTGCTCGTCCTTTAAGTCCTTGCATATCTGTGGAAGTGCGTGAGGTAATTATTTGCGCTCTCTACTCTTATAGGATCATTTCAGAGAGCTGGAGAGACCAGGATTAGTATACTGGGTTAAACTCTCCGTTTTAGCGTGAGGTGGCATTCCAGCAGATGAATTTATCTCAAGGCCACCTGTAACCATGGATAAAATATATGGACGTGTGAGCTCACCGCGTGATGCAGCAGTGCTGGTTGTTGTTTATATGTTGTATCTTAACAATGACAATAATCCGAGCGGTCGAGGCATTGAGTTTATTTTAAGGCAGCCCTTACAAGATGCTGTGAGGATGACTTTACTTTCTCTGTATTGAAGTGGAACGAATGATCATAGAACACGATGAGTGGGCAAAATATCGATAGCTGAAAGTGCCAGGTCCAGTTACTACTTAGTGGACTGACGATGATATGGAGGGGCGGGAGAAGGTACTTACTCTGGTTGATATGCAGCAGTCATAAAAATTATTTGAATAATTAATACAGTTATGCAAATTGCTGCTTAGTTAACCAGAATAATCAACAGAACTGACGCGAGTGATAAACACTTAAAGATTCAACATTCTGTAGATTAAGTGAAATTCCAATGATGATCTTTCTAAGGGGTCTGATATCCAAAAGTGGTTTAGACAGTGCCGCTCTCCAGTCCTTTAAAGGGACGCCATAGCCACCGGAGCCTCTACAGCTTAATGTAGTGATTAAGCACCATAAACAGAGAAAAGGCACTGTTTACATTGCTGCCTAGGAACACCTCTAAGGACCGTCACTCAGACAGCCATTAGAGGTGCTTCCTAGTCAAGTGCTGTACACGATGCAGCACCTACATATCCTAAATGCGCAATAGCCTCCCAATGCTTTCCAATAGGAAAGCATTGGATTGGCTGAAATCATTAAGATTGACGATCTCAGCCAGGGAGGCGGAGTAAGGCGGGGCCAGCCATGAGAAAGACTGGTGCGGCTTGGGAGAAAAGGGTACGTTTTAAAATCTTTTTACTGCTCTGACAGGCGGCCGGAAACCTAAATAGCTATTTTAACACTATAGTGTCAGAAATACATGTTTGTGTTCCTTCAAGGTGGTATTTACTATAATGCAGCAAAGGTTAATGTTGGTCTACAAGCTGGCTAAGCATCGTGGTAAATGTAGTGAATAAAAGCAATTCTAAATTAAAATGCAAATTGAGAAAGATTTACTATTTTCCTGTAAATTATAAAACTTATATCCAAATTGAATATTTTTTTTTTTAAAGTGTTTAACAAGTCTAAAAAAGATTAAAGCAACATTTAGACAGTTTTTAAGTTTTTCGGTATTTACTTTTAGCTGTTAGCTTTTCCATTTCCTTCACACAGAGAACCCTTCTTCATACATTCCCAAACATGCTTCAATAATATAGACAAATGAAGCTTGAAAGGTTTAATCTCTGTCTAAATACAGGCTGGAGGATGCAGTGTGAGTTGTACTGTGCATTTTCCAGTTACTGAATGCAATATGCTGTTTGCCGTGGTACAGGCATAAAATTGGAACAGAGTAATTGGAAGGTGTCTGTCGTCTCCCTCCCTTGTTTACCTGTGGTAATCTGCCCTAATGGGAGGCGGGAACGAGAATGCCTGTGAAAACATTTCATCTTCGATGACTGCTGATTAGAACACTCTGCGTACACACGCGTTTTACCATGTGAGAAACGCCTTCTACTGTACCATTGGCTAATGGCCAGCTGGATACAGTAACATCCCAGATTGTCATCTTTTATTTAACCTGTACTACAGCACCAGCCCCAGGGCAGCAATTCCCACCATCCACAGCCAGCAGGAAATAGCATTGATTCAGATATCAGAAATGTACATTTTTGTCAAAATGAAAATTAAGGTGATCAGATTTTTACATCAGAGAAACAGTGTATCGTGAATTTTTTGTCCATGCTATCTCTGCACTGTAAATACATTCTTAAGGCAGTGAAGCAATTCATTTTTACAAAAATTTGCAACGTCTTTATGGGGTGAAGTTAATTAAAGAAGAGCATTGTGTTTGAAGAGAGCCCTGTACTCTGCATTTCTCATATTAAACGATTAGTAATTTACTCCTTTAACATGTTTCCCTTTAATCACTCGATCATAAGAAGCTCTTATATCGAATTACGTTTTATGGTTCTGTATTTAAATTTACTTTATCAGTGTATTGTGCTTAGGACTACATATCCCATCATTCACCTGTCTGCCTCTTCCTGACTCAGCAGGTTATGTGTGTATTAGCTTATAAATTAAATCTGTTTACATTTGTTTTAATAGGTGGTGTGTTAATGCATTTTAATTGTAAGAGCCTAATCCTAATCTAGCCTAACGTGTCAAATATCATTTAGATTAACTCTACTATATTACAAAATCTAGCCGTGATAAAATTACTTTAGTTTATAAAATATATATATATATCCAAATAGCATCTGGGATTACAGTGGGAATTGAATGAATTTAGGGGGTGAGTATTTACGGTAAGGACATACCGCAGTGCAAAGACTATAAATATATGTGCAGCGATGGACGCGGTCGCAGTGATGAGACACTGCTCGCCATTCTCAGTGGGAGCGTTGGATCATTTTGTACTTTTATGGAAAAAGAAGAGATTGCCTTTTTAAAATGTAATCCATGCTAACCAAATTAGCATTTCCCTTTTATCACCAGCCAGTCCTTTATTTTTTTTTATTATTAATTTTTTAAATAAGAACCGCATGTTCATTATTTCGGGGCTGGTGGAAGTTGGCTCTATGTATATATTTTTGTGTCTTTGTACTTTGTATAAGAAATCCAAAGTTTTACCATTTTAGGGTCCATTGCATTTTAATGTGCAGTTTAGAAATGATGATCCGAAAACCAGCATTCCAAGTTCTGGGAGGAAATGTGGCTGCGTGATTTCTTGAAAATAAGTCTTTCAGGAAACAAACAATTTCTGAATTAATCTACTAATAATTGTACGTGTGCACACTGCTTGCTGAATGGATCAATAACGTATAGATTAGCAGAAGAAATACGCCATGAATTACAATAAGATTATTTGGCTACATCCTTAAATAGGAATTAAGTTGTTATGGTGCCAGGAGTTCATTTCCTTCAGGGATGGTGTAACCCCAAGGTCTTCTGTCATGCACCGTTTAACTTTTTACCTTCCACATCCGCTTGAGTCCGAGGCTTGAAACAGGTTGCCTCGTACTGGGCACTGCTGAGAACATCAGCTGACACTCGGCATGTCCGAGGCACCAAATTCACAAAATGGCCTTAGAAACATATAAACAACCAGAAGTGGAGGGGGCAGAGTTAAACAGCATAGAACAGACGCACTGGGGGTTAAATAGTTTATTAGCTGTTTAACCCCTGAATGTAAGCTGGCACTAGCAAGATTTAACTCTGTGAGCCCATTAGGGCTTATAGCTCCCAGTGACACCGTTCCTAATCTGAACACAATGCTCGATTTATAGCCTGCAAAGGACTTGGCTCATTATTTAATGGCTGATATTGTTTGCGGGGAGAGTGTACTTTCTGTACCGAGACAGCTTTTAGGCGGGTCCTGTGATCTCCCGAATAGTGCTTGTTGGTGTATGTGTGCACGAGGAATCTGTACAATTTGTGCCGCAGGTATGGGTGTGAGTAATAAGAAACCCTGTCACGTTGAATCACTTGTGCAGGAAAGTGATTGTAAACAAAGTTAGAACTTTCACTGCTTCCTGTTAATCATCCCAGAACACTGCTGCCTGGCCACGTTAAGCGTTGAGCGCACAAACACATTGTTCTGCCACGGTTACCTCACACTTAATTAACACCTGGTACAATGGGTGCTACTAATTAGAGTTTTATCCTCCTGCGTTCCAGAACATTGCTCACCACTTTCATTTTTAGGGACATGCTAAGCACCATAACCACTTATACTGTTGGAATAGGTTGCGGTGTGATGAGATCCTTGTGTCCCTACATTCGATTAATGACAGCCACTGCTATGATCACCACAGCTTAATACCCCTCTTTAACGTCACAGTGCTGTGCTTCCTTCGACCTGTACCAGATCCCATACAAACATTCTACGTCCCCTAAGGGTCTGCACAGGTTCTTTAAATGAACGATAAAGGGTCAGAAACACAAACATGTATTCTGAATCTATACTGTTAATACCACCATCCAGCCCCCCCTGGCTCCCCTTGCCTCCTTAAAGGGACACTGTAGGCCCCCAGACCACTTCAGCTAATTGTAGTAGTCTGGGTGCTGTGACCCTTTTACACCAGTTCCAAAGAACTGCAGTGTTTACATTACAGCTCTAAGTCTGCCCTCTGTGGCTTTTGGTCCGTTATCTGACGCCGGACATCCTCACGGACCTCCGGCATCAGATTTCCCCCATAGGAAAGCATTGAATAATGTGCACGTGGCCATTTCTGCGCATGCGAATCAGGTCTCCCCCGCCGGCTGATGTCAGTGGGGGAGGAGCGTGGGCAGAAACTGACCCAGTGCCAAGGGACATCGGTGCTGAATTCAGGTAAATGGCTGAAGGGGTGGCTGAGGGGGGCACTCCATAAGCCTATAGTGCCAGGAAAACGGGTTTGTTTTCCTGGCACTATAGGATCCCTTTAAATCTAGTAAAATCTTACTTGTAGTCAAGTCTGCAGCTGCGGCCTATTCCCCTGACATGCCTGCTTGGCTGACATTATCAGAAGTGATTCTCTGAAACAATCACAATGCTTTCCCATATGATTGGCTGAGACTGTCAAGGAGGCAGATCCAGGCCTGGCCAATCAGCATTTCCTCATAGAGATACATTCAATCAATGCATCTCTATGAGGAAAGTTCAGTTTCTCCATGCAGAGGGAGGAGACACTGAATGGCAGTACTGCACAGTGATCAGCACTGCCACAGGAAGCACCTCTGGCAGCCATCTGAGGAGTGGCCAGTGAAGTTATCACTAGGCTGTAATGTAAACACTGCATTTTCTCTGTAAAGACAGTGTTTACAGCAAAAAGCCTGAAGGTAATGATTCTACTCACCAGAACAAATTCAATAAGCTGTAGTTGTTCTGGTGACTATAGTGTCCCTTTAACAACTTAATTTGCACCCATTTTCATTTGATTTATTTTACTTCCCCTTTTATGTCATTCCTTTAGTATTTACTCTATTTCATACTGCTCATTTTTTAGGGGGTAAAAAAGAATTACAATCTAGTGACTTTAATCCAAGGTTTAAATTGTTTATGTTATGTGTGTTTAGCCTTACTGTGCTGGGAAACCCACATCTGCCCTCTGAGCAAACCGTGTGATCGGGAACATCAAGGTCCCCCCCTCCCTACTCTTTACCCGGAGCATAACGCGGCATCTGAATACCATGGATTGAACTGAACATGGTACCAAAAACCTTCAAACTAATCTATAGAGCTGATAAAATAGTAAAGAGTTTAAAGGTGAAGCCAGTTATGAAATATTTCGTAGCTTATTTGAACTCCATTATCTCTACTGCTTCTTCGATAATCAGATCTGCGAAATATAATGTTCTGTTTGTTCAGTGCCATTTTAAATCCTTGCAGCTTGATGATAAATTACTTATTTTCTAAAAGAAGCTGACCACGTCTGTCTCCAAGAAATGAAATGTTCTGCAGGTGCCACGGAAACAGGTGACTTCCATTAAAAATGCTAGAAGCTGGCTGTGCCAGTCGGATTCTTCTTAAAACAATGTGAGGCATAATTTGAAATGCCAGCTGACTGTTCAGCAGCGCATGCAGCATTTAGCATAGAGCTTGTAAGCAGACGCACTTGGTATTGTCTGACTGAACTTAAAGGATCACTATAGTGTTTTCCTGACACTATATAGTCCTTAGGTCCCCCCCACCCTCAGGGCCCCCCTCCCTTGGCGCTGAAGGGGTTAAAACCCCTTCAGTAACTTACTTTAATCCAGCGTCGGGCTCCCTCGGTGCTGGTGACCTCTCCTCCCCCGCTGACGTCAGCTCTCGAGTGGAGCGGAATGCGCATACGTGGCAAGAGCCGCGTGCGTGCATTCAAACAGTCCATAGGAAGGCATTTCTCAATGCTTTTCTATGGACGTTCTGCGTGATCGATGCGATTTTCGCATCCAGTATCGCAGAAGCGCCTCTAGCGGCTGTCAGGAAGACAGCCACTAGAGGTTGGATTAACCCCAAATGTAAACATAGCAGTTTCTCTGAAACTGCTTTGATTACAGCTGCAGGGTTAAAACCTGGGGGACCTGGCATCCAGATCACTTCATTGAGCTGAAGTGGTCTGGGTGAATGTAGTGTCAGTTTAATTCACGTTACAGTTAAAATGCGTTCTGTACATTTACTATTTGTAAAATCCAACACAACGTGTAGATTCAATGTTAGAATCCACCGTAAGCCCTTGGCTTCGACATTTGCACGTTGCCCTGACAGGTCCCTGCAAATCTTCTCGTTTGTTGCTGGTGAGGTTAGACTCGCGTGCCACAGTTTGCTAACTGGCTCGATTCCCACTGTCTGTACTAAGTACAGAAACAGCCTGATAAATTGCAAGTATTAGGGAAGAAATTCGCAGAAGGGAAAAGATCCTTTCAAGGTGTTTAAAGGACCATTGAAGTCACCCAGGCTATTTAATCTCAATTAATTGGTCTGGGTGCAGTGGCCCTGTCCTTGTAACCCTGCAGTGTAAAACTGTGCTTTTTTATAGGAAATGCAATGTTTACACTGCAAGGTTAGAGGGACACTATAGTCACCTGAACAACTTTAGCTTAATGAAGCAGTTTTGGTGGATAGAACATGCCCCTGCAGCCTCATTGCTCAATCCTCTGCCATTTAGGAGTTAAATCCCTTTGTTTATGAACCCTAGTCACACCTCCCTGCATGTGACTTGCACAGCCTTCCATAAACACTTCTTGTAAAGAGAGACATATTTAGGCTTTCTTTATTGCAAGTTCTGTTTAATTAAGATATTCTTATCCCCTGCTATGTTAATAGCTTGCTAGACCCTGCAAGAGCCTCCTGTATGTGATTAAAGTTCAATTTAGAGATTGAGATACAATTATTTAAGGTAAATTACATCTGTTTGAAAGTGAAACCAGTTTTTTTTTCATGCAGGCTCTGTCAATCATAGCCAGGGGAGGTGTGGCTAGGGCTGCATAAACAGAAACAAAGTGATTTAACTCCTAAATGACAGTGAATTGAGCAGTGAAATTGCAGGGGAATGATCTATACACTAAAACTGCTTTATTTAGCTAAAGTAATTTAGGTGACTATAATGTTCCTTTAATGTATTTGTTTTGGTGAGTATAGTCAGTCCCTGCAAGCTTTTTGCTGTAAACACTGTCTTTTCATAGAAAATGCTGTGTTTACATAATGGCCTAGGGATACCTTTACTGGCCACTCCACTGATGGCTACTAGAGGTTCTTCTTGCGGCAGTGCTGCACAGTGTGACTGACATTCAGTGTCTCCTCCCTCTGCATGCAGACACTGAACTTTCCTCATTGATTCAATGTATCTCTATGAGGAGATGCTGATTGGCCAGGCTGGCGTTTGGCACCACCCCACCTCCTTGACAATCTCAGCCAATCCAGTGCTTTCCCTATGGGAAAGTGTTGGATTGGCTGAGATCATCAATTCTGATTATGTCAGCCAAAGAGGCGGATTGGGGTGCCTCTTTGGCTGATGCCGGCGGACCAGCATGGTGCTGGAAATAAGGTGACTTTTAACCCTTTGTAAGGTGGCTGAGGGGAGGCAAATGGTGTTTGTTTGTTTTTTATTTATTCTTTATTTTTGTATTGCATTGCAGGATAACAAGTAAAGACAGAGACAATGCAGTGAGAGTAGGAGCAAGAGGTTACAAGACATGTCGGAGATACCGCACTATTTTTTTTTTTAAATTACAGGAATACAAGTCGCTTATGTGACGTGGCAGAGGAGTAACCCCCCAAAAGGCCCCATGTGAACTCAGAGTACATATGTCAAATATGAGTAAACTGCAATATATTCCATAAGAATGGAAAAAGGAAATGTAGCTATAAAACAAAACTAGTGCCCAATCGCTAGTAATGAGGCAGAGGAGGGAAAGTTCCGCTCAGCTCAGCCTATGCCTTGCAAGGGCCAGGTAGTGTCCCTCACCAGAAACTGCCCCAGCAAGCATGATAGCTCATAGGTAAGTATGAGAAACAGCATGGCTTGGAGACATGGCCGTAAGGCAGCAGCACACAAGCCGTTCCGTCCATCAAGTAAGCATGTAAGCGCAACATCAGGGTGCCGCCATATCCAGAGGGGTTGTTCTCAGTAAACGCCGAGATGTGTCTCTCCGGGCGCTGGCGTACAGGACAGGTCTGATCAGGAGTGGGCTCCACTTCTCACAGCCCGTCTGCATGTGAAGGACTGTGAGGCACGAGGTCTGGCTGGAGATCAGGAGTCCACATATGAGCGGGCAGCTTCGCAAAGAAGGCGTCGAATAGCTCCGTCAGCCTACTCTCCACATTCCATCTCTCACCGCATGGGTTAGGCGAGTATGGCTGACCGCCATTGTACTGGTAGGGTCGGTACTGCTTGTAAGTGTCGCTTGGGCACAGCGTAGTAGTGGAGCCTTTGGGGTTTGGACCAGTATCACCCCCACCAGTCCAGACTGGGGCTGTAGTAGGATTTAGCGGTAGTCCAGTATCCGGCAAGCCGAGGGGGGGGTTCGCCTTTCCCATCCAGGCCTCACTGCGTCCTTCTTTGGTGGTAGAAGCAATCCAGTTAATGTGCTCTAGGAGAGCCCCAAAATAGCGGGATAGCGGTAAGTCTCTTTTAGCTGCAAAAATAGTGTCCCAAGGGGCAGTAAACACGGGTAAATAAGTAGTTAAGTTGGGGGCTCTTTCAGAATGCGTTCGACTGCTATGCAGGTCAGGTCCCGTCCCCCCTAAATGGTGGTTTTAACAACATAGGGTCAGGAATATACGTTTGTGTTCCTGAAACTATTGTGTTCCTTTAAATTCACCAGATTTCTAGCCTCTCTGAACTGACCGAGTAAAACAGAAGCCCCCATAGGAAAGCATTTATTCAGCTTTGGATGCATTTCCTGCGCATGTGGTCTGATCTCCAATATGGGGAGCAAATGATTGGAGCATCGCGGAGGAGACTATGATGTCATAGGAGGCGGAAAGGTGAGCAGTGTACTGAGTGCTTGAAAAAAATAGAAATAACTATATCTTACTAGGGACAGGGGCAGTAAAGCGTTAGGAATTCAGTTTTCGTGTTTCTTTTAGGATTACAGCGAATTATATTATCTGCTCAATATACCATTCATCACTACAACTTGAATTAAGTTGTTGAATTCAGATATTCCACAAGGAGTGTGTGTACAGTATGCAATAACCTTCTGTACTCTCTATGTACTATTAGCCGATATTGTTTATGCATAGATGTGTTCGGTGATAGACGGGCTCTTCTCAGCTGTAAATCTGCAACTCGTGTTGGATAAAAGTTATTCTGAAACTGTCACGTAATCTTATGCTTGAGAGAAAGGTTTGTGCAGACAAGTACTTTTAAGGTTATAATCTGAATTTGGACATTTGCAGCGTATTACGATGAGAGAGAGAGGTTTGTGCATGGGGTACAAACAACAAAACCAATTGCCAAGAATTTGCTTTTGAGAGGACTTAACCCAAATTTAACTGAGTTAAATGAGCTTAAAGGATCAGACTCCGTGATCTGTGCCTTAGCATTTAGTTAATGTTCTGCTGCTAAAAGAACAAGGAGTAAACCTGTTTTCTAGTTCTATAATTCGTTCTGTGTACCTTACTATGAATTGCAGGGCTTATTTTTGGTGTTGCGCAGTGAAGTAGCCATTTTAGAACATTTGGTGATGTGACACAAGCCTCTACAAAGGCTTTGTTAGGAGCTAAAACTCCTGTGCCCAGTCTCTTCTAATTTATTGCCATCGGAGTTTGGTCATCTCTGGGATGGAGACACGATTACTACTTCCTATGTGTGCCAACCCATCGTTCCCTTCTCCACATGCCTCTAAGTGTCTTGATCACATTCTTGTGACTACAGATCTTGTGCGTCACTTAGACTTTATTTAATAAGACAGGATAAGTTAATTACCTTAACTTCATAACTGTTTTATATATCGCACATTTATGACCACAAATGAATATGCAATACAGGATCCTCGACATGCGGTACAGTCGCATATTCCGTGTTTTGACTTTTCTGCCTGTTTGTGAATTTAGACATGCTTGGTTGGTTTTTCTGTTTGGATTGTACTATGTGTTTGACAGATTCTGGGTAGACCGCTGGGTGATGAACACGACGTTAAAAAAAAACTTAAAAGGCCTTAAATACTTTTTGACATTTTTGAGTGTTCCCTTTTGTCCATTCGACCTAAACGATGTTCACCAAGTGTCCTGTGCTTCAGCTTTTTTCATGTTATTTTCAAATTTATTTCCTGCTTCACCAGGGCATAGTCTAAGAAAGAGACAACCGATCACATGTGACGGCCACGCAGCCTGCACAGCGTATGCAAACGTCAGGCCAGTTAATGTATCTGTCGGTCAGCTCTGCTCAGTGTGTAAATATATCAGACAGGGCAGTCAGTGTTGAAGTCTCTGCCAAAGATGTGTCTGTGGATTAAAGCATCTTTGGTCAGATTGTAATGTTCCGAGATATTTATCATATTGGTTTATGGCATCAAAAATTGAGGGGAAAAAAAATTACAATATGCGTACTAAGCTAAAAATAGTTTAAAGTAGTTTTAAGTAGCTAAAAATAGTTTAAAGAACTGGAAATTGGTGGGGGGTGGGGGGGAACTAGTTTTTGATACAATTAAAATCTTGAAGCAGCTTCATAAAGAGTGAGATAGGTAAACCTAAAGAACATTCGACCCACGTTTTTTATTTTTCTAATCTTTATAAAGCTTGGGCACTGCTTAATCATTATCTCCAAATGATGCGTGGGTACAATATGGTGGTTAAAAATATGCACGATAATAAAGCACATCCTTGCTTCCGAGCGGATATTCTACAAATTAAGACACCTTTCTAAAATGATGGATTTTTGCACAAATTACTTTTCCAAAGATACCATATGTAACCTGGTAGATTTGCTCTGATTCTTCAAGATAATTCCTTCCTGCTCTACTTTGTAAACACAAAGCAGAATGAGAGGCCTAGATGAGATAGTAGAGCGTTTGCTCATTGCGTCCATTAGACCCAAGTAGGTCCAGGTGTTATATTTCCGTAAGGCTGTATAAAACGTGATGGTTTGTTGGAGTGATACAGGAGATCGCCTTTTTCAAGCCTTGTTTGGCTGGAAGGATCATTACATTGAGCATTTCTTTACCTACCGGTGGTATTAATAAATAAAGATGGATATCTGGACTGTGCACGTGTTTATGGAACACGCTAGCCGAAGATTCAAATTAAAAATAAAAAGCGACGCACAATGCTTTGTATGAAAATGGATACGGAGATTGTACCCGTGTCTATGGGAAGGCAGAGATCTAAACTAAACAAACATCTACTTAAAATGGTTCAAATAGAGCTCAGACAATGACGTTTACTGGGTAAAGGTAACCGGTCATATTAATCGTAAAACACCTTGTATAACGTATTGAAAGTTTAGGAAACTTTCAGACAGATTTCTAAGATATGTTTAGTAATGGATTCAGCCTGCTGTGAGCCATTTTTTTGCCCAGAGACAAAGCAAGCAAAAAATTAATGTGTTTATTTATGTCCAGATTTATCAAGGGACCTTCAATTTCCATTATACAGCGCTACGGAAATTGCTGGCGCTTTATACATAATAACATTTTAAAAATAATAATAATAAAGCATGCTATTGCTCAATTGTCCTCTAAAAGATTGTTCGATAATGAGATAACGGTGATTTCTTTAGATAGAATACTAGACCTTCTGTTGTATGACCCATACTAGTGATGTTATAACATGATTCTTTTCTGTGTCTCCCTGGTCTGGGGTGAGCAGTTTAATATTAGAATGGATTATAAGGTAAGGCCGGGTTTGTGAGCAGATTTAAACAGTGCCCCAGAATAACTGAAAAGGTTCCAGAGAAGAAGATTTAATAAACTTGTTTGCACGGCAGACTTAACTTTATCTGGGGCAAGTTCAGAGGAGAAAAATTATTCTTTGCCAACATATCCAACCACTGAGATTTTACTTTGATATCAATTTTTCCTTACTTGGATATTTGCAAAACTCGTGATTGAGTGCTGTTTGTTGGAAACTAGACTGTAAAAATAACAAAGTTTTAAATCGCAGTAACTGCAAATTAAAAAGAAATTTCTGACTTCTCCTGGATTTTCCAAGGCAATCTGATTTATGTGAGACAATGAGCACATTTTAATCAATTCTAGGATCTTGGGTCCAGTCATACCATCTAGTGAAACAAACATACAAGGACATTACAATCTCATATCTGATGTCTATTGACATGTTAAAGTGGCTCTGTCACCTACCCAGAAAATGAGCATATCGGATAAAATGTATACAAAATGCTCATAAAGAACATGTTTCTATTTTATTGAACTTCCAACACAGCCAAAATATATCATAAGACAATTTGATGTAGTCCCAGCTTGACAAGTGCAGAGCCACCGCCGTGAAGTTTTGTCATTTTCTCCAGCTGTTTCTAGCGACCGCAATGGGAATTAGGCACTGTATCGGTTCTGCTGGATCCTTCATAGACCTCAGTGTTATGCTCTTGCACATGTTCGAGAGTACAGCACTGATGTGGGAGCCAGAAACTGACGATTGAAGATGGCGGTGCACTCTGAGACCAATATCCAGTAAGTATAACGAACGTCCACTGCACCACCAGGCCACCACACACCAAGCAAGGATATCACCATGGGGGAGTCTTTGCAGAGACTCTAGAAGGTGACAGCCACTTTGATGGCTGCTAATGAACCAGTGATGGTGTTGTAGTGATCACAATTCCACCATTGTTGCTGGAGACAGTGGGCCCTATACCTTGTGTATAACACTCGAATATTTGCAATCACATCCTGCTGTAGAACAGTTATTGACACTTTAGCAAGTCCATCAAAAACCTTCAACTTCTCGACACCTCAAAGTGACTTATAAAAACTTTTCTATTAACTAAGCAATACCCAAACATGAATTTGGCGTGAGAAGAAGGTACTTCGCAAACACTTCCCCTGACTTAAAAATGTATACAAGCAACATTATTTATTGATACCAAGTAAAGCACAAAAAATGACTGCAACTACAATAGAACTATCAAAAATTGATCACCTAATACATTCACACAGATAAAACACACACACAGCGATATCCCTGTGGAACATAATAGATTATTGATCCTTCACAAGTTAATCATGAGTCTCGATTCTAAAACAATATCTGAATTCAGAGAAAAAAGTTGGCGTAATTTGGATTGTGATCGCTTTGGCAACTATAGGTTATTAATGTCAGAATGTCGTGTTAGATGTATATAGTGATGCTCAATAGGAACCATCGGCTCACGTTAATAATCCCAGTTCATGCTTCTTAAAACGCAAGAGCGAAGGCTACGACTGGTTCTCATTTGATAACCATGGATCATTGGTCATCGCATGGTCATTAATTCAGTACGTTGCTACAAACCAACCTATATAGATGTTACATTGTAACAATGACTGATCTGCATTTCCTACAGTCCATAACCCCAGATACCATTTTACTTCCCCGCACTGTAATGCTGAAATGGTTAAGAAAGAATCGGGAAACAAAATACAGAGGGATCATGCGATTTCATCAAAGCTATTTCTGTAAGCGGCAAATTTGAGAGTCACGCCAATCAGACACTTGGACGACTCTTTAATCAGCTTGCTTTCTGTACCCTTTCTTACTTTGATTGCCGCATCCAGAGTGCAGACTTTTAATCAGGATTTTCAGCTGTTTGTGACGGATCGGCTAAACTCTGCAACAGCTCACCTCCGCCCTCTGCTGGAGTCAGAAGGAATTCATAGCTTATTGTTAGAGCAATTTGTAGCAAAACGAAAGCTTTTTTCTTTTACAGCGTTCAATATGGGAACATTTGAAAGAGTTACTGCTAAAGCAGATAAAAGGTAGAGACTAATTTTTACATAAATATTTCATTAAAGTAAGAAGAAATGGAATCTGAATTAATTCTGCTTAAAATTTATTCGCTTTACGATTGTAATGTTTTGGGATTTTAGCAAACACAAACAAGTTTTTTTAATACCAAAATGCGCTTTTTTATTGTTGTCATAGTTACTGTTATAATTCATACATTGCGCAGTGCTGAGCGCAGTAAGTCACTGGATGTAAAAGTCCTGTAAAGTTGCGTTTATTGCAGTGGTTGCTGGATTGCAGTGCTATGGTTCGCAGTGGTTTTCCTAAGCTGGATTGCAATGACCGCGCTTGCGGTGGCTCCCGCGACATTGGCCTCAGCAAATCAGGAAAGACCAAACCTCCCGAACTCTCTATAACGCTCGCGCAGGAGGTCAGCTGACTACTGATCAGGGAGACCTTTAGCGGAGGGGAACAACGTGAAAAACTATGGGGTCCACAGCAAGCTGTGGGGGCTGCAACCGTGTTCATGCATCACCGTTTGAAGTTTGGGCACTCATCTGTCCGATTCACAAACTGCGGAACAGCAAATTTGATAGCGAACGGAATGTGAACCTGTTGGAAGATTTTGCTTTGACGTGTTATGTGCAGCTTTGGTCTATGCTCCATAGCAACATAGCAAAAAATAGCAGCTTCTGTGAACAACACATAACATGCAAGCGGCACAGCCTTGTAGAACAAAAGCGTTGCCGCCTGCTTTATTTTAGTTTCCATCTCGCCGTGGTTTGTCAGTTCGTGAAGTATAAAAGGGCAGGTCTGTGTCATTGCAAGCTAATTTTTGGTACTCGCTTCATATAAACTCCTTTTTCTTTCCAAATGCTAAGTGATTTCTCTTATTTTTCTTTTTTTTCTCCACAATGGCGCTTTGTTACCGGGTTCAGTTGGGTCGCTGCTAAAACCATCCAGTGAAATGCTTGAACTCTTGTACTTTTCTTCTTTTTGTATTTTTTTCCCCCTTATTTCAACTTTTGTCATATTTGTGTACTTTGTTAAGAATATTGTCTCCGTTTGGAATTTCAGTATAAAAGTAGACTTTTTGCAGAGGTCGGTTTACAGAACAATCCATTGAAAATTGTTTTGTTTTTACAGTTTAGCCGATATAATCTCAAAGAATACGTGCATGTTTCTTTATTTTCTGCATGTTTTCTATGGGGTGTATGGAAAAAAAACAACTTGGAAATGCTGCAGACCTGCTATCTGCAGCATTTGAAAACCCTCCTTAACATTCCATTATTTAGACTTCTAGTCTGTGCCGTGGAATACACCAATTAGAGGCTTTTCAGCTGCTGAACTGCATTATGTGTCTGGTGCGTTACTTCTGAATCAGGGCAGATTTTTGATGTAGTTTAAAGTTGTTGTTTTTTATTATTATTATTTTGATATTGTTTATTTTGTTTGAAATTTACTTTTTCAACCTGTTTTTTTTCACCCCAAGCTATTTTAGACTATTACTCTTAACATTCCTTAGCGATACTTTTTAAAACTGGATACCACTTTAACCAGTCTTAATTAAATGAAATACGGGGGAGAAAAATACAAAAAGTTGTGCCCAACAGAATTTGTGTCAATAAAAGAGAACATTTTAAATGTGATTTTCAGCCTGGATTTTTCCTTGTGTGATATTTCTGTTGTTAGACTTTATATTTAAGATTGATAACACTGATCATTTTCTTTCAGGTCAGATTTTGCCATCAAACCGTAACACTCCAAGCCCAATCGACCCAGAATCCATCCAGGTGGCTGTGGGCTACGACCCAGACCCAGCAGACCTAGCTCTCTCCAGCATCCCAGGTCAAGAGATGTTCGATCCGCGAAAACGCAAGTTTTCGGAGGAAGAGCTTAAGCCGCAGCCTATGATAAAGAAAGCGCGCAAGATCTTCATTCCAGATGATCTGAAGGTAATTTGGAAACAGTGTGCAAGATAATTACTGACATGGGGGGGTCCATTAGGATCTGTGTTTATCTTTCATCATTAAAGGGACACGCCAGACAACGACAGCATTTTAGCTTGCTGCAGTGCTTTATGTGTGAAGAGTGTGTCCTCTTTTTTTTATTTTACAAAAAGTGTGAATTTCTGTAGAAACTGACACTTTTTTATAAAATACACTGGTTACAGCCCACTGGCAGTTAGACACCTGATCCTGTTACATCCTGGTTTGGTTAGCTCAGTGGAACTCAAGAGGCCACTATTGCCCAGAGCACCTGCCTTGCAAAGACTACTCATTGAGCTGCATTAGGATGTCTGTGACTGGACAGCAAAAGAAAATCTGGGCGGGGTTAGAATAGGACGACTTGCAAAGGCTGCATACAAGAGATCTACAGCGTTTGCAAGCTGTTTTTGATCTACCCCAAATGAAAAATAAACTTGCTTTCATTGGGGCTATATCTACTAAGCAGTGATTTTTTTTTTTCGTATTTGGAGAGTAAAGTGTCCCTTTGATCTTATAAACTATGTGGCTAACACAGTCTACTCCAGGGTGGATCTACCAAAAAGCCAAGATCTAAAAACTCACTGATTATACCTTTTTCCTTTTATAACCTCCCATGTCCCATTCGCTCACATTTAAATATGACCAACAACCGATAATGCAAATAAAAAGGAAATACTGTATCGGGCAAGCAAATGCAGGCAGCTAATCCGAGACCAAGACGTAGCTCCACCAATCAGGAGCCCCTCATTTTTGGTGTATCAGGGTCTGATCCCATAATTTCCCTGACCAGCTTTGGCCTCATTACATAAGTAGTTTCACTTGTCTAACAGAATGAATTAATATGCTAAATAAGCCAACAGAACATGCCGCAGCTGATATCACTTCACACATAGTTTGCTCGAGTGTTTTTTAAACTAGGCCTTCCTACGGCGTCTAGCAATCCCAAGATAAACAAATCTAATACTGAAAAGGAGGAAGTAAAATAACTCCTCTCAGCGTGGAGCAGAGAACGTTCAAAATCATACCCATCTCAATGATGCAACATTGTTATGGTGTTTGTAGTTAGCTTTTAAAGGTATTCGGACATTAGAAGGGATGGACGTCTCGTTTACCCTTTGTACAACACTGCCGACTATGTGGGTGCTTTATAAATAGCAATGGGTATTTTTTAAAGTGCCCCTGATTTGCATTTGGGGGAGCTCTAAGCAACACAACACCCACAGCACAGTTTATTATCACAGCTTCGTATAACAGCTATGTCTAGGATTTCATTTGAAGTGGGGTCTTCATGGGGCCCAATAACTTAACTGTCAGTATTGTCCAACCACAGAGCCCTGTGCTAAACTGCGAGCTGCGTATCTCTTTAATGCCATGTATCTTCCAATCAGTTAAAGTGTCCTGTGCATCATCTTTATGTAAATGAGCTCAGCGGACGTACACCTTATTTGCATATTGAAGCGAAGTGTTAACAGTACTAAGCCTGGGCGAGGAATATAACGCCTTGGGCGCCATTTATACGGCTGAAGTGTAAACTTAATGCTACAAAAAAACTTTTCCAATGTCCCTGTTAGTCAGTGAGCTGCGTGTGACCTGCCAACAACTCCTTTATGTACGACATCCGTGGATCACGCTCCCAGCGCGTTAACTAGCGACACGCAGGCTGCAACGGTGCACAAATACATATTTTATTTACATTCTTAGAGCTTTTTAAGCTGACTTACTCCAAGTCTGAAGGGAATGCATTTTAAATGGTGCCAGTTCCACGTGGTCGTGACATTAGAGAAGTCACCTATTTTAACTTCCTTTTGTAAGCAGACACTGGCCAGTAAGATCAACGTGCACTCAGTATATTTTCTCTGCAGCTAATCACATCAGGTGCTGCGCTCACTTATCAGAACGCTTAATCCGGCTCGCTGTTCCACCGCAGACTGCTGATTGGCCGTTTGATCCTATGGCAGCAGTAAGGAGATTAAGGCTCTCCGTCGCTGCTGTAGCGCACGTGATCACAGTTCTCCAACCTTGGCTCCATCAGGACAGGATTAAAGGATTTGCTGGAGCAATTTGTTAAAATAAGGATAGATATGACTCAGGTGACTTTGTTAATGAATTGCTTTAAAACTGATTTTGTGGTAAGTGAACTAGATTCAAAAACTAAAAGATACAATTTGGGTCAGATGTTCTATAACCCAAAGAGAATATTATCTAAGATCCTGAACAATATACCTGAGCAATAAATAGAGGATTATTTTTTTTAATTTTCAGTGATTCTCGGAGCATTCTGGGACATGTTTTAAATGCCACATTTGGTGCGGACACATTCATATATCAAGACACGTTATTAGTTTATTTATTCTATGTAAGCCATTTGTCAAACACTAGGTATAGATTAAATAAATAAAGATTAAAACAATGCTCAGTCATATTATGTCCACTTGACATCACTTTGTGAATATTTCCTAAGAACATTAAAGGAACACATTACTGTCCAAATACAAAAAAAAGAAAAGAAAATCCACTGTTTAGTAGATATACAACTATTGAAAACATGCATAATTTAATTTTTTTTTTCCATTTATATCGAAAACAGCTTGTGAACATTGCAGATCTCTTGTCTGCAGCCTTTGCAAGCCCTCCCCTTCTAGCCACACCCAGACTTTATGTGGCTGTCCAATCACAGACTTCCCAATGCAGCTCAACGAGAGGTCTTTGCAAGGCAGGAACTCTGGGTAATTGCTGCCTCTTGAGTTAAGCTCCACTGAGCTAACCAAAGCAGGAAGTAACAGGACCAGGTGTCTGATTGACAGCCATGTAGTGTAACAAGGTTCATTTATAAAACTGTCCATTTCTGCTGAAACCTGCACTTTTTGTAAAATGAAAAAACGCATTCTTTACACAGCAAGGTAATGTATTTGTTGTGTCCCTTTAAAGGGATATCTGTGTCATGTACGAGAGAATGTTTAGTAATATTATTATTATTATTAATGGTATTTATATAGGGCCAACTTATTCAACAGTCCTTTACAATATTATCTAGATCTAATGTTGGACTAGCAGCTTAAGGGTTTGTCTGTGTATTTATTGCAAGAACAAGGGCTATCTTGCACTGTTATTTTCGTAAAAGTGCTACAAAAGTTAGAATATAACCTTGAAATAATAGAGCTCTGGCCTGTTGGAGCCTGAGCTCAAACTTCACAATATCTAAATATCTAACATGTGGTGCCCAAGGGTTTGGTGTAGTTCGGGCAAAGGATAATGGGGTTTAGTTCTTCAGCCATAGGAGAGCTAAATGTTGCTCACCCTTTGTTGACTGGCCCTGGATGTCATCAATATTTCCTGATTAAAGTGATGTATGTGTTTATGTGTTTGTTTTTTTATTCGGAAATCTAATATCTTGTTTCCTCTTGTCTTTGAACAAATGAGCAGGATGAAAAATACTGGGCAAGGCGCAAAAAGAACAACATGGCTGCCAAGAGGTCAAGAGACGCTCGGAGGCTGAAGGAGAACCAGATCGCCATCCGCGCCTCGTTCCTTGAGAAGGAAAACTCTGCATTACGGCTGGAGGTGGCCGACTTGCGGAAAGAGCTTGGAAAATGCAAGAACATATTGGCAAAGTACGAGGCCAGACACAGCCCACTGTGAATATACACGGACACTCTGATCCTCGCTCGTAGCACTAAACACCGAATTCTGTCATCAGCACTTTACTGGAAGCAGAAACAGACTGAGAATTTTTGTAATTACAATTATTTTGTTTATTTCTATGAGTGTTTGTATATCACTGCACTTTTCATGATACCAAGCGCTTTAGATAGATATATATATATAAAAATACAACTTTTTACCTGGGTTACAAACAATAGGAAAAAAAACTGCCGTAGCATATACCATCCGGGTATGCTGGTCATTGCTGAACTACCTTCTCCATTTTCAGGCTCACTTTACTATCCCCGACGCGTTGCACACCTTGAAGGACTGGACTGCCAGAATGATACACTGTCTGAAATAGGTTCCAACAAAACATTGTTTTACTTTTCCGACGCCACAGTGTACATTCGCTTTCAAAACTATCGCAAGGATTTTATTCGTTAACCTGGGAATTGTGGGAATTAACAGGGGGAATTGCAATTTTTTATTGCCAGTTCTGCTTTTTTTGGGCATGAAATTTGCACCCCCTTCCCCATTTTCCACTTAATTCCCGATTGGGTGAATAACTGATTCTTTTTTTTTTTATTTCTTTTTTTTTTATATATATCATTAATGTCTAAATATTTCATTGTAATATAAGAGAATATTTGTTAACCTGCAGTGTGCTGTATGTATTGCTTTGGCAGCGGTATGGTTGAACGTCTAAGCAAAATGAGAACACCTACCTCATCCAGCCATTCCATTCTAGCTTCTGTTGGTCTGGAAGGGATGTGATTTGTTGTAGAACCATGTTTTAAAAGCCCAAGGCTTAGATTGGCCTATGTAGGCCTTAACCCTTTAAGGACACATGACATGTGTGACATGTCATGATTCCCTTTTATTCCAGAAGTTTGGTACTTAAGGGGTTAGACTCACCTGGTATCGGCTGAGATTCCCCCTATATTAGATAGATTAACCCTAAATGGAAATCTCTATAAAGCAATAAGACTCATCAACTCACCCCCTCTTTATTGGCAGATGGTTATAATTTATGAGAGAACTCAATTATTGTCTTGTGAACCTTTAATGACCTTCTCAATGTTCTTGAAGGGATAAAGGAGAACAAAGAAATTAGAGTTGCCACGCTATGATAAAATAGAATTATTTGTTTAATTTCAGCCATCATACTTTCACCGAGGAGGAGGTAAGTTACGCCACTCCCAGCGTACTGCGTCACTGCCATAAATCCATGGAATGGTTATGCCAAAACATTTCAAATGGAAATATCAAGGTCTGTCAATCTTCTTCATACCTCTTTCAGAGGCTTTTCTTCTGTTTTATTACAATTTAAGATTTTCTGTACATTTGTTACATTTGCAGCAAATGGTTTTGCGTGTTTTTTTTTACTGTCCTGTTTTCTTGCGGTGGCTAAAGAATGGCATTTATTTATTGTGACAGCTTACTGAAACCTTTGCATTTTACATTGAAGCACTTACCTTGGGACGGTTTGTTCGTTTCTCTTTTACATTACGGAATTCCCTAAACATTGAATTGCCAGAAACGCAAAGTGGATTTCCAGTTCTAAACCAAAATAACCAAATTGGGGTAAAAGCTTTAAATCACTCGTTTACTGCTAGTTACTATTTTGACCTAAATATTTTAAATTCACTTTGATTTTACCAACAATTCATGCTTTAGTAACCTACCCTCCTAGTGATTCCTGCACACCAAATCTTTCGGTATGTTGAGTATCCCCTTCTATGCACATCTGACATATGCCAGTATGACAGCCACTAGAGGTGGATTCAACAAAAAAGGATAGGTCCACTGCACCCAGACCACTTCATTGAGATTTGATTTTAGAGGTCTTAAAAAAAAAAAAAAAAACCAGAAGAAATACACACAACATTTATTTAATGAAAAACTGTACATTCATTTGTGTAAACTCAATTTCACGCACATTCACCCACTTGCCAATGGCAAGAAAAAGTACACCTCTGGTGACTGTGGCGTGGACCCTCCAACCTTGCAGTGACAAGTAACCTTTAAGCCTATCTAGTAGTCTAGGCTTTAAATTTTAAACCCTGCATTAGATCTATATTAATAAAATATAATGTTCGAAAGAAAACAGTGAAACCGACCCATGTGCTTAAGTCAACATTCCCTAATACGAACAGGTGACGGACCTCGCTATCTGTTTGGTCTGCCGTAGCATTGGACGCATCTGCGCAACACCTGGTTTAACTGCAAAAGGCTTCAGTATGCGTTGTAACAGATTGAATGTAACATATAAATGTGCCGGAGGTGATGGTTTTGTTATATTTTTTAATTTAAAATTTATGTAGATGACTATAAGAGCTATATTATAACTGTACAGTTTATTAAAGATAATAGAAATTTGGGAGGTTTTACACAGTGATTTTTTTCTTTTTATGAACGATGACTTTTCGAAAGGATATTTCAGGCATAGAGAAAATAAAGATATAATATATAAATACATTGTACAGTAAAGATTTGTAGTATTTTATGTGTGTTATTGACTCCAGACAGAATATTATGTTAAGAGCTAATATTACGGATATTTCATTCTCCTGGTTGTCTTAGAACGAGAATTGTTATGACTTGTATGTCTGTGTTAAGTCCGAAGTGAAATTGTTCGAGTAAAAAAAAAAAAAAAGAAGAATCTCTCTATATATAATTCTATTGTATTTTTGTATCAATTCAGCATTCGTTCACTTGGAATTCCCATGATCTGCTTTATGTGTTAGAATGGAGACATGGAGAACATTTTGTAATAAAAACTAATTTCATTTCTATTAATGGAGACAAGTTTTCAGAGTGTGGGTTTGTGTATTGGGTGGGTGGATTTGTGCAAAATGACCTTTTTAATGAGATTAAATGGACACTCCAGACCCCTAAAGCAGGGGCGTACCTAGAGCGTCTGGCACCCGGGGCGGGTCCTGTGTTTGGCCCACACAGTTACAGGCAGCATCACACAGTCACAGGCAGACAGTCCCACACACACTTATAGGTAGACAGTTACACACACACAGTCAGTTAGGGACAGTCACACACACAGTTACATGCAGACAGTTACAGGCAGCATCTCACAGTTAGGGGCAGTCACACACAGTTACATGCAGTCACACACACAGTTACAGGCATACTGTCACACATAGTCACAGGCAGTCACACACACCGTCACAGGCAGACAGGTACACACAGTCACAGGCAGTCACACACACACAGTTACAGGCATGCAGTCACACACACATACACACAGTCACAGGCAGACAGTCCCACACACACTTATAGGTAGACAGATACACACACACATTCAGTTAGGGACAGTCACACACACAGTTACATGCAGACAGTTACAGGCAGCATCACACAGTTAGGGGCAGTCACACACAGTTACATGCAGACAGTCACACACACACACACACACACAGTTAAAGGCAGCATCACACAGTCACAGGTATACTGTCACACACAGTCACAGGCAGTCATACACACAGTTACAGGCATGCAGTCACACAGTCAAAGGCATACTGTCACACACAGTCACAGGCAGTCATACACACACAGTTACAGGCATGCAGTCACACAGTCAAAGGCATACTGTCACACACAGTCACAGGCAGTCTCACACACAGTTACAGGCATGCAGTCACACACACATACACACAGTTACAGGCAGACAGTTACACACACAGTTACAGGCATGCAGCCACACACACATACACACAGTTACAGGCAGACAGTTACACACATACACACAGTTACAGGCATGCAGTCACACACACAGTTACACACATACACACAGTTACAGGCAGCATTGCACAGTCACAGGCAGACAGTCCACACACACTTATAGGTAGACAGTTACACACACACAGTCAGTTAGGGACAGTTACAGGCAGCATCACACAGTCAGGGGCAGTCACACACACAGTTACATGCAGACAGTCACACACAAACACAGTTACAGGCAGCATCACACAGTCACAGGCAGACTGTCACATACAGTCACAGGCAGACAGGTACACACAGTCACAGACTATCACACACACACAGTTACAGGCATGCAGTCACACACATACACACAGGGATTCATTCTTGCTGCACCTCCAAATGGATAGCCACAGAAAGTCTGGGCGGGGTTAAAAGGGGGGGCTTGCAGAAGATGCAGACAAGAGATCTGTAGTTTTTTACAAGCTGTTTATAGATAGCCCCCCAATTAAATAAATGCATACAGGTACATGTTTTCATTGGGTTTGCATTTACTAAACTTTCATTTTGATTTGAAAAATATATATTTTTTTCATTTGTCCCTTTAACGGGTACCTATTCTATTGTATAGAAACTGGTGACTGGTCTGCCCTTGTCCATAGGAATAGCTTAGATGTGTTTCTCCAAATTCTTTCATTCTAGTGGGTTTTTGCAGGTTCTTAATTGTGTGAAACAGGGTCCCCCCCAAAGGGGTCAATGGTATGTGGTGGGTAGTAGTAGGGTACAAGGTCCTGGGAACCATTAAAGGGACACTGTAGTCACTATAACCACTTTGTCTCTTTGAATTGGTTATAGTGCCTGGAGTGGCCTGGCACTGTCCCTCCATTCAGTGTTGCACCATGTTTGTGCAGTATGCCACAAAATAAGAGTCCCTGGCCACCCACAGTCCGGCCCCTTCTGTATGTGTAGCTAAGGCAGAGATTACACACTTCCTTGTTGTCATACCCATTCATACCGTCAGTTGGAGCTCTGACAGGTTAAAAGCAGTCAGCTGGCACACTCAGCCAATCACAGCTGCCCATTGCCTCTCAGGGTAATACTTCCTTATTAGCCGAAGCAGCACAGAGGGGATAGACTGCCGTGGACTCTTGTTTAGCATTAAAACATTACAACATTAAAAACTGTTTAATGCTGAAAGAAATTATGGTACCAGGGGACTCCAGACACCATGACCAGTTTAATGAGATGAAGCAGATACAGTGCCCACGGTGTCCCTTTAACAGTGTTTAAAGGAACACTACAAGCAACTACTACCAACCACTGCACCCCAATGTGGAGGTTAAAGTGTCATGAGTGGCATGGCGTCACCCCAGTGTAATTTGTAAAATCATTTTAGAATGTACCTTTGTTCTGCAGGGGGCTGTAGTGGTTATGGTCCTGGGAGTGTGTCTTTAACAGCATTTAGCTATAGGCTCTGCTGTAAAGCATGGATCTAATTTCTCTACCATCTGCCTTGGACATTTAGGCAGTTGAATCGCAATGAGGAGGTTTCTACATCATTTCCTGACCCTGCTTTCTAATCTAGATTCACGTTGCCCAAAAGCGATGTCAAGTGGTCATCCAGCTAGGCTACATATTAATATCAGAGGTCGGAATAAGATCATGTTTCAGGTTAACGTTTAAAACCCTTCTGGCGAACAGAACCCCTCCACAGGCTTTTGGAGGAGCCTGCTTGCCAGCCTCCTGCCCCAGGACTATGGCCCCTGCAATAAACCTGGCTAAAATACTTTAAAAAGACTTTGTTCGTGCAATTGGAATTACAGTGGGACCTCGGTTTACAAACGCCTCGGTTAACATAATTTTCGGTTTACAAATGAAAATCCATTGAAAATAATGCCCCGGTTTACAAACTTTTTTAGCAATACAAAGCAAGTTTCCCCAGGATGCATTGCACCTGGGAGGTTTATAGCACCGCTGACTGCATGCTGGAGCCTGTGAGTAGCACGTGGCGTCGAGTGTGGAGGTGTTGGAGCGGCTTTTGCATCGAGTTTTTGAGCCATTCTGGAAATTGTTTGCAGTTGTTTTGTGACTTTTTGGTGCATTTCTCAAGCTGTGGAAAGGTAGAGAGCTGAGCTTTGTAGTTTTCATGCCTTTTATTGTGTTCTGCATTGTGGGTTGGTTTCGATGCCAGCTTATTTTTACTTTTTTCTGACCTCCAGAACGGATTAATTGGTTTTCAATACATTCCAATGGGAAACTGTGTTTCGGTTTACAGATTTTTCACAATAAGAAACGTCCCAGAGAACGCATTAAATTCATAAACCGAGGTCCCACTGTATATGGTTCAGTTCCCGAACAGCCGCACAAACCAGAGACCGACCGGGAGCTTGTTAAACCCTATTAACACTTAGTAACGATTCAAACTGCATTGTTCTAATTGTCTGTTTGGTTGGCCGCTCTTCGCATGAACGACCATGAGGTGGCGGCCATCTTGTTCGCATGAACACAGGCAGCAGTATTTGGTTAACGAGTTCCTGGAACTAAAATCGGACACAGAAACTCCCGAACACCGCTGGACTTCCATCATTGCCTGCGTTTGGTTCTATACAATTTGGAAGGGCACTGTTCGGTGAAATCGTTCGTCTGGATGAGGGGAACAAGCTCCAGGGTAAGAACATGGACTATGTCCGGTAGTTTGTTCGATTTTAAACTACCGAACTAGACTGACCGCAGGCTCTGATTCTCTGGAACTGTTTTGGGAATAGGACCATGCGTGCGGTCGGTCAAATAAATGACTTCCAGGAAATTTCTGAACCCCTGAACCGATCTGGGTGAATTTTGGATATGTTGGTCAGCCAGATCGGGGCCATCAGGGGATGTAACTTTTGTGGGGGTTTTGTATGTTTAAATGTATTTTGGGGGTTTTATAAAAATGTGTGTTCTTGTGTCTGGAGATAATTGAGTTAATACAGTACTTGACTCAATTATCACCCAGGTACAGAGGAGGGATTGACCTAGTTTTTATGACATTGTGATGGCCAATGTGATGGTGTCTGGTGGAGTGCTGGAAATACTTGTGAGCACAAGGAGCATCGACTGGAGGAGGTACCCGTCACAACCCTTTTTTAAACATCAGAGATACATGTTCTACAAAGCGTGCAACAGCAAAAACTTTAGGAAAACATTAAAAATATCACAAGACGTTAAAGAATTGCAAACCAGATGGTAACGCAGGTATTTTATCTTTACCGTAAAAGATAAAAACAAAGTAAATAAAAGTTAATAACTGATATTACTCTATCAATCAGAAACACTGGCCAGAAATGATCCAGTAACACAAAATACACACAGCGCGTATTGTATAATATTCAGCTTAATCAGAAAGAAATAACAGCAATGCTACTGTAACTGGATGGAGTCTCTGAGAGTAGTGTCCAAATGGCCACCATTTTGAATTGAAATCCCACAGCTATTCAAATACAAACACTACAATATCATCTCTTACTAGGTGGCATTACATATTCAAATATTTACACAAAGCTTTCTGTATTTTTATACTTAAAGGAACACGATAGTCACTAGAACCACTACAGCTTAATGTAGTGGTTCTGGTGTCTATTGCCTGTCCCTGCAGGCCAAGCACTGTAAACGCTACCTTTTCAGTTTACTTTGCTGCCTAATAACACCTCTAGTGACAGCCACTAGAGGTGCTTCCTGGGTCAATGATGCACAATGTGCAGCACCCACGTTCAGCCGCTGAACGCTCCCCATGAAGATGTATTGATTAAATTAATCTATGTGAGGAGATGCTGGTTGGCACAGTGTGTCATTTTGCTGCACATGCGCAATAGCCTCCTTGTGCTTTCCTGTGAGTTTAGGATTGATGATCTCAGCCATGGAGGTTGGGCCAGCTGCGGAGTGACCAGTGCGGCAATGGAGAAAAAGTAAGTAAAATGCCTTTTTACTCCTCTCTAAGGGAGGCCAGGGACCTAAGCTGCTACTCCAGCACTATAGTGTCCCTTTAAATTGTACTTTATCTGAATTAAGTTGGAGACAGTTAAACGGTATTATATTTTATATATTTGGTGGAAAAGCCGCTTTAAACCAGAAAAAGTATATATGAAATATATTGAAAATAATGATTATATAAAATTTAAATTAAAAGACCATTATATTCATCATAAACAGTTAGTAATTAACATGTTTAAAGGAGCACTATAGTGCCAGAAAAACAAACTAATTTTCCTGGCGCTATAGGGCCATTAGGTCACCCTACCCTCAGGGACCCTACCGCTGGGCTGAAGGGGTTCAAATCCCTTCAGCCACTTACCTTTCTCCAGTGCCGGGCTCCCTCAGCGCGAGGGAACTCTCCTCCTCCTGCCGACATGAGATCCGAATGCGCGCGCATTCAAACAGCTCATAGGAAAGCATTACTCAATACTTTCCTATGGACGTCCAGCGTCTACTCAATGTGGATTAACCCTCAGTGAAACATAGCAGTTTCTCTGAAACTGCAATGTTTTCAGCTGCAGGGTTAAACCTTGCTGGACCTGGCACCCAGACCACTTCATTGAGCTGAAATGGTCTGGGTGCCTACAGTGGTCCATTTATCATGAGAAAAACAAAGAAGTATTGTGCTCTTATCAAATACTGATGCAGTCCAAAAGGCAGCTTAATCACCGGAACTGGTGTCCCTTGTCCGGTAGAAAAGCCGGTGAAAGCACAAGGGGTGGTGCAGCGCCCGGGATGTTTTTGAAGTATATGTAATAAAAACAAGGAAAAAATGGAAAGCTAATAGTGAAGTATGTAGAAGTTCCAGTCGATAACAGAATAAAAATAGACACACTCACACTTTTTGGGAGCTAAGCTCCAACTTAAGCGCCTGGGCGGAATTATCCCCGCCTATAGATATTGTGGAGTATGAGCTCTTGTAGTAAGTTCTTGTGATGGTGGAGATGAAAAATACATGTTGTGGTATTTCACATAGAAATTAGGCATACAGGGGAACGGGGCCTGACTGCAGAGCGGGGCAGACGCACGTTACTGCTGCTCTTGCATCCTACCGCAGCAGAAGCTGTGATCCAACTTCTTTTGGCTTTGAAGCGATCTGGGACACCTGGACCTACAAGTTGATACTACTCACGGGGTTATACGCTCCGGTTACGATCACCCAGCCATTGAGGCCTACAAGCATGGAGGATATGGGGGAAACGGCCGCTGCAAGGCCCCCACCAAACTGGCACACACAGCTGAATGGACTGCAACTGCCCACTCTAGCTGGGGCTCCGAACGTGCCGGGCCCAGCAACATGGTGGATGCAGTACGAACATCGAGGTCTGCAACCACACAACCCCAAACCACAAGCCTGGACCTGATTTTCCAGCACTTCTGGGACCGACTAGAGCAGCACCTCGCCAGGCCGCCCTCTGCCCATGGTGGAAAAACACAGAAGATGGGGGGGCGGAGACGGAGCAGGTCGATCCCAGGTAAAGCATGCCCTCCTATGCCAGCAATGACCACTGCCAGCCCATCTGGGTCGAGGGTCACCTCACCGGAAGTGCGCCAGCCGCTGGTGGCGGTGGAACACTGGGGCCTTCCACGGCGCCCATGCAAGGAAAGACCCGGCTCAAATGTCCACCCGAGTCTGTGGCACGCAAAAGCAGACCCAACATGAGACCTGGGGCTGGGGAGGGGCCTCTCCTTCCTCGTAACTCTCCTGCATCCTTCAGAACATCCAAGCACCAGCCGCCACACGGCCTAGCGAGGGAATCGGCTGACACTGCGGTCCGTGAACTGTGCCCACACACATGATCGAACATACTGCACGGACTGACACCCAGAGAGAATCACACCACCATAGCTGAGTATTATTTAATCCACAAGCGGACATTGACTCTCAGTGATCCCTGTACTCTAACTCACAGGTCTTACTTACCATGCAAAGTCAAATATCCAGCGACCCCTCTCCACACCTCAGCAATATACCTTTCTTTTCTTTTAGCTGTAAATAAGTTTGTTACGGATTTCCTTTGATGTTCCCAAAACTGCAGATATCTCGAATATAGCGAAATATGTGTGTCCTTAGTCACACCTTTAAATCTACAGGGGATAAGTACACTTGGCCTATAGCTCGCATCCTGAAGTTTCATGTTTACTTATACTCGACATGTCTAGCTGGTCCTTTTTAAGCCCTGTTTATTTCCAGTTAATCTTGAATGCTTCTTACCACAATGTCAATCTAGGCTCTGACATGTATGCTTAACGTCCTTGTTTAGTCTTCGTTTGGTGTGCCTTATCATACTACCCCTACCCTGATGTAATCACCATGTCTAACACACCTCTCGAGTCCACCTGCCTAGTCCAAGTCATTGCTTTAGACATGTATACCTATCCCGCATTTCAAAAGTTGTGCTGTTATTGCATGTTATAACACTGTTTAATCTGTATGTTCTCATTCGCTTGTACCTGCTGTTGTGGCAACACAAGCCTGTTTGCACATCTAAGCACAGCAAAATTAAAGAATGATAAAAAAAAAAAAGATGAAGCATAAAAAAAATGATGCCCTCATGTGTTCCAGAGCCTGGAAAGGGGATCTGCAGGTTTAGCGTGAAGATTTAGGTGAAGTGGTAACGTGCGGCAACGCTCCGCCCAGCCTGCTTGCAGGAGAAACATAGAGCCTCCCAGGTCCTTCCTTCCCTCTGCTGGAACTAAGTGCCAGCGGGCTGGTGAGGCTTGCTCTGTGTGTGCTGGCATGGGAGATGAAAGGATCTCCCCTGCTGGCCTTGGTCCACAACCATCGATGCCCATGGTGCGTTTTCTGCAGAACCCTCCACCACCCATCTGAAACTACGCTTCTACCCCTTCCCTCCATGTCTTTTCCACCCCCCTTCCATCCATGTCTCTGTTTACCATCTATGTCTCCCTTCCCTCCCATCCATGCCTCCCTCCCCCTTTAATCCGGGTATCCGCCTCCGCTTCCATCCATGGCTCTCCCCCATGTTTTCCTCCCCCTTCCATGTCTTCCCCCACTTCCATCCTTGTCTCTCCCCCAATATCTCCCACTCCCCTTCCATTCATGCATCCCCATTCTTTTCCATCCATGTTTTTCTCCCCCATGTCTCCCTCCCTCTTCCATCCACATTTCTCTCCCCCCATGTCTCCTGCCCCCTTCCATCCATGTATCTCCCCATGTCTCCTCCCCTTCCATCCATATCTTTCCCCATATCTCCCTACCTCTTCCATGTCTTTTCCATCCATGTCTCTTTCCCTCCCCCTTTTCCCCATGTCTCTCCCCATATCTCCCTCCCATTGATGTATCCCCCTTCCCTTCCATCCATGTATCCCTCCCCATCTCTCCCTCCCCCTTCCATCCATGTCTCTGTTTACCATCTATGTCTCCCTTCCCTCCCATCCATGCCTCCCTCCCCCTTTAATCCGGGTATCCGCTTCCGCTTCCATCCATGGCTCTCCCCCATGTTTTCCTCCCCCTTCCATGTCTTCCCCCACTTCCATCCTTGTCTCTCCCCCAATATCTCCCACTCCCCTTCCATTCATGCATCCCCATTCTTTTCCATCCATGTTTTTCTCCCCCATGTCTCCCTCCCTCTTCCATCCACATTTCTCTCCCCCCATGTCTCCTGCCCCCTTCCATCCATGTATCTCCCCATGTCTCCTCCCCTTCCATCCATATCTTTCCCCCCATATCTCCCTACCTCTTCCATGTCTTTTCCATCCATGTCTCTTTCCCCATCCATGTCTCTTTCCCTCCCCTTTTCCCCATGTCTCTCCCCCATATCTCCCTCCCATTGATGTATCCCCCTTCCCTTCCATCCATGTATCCCTCCCCATCTCTCCCTCCCCCTTCCATCCATGTGTCTCCCCATTTTCTTTTTAGAGTGAGCGAGACAGAGTTCAATGGTTATTTCCTAATCATTAGAAATGACGATTGAACTCTCTCTCTCTCTCTTGCTCTCTCTCTCTGAACCCCCCCCCTACACCACCATTATATAGAATTTGCAGGCATCCGCAATTAAAATGCGGGAGATTCCCGGAACGTCCAGGAGAGTTGGGATTTCTGGAATACAATATCATGCTGCTAAAAGGCCCTTTTTAGTATGTACATTTTGTTTTCAGCCACTAGGCGGTGCCCAAGGATCACATTTCTTTTTTTTACACATTCAAAGTTACAGTTACAGTTATTAGTTACAGTTATTTAGTTATTCATAACGCCAACATAATTCACAGCGCTGTACAATAGGCAAACAAGACATTAAATTCTAACAAAACATGATTGACCTACCAGTACAGTAGGGAAGAAGGTCCTGCCAAAACGTGCTTAATGGAAATATAAAAGAAACATATCTGTATTCTTAACGCTACAGCCCTGATATCCCTAATCAATTAGGTTGTGGACCCCTCTCCATCCTCTCCCCCCTTCTCACCCCCAATGTAAAATATAACATTAAAAAAAAATGGAAACATTTTTAGTATAAACAAATTACTCACCTTCTCTCCAGTTTATGATATAAAATATCTCTCAAAGAAAGTTCACAAAAACGATGTGATTTTCAACGTTTTATTAAATTCGTATAAATTCCAGGGAAGTGTCAGTTCCCTTTTCAGGAACATCTAATTGCCATGTATACAGTAATAACTGAGCTACGTAATAAGAAATACAGACGTGAGACTGACACCCAGTAACATAAAATATATATATCTCTGTATGTCTAGGGGAATATTCGCTAAGCATTGCATTGGTAAAACAATTTGTTTCCATTGTTTGTTCTCTCCTATTCGAAGGAAGAACCTACCCCTACACGCTCCTATTCTAACAAGAACCCATCTAGTTTTAAATCAAAGATTGGTTATATGCATTCACTAATGTTGTTTACAAGACCTTGCTCATGACATTCGTTAATAGTTGTCAATGTTTTATTGGTAATTAATGATACTTCCCCTAGGCTGCCCTTTATTGCATGTTATTATAAAACCTTTGCTCTTTTTAAACATCAGACATTTTCCTGAACGGACTCCCTTGTATGTCTATCAAAAGTGTCTCCAAATACTCGAAAGGGCCTAGCTCGGTCTGGATACAACTGTAAGACCATGGCAGATAATTCTGGTGATCACCAAGGACAGGAGTATGTTCCATCACAGAGGCAGTCTGGAACTCTGCACAAAGTGATCCAATCGATGATAGACCATTCGTACTCACTTCATACCTCAGCACTGTGAACATGCGCAGTCTACTATGTTGTGACTGGGCTATTGCTCCTAAATGACCCACTTCTTAATAATACCATTTACAGGTGACTGGGGAAGATCTAGTCCACGAATTTCTCAAACTGACATAGGTGGCATGCTATGTCACTGAGCACCTGAGTATGTCATGTTTGCAATGGCTGTGGATGAAATTCTAGAACTCTGTATGTAACGGATCACCTGGCACCCCGACTTGGTACCTCCGTTGAAGGATGCTCCTAGCGCTTCCTGTGGACTCCAAGCACTGCAGCAGACACCACAACCACTGAACCGGAGAAGCATACGAATGCTTTCAAGCATATGAATGCTGTAAGCAGCTGAACAGGAAAAGCATACAATCAGCTTACACTCCTGGCAATCAGCAAACAATCCAATTCCCCCAATAATGAGACGACACTTCGTTTTGAGATCAAGCAGAACTGACTGTACTGGCACATACAGCCTCTTTTATTCACGATCCACAAACATAGTACTGCCCACAGGGTTTTGAAATACAACCAATCAATACGTACAATACACACAGACACTCCCACACAAAATCCTCCCCTCTGCCTGTGATATGATTACTGAACACAATGGTTAATATAATTATCACAGGCAGAGAAAAACAGCATTATAAAACATATCACAACAGGGACCCCAAAACATGCAATATCCTCGGAACCGGGGGATCTGGGTGAACCACATATGCAATATTCACCCAGATCTGTTCAGTAGTTTGGGAGATACAGTTTAATGCAGATTCCGCAGAACATATACAGGCTATATGAAAAATAATTACTGTATAATGTGTCCCCTGTTGTATAGTTTAAAACTACTGCACGATGTCTTTGTGCACCAAATACCGGCGAGACGGCACCGTGTAGATAAGTCAAAACAGTGTCTGTGAGTTAAAATGGCCGGCATCCATTGTTCTCACCATGTGCCTCTGATACGTGAAATGGTGGCCACCCAGCAACTCCACAGTTTGTCTGGTAGTCTATCCAGCCGGACCAACAGATGAAACACATGGGGAACAGTGCAACTAATGAAGGGAATCATAAAAAATATGGACAATAGTCATATTTGTGCACAATCTCCAGTTTTGTCACAGGGTACAAGTAGTGTTTTCAAATGCCATATATCCCAGGGCTATAGTCAGAAGGTAGGAGGCGGGCAAGCAGCTCCCTCCAAGAATACGTGGCGAGGTCTGTTCTGCCACATTTCTCCCCTTTACCCACCAGACTAACAGGGTATCTGACCTCCTGCCGGTCAGTGCCCTGGTTAGTCCAGCAACTCACCCACAAAACAGAATCCGCAGTATAACCCACCCACGAAAATTGGTTACTACACCTGGGGTAGTGGGTCACTTGTCCATGTCCAGGAGCTCCACCTCAGCTCTGGGGGGTACTAGCACTCTGGATCGGTGGGTTGCTGAGTGGGCAGAGACCAGCGGTACTCTGCCCTGTTGTCAGCGCTACCACAGGAGTAGCCTGGTTGGAGCCTGGTTGGGAACGGCGTAGTAGGCTCCTCACTCTGGACCTGAGGCTGCTGCTGGAGGGGAACCAGGCTGTCTCCCCTTTGGATGAACAACCCTGCTGCTGGGGGACAGGACCGACCATCCCTACCCTCTGTGATGCATGTGCAGAGACCACGGTCCCATCTGCATTGGTGTGGGGCTTAGCATCTCCCCTTGGTAGGCTAGGCTGCCGCTGGGGAGGGGGAACGAGACTCTCCCCTCCCGGTAGAATACTCTGCCGCTGGGGAGCAGGACCGACTGTCCGTACACCCTGTAGCTTGGGCGCAGAGACCCATCTGTGCCGGTGGGAGCTTAGTGTCTCCCCTTGGTGGGCTACGCTGCCGCTGGGGAGAGGGGGTAACAAGCTCCTCTCCCTTACACACTTTCAGCCGCTGGGTAGAGGGGGTAACAGGCTCCTCTCCCTGACACACTCTCTGCTGGTGAAGAGTGGGACTGACTGTCTCCCCTTTCAATATATTGTCCCGCTGCTGGGAAGCGAGACCGACTGTCTCTGCTCCCTGCAGGACACACTGCCGCTGGGGAGGAAGGACGGCACCTTCGGCTCCCTGTGACTCACTGGACTGCTGAGCAGAGGGACCAACTGTCTCGTCTCCTAAGGACACACTCTGCCGCTGGGGAGGAAGGACGACACCTTCAGCTCCCTGTACTGCCGCTGGGGAAGAAGGATGGCACCTGCAGCTCCCTGGGATTCACACTGCCACTGGGGAGGAAGGACGGCACCTTCGGCTCCCCGGAACTCACACTGCCGCTGGGGAGGAAGGACAGCACCTTTGGCTCCCTGGGACTCACACTATCGCTGGAGAACTGGGTTGGCTGCCCAGTATCCCTGTAGGGCCGGTAGAGAGACCTCAGTCCCATCTCTACCTGCCATCTGGAGGTCATCCCAGGACCAGTCAATGAGGTCTGGTTCTGCTTGTCGGGTAGGTTGGGGCTGAACAAAGCTGAGCAGGTGTTGGTAGTCCTGCTCCGGCTCCCACTCCCTTGTTACCAGGTGGGTCATGTCTTTGCTCACCTCGCGTTCGTCAGCCCAGACATACATGCCAATCCAGTAGTCATAGATGTCCCAAAACCTAGACCCCTCCATTCTGCCAAGATCAATGTCGTCCTCCAAGGCATCCCATAATAAACCCGGGCCATCATAATCATCCCCCTCCGGTAAGTCGTGCTCGGCCGTCCAGGGGGTAAGTCGAACGGTATGCCACCAGAGGGCCTGGTATGCGTTGTCTAGCCAGATCTCTCGCCATAGCAGTGTCTCTAGTCTTGTCACACAATCATCCAGGGGCTGCTCTCCCAATAGATACATCCGCATCGCCACACGCTTCTGTAGCCGCTGCTCATCACTGGGGAGACTCTCACCTCGCCGCCACTGGGCATCTTGCAGGGTATCATACCAGAATTCCTTTCTGTCTGCATCCCTGTAGTCCGCGGCCGCCTCCTCCTCCTCATCATGGAACGCTGTCCAAAAACTAGCCGATTCCATCCTGCTGTAGCCAGGGGCGCTGTACGGATACTAGCGTTGCCCTCAATTTGTAACTCCAAACGTTACCAGTGTCTCCGAGCTGCTTCTCCACGCACTAGGATGCCATCCCACCGCTAACACCAATGTAATGGATCACCTGGCACCCCGACTGGATGCTCCTAGCGCTTCCTGATGACTCCAAGCACTGCAGACACCACAACCACCGAACCGGAGAAGAATACAAATGCTCTCAAGCATATGAATGCTGTAAGCAGCTGAACAGGAAAAGCATACAATCAGCTTACACACCTGGCAATCAGCATACAATCCAATTCCCCCAATAATGAGACGACACTTCGTTTTGAGGCCAAGCAGAACTGACTGTACTGGCACATACAGCCTCTTTTATTCACAATCCACAAACATAGTACTGCCCACAGGGTTTTGAAATACAACCAATCAATACGTACAATACACACAGACACTCCCACACAAAATCCTCCCCTCTGCCTGTGATATGATTACTGAACACAATGGTTAATATAATTATCACAGGCAGAGAAATACAGTATTATAAAACATATCACAACAGGGACCCCAAAACAATTTCGTAATATAGAAAGAACCGGACTACAGCGGCTCCACCAGCTCTATCAAAATAGAGAGGTCGTCCAATTTGCAATCATTTAACCCCTGCAGACTTTTTTTTAGATATGTTCAAATTTGTGATTTCGCTAGAAAACCACACATTAAAACAGCAGCCTTGGGTAGGCCAACCTTCTACGAGAAGCTATGTCTGGACGGAGCAGCCCCCAAGGGTATGATCACGATTTTATATGCCCAGCTTAGTGCAGAAAATGGAGAATGGGGAAGACTGACATACACAGATCAATGGGAGATGGACCTCAGGGAGATATTGGAGGGAGTCGAGTGGCAGGAGATATGGGAGGCAAATGCTACAGTTTCAATATGTGTTACTCTCCAAGAGCAAGCATGGAAAACTATTTTTAGGTGGTATACTACCCCTGTAAAACTATACAGAATGCACAAATTGGAGACTGAGGATTGCTGGAGGGGTTGTGGAGCCCGAGGAACATACATCCACATGTGGTGGGAATGCCCGAAGTTACGTAGCTTCTGGAGGTCCGTAGAGGATCTTCTAAAACAGACGTTCGACCCGTGGATATACCTGTTGAATAGATCTCTGGACGGATGGACCAGAAGGGAACAGAAATTAGTACAGAAGATAACGCTGTGCGCACGGCGTGCAATAGCGACTGCTTGGCTCTCACCAGAGGGCCCAGAATTCCCAGGGGTTATTTCCAGGATCAGAGAATGTAGAATTATGGATGACTTAACAGCGAGGGTAAGAGGGACTTTGGCGGCATTTAAAAAAACTTGGGAACCATTCGACAATAGTATAGTGGGCTCGAACAGAGACTGACAAGGCCCTTTCTTCGGGGATATGACCCGAAATAGAAAGACCCCTCCTAGAGGGGACATAATTGTCACGCAGTGGCTGTGGAGTCTCCGCCCTCCCCCTGACCCCACCTCCCCTATTCTTTCCTCCTTACTCTTTCTTGATTACATATCTTCTTTCTATTTCCTTTCTTTAGAATTTCACTTCTTTTCAGTCTCATCTGGTTTTGATCTTCTTTCTTTCTTTTTTTGTCCCTTCCCCTGTTTTTACTTGGGAACAAGGACTTTTTTTTTTTTTTTTTTTTTAAGGCATGATCATACGGTCAGTGGAATAAGGTAGCACATGAACAAGAATGGTTATTGAATAGAATGGGCTACTTGTATCGCCTAATTGCCTGTCCTTGTTTAAAATAAAATTCCTCAGTCGACGGCGGGTGGTTTTTTAAGGAATGGGCATGTATCGCATATGTTGAACTGCATTCTGTTACCAAGACTTTTATTTCAGTTGGCTTCTGGGTAAGCACAAAAGTGAATACACCTGTTCTGTAAAAGAATTTAAAAATATATATATATATATATATATTTGACGGTTATATTTGACCCTGTAACTTTCAAAAAACATTTTAAATTTTTTTATTTTACACTAGCAGGGAGACTGCCTGTCAGCACAGGCAGTCCCCCTGCAGGCAGACACTAGGACACCTATTGTGACCATGTTGAGTGTTCACATGGCCCCGGGGGTCCTAATTCGCCATGGGGAAACTGCCTGGGCTGCAGGCAGTCTCCCCACACCGGTAGCACCGCCGAGGGAACGATGGCGATCGGGTAAGTACATAATACCGTTGTGACGGTTCAGGACCGTCAGCGGTCAGCAACAGTAAAATACTGATGACTGTCCTGAACTGTCCACGGTCGCTAATGGGTTAACTACACTCACGAGTACAGATATTCCTGCGCCTCTTCTGTCTGTGAGTGAACAGTAAATGGAAGGTTCTATTCTTGCCCAGAGCAGCTCAGTTCGGTGCCGTTGGGGCAAGAACTTTTCACACCTTCTGTAGCGGAACTGCAATATTAAATCCCAATATCTCCGCTGGTAAAATAAGGTAATCCAAGGAAAGCGTTGAAAATGAAGTCAATATCCCAAATCCCCACAGTAACCAGACGAAACACAGTTCTGGGAGTCAACTGATGATTTTATTCACAAGCTCCAGTATTTATGTGGTTCCCCATGCAAGGGGTATCCTTAATTACTTTACAGGGGTTGTACAGTAGGGGACTACATGGGGAACTGAACATACAGGACATTTCTCCCACCATGCACTGCTGTACGAGAGGGACACTCCCATAAGAATATCCTGTTAAGTGGATTATCCCTCCGTACAGCAGAACTGGCCTTTTACTTAAAAATCCATAACATTTTTTATTCGTGCCATTGTACCGAATGACTGTTCAGCAGATAGCTAGGGTCTGAGCACATACTTCGCGAAAGTACCGCTCAGATCCCAGCCCAACTAGCCGAACGCAGCACGAAATACGCTTTAATATAAATTCCTCATAAAAGTCACGAATACATAAGTGGGGAAAAAGTACCAAAAGACCGGCGCTCCCGAACGGCCTGGAAGTCCAGCGGTGTTCGTGCCGTTGAGTAGCCGATTTTAGTTCCAGGCACTCGACGACCAAACACCGCTGGGCAAAAAGGGAATCCAAGATGCCCGCCGCCTCGTGGTCGGTAGCCAAATGACAGCCACCCTGTTAATCAATTAACAGCCGATAGATACAGGGTTGCAATCGGTTAATAGGAGCCACACGACCACCGGTGTGTGGGCTCCCATTCGGTACTTTGTTCGTTTCATGAACAGTGTTGAAAATCACTGTTCGTGAAACTACCATATGAATGCTAGTGGCTTTCGTGCCACTAGCATACGAATTACATCTTTCACATTTTAAGCAAACACATTAAACACCATATATAAACCAGTCTCTCTAGGGCAACCCTCAGATATAAAGAAAATAGTCTTAGGTGGCTAGGTTTGCCACACCTTCTGACATGACACAGGTTAATCATCTCAAATTTATAATGCCTACTCCTAGCTGAACATATATATATATATTTTTCTGCCCATCCAGTGAAAGGGTTTACCCTTCCATTTTCTATAACTATGACTTAGCTGCATTAGCCACAATTCTGAGGATTCAAAGTTAAACCATCACTGCTTAAAGTGATGAAGAGGTGTTTCTAAACAAAGTGTGCAACTAAGCTGCTAACAGATACAAAGGTTGTTAAGGGTTGTCAGATGAGTGAAACATTAAAGATAAATGGTACAATCTGGAATGAGATTTTTCTTTTTACGGTTTGTTTTAACTGAATAAAAGCCCACTGGGAATCACTAAATCACTGGATATCTGCAGTTGCAGTATCAGTTATGCCTGTAAATTACTATTGCAATGCCGTACATGCATTGGGAAGTGATAAAAAGGTATTGCTTCACTTAAAGTACATTTTCGTTTTACATACATGCTCTCGTCCCATTGTGTACTTAAAAGTGGGGTATGCCTGTATACTTTTTATACAAGTGTGTTTGCATGTGTATATAGCATGAATGCATGTGTTTGTGTGCAGTAGATTTAGTGTGAATACATGTGCACATTTTCTGTGTGTGTATGATGTCTTTATCTAGTGTCAGCAAATGTGAATGCATTTTGCAATGTATACGTAGCATGAAGTGCACTGTATTTCTTCCCATTGTCCCCACCTCCTGTTCGTTTTGGCTCCAGACCCATCCTTCTAAGAACATCTTTAGGACTAATGCAAACACGTGTCAACAATGGAAAATCAAAACGCAACACCCCCTCACCACCCATTTAAATTTGCAATGTGCATCAAGACCATTAGGTGGCGGTGTTTCCCCAGCTGAAGTACTAGAGAACACCAATATTTCGTAACACTTGTAGCATATAACACTTTATACATACAGGGTATGGCTAAAAATATAAATAAAGCAAAACAAGAAACAGTATGTGAATTCTAAAAACAATTTAAAAAGCACATTCTGCTGCTTATTAAACAACTGTTACCATATAAATGTGCTACTTCCTTTGACTTTATGGTCACATGTTGTACTATTAAGAACCAGTGCCCCAAGGGGTGGGGTGTAAGGCACAGGTATGCAGGTGGTCTAGAAACTACGAACGAATATAGGAGAGGAAAACCACACACAAAAACAACCCTACAAACTGTGTGCGTTTCCGATAGAAATTAATTGCTGGGGTGACATCTTGTATCATGCACATAACTGATCCTTGAAAACTAGTAGATGACGATGTGACTACCGAAACAATGTAAAAAAAAAGGATCATATTGAGTTGGTGTAGTACTTCAATCTAATGTGTCCAATTCCTCACCCCTCTGGTACGCCGAACATTAATCAAGCTTAAATTCTGATTTCACACGATGCGATTCTTGGATAGGCATCTTGTGATATAGTCAGAGTTCTCTCGAAGTCATTAAAGCAGTGTTAGGCTGACATTAGACCTTTATAAAACGGATTTTCATTAGAGTTTTAAAGAATAAGAACATGGAGTGTTGTATGGAGTACTTCCAATGTGTAGGTTATTTAAGATTCATTTTAGATTGTGGTGATACTTGCAGGTTGTAAACATAACAGTTTGTTTGTCTGTGTCAAATTATTAATTGGATTATTCACTAAATTGTCAGGATTTCAAAGAGTAGAACATTTTGCAGCTTAAAGTGGCCAAATTGAAAACAGATTGATCAAGGTATTTTTCTTATCATTTGGTGGTTTTAACTTAAAACCAAGAAATTCACTTAGACCTTCTGACAATTCATAGTTTAGGTAAACATAAAAATAAAAACACCCTTTAAGTTTCTCGGAGGCATTTCAAGCCAAATAATACATTGTATGGAAAATTAACATTTTCCTTCAAATAAAATTTAACATTAATCAAGAATACCAACTACATACTCAATATACACGCTGCTGTAGGGTACACTGTATTGAACCAGTAATGTTTAAAAAGATTTGTAACAATTTCCTTTTCATTCTGTGGCAGACGTGTGATCCAGGTCCTGTCTTTTCCTGTAAAACAGATTTACACCAAATATGGCTCTTTAGAATGGATAGCTCAGGGCTGTATTGGGTCACACACTGGACAGCTTAGTTGACTTTTGACCCAGTCGGCACATTTTCAGAATTCAGACAGAAAAATTAAAATCTGAAGCTCTGCAGTTTTTTTAGCTAAATTCAGGAGTCTGATTAGAAGAAATATTTCTTCAAATGTATCTGAGCGGGGAAGTCAGTCTTGGTATAAAATGAACTCTTGTAAACTGCACAAACTTTAGTAAGAACACGCCAAGTCTACTTTACACTATTTCAGAGACCCCTAACTCACAAGAACTCTCCACAGTTTGTTGATTACATTTTTAAATGGTGTTTACAAATATGTTATTGTGATTCAGGTTTAAAAATAAATAAATACATACGACAATACTTTAAATTGAATTTTTATTTGTACACTCAAATGTATGTAGGACATAAAATGTTTACAGAAAAAGTTAAAAGTTTTATTTTAAACAATTTCAGTTAATACTTTGAGAAAGAGACACATACTTAAAGCGTGAGACACGAATACAGCGAGCGGCTACATGTTAAGTGGTTTAAAACAATATATTGTGAACTTGTACAAAAGTGGATCACAGAGAATGAGAAGAAGTGTACAAAATATCAGCTAGAAATGCACGATTTACGTCCTTAAGAAATACCTTCACTTCATACAAAAGATTTGTGAAGGGTCCCAACCGTGGTGGACCTCATCAATATGACAGTCACTGCATTAAACACGTCAAAGCAAAAACAGGTTAAAAAAAAAAAAAAAGTGTCAATGCATTAATACAATAAGAACTATTGAGTAGTTTGGGGATTAATACCTCAGTCTATATGAAAAACAATGGTTTAGTCACTTGGCAGGCATTTTCAGGAGACCCGATTACAGAGGTGTAAAATTTAGGCTGCAATAGATAATAGAAAAATATCAATCTCAGCCATTGGTAAAAACACTTCGTACTCTGTTGCCAGGACACATCATGGTTTAGAGAACAAACCCCTACGTTTTAGGTCATACATGATGAGTTAGCAATCTAATCCTCACAACCCTATTCTACAATACATTTTACTGTATTATGGTACCAAATTTGTCACTATCTGTCTGAAAACACTGACCTCTGATCCCTTGGTGTGAGATTTTCAAAGCACCTTCCCGAGTCCCAGAAAGAAGCCTTTTATATCCGTGTCCATTTGAGAAACTCTCTCGATGTTACTATAACTCATACTCAGTCTCTCTTGGGACTGGCAGTATGAGAGCCATCCACCAAGTCCTAATGGGTCTCCACAAACTGGGAATAGTAATACAAAGTAACGAGGATGTAGACTAGACTAAACAAAAAAATGGCACCTTTTCAAAACTGGGCATTATGCAGTTATCATTTAACAAGAGGTAGAAAGGGAATAGAAAATAACTGTTTCTGTGGTATGTTCCTATTAAAAAGATGGCCAAAACAGAAGAATGCCTAAAATGGTCACATCTCTGCTTTGTGATATGTTAAAGTTTATTCTCAGCTGGGATGTAAACAGGGCATTTAAGCCCTAAAGCATGTGACAATCTGTATTCCTCTGAAGCATACATTTACAAGAATAATTTTCAGATTTATCAGGACAAAAATTAATCTCCCATTACCAGAAACTGATTTGGAATACAGAATTTCACTTTCCGTGTTCAGAGACTCTTCAACCGCTCAAAACTGATGACAAATAAATAAAATGCCCATTCTTTTCATATGAGGCTAGCAAAAGCAATGGATGAGAAAATACACATTATTTTATTCACAGGAAATACAGATTTAAATAATACAGATTTTAGGTCTGCTGGCTCTAAAAAATATCCATAGATGTTGGCAATAACCAAGCAATGATGGAAGTGTGCAAAACCACAGTGGAGGAAATTAGTTAACCTAGATACAGACTGCAAAGCCCAGCTCACCTATAGAAAACTCTCACAGTTGTGATGTCCTAAGTACTGTTTTTTGGGAAGACTGACCGTAAAAGAATCCAGTACAGAGAATGAGCAGGTCAAGGTAAATGATGGCTGATCTAGCAGGCCTTTTATCTGAAATCATAAAAGGTAACGGGTTTAACCGGAAGAATGATTCAAATCACCAATGTGGATAAAGGTAGCTTTACCTTCAAGAAACACCTTATTCTAGCAAGCCATTACTCCAGTATGGTTTAGCACTTAGCCAGCCGATTCCCGGCATGCAGAACGAAAGAGAAAAACTGCTGCTTGGCATTGAATTAAATAACACAAAGAGGAAGGGCGGTGGGTATGATACAAAACAGACAGAGCATGTTTAAACTGAGGTATGTCACGTCCACTGTCAGAGTTTCAGGGGCGTCTTTACAATGTGGGATAAGGAACAGTCTCTGATCAAAAGCTGCAGACAAACACCAAGCACAGCCTGTAAAAATATCACAGTCCTGGGGTCAGGAGAACGGCGTACAAATAAATTACGTCTATGGGGAATGGGTTAGAAAGAAGGCATCACGTTTTGAAAACAAAACAAAAATAAAAAGTCAAACCGTTATCTCAGTAAGACACTAGTGAAAGGTGTTTGGATCTGCAAACGCAGACCGAATTGCTTCACTTTCCGCCATAATGCTGCATTGTCCGGTTAATCCTTAACGCGTTCCAACTGCCCTCTTACAATTAAAGAGGTAACAGATGCATTAAATACATTAGCAATACTTTTAAGTTTTTAAAAACTTTTGAAATCAGTTTTTATTCTATGGTCACATCAATTCTATGATTTGTGCGTCCACAGTTCTGCAAGAACACCATGATCAGAAAAATAAACCCTCAATTACACAATACCAGCACCACATTATTTACGTTATAAATACTTTTTACATAGTTCACATGATCTAATCGCAGACAGTACTCCTCAACTAATACTGGTCACGTCGGCTGCAACGCAAGCCCTCAAAAAAAATTCCTAAAAAGGAAAGACGGTGAAGAATTTAAATCAATACTGGAGGCCTGGTCGAATACCCCAGCAGACGTTTGTCGACCTCTGTCCCAGGCAAGGAGAAAGGAGAGTACCTCAAGGCCGAGTTAAAAATCCTTAGACATATCTACGAAATGCCAGTCATTGGCATTTAATCAGTTTTTGGGGTGAGTTTTTCTTTTTTTTTAAAATGTATTTATTTTTTTTAAACAGAACTTTTTGGGCCTTGGCAGCTCCTCTATCGTTTTCCGATGCCTGAAATTAATTAAATCAAGCAATGTGAGCCACACTAATGGCACTGAAAATTCACAGCATTAATTAATCTCAGCACAGGTATTTTTTCTCTCCCTAGGAGTCATGGGAGACAATTTTGTGTTATTACAGTCGTACGTGAATGTGTAGATTTGGAATGTATAGTTATGAAGGTTTGCATTTTTATGTATATATATTTAAATTCATATATAAGTGCTTATATAAACTGAGGGAAGAAAACTCCCTTTTTTCTTAACTGTTGACATGTCAAGTTTGAAAATACGGTCGTCAAAATTCATAAAGAAATACATCCTTTTCGTTTCAAAAGTATAGGATTTTAAGAAAGAGAAATTTTTTTTTTTTAGATACAAATCTCTTTGCTTTGTAAACATTAGATGAGCCAGCTGCTGCTATTTCTAGAGTGTGCCGTGCCAAAAATCTGGAAAAAAAATAAAAAAAAATATATATATATATATATATGCTCCAGCAGACTTTAGAATAAATTCAATGGCCACAGCAGCAATGGCGGAATGGGCAGAATTTCAGCGGTTACAATGAGGAAAAAAAATAATATATATTTTTTTAGAAGATACACAGTGTGTTCACAGTTGTTCGTAAAGAACAAGTTAAGTCAGTGCTTTGTGTGCATCTTAAAATCTCTCCCTCGTCTTACCACATATTCAAGAGTCAAGTAATACTGACTAAAGTTTGCTATAAGGTCGTCATACGTGACGAATCATATCGGCAGACGGACTCTTGTACAGATACTTCCAAATGGCGTAATAATGCACAGCAGCTGCCAGGGCCACAAACAGGTGCCAAATGGCATGGGCAAAGGGGATAATGCCATCACTTTTGAAGAACACTACTCCCAAGCAGTAGATGAGTCCGCCCCAAGCAAGTTCGTGTAAACCGTCGGTGTTATTCTAGAACAGAGGGCAAAGAGATTAAAACACACAGTCAATGCGATACTTACTTCATAAATTAATAAGAAACACATTCAAGATCTATTAGTCATTAAAAATGTGAAAAACTACAAAAAAAAAATAAAAATTGCACAGCACGGGTTATAAAATGTTTTTCTAAAAGTATACTTGAAGCATAAAAAGATGTATTTAAATTTAAACAAATACTGCAAGACTATGATATTCTTTTGGTTACATGATAACTAAAAACGAATGGCTTATTACATTAGAGGACTCATATAAACAAAAACACCATTAACCGGTTAACTGTGATCATTGTTAGTCTATAATTTTTAGAGATTGTTCAAAGTAAATCAGAGCTAAATTTCTTAGGTGTTGGAGGAGGGGCAGGCTTATCAAACTTTTCCAATACATTTTGGAATAATATTCCTGATCAACTAAGTTTTTTTTTTTTTAAAGATAGTGTATTAAGGTTGTATTGTTAGTAATACTGGGTCTAACAAGAAATATAACAGACATCTGCAGTATTTTCAAGCTATTTCACAGCAAATATAAGGATAATTAAATACATATACTAACATTTTACTTGTAAACTGAAAGGACATTTATACAGAGCCTAATAAAACCTATTTACCTAAAATGTTTTAAATCACAGTAAACCCTTTAATAAATAACCCAGCAAAATTGTAATCAGAAACTATCACACACACACACGACTGAAAGTTAATTAAACTGGCCAGTGAACTATAGGGACCCATCAAGGACCGGACATCTAAAACCAGGTTGATTGACGTGTCATAAAATTCCTAGGTTAAAGCTAGAGATTATTTAAAGAAATTAATTTCCAGATGGCTCTATCAACTATGCAGATGGCAGAATTATAATCCACGTGACAGTTGCTGACTAAATCTGGTATTTCAGTGCCAGCGATGTAGCAATCTGATCAGAATTTATTGGAATAAACAAGTCTGAAAATCTTTGGCACCAAAAATACACAAAAAAAAAAAAGCCTGTCTAGAACAGATTTATACAGTCAGGGAAAAAAACTACACCATCTTTGAATTCTGTGGCTATACATATCGGGACATAAGTACAATTATCTGTTTTACGGATGCACTGAAATGAAAATTCTGGGCCGAAACCAAAAATTCAGGATGCCCTTGGCCAAAAACGGACTTTAAAAAAAAAAAAAAAAGAATTTTTTTTCCCCTCCCCTATAATTTTATCAATATTAGACTTTTTAATGAATTTAATTAATCGAATATGAAAAACTTCCCTTCTCTTTTAATGGTTCCCCCCCCCCTTAATGTTTTTCTCTCCCCCCTCTAGTGTTCTTTTCTTCCCCCCTCCCGTGTCCCATAGTCTCCTTTGCACCCCTCCCGTGTCTCATAGTCTCATTTGCACCCCTCCCGTGTTCCATAGTTTTCTTTGCACCCCTCCCGTGTTCCATAGTGCAGTATTCTTAACTTTATGTTATCATTACTATCTCTCATTGTGATATATAATAATCTGAATTGTTAAGGCAAACATGTCTGTTAAACTATGCACTACAAAAAAATAAATAAAAAAAAAGTTAAAAAAAATTCATCAAATTTGACCTGTTTTCAGATAAAACGGGATAGGCCCATTTTTGCAAGCCAAAATTTCGAGGCATCCCTAATCCGTTTCTTAGCAGGTCTTAAAATTAGGTAAATACAACCTCAGGTGAACAACAACATTTGACATATTACACGGTCACGATTTAAAAAAAAATAAATAAAGCAAATATGAAGAATCCATGAGTGAAAAACGAAGTGCTTCGGTAGAAATTAAGAGGCGAAGTAGTACACCGGTGCTGCTAAACAAATGCCCTTGAAGCCAGGTGTGAAAAATGAAGTACACTATATGATTGAATAGCTTGTAGAACTACCTTAAAGGGACACTATAGCGGTGACTAGGGCCCCGTTCCGTGGCGAATAAATGGTTAACTAACCATTTATTTGCTTACCTTAATCCAGCGCCATTGCTCACTCGGCGTTTGTGAACTCTCCTCCTCCATCGACGTCAGCTTCCGAGTGGAGCTGAATGCGCGGCCAGAGGATCGCGTGCATTCAAACCCATCCATAGGAAACCATTACTCAATGCTTTCCTACGGGGATCTTTTTTGACGCTGGACTCCGTGAGGACTTCCAGCATCAAATAAGTGCGATTTACTCAGTGTAAATCGCGGAAGGGCCTCTAGTGGCCACTAGAGGCTGGATTAACCCTGCAGTGTAAACATAGCAGTTTCTCTGGTTAAAAACTAGGGGGACCTGGCACACAGTACACTTCATTGAGCTGAAGTGGTCTAGGTGCCTATAGTGGTCCTTTAGGCAGCAATAACTTGAAATCATTTTCTATAGGACTGTTAGTCTCCAAAGTGGAGTAATTTCGTCCCAATCTTTGTTGTCTTAGTTCATTGAGGTTTGCTGGAATTTGTTTATGTACAGCTCTCATGAGGTCCCGTCAAATTCCAAACGGGTTGAGGTCTGGACTGGGACTTGATTTTCTTTTTCTGTCATGTGTTCTTGTTCATCTGAGGCTGTATTTACCCAATTTTAAGACCTACTAAGGAACAGATGATGGTTATGTCCTGATACCGGATATGTAACACCAAAGAGGGTGTACTTTCTTTTCCGCACGACTGTATAAAATTTGATATTAGCATCAAACAAAAACGGCTGCCTGAATGCAAGACGAAAAAAAAAAAAAAAAAACACATTAAAAAAATAAATAAAAATAAAATAAATATTATTAATTATCTGAAC
>OW240916.1:9758901-9939976 GCA_933207985.1 Pelobates cultripes | reverse complement strand
TATACAGCATTGGGGGGCCTGTTAGAGATCGATAAATAATAAGTTATATTGTACAGCATTGGGGGGGGGCCTGTTAGAGATCGATAAATAATTTATATTATACAGCATTGGGGGACCTGTTAGAGATTGATTAATAATAATTTATATTATACAGCATTGGGGGACCTGTTAGAGATTGATTAATAATAATTTATATTATACAGCATTGGGGGACCTGTTAGAGATCTATAAATAATAATTTATATTGTACAGCATTGGGGGGGGGGGCCTGTTAGAAATCGATAAATAATAATTTATATTATACAGCATTGGTGGACCTGTTAGAGATCGATAAATAATAATTTATATTATACAGCATTGGTGGACCTGTTAGAGATCGATAAATAATAATTTATATTGTACAGCATTGGGGGACCTGTTAGAGATTGATTAATAATTTATATTATACAGCATTGGGGGACCTGTTAGAGATCTATAAATAATAATTTATATTGTACAGCATTGGGGGGGGGCCTGTTAGAAATCGATAAATAATAATTTATATTGTACAGCATTGGGGGACCTGTTAGAGATCGATAAATAATAATTTATATTATACAGCATTGGTGGACCTGTTAGAGATCGATAAATAATAATTTATATTGTACAGCATTGGGGGACCTGTTAGAGATCGATAAATAATTTATATTATACAGCATTGGTGGACCTGTTAGAGATCGATAAATAATAATTTATATTGTACAGCATTGGGGGGCCTGTTAGAGATGGATAAATAATAAGTTATATTATACAGCATTGGGGGGCCTGTTAGAGATCGATAAATAATAAGTTATATTATACAGCATTGGGGGACCTGTTAGAGATTGATTAATAATACTAAATAACTTGTGTTTTGGTTTCACCACATCATATTTAGCCCTTTACACACATCATTCCACAGCCAGACATATTAAAGGGGTACTCAGGAAGCACTTGGCTTGTTGGATTTCTATAAGTGTAAAGAGTGTGTTCTCTTTTTTTCATTTTATAAAAAGTGCCAATTTCAGTAGGAATTGTCACTTTTATAAATTAACCTTACACCCCCTCCTCTCCCCCAGACTGTCAATCAGATAACCAGTCCTGTTAATTCCTGGTTTGGTTAGCTCAGTAAAGCTAAACTCAAGAGGCAGCAATTGCTCAGAGCACCTGCCTTACAAAGACTTCTCATTGAGACTTCTGCATTGGGAGTCTGTGATTGGACAGCCACAGAAAGGCTGGGTGGGGCTAGAAGGGGAGGGCTTGAAAGACGAGATCTGCAGCTTTGGCAAACTGTTTCTTACCACCAATGAAAACATTTATAATTAAATACATGTATGTTTTTATATAGGGTGTATCTACTGGAACTAGGCAGTGATTTGTATTTTTGCAGTGGATGTCCCTTTTATATTACCATAATAACATTTTTTTCTAATTAAGCTGCTGTGTATTCTATAGTGGTGTACATTTTAAGTTTTGTATATTTATATCTATTCCAATACATATGGAATAGAGAACTTTGATTGCAAGTCCCATATTTAGGTAACATAAGTACTTAGATACCGCCAGATATTATTTGGAATCCAGTATACAGAATTTTACAAGAAAAACGACAAAAGGTATCTCAAAATAACTCTGAATCATTTGTAATAACCATACTACTGACTTTGATACACTCAATGAGGTAAATATTATAGAGGAAATTAACATTATTAAAGGAGTACTATAGTGCCAGGAAAACAAACTCGTTTTTAGGTCATTAGGTCCCCCACACCACCAGGACCACCCTCCCGCTAGGCTGAAGGGGTTAAAACCCCTTCAGCCCCTTACCTTTCTCCAGGGCCGGGCTCCCTCTGTGCTCGGGAACTCTTCACCCCCTGCCAACGTCAGCGCCAAATGCGCATGCGTGGCAAGAGCCGTGCGCGCATTCAAAACACCCCATATGAAAGCATTACTCAATGCTTTCCTATGGACGTCCATCGCGGAAGCGCCTCTAGCGGCTGTCAGTGAGACAGCCACTAGAGGCTGGATTGACCCTCAGTGAAACATAGCAGTTTGTCTGAAAATGCTATGTTTTCAGCTGCAGGGTTAAAACTAGAGGGACCTGGCACCCAGACCACTTCATTGAGCTGAAATGGTCTGAGTGCCTATAGTGGTCCTTTAACCAATAAATCTACTTTATTCAAAACTTATTTTCTATTACACCATAAACCAACAAATAAAAATGTATAATTTATATGTTTATATTTGATCAATTAAGCTGTAAACTTCCATGCCGTCAGATTCTACTCCGTCACGTTTTTTGTTGTTTATATTTTATTTTTTTGTGTGAACGTTTTCTAGATAAATATACTTACACAAACATAATACACAGCCCACTACGGTTTCATTATTTCTATGACATTCCAAACGTTATCTTGTTACATTTGCTTCTGAAATAGTTGGTGACTATGTTGAATACTTGCATTTTGATAGGAAATGCTACAATATTTAACGGTTTAAAAAATATTTAGCTATTTTCTATTATTTAACTCCTGAAGGACCAATGGAAGTCTACGGAGTCATAACAATCTAATGTCATAGCATAGAAACCCATTCAATTACTGACAGTTATAGACAGCTTTGTATAGGGCAGACAATGCTAAATCATATTCCCTGCTGATATAAGGTCTTTGGGGAGCGGCTTCTAATGACAGCAATTATCACAATGTAAAGAATTTTCTCCTTAAGGGGTTAAAATAATCACACTGAAACAAGAATGGCTTTCAAAATGAAACAGAAAAAAAAAACTCTGCAAATCATTATGCGCAATAAAAAAATAAAAAAAAATAAACTAATGAAATTATATTACAAATCTAGGGCATAAAACGCACATAATAATAGATATGTGTTAAAGAGACAATGTATATTTTGTAGGTTAATGTATATATTTGTAGATATGATGCTAATTTCGCTTTAAAAATATATATTTTTTTCTTTATCTGTTTTATTGTATCAAATTGTTTCCAAGTGATTTGAAAAGATAACTGTAGCTACTTTGCTCAAATAGCATATCTCAGGAGGAGTAAGTCTATAAACTGATATGAATTACGCAATCTATCACTTGAGCTAAATGACTTGTTTCAGTCTATCTGTATTCAACACATTATCGAAGGAAAAAAGTCTGAATGCAGCAGTTTTAAACTGATAATTCTCTTTGGTAGCGATTGAGAATATTCTGAATCAGCAATTTTAACATAGATTTTGCAATTTCTGGTCATATAACAATGTACAGCAGTTTATAGACTGTTGTTGCACCAGTGATATGGTATATAAGGACAGCAGCTCGAGTTGGAGGTTTTAACAATTTCAGTGCACTGATTTAATATATATAAATATTGAAGGGGTAGATCTTGCTTTAGAATCCCATATTGTATGGACGGTGACCTCATCCGTGCTATTATTTCCTGTAACGAATGGGTAATAACATAAAGATTGATTCCATGCAATCTGGGGGAACTGACCTCTGGCACATTGCGACATACATGTCAGTCTTTTAATGACAGCAGCTGTACCCCAGGACTGTAACTACCACTAATCTCATGCAGCATTGGGGTATTTATGTCCCATACCTTACAGTAACCTTACAGTAAAGCTATCCCCTTTACACCCACTCTACCGGAACACACTACCCTAAACATTACGCCAGGCTGCCTGCCAATCATGAAAGGCAGTGTCACTGCTCCCTGCAGAGTCCTAATGCCCTGAACAAAGTGCCAGTGCCTCCACTGACGTGCTTACACTATGGTTCTTGGGGACAGTCCCCTTGTCTCCCCAAAAGCGAGAGATTAGGCAACTAAGTCCCCAAAAGCAAGAGATAAAGCATTTAAGTCGGGGCGAAACAGGACCCGAAAAAAAATCAGGACTGTCCAGCCAAAATCAGGATGGTTGGCAAACCTGCATTACACATTAACCCCTACATTACCCTAACTCACAACACTATCACTAAACATTAACCCCCGAAACACACACTAAACACACTGTACACATGCTGTACACACACACACATTGTCTCACAGATTACAACTATTCAGCCAAAATTTAAATAAAAAGAAAATGAGGAGGCCGGGAATGGGCTAGACAGTAAACCCCTATTGCTTACATATTGAATGCTTAGTCTATTAATTATGTCTTGTACTGATATATTTAATCAGTGTATAAAGGTCAAGAATATAGCAAATAATAAAGAATACTTTATCGGGATCAATCCCCATGGCAGACACAGTCTGTTTCAGTACATTCTATGAGTTGTCACAATTAATAGACTAAGCACTCAATACTAATAAGGGTATATTATCCAACTGGTGATCCCATCTCCTACCTCCTCATTTCCTTTTTTGTTTAATTTTTGGCTGATTATTAAAGAGGTACTATAGACAATAGAAAATAACACACAACTATAATTCAGCGCTTATGTAAGGAGATTACACTACAATGGCAGTTCAAACACCAAGTACGGAGTCTCTCTGTCTGGTTAAAAACTGGGTAAAACAGGAGGTAGGTGGAGCGCCTAATTAGTCCTTATTTGGGAGTATGTAATGACAAAAAGAAAATTAAAAAAAACAGAAGAAACTAATAGTGTAGTATGTAAAACTATAGTTAGTATAAATATGATAAAAAATGTGCACTCACACTTTAATGGAGCTTCAATACAGCTCCAACTTTTGCACCTGGGCGGAATGACTCCCCATCTAAGGATAAAGTGCAGTGCGGATTCTTCTTATTGTCGTGGCTGTAGAAGGTATCCTCATAAAAATAAAATAGATAAATATCGTAGTATAGTGTAGTATATTTGGGCTATGGAGCAGTAATAGGTATAAATATAAAACGTGCACTCACATGTAATGGAACCCTAAGTATGGCTCCAAATTAGTAAATTAAGTGGTATGATCCCCACTCAAGGATATGGGTGTAGATAATCTTTATCTGTGGATATATATGGAAAAAAACAAATAGAACCACAAAAGTGTAACAGTATATATAGAGAGTAAAGCACAATAAAAAGATAAACAACCTGCTCACATTCATAAGAGCAAAGTACGGTATGCTCAATCCAATACGCTTAGGTGGTATTATCCCCACCAAGGATGTAGCCCAAAGAACCAGCAGCAGCAGAAGCAGGTCCAATAAAAAAAGTACTTTAATGTTAAAAAAAATAATAAAAGCAAATAACAAGGTAAAAAAAAATAGATAAAACAATATATTTAAAACATTTAACTCATTTCACCTTGACATTGGCTTTCTCAGAGGTGTATTACAGGACATCGTAATAATGTTTACATAAGCAGCTATGGTCCCACATACGTGTGAATGTATACCTGTAACTTGTTTATATATTCATGTCTGCACAATGCCACTCTCTTTTCCTAATTTGCTTGTGCAATCAATGATTAGTGAATAAGCCCCCGCAGGTCTCTGAAGCTGAATGTAATTTGTTTTTATTTGCATTTTGAATTCTTAACAATCCTGGGTGTATTTCTCCTTTTTAATGTCAACTAATGAATCAACCACGAGACAAAAATAAGGTGTTAAGTTGTGACTGTATTTTTGTCCATCACAGCTTAAAGTCTCGGAGGAATAATTATGTAATGAACCCTGGGGGGAGTTTCCTTTTAGATTCAGTGTCGCCTGACATACAGTTTGTGTTACTGTGTATTTGTATAGTGCCCAAGGTGTACCATGCACAGTACGTAGGAGAATCACACTCAGGATACTATATTCTAAAGTAAATAGCCTCCTAATCAGCTATATTTTCAGTTTACATATTTTTGCACTTTAAATTTGAAATTAATTTTAAATATTTAATAATTTACACTTTTTTTGTTTAATCAATAAACAGCAATTCGTAGTAAATTTAAAATCAAATAATAGTGAATTGAAAACTGAATTGCAATATTGAAGTTAAAGGACCACTATTGTCACCCAGACCACTTCAGTTCAATTAATTGGTCTGGGTGCCAGGTCCCCCAGGTTTTAACCCTGCAGCTGTAATCATAGCAGTTTCAGAGAAACTGCTATGTTTACATTGCTGGGTTTATCCAGCCTCTAGTGGCTGTCTTCCTGACAGCCGCTACAGGCGATTCCGTGACGCTCAATGCGAAAATTGCATTGTGCTCGCAGAACGTCCATAGAAAAGCATTGAGTAATGCTTACCTACGGGCGGTTTGAATGCACATGCAGCTCTGGCCGAGCATGCGCATTCGGCTCCACTCTTTAGCTAATGACGGAGGGGGAGAAGAGGTCACAAGCACCGAGGGAGCCCGGCGCTGGATTAAGGTAAGTGGCTGAAGGAGGCTCCTGACGGTGGGGGGACCTAAGGATTATATAGTGCCAGGAAAACGAGTTTGTTTTCCTGGCACTATAGTGGTCCTTTAAGATTTTCTATAAATAAGCTTATTTGGCCTTTCATTTCGCGATGTCGTTTTCAGATCTCGACAATTCAGCTATTACATCCCTGTTTGTTTTAAACAAAACAAAATACATGAATAAAAAAATGAAGCGAGTTTTTGGTTTCTGAAACAGTCTATATTTTATATCATATTTGGATCCTGAAATAACAAAATGTAATCTGTAAGGTAACAAATGCACTAAAATAGGGTTTAAAATTCGCCACTAAGCATTGGCAAGTGAAAATATAGCCCTGGCCAGCAGCATAGGACTTCACATTTTAAGGCCTGATAAAGAGTTCACAAGCTCACATAACTGCTGAGCACGCACTCTATATAAAAGACACGTAATATCGCTTTCTCAGTATTTATGATAATCAGCTTTATGATATGAAATCTACATATGATAAGCAAGTCATTGAGATTTTTCTCACGAAAAATAGCTGAAAATAGATCATGGGAGCCTTTAAACGGGCACGCATGTATCAATCCAGTGCCTTGAACTATGAATAGCTACCGCAGCAAGGAAGAGCTAAGACCGTAATCAGGACTCGTTATTAGGTAGGTTTTAGAGCTGCATCTGGTCATGGGATCCTACTGCTCACATCTTCTGCCAGTCCGGGGGTGTCATGATGCAAATGTTGGCTACGTGTCTGTTGTGTTTAGGCCGAGCTGAGCCCCATAAGGGGATCCAGAAGAGCTTCCAGCAGTAGGTTCAAGATTTGGAGTTAGTTGGACCCCCCCTTAATGTCTTGAGAACTGTTGGAGACAACATCTGATGCTAGTATAAGGGATCTCACGGGGTCCGACTCCTATCTGCAGGCTAAACATTCCCCTCTAAGTAGTCTAGTTGGAGTGTTTGTTGGCAGATCACAGTCAGATTGGAAGTGAATGAAATATAAGATGAGGTCATCTCAAGCCACCACTGCAGGACACTTAGAGGCTTTCACCAAGTCTTAATGTAGAATCACAGCGTATCTAGTTAGTGTATATGTGATGTGAAATTAAACAGGTATCCAGATGCATGAATATTAATCTGTTATTTGTTTTACAGCCGGCGAGGCTGCCCAGCTGTCATATGGCTCCCATCCCATGATGCTTTGCCACAGTTTTATCAAAATTTTATCCGCTGCGGGCAGAAACCATACAATGTAACCTTTAATCTTTTCCGTGGTTTAAGTTTTTGCTTAAAGGAACACTATAGCGTCCTGACATTATAGTGTTTTACTAACTATGTTGGTTGACCAACTCCGTTCTCATGGGAAAGGTATTTTTACTCACCTTTTCCCATGCTGCGTAGGTCTAGCCACAGCTGGCCGAATCTCCATGGCTGAGATCATCAAGATTGATGATCTCAGCCAATCCACTGCTTTCCATAGGAATGCATTGGGAGGCTACGGTGCATGCGCAGCAAAACACAGTGCTGCGCCAATCAGCATATCCTCTTAGAGATGCATTGAATCAATTTGAAGAATTCTAAGACAAAGTGCTAAAGTGGTACAGTTGCCATTGAAACAAATGGAATCTTCCTATTATCTGTACCACTTTACCCCCTAAGTTTCACTTTGAATTGTATTTGTTACAATTATCTTTGACCCATATATATTGTTTTGGCACAATATTAATTTATTTGCATTAAAACACAGTACTGTCATCACTAATAAGAGCTTTTAATGAACGTATAATATTTTCGGGGATTAGTGCTGCTCTGTTATATGAAGCATTCATACACTGCAGGAGGAAATTCAATCAATCAATCAATATAGGATTCTAAAACAATTGTCTTGTTTAATTCCATTGACACAAGTTTTACGCTCAAGAGAAATATGTAGGAACAGAGCTGTCAGCTGTGAGTAAAGGGTTAAGCCCTGATTCCCAGGAATCCGTCACAGTAACATACTGTATTCATCCAGAGGACAAAAGCCATTGTTCCCGCTCACTGAGCCAGATATTGAAATTGATGGTGCAGCGATCTAAGTGTCTTTTCCAGCCTTTCATACGTGTATTCACTGATATCACAAGCCTAAAGGAGAAGTATACACTGTTATAAATCCGCACCAAAGCTTTGGATGTAATATATATGAATAAAATATTTTTATTATCCCTTTTCGTGGCATATCGTGACAAATATTTTATTATCCCTTTTCCTGTAGATTGCGACCTCAGCGGTTATCTCTCTGAACATTTTATATAAAAACGTCACTAATACTAGACTATTTTAAACTTTAGATTTTCATTCGGCTTTAATTCAATAAAAGTCAGTGTTCCGACCAGCTCCATTGGTTTCCAAAATTATTAATTCAAACTTAGAATGTTGTCCCCCTTTTCTAACACTGACGCTTTAGCAGATTGTTTTGCAGTTGTCAACAGTAGGTTTAACCCCCACATTCTGGCTAAGCATTCAGTGAGTATTAGCTATGTCCCCAGTGTGAGGGCTACTAATTATTAATCAACGATGGTCCCCTTACAGCTTTATAGCTTGGAGGAAGCTGTATAGCTTGGAGGAAAGACGAGACAGGGGGGATATGATAGAAACATTTAAATACATAAAGGGAATCAACACAGTAAAGGAGGAGACTATATTTAAAAGAAGAAAACTACCACAACAAGAGGACATAGTCTTAAATTAGAGGGACAAAGGTTTAAAAATAATATCAGGAAGTATTACTTTACTGAGAGGGTAGTGGATGCATGGAATAGCCTTCCAGCTGAAGTGGTAGAGGTTAACACAGTAAAGGAGTTTAAGCATGCGTGGGATAGGCATAAGGCAATCCTAACTATAAGATAAGGCCAGGGACTAATGAAAGTATTTAGAAAATTGGGCAGACTAGATGGGCCGAATGGTTCTTATCTGCTGTCACATTCTATGTTTCTATGTTTCTGTAACTTCAAGGCATCAAATACAGACACACACTGGCCATCAGTTCACACCAAAAAAAGTTCAGAATGGCTAAAAGAAAAGAAAAATATCCTGAAAAAGAGGAAGTTGTGGCTTCCTTTCCTGCGGCCTATATATAGCGATGGTTTTGCACGTGAAGCGAAAGGTTTTGTTGATAGAGGAAGTATAATGCAACATTTCTCGTTATATGGGTTATAAGGAGACACCGCTCTACCCATAAACAGCGTGCCGCTTCTGCGCTCTTTAATCTCAATGAAAGCAAAGTCGTAAACAATGGGGCACAGCTGCTATCCCGCCACACTACCCTAATAAAAGGGGCAGCAAGGTTCTGTTCCCCAGCACCCTCTTCAGAGAGTCACCTGGGGCGCACCACCCCTTCACACTACGTGGCCTGGCACTACTATACTACTGTTCTTTGATTTTAGCTGCTGCTTTCAAAATGTTCAGAATAAAATGCAATATTATCCCACATGTTGTACTAGCCCTCCCTAGCAATTGGTTAATTCACCATACACCAAAATGTAGTGAATTGAAAGCCACATTGAAAAATGTATAGCCAAGTTGTGACTGCAAAGGACGTGGATAATTTTTCCAAATCAGCTTTTTGGGGCTAAATATCACAACGTGGTTCTCAATTTGCTGTTTATTTCACCACTGGGGTCTTGTGGGATGTTGTTTAAAATGTTTTTAGTGGTTATTGAAGGGAAGAGAATATTATGCATGGATCTGAGAAGGAGGCATACTGTTGATCTATCCACCTTTAATTGTGCAGAAGTGCAATATATAGACAAACCCCGTTGCAAACCTGCATACAATAGCAAGGTGAATCCTGAAAATCCGTCATTGGTTGGAAATACCTTCCTGGGATAAAAAAAAAAACAATACATTTATTCTCCAGAATTTTAAAGTGTATTCATCAGCAGAATGTTGACATGCTTGTATCTGGACCATTCCGGATGTTTCTAGAACATGCATTTTGCTTATAATGTATGTAGACCACCGAGGTGCTTCCTCATGTATTCACATTAATGTAAGTACAGCTGGCCCTGTGGTTGGATTCCACGAAGATTATTATTAATGAGGTTCTCCACGGCCCAAACCCTCAGCACATCCCGTTCACTGTCTGCTGTTGGTTTCTCTCGGGTTGTTTGGCAAGATACAGAGGAAGTGGCTGTCAGCGGGAGGAAGCGTTGACTGAACCATGCTTCGGGTTCAAGCAATCAGAGAGAAACCGTTCCACTATTACCTGCTTTAGACAGCAGAGGGTGTGGGGCTTTGGCTCTAGTCAGCCTTTAAGCGGAAGGAACATGGTAATTGTAGGCAGCTAACTACTTATACACCCCTGGGGTGCGGTGGACAGGGCTATCCTTACTAGTGGTACATCTGTCACCTTTTTAATTTTTTTTTTTGTTCAATAAATATATTTTGTAAAACCTTATTTAATTTCTGCTCTTCTTTTTCAACAACTGTAACGGCTTAGTAACAGCAAATCTTGCGACATAATGTATTCAGCCAGCGTTACTTTCAACGATCGATGAATGATCAGGAAAATGAGGGTTGCTTATCAGTTTACAAATATATATTTTTATGTACAATTCAACATAGCATGAGGTTAGACTCGTGAAGTTAGATTCTTTTAGCGCTCCTTCCCTAGCCATTGTTTTGTATTCCTGGTTACTATTGGCCACTATGTATCTAGTCCGTCCACGTCACGGTGTGTACACGTTGTGACGCTGAATGTAATTTCTATTGCCATATCAACTGGTCACGTGAGACATTTTTACTAATTTTATTGACTATTATTTTTATGGAGATGTTAGTATTAGATTACATGTTCCAGTGCTTCTTTATGTCTGGAATAATTAACTGTTCCTCGTGACACAGAACAAATTAGTACATAAACAGGTTCCACAATAGAGAGATCGAAGCCGCGTCTTTCATGTCAGTTAGCGAGGCCCAGCAGTCTCTCAAATGTGCATAGAACCTGTAATTACCATCTGTCTGTATGAGTTAATCTTTTATTTATCTCATAATAATTTTATGTGTTTGTGAGCTTCGAAGACGTCACTTACTGACAGGTGACTGTAGCTGGAGTGGCTGTGTGTTGGCAGTTATTAGGCAAGGCTACCATCAGGAAAACTTTGCATGACAGATTGGTGTCTCATTACAGAGGGTCCAACCTACCTGGCTTACTATCCGAGTCCGCGGCAGTTTGGAATTTTGTCAATCCATAAATATGCAGCCTAGGAAATCTCCAGAAAGTACTCTATACACTCTGTACAGACTGTATAAAGGCTAGTATGAGAGTGAAGTTGTGATTTTTTTCCCCCCTATAGTTAGTTATTCTATGTATACATTGTAATTACTCTGCGACTACATTTAAAGTGCTGCATGTGAGTTTATAATATATATCTTTACTTCAAACTCCAGGCCCTCTATAGTGTAGGTGTTTGTGGTTAATTATACAACCAACAGTGCCATTCTAGGGGTGTCCCTGATTTAGGTTCCCCGTCCAAAATTATTTAAAAAAATGTTTTGCTCCGGGAACACTGGAGAAAACGAATCAAATAAAACAAGCTCATAGTATGCGCGTCAGACGGCCTTACGATATATATCGGCCTACCATAGATTGTAAGCTTGTTTGAGCAGGGCTTTCGCCATCCCTTTCTCTAATTGTGAAGAGCTACAGAATACATCGGTGACACATAAACAATAAATACATTATCTTTGTTGCATTAATTATCTTCCAGCATTCACGCTGTAGGAAACGGAAATGTGTGCTCACACTGCCTGATGCTGATTGCCTGAAGGAAATATGAGTTAGCTGTTAAATATATTTCATTTTTATAAAAAGAAAAAAAGAAAAAACCTGAAAAACAGGTTTTATAACAGTCAGCGCGCGTCTGTGGGAGTTTTTAATGTACTGACTGATGCTGGAGCTCAGTAAATCTCTGAATCACGAAAATTTCCTAGATGCAATTGAGACACTGAAATATACGTAGAGAATGAGACTAGCGATGTCTCATCCAGAAATGCTGTAAACAATTCTTCTCAGATACCGAAACCCCCAGAACTGGCTGAATATTTATTGCTGGATACATAAATAGCAGATTCCATTGTTCTTTTGGAAAATAAGATCCACTCTGTACAAGATAATTGTCCAGCATCAACATATGCTGCTGGGTTGTACAGGGTTAATTATGCATTTTGTTTCATTTTAGTTTTTTTGTTATTTAAAATAAAAAAGCAAAACAGACTGCTTTGTGTTTACTATACCTTTAAGGATGCTTCCACTTCACTGGAAAATGTTTTGATTGAATAAGGTTCAACATGACAACAATAACATCCTGTTCTAAAACAACAAGTAACTCACACAACGTAACAAACTGATTTAAAAATCCCACGGATTACTCATTAATGAATTTTGGCTGAATGCTATATTCAATGCTACAGTTAATGTGGAAAAAGATTATTATACTAGAAATTAAATATTATCATGAGATACAATTCGGTATATCCAGTGACAAAATAAAGCCAATTAAAAGGACAGTAAACCATCTATTTGAAGAAATACTGGTCTCTCTATACATTTGTTATTAAAGGGACACTATAGGCACCCAAACCACTTCAGCTCATTGAAGTGGTCTGGGTGTACTGTCACAGTCCCCTTAACCCTACAGTTATAAATATTGCAATTACTGATTAACTGCAATAATTACCTTGCAGAGTTAACTCCACCTCTACTGACTGTCTACCAGACAGCCACTTGAGGGACTTCCGGGTGGTCAGGCAACCTTTCTCCTAATTGATGCTGGACGTCCTTATGCTATGCATTAGGACATCCAGCGTCATCTAAAACCCCTTAGGAAAGCATTGAACAATGCTTCCCTATGGGGTAGTCCTAATGCGAGCGTGTCGCTTGCTGCGCATGCACATTAGATCCCCCTGCCGGCTGACGTTGGCGGAGGAACAGAAGTGGTGTCTGACCCAGCACCGAGCGCCATCATGCTGAAATCAGGTAAGTGACAGAAGGATTTTAATGCCTTTCAGCGCCACAGGGGAGGAGGGGGGGCAGGAGGGAGGGGGCATCGTAGATCACTATAGTGCTAGGGAAACAAGTTAAGAATGATTGTCAATGCACTTTCATTTTTAACCTCTCACTAGTTGCCTTTCACTCATCTCTCATGAACTAAGTGTGCATAATTAATTTGACCGTTAGGGGGAGGAAGTGGCGGGGAGCTACGCTATTTTGAAATGATCTAATTAGCCTGTAGTTCCCTCCTTGTAAATAGACGAATGCCAGATGAAAGAAATGCACTAATAAATTTTCATCCTTGGTTTCTTTGTTTTCCGGTAATTTCGGGCAATTTGCAATTAGTTCACCCGTGTTGTACAAATAAACAAATTATGTGAAATTCAGACAAATTCACATTTTTCCGAAAACGAGTTCCCCAGTCTAGAATTCACTAGGGACTGGCGGATTTAAGAACAAAATAGCCATTTTTGAAAGAGGTAATGTGAAGAATTTTTACGATTCTGATATTTTTGTCAGAAGATTTGCTTTTTCCTGAAGAATTCCTGGGGTTAATAACTAAATTAGTGAATAAGTCCCACCGTGACCTTTCGTTATGTAACGTTATTTGTTAAAACCCTCCTTGCTCCTCATGAATCTGCAACTTAGTGTCGTCAGACTGCGCCACAAGAAAACAGACAGAAATGAGGAGGGCTTAGACTCGTGAAGTAACATTCAAAAGTAACCATAGCCAGCAATCAGATCGTCTTATAACACAGAATATGCTGAAAGTAAATAAAACATAGTTTTAGTTATTGTGAATTATTTCAGAAATTTAAAAACAATACAGAACAGATTCCTAATCTTGATTAGACCTTATAAGCATATAGTATCTGATTGTATCGCACAGTTACCGCTGCCGTAATTGGCTTCTGTCCTATCAGAGGAGAGAAATATATAATAAAATGAATGAAGCCGTTCAATCACCAAGAACCAGTCGCTACTTTCTGCTAGTTACATCGATTGGGGTGCAATTCAAACCATTGTATCGTATAACCACTTAATGGCTCCCATAAATGTCTAGTTTCTGAAGCGTCATTCTCCACTATGTGTCACTAATTCAGATAATATGAGATAATAATGCAAATGAATACAAGGACTATTGTATATGAAGGAACCTCATAAACGCAAAATAAAATCTAATTAAAATGATTTGTGTTGTGTAGTCCAGCAACGCTCAGAAAGATGACTCAAGATTACAGGATAAAACTTACGAGGAAAGGTTAACGAATCTTAACATGTATAGCTTGGAGGAAAGACGAGACTGGGGGGATATGATAGAAACATTTAAATATATAAAGGGAATCAACACAGTAAAGGAGGAGACTATATTTAAAAGAAGAAAAACTACCACAACAAGAGGACATAGTCTTAAATTAGAGGGACAAAGGTTTAAAAATAATATCAGGAAGTATTACTTTACTGAGAGGGTAGAGGATGCATGGAATAGCCTTCCAGCTGAAGTGGTAGAGGTTAACACAGTAAAGGAGTTTAAACATGCGTGGGATAGGCATAAGGCTATCCTAACTATAAGATAAGGCCAGGGACTTATGAAAGTATTTAGAAATATTGGGCAGACTAGATGGGCTGAATGGTTCTTATCTGCCGTCACATTCTATGTTTCTACCATCTAATAAACTTTACTAAGAATCACACTTTAGATGTCCCTTTTTTTTAGTTTTCACTGTCACATGTCCTGAATGATATAGTAGTCTATATAAAGCCCAGCAAGTTGACTCCATAAATTTCGTGTCCCCATAACTAGTGAAACGAAGTTGTTAGGTCCTTCTCGTGTCATAAAATTTGATGAATTCACTGTTTCTGGCTGAAAGATAGGCTGAGTGGTATATTTTTTATATACCCTAACACAATTCAGGCAATCTCACCTTTACTGTCCTGAGTAACACACACTCACACTCGAAGAGTCCACATAGCACATAGGGGATTCATTAAGAGTACACATGCTGCCTATAGAACTTGGATAGTTGATACTCTGTGTGGCATGGTGTGGAACTGCATCTAAAATAATTGTGTTGCCCCAGACCCAAATTAACTTCAAATACAATAGAGTTATTTACTATACAATGAATTGTTGTGAAGTCAAAGCATATTCAAAGTACCGTATATATTTGAGTATAAGCCGAGTTTTTCGGCACATTTTTTGTGCTGAAAACCCCCCACTCGGCTTACACTCGAGTCAATGTCTGTATTATGGCAATTTACATTGCCATAATACAGACCAGGACCGCTGGGCTCATTGCAAGCCCGGCGGTCCTGTTGGGGACTGGCAGAGAGCTGTTACTTACCTTCCTGCAGCTCCTTTCAGCTCCCAGTGTAAATCTTGGGACATCTGCGGCCGTCAGAGCGTTGCCACGGGTTACCGTGGCAACGCTCTGCGCGGCACACAGACCGCAAGGTTTACACTGGGAGCAGAACGGAGGTAAGTAACAGCTCGCTGCCAGCCCCCCCACTGCACAGCACATCCACTGGACCACCAGGGATTCACATAGCTCCCCTCCCTGGCCAGGCAACAAGCATGGAGGGGGGACAAAAAATAAAAAATAATACAAATATTAAAATAAAATAATACAAATATTAAAATAAAATAATAATAATAAAATAAAATAAGAATAATATTAAAATAAGAATATTAGAATATAATAATATTATCAAAATATTTTTTTTTAAATAATACAAATGCCTTCCCCTCACCCAGTTTACACACACTAAACAAACACACACTGCATTATACACACACACAGCATTCACACAAACACACCCTGCATTATATACACACAACCTGCATTATATACACACACTGCATTCACACAAACACACACTGTATTATATACACACACTGCATTCACACAAACACACACTGCATTATATACACACTCTGCATTCACACAAACACACACTGCATTATATACACACACTGCATTCACACAAACACACACTGCATTATATACACACACTGCATTATATACACACACTGCATTCACACAAACACACACTGCATTATATACACACACTGCATTCACACAACACACACACACACACACACTGCATTCCACACAAACACACCCTGCATTATATACACACACTGCATTCACACAAGCACACACTGCATTATATACACACACTGCATTCACACACACACTGCATTATATACACACACTGCATTCACACAAACACACACTGCATTATATACACACACTGCATTCACACAAACACACACTGCATTATATACACACACACTGCATTATATACACACACTACACACACACACACACACACTGCATTCATTATAAACACACACTGTAAATAAATATTCAATTAATGTAATCTTATTGGGATCTAATTTTATTTAGAAATTTACCAGTAGCTGCTACATTTCCCACCCTAGGCTTATACTCGAGTCAATACGTTTTCCCATTTTTTTGTGGTAAAATTCGGGGCCTCGGCTTATATTCAGGTCGACTTATAGTCGCGTATATACGGTAAACTTGAAAATGTAGACCAGAACAGGCAAACTGCAACATTTTTAACAATTTTGACCTAAATTTTTAAATTCACTTTGAATTTCTCACAATTCACACTATCAAAGATTTTCCTTGTGAGAATGAACTTTCTTTCTTGCTGATTGGTAAATCTTATTGACATCTTTCTGGTAATTCTTTCCTAAATTAATTCCTAACTTTAAGATCCCAATTCTGCCCACACTGCATTCATTACAAGTATTAGAGTAGATGGGGTATTTGAGATATTTTTTCGAGGCCTAGGGTGCTCTCAGTAGAGCAGAAAAATAAAACACACTATTTCCTGTTACAATCACAAAGTAAGTCCATATGTATTCCTGTAAGGAATGTAAAAGCTTTAATCAGGGACGAAGCCTACATGTGGTGGAACAAGTCTGTGATATTGAGATTGCATTCCGTCAAATCATCATCGGTAAATAGAGAATTCTGTCGGGGATAAGTCAATCCAGGAAAGACTCGGAATCATGGTTTTAGCAGGTTGCATGACCTTAGACAACTCCCTGCAGAGAAAGAAATTTAATTTACGGTCCTGATCATGTACATACATCCAACTGTAGCAAGATACTGACAAAACAATTTGACCATTTTGATGGCCTTGCATTTACATTTTATTCTTGCAAAAAATGACACTTCAATATGATGACGTTTCTAAACGCAGTAAAGACTGAAATTTGTGCAGCGTACCCAAAGGGAAGCCTTTTATTGACACAATTTTTAATGGCGGAACCACTAAATAGAATTCTTTGATACCTTAACAATGTTCGCTGCTTCTACTTATACTTGAAAGGTATTCAATTTATCAACTACCTTTTCTGTAACGTATTAGCCAGTCTTGCACCTTCTGACTCAGATAATGGTATCTTATTCTTTAACACCATAAATAGCTCACTTTACAAAATGTAGTAACATTCTCTCTTGTCCTCAGTACATAATGTACTAAAGGCATATATAGCATGGCACGGGCAAGTACAGGGTAAGAGACGGCCGTTGTGGTGTGTGAGCTGTGTGTTTGCACAGGGCGCTATGACAACAGGAGAGCCCGGTGACCAACACAGTTTGCAAGCAGAGGCAGGAATATTAAATAAAATGATTGCCTGGTGGTCCAATGGTGTGCACACCAGCAGGACGTGCAGATAATATTCTCTGCCTCGTGGTTCCGGAGCTCTGTTATGACTCACGGATGTCCAGCCTGCGCTCTGACTCAACATTGAACTCCAGAACCACAAAGGTGAGGATATTATGATCGGAACTAACCCTCTATGCTATTAACCACCAGACCACCAGGGAATATATAGGCCATCACTGGACCACCAGGTACAGAGGGGGCATTTGTGAACGGGCACCAGAATGAGGTGGCACTGCAAGGAAGCGGATGATGGCTCTGGACAAGGTAAGCGATTGAGTGATACTCCCGCAATATCACTCAATCGCCCCAGTACAAAAAAGCTGCCAAGCATAGGTGATGTTACACCCTCATCGGAACCCTAATTCAAGTAAGTGTATGACTCTGTACCTGTGACTGTGTTTGAGATTGTGTGTTTACGTATGTGACTGAGTATGTAGTATGTATGTATATGACTGACTTTGTGTGTCTTTTAAAATATGTGACTGTGTTAATGTGTGTATATCTGTGTGATTGTCTTTTGGGGTGTCTGTGTGCATGGTGATGTGTGTTTGTGCAAATATGAGGCTGTATGTCTGTGATGATTGTGATGGTGTGTGTTAGTTCATGTTTGACAAGGTTATACACTTACACTAAAACAATAATTGTCAGGAATTTAAAGGGCATTTCAATGTCAGACATATTTTCAGTTGGGCTATTTTGGTTATTTTGTGACTATGTTGGTGTGTGCCTATGTATGTGACATTGTGTGTTTGTATATGAATGTGCGAATGTCAGTCTGTGTATGAGATGTGATCTGGGGATTTGTATGTATGTGACTGTGTATGTTGGTGTGTGCCTGTGTATGTGACATTGTGTGTCTGTATGTCAATGTGTGAATGTCAGTGCGTGTATGAGATATGATCTGTGGATTTGTATGTATGTGACTGTGTATGTTGGTGTGTGCCTGTGTATGTGACATTGTGTGTCTGTATGTCAATGTGCGAATGTCAGTGCGTGTATGAGATATGATCTGTGGATTTGTATGTATGTGACTGTGTATGTTGGTGTGTGCCTGTGTATGTGACATTGTGTGTCTGTATGTCAATGTGCGAATGTCAGTGTGTGTATGAGATATAATCTGTGGATTTGTATATATGTGACTGTGTATGTTGGTGTGTGCCTGTGTATGTGACATTGTGTGTCTGTATGTCAATGTGCGAATGTCAGTGCGTGTATGAGATATGATCTGGGGATTTGTATGTATGTGACTGTGTATGTTGGTGTGTGCCTGTGTATGTGACATTGTGTGTCTGTATGTCAATGTGTGAATGTCAGTGCGTGTACGAGATATGATCTGGGGATTTGTATGTATGTGACTGTGTATGTTGGTGTGTGCCTGTGTATGTGACATTGTGTGTCTGTATGTCAATGTGCAAATGTCAGTGCGTGTATGAGATGTGATCTGTGGATTTGTATGTATGTGACTGTGTATATTGGTGTGTGCCTATGTATGTGACATTGTGTGTCTGTATGTCAATGTGTGTATGTTTATGTATAAGACATGATCTGTGGGTTTGTATGTGTATTAATGTATAAGGGCTATAATATAATGTAATATATATATATATATATATATTTGGGATGTATACATCACTGTACATGCACAGCAAACTGAAATAATAAAAATATTATACATAGAAATTTACATTTTAAAGTTTATACAAATGAGTTTATAGAGATAACCTTTACACTGTTTAAGAGGGCCTCGCCAGGTCTATAGACACCTCTGTGTAGAGAGGTAGCAGGAAGAAATGCCTACATCCCCCCACTAGACACCAGGGACTGTGGCCTCCTCTCCTCCTCCCGGTGCTCATGGCAGCAAGGACTGTGTGTATGTGACTGTGGTTGACTTTTGTTACTTACACTGTGTGACTGGCTGTATTTGTGACTGTTTATGTGACTGATATGGTGTGCATATGACTGGTGTATGTGACTGTCTGGGCATGGATGTGGGTGTGTAATTGTGTGATTATGTATGTTGTGACTGTGTGTGCTTGGTTTCTCTGTATGTAACTGTGTTTATTTGTGTGTCTTTGCTTGTGACTGTGCTTATGTCTATATGTGTATGAGATTGTATGTGTAGGCATCTATGCATGTACTGTCTAATTATGTGGGGGGGGGGCAAAAAGAGGATCAGAGGGGTTAAGACATACACGATGTAAGTGGGATTGAGAGACACACAAGAAGTAACAGTGTGTTAAGAGACAAGATGGTAAAAGGACACAAGATACACACAAGGTGGAATGAGGGAATTAGGAGAGACACACAAGGAGGGTCAGGAAAATGCCCAAGGGGATGAGGTGCAAACCTTTATTCTAATCTACTGGCATTGTAAGGACTAACCTAAACCAAAACAGCAGAACTGTAAAAAATGCCCAGTCCAGCTCTGTTCAGATCAGTTATATCCGCCAAAATGTATTGGGCTATATATTGCAATTTTATTAAAGGACACGGAGGCTCATATTAGGCTTATCTCTTTCTTTATTCCTCAGCAGCAAAGAAAGGATATCAATGTATTAATATAGACAGGGTGCCATATATAATATGCCACATACATGTAGAGGGTGTATTGGGTATGTAGAGGGGGCTACGGGCAGGCAGATGGGGCTATGGGCACTTAGAGGGGCTACGGACATGTAGATGGTGTTGTGGGCATGTACAGGGTGCTTTGGGCAGTTAGAGGGGCTATGGGCATGTAGATGGGACTGTGGGCATGAAACGGGCTATGGGCATGTAGATGGGACTGTGAGCATGTAAAGGGGCTATGGGCAGGTAGAGGTTGCTATGGGCAGGCATGTGTAGAGGGCGCTATGGGCATGTACAAGGGCTATGGGCAGGTAGATGGTGTTGTGGGCATGTACAGGGTGCTATGGGCAGGTAGAGGGGCTATGGGCATGTAGATGGTGTTGTGGGCATGTACAGGGTGCTATGGGCAGGTAGAGGGGCTATGGGCATGTAGATGATGCTGTGGGCATGTAGATGGGGGTATGGGCATGTAGATGAGGCTGTGGGCATGTAGAGGGGGCTATTAAATGGATAAATTTGCACTTTATATGTCTGCTTAATAAGTGAGACAAACTGTAAGAAAAACTGAGCAAACTGTTTCTGTCTTAAGGTAAAGAGACTAATTGTTTAGCATTCCAATAGGTTCAATGTATAGAGCAAATAAAGTTTATCTAAACGTGTCCGTGAACTTATTTCACTCTCTGCGCAATCACTATTGATTTCTATTAGCACAGATTTTTTTCCCAGGTTCCCCTGCATGTTATCGCAGACTGCAGTGGCTGACCTGCAGAGTGCACAGGAATTTGGGTAGAACATATTGAGCAATATTTTCTGTGCTGTCCCAGGAATGATACAGGTTCACTGCATACTCAAAAAAGGGAAAAAAGGAGGAAATAGCGTCTATACCCAACCATAAAGAAATGCAAGCTCTTCAGGGCAGTCTCGAGGCACTATGTCAGAGTTAAAGCATGAACGCAAAGAGCTGACAATCCATTGTATAGTGAGACCCTGATCATGTTTTACAATATATCACAGCATCCTCCGTTGTTGAGGCTTTGTGTAATAGTGAAGAAGACAGATACGTTGTATCATAGTGATGTTGAGATATTGTAGTATAGTGTAGAATAGATTGTGTGTTGTTCATTTTTAATTTATAATATAATCTAAAATACTTTATAATCTATAATACTTTATAATCTACTATATAATCTGAGTATATATATATTTCCATACTACATTCATTGTTTTAATAATATTTTTACTATTCTATATGTTGATGTCTAATCTATGCCTTTGAACCCATAAACCTCACGTTATGAGACTGTGATAACTGAGCGAGCTTTGTCCTTCGGCACGCCACTCTCACCCTGCACTTTATCTGCAACATTTAGACAATGCTAGCTCGCAATAATCCAATCACCTTGTTCTAATCACTGGAAACAAAGCGCCTCTCAGAGTTCAGGTGATATCAGGTGCCCGATTATAAATCATCATCTGACTGGGACACTGTGTTAGAAAGCCAAGGCCTTCACTGCAGCTTTCTGTGGAGTCAATCAGTTATAGAGACCTTCCCGACAATGGACAAAGAGCGATACTTTTATTTTAGGGGCGTGGCATGGGCAGGTCTATTCTGAGACTTTCTAATAACAATTTATACAACTAAAATGTAATTTCTAACAAGAACAATGTATTTTATTTACACAAACAGATTTCTAAACACATTTATTGAAGACACGTTACTGGGATTATTATTGCCGTGGAGCTCTGTTATACACTCAGGCACATTATTGGGAGTATTATTGCTGTGAAGCTCTGTTATACACTCAGACACATTACTGGGAGTATTATTGCTGTGAAGCTCTGTTATACACTCAGACACATTACTGGGAGTATTATTGCTGTGGAACTCTGTGATACGCTCAGACACATTACTGGAAGTATTATTGCTGTGGAGCTCTGTTAAACACTCAGACACATTACTGGGAGTATTATTGCTGTGGAGCTCTGCTATACACGCAGACACATTACTGGGAGTATTATTGCTGTGGAGCTCTGTTATACACTCAGACACATTACTGGGAGTATTATTGATGTGGGGCTCTGTTATACACTCAGACACATTACTGGGAGTATTATTACTGTGGGGCTCTGTTATACACTCAGACACATTACTGGGAGTATTATTGCTGTGGAGCTCTGTTATACACTCAGACACATTACTGGAAGTATTATTGCTGTGGAGCTCTGTTATACACTCAGCACATTACTGGGAGTATTATTGCTGTGGAGCTCTGTTATACACTCAGACACATTACTGGGAGTATTATTGCTGTGGAGCTCTGTTATACACTCAGACACATTACTGGGAGTATTATTGCTGTGGAGCTCTGCTATACACTCAGACACATTACTGGGAGTATTATTGCTGTGGAGCTCTGCTATACACTCAGACACATTACTGGGAGTATTATTGCTGTGGAGCTCTGTTATACACTCAGACACATTACTGGGAGTATTATTGCTGTGGTGCTCTGTTATACATTCAGGCACATTACTGGAAGTATTATTGCTGTGGAGCTCTGTTATACACTCAGACACATTACTGGGAGTATTATTGCTGTGGAGCTCTGTTATACACTCAGACACATTACTGGGAGTATTATTGCTGTGGTGCTCTGTTATACATTCAGGCACATTACTGGGAGTATTATTGCTGTGGTGCTCTGTTATACATTCAGGCACATTACTGGGAGTATTATTGCTGTGGAGCTCTGTTATACACTCAGACACATTACTGGGAGTATTATTGCTGTGGAGCTCTGTTATACACTCAAACACACCAACAATACGGAGCACCTAGTGAAGAGGGACATTAAAGGGACACTATAGTCATCAAAACAACTTTAGCTTAATGAAGCAGTTTTGGTGTATAGATCTTGCCCCTGCAATCTCACTGGTCATTTCTCTACTATTCTAAGAGTTAACTCACTTTTGTTTCAGTTTATGCAGCCATAGCCACACCTCCCCTGTGTCACAACACTCCTTAGTTAATATGCCCTCGTGCAGTACTCACACTCACAACTGTTTCTGTTTGGCACTGTTTCTCATTTCCTTTCGTTAAGCACTTCACCTGGCCCTTGTTTAGCACCTATATATTCTGGTTTCTCCCCTCACTCCCTGCCAGATCATTGTCTCTTGTCTCCTGTTTCCCCGGTTCCTGGTCCCCTGTGATTCTGGCTCCTGGCTCCTTGATCCTGCATACTATTCCTTGGTCCTGTGTACTGCACCTCCTGATCTTCGTTCCTGTGTTCTCCTGGTCTTCGTCCTGTGTTCTCCTGGTCTTCGTCCTGTGTCCTCCTGATCCTGCATTACTGTGTCCTCCTGATCCTTCGTTCCTGTGTCCTCCTGACCCTGCGTTCCTGTGTCCTCCTGATCCTTCGTTCCTCTACCCCCCCATCCTGTGTTCTGGTTCCATGTTCTCTGCTTTATTACCATTGATCCTGACCCTGCAGCCTTGTTCATTTATTCTGCTTCTGATCTTGCTTCCTGGTGTCAGTTTATTAGTCTTGTCAGTCTTGTGACTCTGGATCTGTGCCCTACCTGCTACTTGTGGTAACTGCACAATCCTGCCCTTATACCAAAGGACTGTTACAGTATATATTGCCTGCACGATTCGTGCTTATTCTGATTTATTGTATATATTTTGTGACATTGTATATATATTGTTTTGTTTTGTCTTTTGGTTCTATGTAAATATATATATATCTTGATTTACCCTATTCATTTGTGTCTTGTCATTTATTTCTTTGCTGTATTGGTTCCCACATTTAAAGTGACAGTGCTGTTCCAGGGAAGCACCCCTTCATGTCATTACACCCCGGCTGTGACCGACACAGCCTGCATGAAAAAAATTGTTTAATTTTCAATCATATGTAACTTACTTATTTAATTACTTATTTTTTTGTCACCTGCTCTGTAAATTGAACTTTAATCATATACAGGAGGCTCCTGCAGAATTTGCAATAAAGGAAGTTGAAACATTAGATTACTCTTTACAGGAAGTATTTAGAAAGGCTGTGCAAGTCACATGCAGGGAGGTGTGGCTAGGACTGTATAAACAAAAAGGGAAATTGTTTCATACTTACCGTAATTTTCTTTTCCTGATAATTTATTCATGGCAGCATTTACTCATGGGTTAGCTCCTCCCCTTACAGCAGAAAGGACAGGAAATAGAACTCTAAAACTGGTATAAATAGATCCTCCCCCTTCCCATCAGGCAGTCTTTGTAACTAGCTTCACGACTCCTATAGTATATGGGTGGGAACATAATGCTGCCATGAATAAGTATCAGGAAAAGAAAATTACGGTAAGTATGAAACAATTTTCCTTTTTCCTGACCATTATTCATGGCAGCATTTACTCATGGAGAATACCCAAGCAATATATATATAGAGGGAGGGACAGAGTTCAAAAACAACCAATAGTTATAAAACCATTATTGGGCTGCATAAACCTTAGAAGACTTTAAAAAAGCCAAACCAGTAATCAATAGGATATTGTCATAAATCTGTTCAGACAAGGTAATTTACCCTGGCGGCTGCAAGGTCTGCAACCTCCTGGCATTCAAATGTCTAAAATATCCTGAAAAGGCCAGATAGGAATTAAGGCCATGACAGCCAAACCCAGAGAAGGAACAGGGCTAACTCTCATAAGCAAAAAGGAACCCATCTTGTGATGGATTAAAAAAATAATGTTCTTTTCTGATATAAATTTAAAACCAATGGATGACATCATCAAATCAGAACCTTGATAAAGGCATAACTTCCAGGAACTCATACATAGAGCATATAGTGGGTACATATACTGAGGCCATGTCCTCACAGTAACTCATACATAGAGCATATAGTGGGTACATATACTGAGGCCGTGTCCTCACAGTAACTCAGACATAGAGCATATAGTGGGTACATATACTGAGGCCGTGTCCTCATAGTAACTCATACATAGAGCATATAGTGGGTACATATACTGAGGCCGTGTCCTCATAGTAACTCATACATTGAGCATATAGTGGGTACATATACCGAGGCCGTGTCCTCATAGTAACTCATACATAGAGCCTATAGTGGGTCCATATACTGAGGCAGTGTCCTCACAGTAACTCATACATAGAGCATATAGTGGGTACATATACTGAGGCTGTGTCCTCATAGTAACTCATACATAGAGCATAGTAACTCATACATAGAGCATATAGTGGGTACATATACTGAGGCCGTGTCCTCATAGTAACTCATACATTGAGCATATAGTGGGTACATATACCGAGGCCGTGTCCTCATAGTAACTCATACATAGAGCCTATAGTGGGTCCATATACTGAGGCAGTGTCCTCACAGTAACTCATACATAGAGCATATAGTGGGTACATATACTGAGGCTGTGTCCTCATAGTAACTCATACATAGAGCATATAGTGGGTACATATACTGAGTCTGTGTCCTCATAGTAACTCATACATAGAGCATATAGTGGGTACATATACTGAGGCTGTGTCCTCATAGTAACTCATACATAGAGCATATAGTGGGTACATATACTGAGGCTGTGTCCTCATAGTAACTCATACATAGAGCATATAGTGGGTACATATACTGAGGCTGTGTCCTCATAGTAACTCATACACAGAGCATATAGTGGGTACATATACTGAGGCTGTGTCCTCATAGTAACTCATACATAGAGCATATAGTGGGTACATATACTGAGGCTGTGTCCTCATAGTAACTCATACACAGAGCATATAGTGGGTACATATACTGAGGCAGTGTCCTCATAGTAACTCATACATAGAGCATATAGTGGGTACATATACTGAGGCCGTGTCCTCACGGTAACTCATACATAGAGCATATAGTGGGTACATATACTAAGGCTGTGTCCTCACAGTAACTCATACATAGAGCATATAGTGGGTACATATACTGAGGCTGTGTCGTCATAGTAACTCATACATAGAGCATATAGTGGGTACATATACTGAGGCCGTGTCCTCATAGTAACTCATACATAGAGCATATAGTGGATACATATACTGAGGCTGTGTCCTCACAGTAACTCATACATAGAGCATATAGTGGGTACATATACTGAGGCCATGTCCTCACAGTAACTCATATATAGAGCATATAGTGGGTACATATACTAAGGTTGAGTCCTCATAGTAACTCATATATAGAGCATATAGTGGGTACATATACTGAGGCTGTGTCCTCACAGTAACTCATACATAGAGCATATAGTGGGTACATATACTGAGGCTGTGTCCTCACAGTAACTCATACATAGAGCATATAGTGGGTACATATACTGAGGTTGTGTCCTCATTGTAACTCATACATAGAGCATATAGTGGGTACATATACTGAGGTTGTGTCCTCATTGTAACTCATACATAGAGCCTATAGTGGGTACATATACTGAGGCCGTGTCCTCATAGTAACTCATACATAGAGCATATAGTGGGTGAATATACTGAGGCTATGTCCTCATTGTAACTCATACATAGAGCATATAGTGGGTACATATACTGAGGCTGTGTCCTCATTGTAACTCATACATAGAGCATATAGTGTGTACATATACTGAGGCTGTGTCCTCACAGTAACTCATACATAGAGCATATAGTGGGTACATATACTAAGGTTGAGTCCTCATAGTAACTCATATATAGAGCATATAGTGGGTACATATACTGAGACTGTGTCCTCATAGTAACTCATACATAGAGCATATAGTGGGTACATAAACTGAGGCTGTGTCCTCACAGTAACTCATACATAGAGCATATAGTGGGTACATATACTGAGGCCGTGTCCTCACAGTAACTCATACATAGAGCATATAGTGGGTACATATACTGAGGCGATGTCCTCACAGTAACTCATACATAGAGCATATAGTTGGTACAACTACTGAGGCTGTGTCCTCACAGTAACTCATACATAGAGCATATAGTGGGTACATATACTGAGGCCGTGTCCTCACAGTAACTCATACATAGAGCATATAGTGGGTACATATACTGAGGCCGTGTCCTCACAGTAACTCATACATAGAGCATATAGTGGGTACATATACTGAGGCCGTGTCCTCACAGTAACTCATACATAGAGCATATAGTGGATACATATACTGAGGCTGTGTCCTCACAGTAACTCATACATAGAGCATATAGTGGATACATATACTGAGGCTGTGTCCTCATAGTAACTCATACATAGAGCATATAGTGGGTACATATACTGAGGCGATGTCCTCATTGTAACTCATACATAGAGCCTATAGTGGGTGAATATACTGAGGCCGGGGGCCTCATTTGCCGGGGGAGGGCTGCCTGGGCTGTCAGGCAGCCCTCCAGAAGAGGATTGCGGCGGAGGCGAGTACAGCGGACATCCAGGGATAGAAAGCTGTTACGGCATTCTATGCCGCCATAATGGCTTTAAAGCCCTTTTAATGCGGGACGGCATAGAACGCCGTAACGGCATTAAGGGGTTAAACTATAAGCTTCCATCTGTACCCCATATACCGTTCATCATCACCAGTGGGAGAAGGTGTAAACCAAACCCAAGTGGAATACATAGAATAGGTATACCCAGGTAGTCACCTTATGGAAGTGCCGTTTGCTCGGTCTTCAGGGATAAAGGCTTAGAATCGGCTGGACCTCATGTATGTAGTGGACCGCTGTCATTACTTCTGAGAGAGAGATAGGTTAGACTCCTGGTTGTTGAAGTAGGTACCCAGGCTGGCGACTCTTACAGATGTGCTGTTTGCTGGGTCTTCAGGGATAAGAGGCTGAACCCAGGCCTGGCTTCATGTAGGCAGTATATCACATCCATCCCCTGAGGGGGTACCCAAGCTGGCCTGTTGCTGGGTCTTCAGGGATAAGAGGCTGAACCCAGGCCTGGCTTCATGTAGGCAGTATATCACATTCATCCCCTGAGGGGGTACTCAAGCTGGCCTGTTGCTGGGTCTTCAGGGATAAGAGGCTGAACCCTGGCCTGGCTTCATGTAGGCAGTATATCACATTCATTCCCTTAGGGGGTACCCAAGCTGGCCTGTTGCTGGGTCTTCAGGGATAAGAGGCTGAACCCAGGCCTGGCTTCATGTAGGCAGTATATCACATTCATCCCCTGAGTGGGTACCCAAGCTGGCCTGTTGCTGGTTCTTCAGGGATAAGAGGCTGAACCCTGGCATGCAGTGGACCATTTTCATTCCCTGAGGGAGAGGTTGGGTCCGCCCCCCGGTCACTAAAGGGGGTACCCAGGCTGGCTACCTTACAATAGTGCTTTGCTGGGTCTTCAGGGCTTAGCGGCTGGAGGGCCTAAAAAATATTGCCTGGTGAGCATAAAAGAAAAATCTAGGCCTGCATAAGCAGACTCCTTCCAAACTGCTGTGCAGGACAGGAAAAATGACTGTCTGGTGGGAAGGGGAAGGATCTATTTATACCGGTTTCAGAGTTCTGTTTCCTGTCGTTTCTGCTGTAAGGGGAGGAGCTAACCCATGAGTAAATGCTGCCATGAATAATGTTCAAGAAAGTATTTTAACTCCTAAATTGAGCAATAACACTGCAGAAGCATGGTCTATACACCAACCCGGATTCATTATCACACTCAGAAAGTTGTTTTGGTGACTATAGTGTCCCTTTAAGAGAAAAAAGAGTGACAAAGGGAATAGAACCCAAAATAGGGACACTCGATAGGAGTGGTTATGTAAGGGTAAAGAACTACTTTATACCATCATGGAACTCATCTTTATTAAAGGCAACATTTACAGATATATTGTTGAAACAAAGAATCAACTGTATGAGGATAAATGGCAGTCTATTGAAGCAAATAAAGACTGAACAGGTATTCTAGTGAGACAACGACTTGAAACCATATTGACTGGACCCCTGTGAGAGAGAGAGAGATGAGAGAGACACACACACACACATACACACACACACACACACTCTCTCTCTCTCTCTCTCTCATAAACACCGGCAGACAAATTGGGCACTATACTACAGAAACATTTGTGCGTCTGTGACTGTGCTCAGCCTACCTGGTGATCCTTATACAAAGTGACTTTTACATGGAATTCATTCCACACATGAGATGGTCACAGTAAGATGATAGATGCAATGGCAAAGCAAAAAGACCGGTCTATCAACATTTCACTGGCCAACTATCCGACTTCCACAGGGGAAGTTAAATATCTCAAATTTTTGGCTCAAAATAGAAAAAGATAACTTTGGAAAGAATCTGTGTGAAGGCTCTTATTACAAAGGCTGACACTACAACATTGTGATATTGTGTATATCTGTTGAGGGATATTAGTCTATGTCTTTATTAAAGGACCACTATAGGCACCCATAGCACTTCAGCTCAATGAAGTGGTCTGGGTGCAAGGTCCCCTTAGTTTTAACCCTGCAGCTGAAAACATAGCGGTTTCAGAGAAACTGCTATGTTTACACTGCAGGGTTAATCCAGCCTCTAGTGGCTGTCTCCCTGACAGCCACTAGAGGCGCTTCCATGATTTACACCAAGTAAATTGCACTTATTTGACGCTGGACGTCCTCATGGAGTCCAGCGTCAAATAAGATCCCTATAGAAAAGCATTGAGTAATGCTTTCCTATGGGTGGGTTTGAATGAGTGCGTGCCTCTGGCCGACCATGCGCATTCGGATCCACTCAGAAGCTGATGTCGGCGGGGGAGGAGAGGTCACCAGTGCCGAGGGAGTCCAGCGCTGGATTAAGGTAAGCAAATAAATGGTTAATACATATTTGTATTCTTAATGCTATTGTGTTCCTTTAATGCTGGCTGATACAGGGATCCCACATAATATGAACTCACTGGATCGTGTTATAATACAGGAACAATGTCTGTGCTGTGAGTGGATTAAAGTTCACGTGGAACTTGCCAAAATTAGACAGAAAAAAAGCTTTTCCCTCTGTACATACAGACTAGCCTGGCGGCAAAAATAATCCAGGCATCTCGGCCAAAAAGTGTATCCTGAATAATGCTATCACCAAGCATGCAGATCCAAAATCCACAAAGTTAGAATAGATGGGTTTTTATATTTATTATAATTTTTTTTATTACCACAATTCACAGAGAATTAAATGTGTGTATGTATTTATATATATTGCCAATAGGGAAATATTCACTAAATAGCATAATGTAGCAAACTGTAAAATGAATTGCACCATTTAAACGAACATAGCTAAACTGAGGAGCTGAATTTTTGCAAATATCTTATTTTATTAAAGGGACACTGTAGGCACCCAGACCACTTCAGTTAATTGAGTGGTCTGGGTGCAGTATCCCTATTGCACTTAATGCTGAAATCCTGTAAAACAGGTGTGCGGTGTGTGAAGGGTGTTTGGGGAGTAAAGTGTGTTATGCGTGCAGTGTGTGTGAGGGGTGGAGTGTGTGTGAGCTGTGCAGTGTGTGTGAAAGTGTGTGAGGGTTGCAGTGTGTGAGACATGCAGGGTGTGTGAGGATTGCAACGTGTAAAGGGTGCAGTGTGTGAGGGGTGCATTGTTGAAAGGGTGCATTGTGGAAGATGTGCCGTGTGTGAGGGGTGCAGTGTGTGAGGAGTGCGGTGTGTATATGAGGTGCAGTGTGTATGAGGGGTGCAGTGTGTATAAGGGGTGTAGTGTGTGAGGAGTGCAGTGTGTATATGGGATGCAGGGTGTGTGTGAAGAGTGCAGTGTGTATGAGGAGGGCAGTGTGTATATTGAGTGTGTTGTTACTTAGTTACATAGTTACGTAGCTGAAAAGAGACTTGCGTCCATCAAGTTCAGCCTTCCTCACATTTGTTTTTTGCTGTTGATCCAAAAGAAGGCAAAAAAAAAAAACTGTTTGAAGCACTTCCACTTTTGCAAGAAGCTAGGAAAAAAATTCCTTCTTGACCCCAGAATGGCAGTCAGATTTATCCTTGGATCAAGCAGTTATTACCCTACATTGAAAGATTATATCCTTGAATATTCTGTTTTTGCAAGTATGCATCTAGTAGCCGTTTGAACATCTGTATGGACTCTGATAAAACCACTTCTTCAGGCAGATAATTCCACATCCTGATTGTTCTTACAGTAAAAGAAAGCTTTCCTTTGTCTTAGATGAAATCTTCTTTCTTCCAGTCTAAATGCATGGCCTTGTGTCCTATGTAAAGTAAAGGTGTGTATGAGGGGTGCAGTGTGTGAGGGGTGCAGTGTGTATATGGGGTGCAGTGTGTATGAGGAGTGCAGTGTGTATGAGGGGTGCAGTGTGTGGGGGTGCAGTCTGTATATGGGGTGCGGTGTGTATCAGGGGTGCAGTGTGTGGGGGTGCAGTCTGTATATAGGGTGCGGTGTGTATGAGGGGTGCGGTGTGTCTGAGGGGTGCGGTGTGTCTGAGGGGTGCAGTGTGTATGAGGGGTGCGGTGTGTGTATATGGGGTGCAGTGTGTATATGGGGTGCAGTGTGTATATGGGGTGCAGTGTGTATATGGGGTGCAGTGTGTGTATGAGGGGTGCAGTGTGTGTATGAGGGGTGCAGTGAAATTTCAGGCATAATTGGAAAAAAACAAAACTATACATATTTTATTAATTGTGAGAGTTTGGGCCAAGGCCTTGCAATGACGATGAGAGATTTAATTCTGAGTTAGAGAAATTTCTGGCTGTTTTGGAATGGCTGAGGGTGCTAGGAGATAGAGTTCAAGTGTATGATTTGAACTATTTCCTATTGGCAAAGCTCACACTGCATTCTGGGAAATGTTTAACTGTTGCAGTGCTAAGAGCACTCCAACGGGCCTGAACCTCCATCTTCCATCTAAATAATTCAATACCACTTTGCCACCATGACATTACATTGTAAATAGTGACAATAGAAAGCTAGATTTCTGTGGCATTTTTCCCAGACTTAGAATCGGATCCCAGGTAGCCTGTTAGATGATGGTCCAAACAGCATCTTTCTGTATTCTACTTGTTGGGCCTTTTTTAATGTTTTCTGTTTGTACGGATTGTTTTCCAGCTGTCTGATTCTCAAATGAGATAATAACTTTGGCTCCAAGCCCCAGGGAATCCATTTGTCTTTATAATTTTCTCTGAAGTCACTCACAGACAATAACAAAAGTGTATACGAAGTCACAGGGGATGCTGCGTTTGAAAAGCTCTTAGCGTTGAAATTACTGCAGACTAATTAAAGCCTAGCCAATGTGCCGCAGGCTCAGAAACCTCAAGCAAAAACGTGAAGGAAAGGGAACACAGAGCTGCGCATGTAATTCAGTTTGGAATATAGAACTGTGAATGTGACAGGGTTTGGAATGTAGAGCTGTGAATGTGACAGGGTTTGGAACATACAGCTGTGAATGTGACAAGCTTTGGAACGTAGAGCTGTGAATGTGACAAGGTTTGGAACGTAGAGCTGTGAATGTGACAGGGTTTGGAACGTAGAACTGTGAATATGACAAGGTTTGGAATGTAGAGCTGTGAATGTGACAGGGTTTGGAATGTAGAGCTGTGAATGTGACAAGGTTTGGAACATACAGTTGTGAATGTGACATGCTTTGGAACGTAGAGCTGTGAATGTGACAGGGTTTGAAATGTAGAGATGTGAATGTGACAAGGTTTGGAACGTACAGCTTTGAATGTGACAAGCTTTGGAACGTAGAACTGTAAATATGACAAGGTTTGGAATGTAGAGATGTGAATGTGACAAGGTTTGGAACATACAGTTGTGAATGTGACATGGTTTGGAACGTAGAGCTGTGAATGTGACATGGTTTGAAATGTAGAGCTGTGAATGTGACAAGGTTTGGAATGTAGAGCTGTGAACGTGACAAGGTTTGGAATGTAGAGCTGTGAACGTGACAAGGTTTGGAACGTAGCGCTGTGAATGTGACAAGGTATGGAACATAGTGCTGTGAATGTGACAGGGTTTGGAACTTAAAACTGTGAATGTGACAAGGTTTGGAAAATACAGCTGTGAATGTGACAAGGTTTGGAACGTACAACTGTGAATGTGACAAGGTTTGGAACGTAGATCTGTGAATAAGACAAGATTTGGAATGTAGACCTGTGAAGGTGACAAGGTTTGGAATGTACAGCTGTGAATGTGACAAGCTTTGGAACGTAGAACTGTAAATATGACAAGGTTTGGAATGTAGAGATGTGAATGTGACAAGGTTTAGAACATACAGTTGTGAATGTGACATGGTTTGGAACGTAGAGCTGTGAATGTGACATGGTTTGAAATGTAGAGCTGTGAATGTGACAAGGTTTGGAATGTAGAGCTGTGAACGTGACAAGGTTTGGAATGTAGAGCTGTGAACGTGACAAGGTTTGGAATGTAGAGCTGTGAACGTGACAAGGTTTGGAACGTAGCGCTGTGAATGTGACAAGGTATGGAACATAGTGCTGTGAATGTGACAGGGTTTGGAACTTAAAACTGTGAATGTGACAAGGTTTGGAAAATACAGCTGTGAATGTGACAAGGTTTGGAACTGTGAATGTGACAAGGTTTGGAACGTAGATCTGTGAATAAGACAAGATTTGGAATGTAGACCTGTCAAGGTGACAAGGTTTGGAATGTACAGCTGTGAATGTGACAAGGTTTGGAACGTAGAGCTGTGAAAGTGACAGGGCTTGGAATGTAGAGTTGTGAATGTGAAAAGATTTGGAATGTAGAGCTGTGAACGTGACAAGGTTTGGAATGTAGAGCTGTGAATGTGACAAGGTTTGGAACGTAAAACTGTGAATGTGACAAGGTTTGGAACATACAGTTGTGAATGTAACAAGGTTTGGAACGTACAGCTGTGAATGTGACAAGGTTTGGAACGCAGATCTGTGAAAAGGACAAGATTTAGACTGTAGACCTGTGAAGGTGACTAGGTTTGTAATGTAGAGCTGTGAATGTGACAAGGTTTGGAACGTAGAGTTGTGAATGTGACAGGGTTTGGAACGTACAGCTTTGAATGTGACAAGGTTTGGAACGTAGATCTGTGAATAAGAAAATATTTGGAATGTAGACCTGTGAAGTTCACAAGGTTTGGAACGTAGAGCTGTGTGAATGTGACAGGGTTTGGAATGTAGAGCTGTGAATGTGACAAGGTTTGGAATGTAGAGCTGTGAACGTGACAAGATTTGGAACATAGCTCTGTGAATGTGACAAGGTATGGAACGTAGCGCTGTGAATGTGACAAGGTATGGAACGTAGATCTGTGGACATGATGGACCTTAGTGTATCTCAACGACAATCTGCTTCTGGTCACCAAGAAATGAGATCTGTTGCGCTTGGCACTAATTGGCTACACAATTTGAAAGGCTTTCCAGTAAGAATCTGAGACACAATAATGGCAGATTTTAATTTTTAAAGGGACACTGTAGGCATGGTAAATGCTTCATCTAATTGAAGTAGTTGTTTTGTCTCGAGCCTCCTGGCTCTGTCCTTCCATTCAGTGTTAGACAGTTTTTAAAGGATCACTCCACAACTTGCTAAAGTGCTTTATTGGTGAGGAGTAGCCTATTAAAAAAGCACTTTATAGAAATCTGCATTTTTATTATTAAATAATGGAACACCCCCCGGATGCCATTCAAACAGCCAGGGAGGATTTCTCCCTACTTCCGTTAGCTCCCCTGATCTAACGGAAGTGGCTAGCACATTCTACTACAGCGCGCCTGCCTCCCCTGGCATACGTGTTCTCAGACCTCAGATCAGACCAGCATTCTCTCTGAACACAGTGTGCGCACATGAACTGACAATTAACTAATGGTTATTTCCCTGTGAAGTGACTGAGATTCTCGCCCAGGGAAAAAGGGGGGCTTGCAAGGGCTGCAACTCTTAAGTACTACAGCTGTTTGCAAGCTGTTTTACGATATACTCCAATGAATACATGTATGCAAGTATACATTGAAGGTATATCTACTAAATAGTGATTTTTTTGTTTTTCCATGTGTCGGACTGTAGAGTGTTCCTTTAAGGTTTTAAAGCTAAACTAGAGTCTATGGGAAAAAACATATCTTGTTACCCATGAAAGATATATAGAATATAATATAAATATCAGAGAGAGAGAGAAAGCTGTGAAAGTGTGTGTTCTAATATTATGTCATTAAATAAGTGCAAATATTGGAAAAGGAATCCCTGACCCTAAGAAGCTCCTGTGTAATCCCAGGAAATTCGGGACTCCAGCGGGTGGGAGGATGTAATGTGTTTATATAGGGATGTTGTTGCATTGATGTCACTGGGGTTTAAATATAGACACGTGGGGGAGGTGTGGGCCCGCACACGCTGTTAATACTCTCTGTGAGAATACTCTGCCTGCATGCAGACTGTCTTCCTTATTGACTCCATCAGCCGGCAAATAATAATCCGCAGATTATCTCACAATCTCCCAGGTCTCTGGAAACAACCAAGAAGCTACAATGTGGCCTTTTTCCGAAACATCGGCACAAATCATCACATTGCGTGGAGTCAACAGCGCAAGGAGAGCTGACCCTTGGTTGAACCCCTCCAATGGCTGCAAACCTGGAAGCAACGAGGACTAAACGCCATCATCTGCTGTCAGCCATCTGCCACCTTGACATTACATCCCCTTTTAATGTATGTAGAATCAGTGTGTATACCCAGCATTGGCAATAACTTGTGCCATCGCAATCAGTGTAACATTTTCCTACTGACACTGGGGGGAGTTATTTACTTAACAGCGCGTAGGAGCAAATCCGTAACGCAGAGTTTAGGCAAAAATAGACGATTTGCTATATAGTTACAACTTGTAGGTTATTTTTTTTACTACATTTTGATGTACAATTTACAATTCACTACAGTTAGCTGATTTGGAAATGAACCCTGTGCAGAATGAAGATTTAGGGGCTTATTGAATAATCAATCCGGTGAATTAACAGCTAGTTTTAAAAATACTTTAATTCCACTGATTTTCCATCTTGGGAATGTGAGTTAAAATTTTTAATTGAATTGTCAGTTTCCCATGAATTCCATAAATTAAGGAATACTGCCGGTTTTAAATGGGCCCAGTTCTTGAACCTCACTCCCTCTCCCTACATCTACCATTATAATATATGTTCTCGGCAATATACGCTGGCACCATATGAATTTATTCATGGGCCTCTATAAGCACCAAAACAACTTTAGCTTAATGAAGCAGTTTTGCTGTATAGAACATGCACCTGCAGTCTCATTGCTCCATTCTCAGCCATTTAGAATTTATATCACTTTGTTTGTGCAGCCCAAGACCCAGCTCTACTGCCTGTGACATACACAGCCTTCCTAAACACTTCCTGTAAAGTGAAGTCTTCTGCAATGTTAATAGCCTACTGGAGCCTGCAGGAGCCTCCTGTGTGTGATTAAAGTTAAATTAACAGAGCAGTATTACTTCTAAAGTAAACACATTGTGCTGTTACATCAAGTACAACATCACAGCCAGGTAAGGTGTGGCTATGACTCTATACACAGAACCAAAAGAGTTTTACAATGAAACTGTAGGGGCGAGATCTGTACACCAAAACTGCTTCATTAAGCTAAAGTTGTTTTGCCGCTTAGAGTTTCCCTTTAAGCTCACAGTGTGTTGTTACACCTCGACTAAATACCAACATTTTCGCATGAATGAGCGATCTGTTCTGCCTCAGTATAGTATTCCCTGTATAAGGCGTGTATGGACTGTGTATTGTTCCCATGTATAAGTTGTGTGTGTTTTGCAGGTGTTATATAAACAGAAAGGTGTATATCCACACTAAGTATTACCGATATGCCAAGAGGAAGCCACGGATGGATATCATGTTTCTGTGTAACTCTCACTGAATGCCCCCTCGGTGCAGGACAATAATGAGGCTTTGTCTTGTGATACAATAACTGGGTGTTTAACCCTTTACTTGGTGAGTTCCGCTGTTTACCTAGAATCCTGATCACACCTGTGTCGGCTGGAGTAACACATTTATCTGTGTATTAATCTGTTCAGAGGAAACTGAATTAGAGAACTCACTCAAAAGCTCATATCACCCGATTTGAGTTTCAGGTCAACATCAGCTCTCAGGCATCAGGGTAAACAAGATGGAGGGGTTTTAAGGGGTCTCTGGATCTCTCCTCCATTATACACCTTACTAGTCAGAATGACTAGACATTGACACTGACTCTACTAGTGCAAAGAGAAGGATCATAATAAAGGGTCAATATTTCTGCTCCCCCTGTCTCACCTACAGATTGGATGAGCTTTAAAGGTCTCTACTCTTTACAGGTCCTCCCTATCTATTAGTTACCCCAAGACAGAGCAAAGTTGACAAATATATTCTGCCAGTCTCCGCTACAGGTCAATCCAAGATGGACCAGGGCTAGAAGAAAAAGAAGATATATTCCCTCAATCTCCACTAGAGGTCACAACAGTTGGAGCAGGGTCGATATATATGTTTCTCCATTGTCCACTAGAGGTTACCCCAAGATGGGGCAGAGTAAGAAGGGTAAAAAGATATATTCCGCCAATCTCCACTAGAGGTCACCCCAATTGGAGCTGGGTCGACATATATATTCCCCCATCGTCCACTAGAGGTCACCTGCAGATGGAGCAGACTAAGAAGATTTTTGCCCTCCTTGAACTTCCACTAAATAGAAAATTACACCTAGATCGGTGGAGTAGGGTTAAAAGATGTTGGTCTCCATAGAACATGTCTATAGTACAAGGGAAAATTAGACTTAAGCAAAACTTTGTATGAGCCGGTTTGTCCAAATCAAATTCCTTTTAATCTACACCAAAACGAGTCGATCAAATGGCATTTACCTGTGGAGTCTTATTAAATTAACTCTGTTTCGGGCTTCCAAATGTCAATTCGGTGTATAAAACACAGCACGCTGGCAACGGATGTATAGACCTCCCTCCCCACCCCCCCCCCAGGAAGCATTTTTCTCCCCTCTCGACCTCCTAATAATATGGCTTACGTAAGAAAATTACTAAAACAATCCCATCACCGCTCCCTTCCCACTCACCTCCCTTGCAGGCTTAGATTGTGCGCATGCACTCTGAGCTAGCAAAATGGTCTCATCATAACCTTCTCTATGAGGTTAACACAGTGAGGGAGTGTAAGCATGCGTGGGATAGGCATAGGGCTATCGTATATCTAAGATAAGGCCATGGATTAATGAAAGTATTTAAAAAATTGGGCAGACTAGATTGGCCGAATGGTTCTCTTCAGCCGTCACATTCTATGTTTGTTATACATTTGTTACATTGTTACGTAGAATGTCTCTCTTTTAAAGGTTAATATTTTGAAGTTTATATCCAAGGTTCTCTGGTACGTGCTTTTTAACATGATGTGAGTAATTTGTTGGTAGTTCTGTACCTGCGGGAAAAATATTTGTTGTTTGTGCCTTTGAGTCCAAACCAAACTAGGGACATTAAGGCAGTGTATCCACTGTTTATAACCTCCTTCACTTTATAATATATTCATGGAAAAAAACAAATTACACGGATGAATAATGAATGAATAAAATAAATTTTATGAAGGAATTATTAGCATGAAGCCGGATATGGCGGGACACAGGCTAAATATTTACAGAAAAAAAAAATCACAAAATTATTACTTTTCTTATAATTTTTCTTCAACCACTTTCATTGCATGTCAATAAAAATAAAAAAAAATAAAAAAAAGATTATTTGAACTTAGAATACAACCTTTAACCCCTTAACGAGGTCCGTCACTCAGGAGAAACCCTTAAATTAACCCCAGATCGCCGTGATCGCGGGGTTAATGGTGCTCCGGTCTGCCTCTGTATTAGAGGCAGACTGGGAGCACCCACCCGATAGTGCTGCCCCAGCACATGTGCTCACTCTGACAGCATGTCAGAGCGAGCACATGTGCTTAGTATACTTACCTTCCGCCTCTCTGCACTTCCTGGTTCTGTGTGAAGTGCAGGGAAACGGATCAGTGATGATCCTGACCCCTGTTAAAAAATAAATAAAGTTTATTTAACCCCCCCCAACTCATTTTAATTAAAAATTAACCCCTTCCCTGCCAGTTGATCACTGACTACAGTGATCAATTGGCAGGGACTACATTTTACTGTCATCTGATTTTTTTTTTAACCCCTGAGGGTTAATTTTTTTTTTTAACCCTTAGGGGTTAAATTTATTTAATTAATGAATTAAAATATTTTAAAATTATATGTTTAGCTAGCTGGGGTGGGTGGAAGTTAGTGGGGAATTGGGGGATTTGGTGTTAGGCTAACTAGGGGTTAACGTTAAAAAAGTTTTAAAATAAACTTTAAAAAGTAAAAAATTAAGCTAAAAAAAAGTTGTAATAACGTTTAAGTAAAAAAAACAAATAAAAACCCTTTACCCAGTCCAAATAAAAATTAACCCCTTCCCTGCCAGTCGATCACTGCCTACAGTGATAAAAATACAGATCACAGTATTATACTGTGATCTAATTTTTTTTAACCCCTGAGGATTAACTTTTATTTATTTTTTAACCCTCAGGGGTTCAATTTAATTAATTAACTAATTTGAATATTTTATAATTATCTATTTTGCTAGCTGGGGTGGGTGGGAGTTATGGGAAAATGGGGAATTTACTGTTAGTGCTGCGTACTGCTAGTTAGGGGTTAACGGTAAACAAAAAGCTTAGTAAAATGTTAAATCTGTAAAAAAAAAGTTTTAAGAAAGTTTAGGAAAGTTTAAAAAAAATTAATAAGCAAAACAAAAGTTTAAAAACTAGTTTTTAAAAGTAAAAAAAAGTAAAAAAATACATTTAAAAATGCTCATTACTACTACACCTGGAACAAACTAGAGGAAAAATGATCCCAGGCCAAGGTTCAAAATATGCCTTTTGAATTACCCTGGGATGTCTTCTTTAAGAAATGGTATGGCTTTATGGGGTATTTGGATTATATAGCCTGGTAAAATACTCTACAATGGGACATGGGCACAGCGTAAAAATGTAAAGTTTGAAAAAAACTGGAATGGCTGTGTCCCAAATGTGCCCCTCCAATGTCCACATATACCTGGCAAAGGTACATACGGAGGTATTGCTGTACTCAGCCGACATAGCTGAGGAACATATGAAGTATTATACAGCCGTAGCACACATAAGGTTTGGAAAATATACTGTGCAAACTCACTTTGTGTGTCAAAAAGGCAGAAAAAACACTTATTACCACTACGCTTGGTACAAGCTAGCGGAAAAACGATCCCACGCTAAGGTTCAAACTATACCTTTTGAAACACCCTGGGGTGTCTACTTTAAGAAACGGTAGGCCTTTGTGGGGTAGTTTGAATTTAAAAGCTGCGAAGATGCTTGGAAATTGCACATAGGCCCAGCGTCAAAATTAAAAGTTCAGTAAAAACTGATATGGCTTGGTCTCTTATATGGCACTGTAGCTTCACGAAATAGTGCCAAAGGCATTCATTGGGGGTGTCTTTTTACTCAGAAGACTTAGCCGAGCATAATTTGGGGGGTTTGAACTTAGTGGCACATGTAAAATATACAAAATGCCCAGTAAAAATGCAATCCACATGTAAAAAATGCACAAAATTATTTTTTATCACATACTTTAGCATATATTGGTGAAAAAATGGGGGCATGTTAAGGCACAATATGCACCTTATGAGATACCCTGGAGTGTCTACTTTTATAAATGGTAGGCCTTTGTGGGCTTTTTTGAACAGTCAAACTGTTATAATACCCAAAATGGAGACATAGGCTCATTAAATCCGTCTCTCAAAATTCTACTGTGAATACTGAAAAGGACAGGTCTCCTAAATGGCACTGTAACTTCACGAAATAGTGCCAAAGACATACAATTTAGGGGGTTTGAACTTAGTGGCACATGTGAAATATACAAAATGCCCAGCAAAAATGCATTCCATGTGTAAAAAATGCACAAAATTATTTTTTACCATATACTTTGGCATATATTGGAGAAAAAATGGGGGCATGTTAAGGCACAATATGCTCCTTATGAGATACCCTAGAGGGTCTACTTTTATAAATGGTAGGCCTTTGTGGGGGTTTTTTTTTTTGAACAGTCAAGCTGTTATAATACCCCAAATGGAGACATAGGCTCATTAAATCCGTCTCTCAAAATTCTACTGTGAATTCTGAAAAGGACAGGTATCCTGTATGGCACTGTAGCTTCACGAAATAGTGCCAAAGACATACAATGGGGGTGTCATTTTACTCAGCAGATGTAACTGAACACAAGATAAAACTTTGTACAGAAATAGCACACACCAACTTTACAAAATACACATGAGAATTTCTTTGTTATAAGTTTGTGTGCCAAAAGAAACCAAAAACACAATTTTACTCCAATATTTAGCAGAGGTTGGCAGTGAAATGACGACGTAGAAAGTGTCAAAACAACCTTAGGTAAATAGCCCGTGATGTCTACTTTATATAAATATATACTTTTGTGTGGCAATTTTGTTTTCTTTTATGGCTATTAAGCTTACAAGACAAACATACCGAATTCTAAAATCGCTCCACATTAAAAGTTTATTTTACTCCTTGTGCTTTGTGACCTGTAACTAGCAAAAAAACCTGAAAATCCTGGACACATTATATATTCTGTAAATCAGAACAACTAAATGGATTTATTTTTATTTACTTTCCTTAACCTGCAGTAATTATGCACACATTATTATTGCAAAAACTGTATTTTTCTGTATTTTTTTATAATAAATAAGCATTTATATATATATGTCTTACATCAAATTAAAGCCCTTTCTGTCCTTTAAAAAATGATATATAATATGTGTCGGTGCAATAAATTAGTAAATTGCAAATTGCAGTTGAACGCAAACAACAAAAAATGAAAAAAATGCTGTTGTCATTACGTGAAAGACAAGCTTCTGAAACTCTGTCCTTAAGAGATTAATAACTAACAATTAAACAACAACAACAACAATCGTTTATATGGTGGGGAATGAGAAATGTTCCTATATCCACTAAAATGGACTGGGTAATGAAGGTCTAGCCATTACAACAGAGTTAAAGGGACATTCTAGGCAGATCTGTTATAACTGTATTATATAGATACTGCATTAAAAATGAATGCAAAAACAATACATTAAAAATAAATTGTAACCTGAATTTGATGTTTCTGCTTTTTAGAGTTTTGTGAGCTTTGCTAGACCAGGAAGTGAGCCTCTGCTAGACCAGGAAATGAGTCTCTGCTAGACCAGGATGTGAGTGTACCAGTTACGATGCTTTCTTAAAGGACCACTCTAGGCACCCAGACCACTTCAGCTTAATGAAGTGGTCTGGGTGCCAGGTCCTTCTAGGGTTAACCCATTTTTTTTTATAAACATAGCAGTTTCAGAGAAACTGCTATGTTTGTGAATGGGTTAATCCTTCCCCCAAAGCCTCTAGCGGCTGTCTCATTGACAGCCGCTAGAGGCGCTTGCGTGATTCTCACTGTGATTTTCACAGTGAGAGCACGCAAGCGTCCATAGGAAAGCATGTAAATGCTTTCCTATGCGACCGGCTGAATGCGCGCGAAGCTCTTGCAGCGCGTGCGCATTCAGCCCAGGAGGAGGAACGGAGGAGGAGAGCTCCCCGCCCAGCGCTGGAAAAAGGTAAGTTTTAACCCCTTTCCCCCTTCCAGAGCCAGACGGGAGGGGGTCCCTGAGGGTGGGGGCACCCTCAGGGCACTATAGTGCCAGGAAAATGAGTATGTTTTCCTGGCACTATAGTGGTCCTTTAACTCTCTATTTTTAAGCTTATTCTTTAGTTACAATTTTTAGCTTTTAATAGCTGAACTACAACGGTCAATCACTACATAGAAGGGGATTGGGAGAGGCAGATAAGGTAGGGTTATAAAGTAAAAATATTATTAAAATTAAAAGAAAATGATGTTTAAAACACCCTTGCTAAACTTCATTCAGAGTATAAATTACAAGCCTATTTGCATTCTCAAAAATAATTATTTGCTCTTATAATCTATATGGAATCCTGTTTATTTTTCTATTATTAGTAAGAGACCAAAATCCAATGTTAGAAATACCAATTAAAGGTCGCAAGACAAAATCTATCACAAGGAAATAATATAGAAAACGTTTATGAACAAAGAACAAATATTACAACATGGAATCAGCAGAACATCGTACCTTATTCCAGGAAAGGTCTGATACAGAAATTATTAAACAAACATTTATAAGTCTTGAGGCCTGGATAATGCTTTCTTAAAGTACACAAATCTAAATATACTATCAAGTGTGTAAGTCGGGAAAAGTATAACCAAGCATGAGAGGGCCCAAACGTATCTCCCGAATGTCATACTGCACCTACTGTTGCCCTGGAGACACATTTAAAATCCCTCTATCCAGTCTGTGTACCTGATCTAATTTTGTACTACCTGCAAACCCTGAGATGTGGCTTTAAGCATTCCTATAATATTATGGCAATATAATATTTATTTTGGATAAGCTTATTATATGATTTATTATTATTGGATAAGCTTGTAAAAATAATTTTTCAAATTAAAAAATATATCATAAAAAAAAATCTATATATAAAAAAAAAATATATTTTTCATAATATTAAATTGTTTAAAAAAGTCTGCCCAAACAATCAAGGCCTCTGTCTGAACAAGCAGAATCTCTGCTGCAGTGTCCTGAGAATGCACAGTCCATCTAAATAAGGACATTCCCATAGTTTGGGGGTCCGCAATCTCCCCAGATCTCTATGTCCATGTCTATGTCCACGTGGCTTCTCTGTGTTCTGGTGATTTAGCCAGAGTGCCTGACTTTATAATTTTTCTGATCTAAGCTGCGGTGGTGACTTTAATGAAGTTTCTACCTGCAGTATTTCCATTAGTATTCAAGGTTAAGTTAGCATTTTTGTCATTGTATTGTTGCTATTTTTGCCTGTTTATTTAGCATTGTTGGCTCTTTAAACTAAGTCTCTGTTGTCACTAAGTGCTAATCTGTTACAATTCATTCTCACTTTCATTTGAGGATCAAACGCGTCTGACACCCTGGGGCATGGCTTAAAGTTTGGCCAGAGTTTTTGTTTTAATATTTATTGTGGCTGTCATCGCTCATTCCATTATGAACTTGAAATATGAAACGAAAACGAACCAGATTCCTGGAATGCAAATCCTTTCTCAAACTGACTGCAGCCCAAGGTCTATGTATATATGGCCTCTGGACTACTGTATATGGCCCTCCGCCAAGGGGACTCATCTCCACCAACTGCCCAAGGGTAATTTACCTGCAAGAGGGAGGCAGTTCTCTGCAATCTGCATCACAACGCACACTTAGAATTAAACAAGCAATGGCAGCAATTAATGCAACACAGTAACTATTTATTTTGCATTGCCGTCACACAGGGCCGCTGACTACACCTGACTCCCACTCTTGCTGTGTGTTCAGCGCCCAATTTGCAAACAAGCAGAGTAGACACCTGCCTACAGGTACCTACCTGTGCGAGGGTGATCACCTGCCCTGACTATTGATAGACATTGTTTCTTTATAGGTATATTAAAATAAATATCTTAATTTTGCTAGGTGTGAATTGCATTTTAAAACGCAAAATTTAGCACGAGACATGGTATGCAATATGGGAGTGATTGGCGGGTTAGAAGAATTTGGATGAGAGGGGGATTTATAATGGGAATGATTGAGGGTATAAGAATTTATAATGAGAGGGGGATTTATAATGGGAATGAGTGGGGGTATAAGAATTTATAATGAGAGGGGGATTTATAATGGGAATGAGTGGGGGTATAAGAATTTATAATGAGAGGGGGATTTATAATGGAATGATTGGGGTATAAGAATTTATAATGAGAATTTATAATGGAATGATTGGGGTATTTAGGATGAGAGGGATTTATAATGGAATGATTGGGGGTATAATAATTTGATTGGGGTATAAGAATTTAGATGAGAGGGATTTATAATGGGAATGAGTGGGGGTATAAGAATTTATAATGAGAGGGGGATTTATAATGGGAATGATTGGCGGTATAAGAATTTATAATGAGAGGGGGATTTATAATGGGAATGAGTGGGGGTATAATGAGAGGGGGATTTATAATGGGAATGATTGGGGGTATAAGAATTTATAATGAGAGGGGGATTTATAATGGGAATGATTGGCGGTATAAGAATTTATAATGAGAGGGGGATTTATAATGGGAATGAGTGGGGGTATAAGAATTTATAATGAGAGGGGGATTTATAATGGGAATGATTGGGGGGTATAGGAATTTAGGATGAGAGGGGGATTTATAATGGGAATGAGTGGGGGTATAAGAATTTTACATTTTGAAGTGAGACTGCCAGATGTGAGAGATGGAATATTTAATGGAATGGGGAAGACTATATGAAGGGGGAATTTGGAAGGTTGTAAAAGAAAAGTGTAAAGTGATACTATGGGGAATCTGCAAGGAATTTTAAGACCAAGAAGAACTTGGTAGTTAATGGGTTAATATTTTGCTTCCAGCAAGATCTAATGAGCTCTGAGATAAAGCACTATTACTATATTACTTTACTATGGGTTATTTGGCAGTGAATGGGCTAATTGTCCTCTCTCCAGGGCTGAACTGGAGAACTCCCAGACATGGCACACAAGGGGTTAATTCATTATTCCCTCCAATAACAGTCAGTGTGATCTTCGCTGCCGTGATAACTGGTGTAAATAAAAATTTATTACCAGACTCTGTAATTATTATTCTTACTATTATTATGTCTGGTTTTATTCACCGTTAGAATTAACAGTTCGAAGAGGCACCGAGCGTCGATCAAACCTCCGGGTAGCCTCCTAAGCGCAGTTTTCTATCACAGTGAGGCCTGCGGTCCGCTTATCACTGAATATACAAGAGAAGGCGATACGAGCTGATTACACTGTGTATTAATGCCGCTCAGTAAACATTGTGACAAAACACCACATATCAGGGATAAAGTCCGTTGATTGTCATGCTGGCAAATGTTCGCCAGCAATAAACAGAGATACTACAGTCAGCGTAACTGGAAATCGGGAAAAGGAATTTGATATTTTACGCCAAAACACCTGAGGAAAAAAAAAAGATAGAGAATTTATTTTAAATTATGCTACTCGAATTTAACAACTAAACCCATTAAGTCGAAATACATTCCTTTGATAAAATTCAGGTTCTAAAACACTTGGTATGGGAAGGACAAGATTAAATGAACAGTTTCACTTACCTACATTTTTATATTGATGAACCTTTGGTCAGAATGTTGTTATCTGACCCAAAGTGAACTAATCTGCAGCTGTTGCTTGTCAGAATTAATGGACAGAATGTTGCAGCTCGTAAGAGCTTAGAGTTTGAACAGTTGCAAAATAGTGAGTCAGATGGCTGACAATGTGACGAAAGATTCATAAAGATGGCTGCCTATAAGTGAGAGTAGGAAGGACAGGCAAGTGATTTAAACATAAAATTCAATATAAATGATTTTAAAAAGATAGTGAAAGGATATCTTATAACATTAAGATAGAGTGACGGCAGAGTGTGTAGTGACTGCGGTGTTTGTGTAGTGGATGTTGTGTGTGTAGTGACTGCAGAGTGTGTGTAGTGATTGCAGAGTGTGTGTTTGTATAGTGGTTGTAGTGTGTGTATAGTGACTGCAGAGTGTGTGTAGTGGATGTAGTGTGTGTGTATAGTGACTGCAGAGTGTGTGTAGTGACTGTAGATTGTGTGTAGTGACTGTAGAGTGTGTGTAGTGACTGTAGAGTTTGTTTAGAGTGACTGCAGAGTATGTGTAGTGACTGCAGAGTGTGTGTTTGTGTAGTGGATGTAGTGTGTGTACTGACTGCAGAGTGTGTGTTTGTGCAGTGGATGTAGTGTGTGCAGTGACTGTAGAGTGTGTGTAGAGATTGCAAAGTGTGTGTTTGTATAGTGGATGTAGTGTGTGTGTAGTAACTGCAGTGTGTATAGTGAATGTAGTGTGTGTGGGGACTGCAGAGTGTGTGTTTGTGTGAGCATGTCTTGTGTGTAAACAGGGGCTGATTCTGTGGGAAAAAAGCACTTTTGGGCTGTTTTTAAAAATATTTATTTGCACACGTATTATGTTATACCCCCCTCCCTGCTTGTTACCTGGCCAGGGAGGGGGAGATTGTATTCCATGGTGGCGGGTGCTGTATACTGCAGGGGGGCTCAGCACACTCTGGTGTCTTGTCTTTCCGGCTGATTGACGGTCTCCAACTCGTGAGACCTGCCTATGTGCAGCGCGGAGCGTTGCTATAGTAACCGGGGTTCGCGAGAGAGACCGAGGAGCTGGAAAGTGAAGACACCGGAGTGTGCTGGGCCCCCCTGCTGTACAGAGAGAGTGAGGGGCCCGCAGTGCACATATACCTAGCGATAATCGCTAGATATATGTGCACATGGGGAATGTGGGGCCTGGAACTGCAAGAGCAGGCCGGGCCCCCTGGACCACCCGGCCCATGACATCTGTAATGGTTGCCATGCCCTGATGGTGGCCCTGCTGCTAAGTACACACAAACAGACTGCTGAGAGCAGATAGACTGCTGAGTACACACAGACAGACTGCTGAATGCATACCTACAGTTTGCTGAATACATACACACAGGCCGCTGAATACACACAAACACACAGACTGCTAAATATTTACAGATTGCTAAATACATACAGACTGCTGATTACACACACACACACACATACTGCATTGAGGCGTGCAGTGTATGTGTGTGTGTGAGAGGTGCTGTGTGTGTGTGTCTGAGAGGTGCTGTGTGTGTGAGGAGTGTTGTGTGTGTGTTTGAGAGGTCCCGTGGGTGGGGTACTATCTCTCTGATCTCCTCACTGGCCTGAGAGGGCCCACGGCCAGAAAACAGGGCCGGCTTTCCATGGGCCTGCCGAGGAAATCAAAGAATCTCCCCTGTTGGCTTGGTCATGCTGGGCAGGGCGGTGGGGCCCCCATGTCTGTGGGGATCCCAGGCCTGCCTAGCGTGTCCATGGGGAAAGATTGCCCTGGTTACACACTGTCTGTACCAGTTTTGTCCAGGTTGCGTTTGCAGACTTTTCAAAGCATATATCATCAATGTATCAATTTACATTACATCTCGTACTCATCCTTACTTAACCCCTTAAGGACACATGACATGTGTGACATGTCATGATTCCCTTTTATTCCAGAAGTTTGGTCCTTAAGGGGTAAAGGGACACTATCCTCACCAGAACCAATACACTTTAATGTAGTTGTTCTGGTGTGTACAGTATAGTGTATAGTAAAGGCAGTGCTTACATTGCTGCCTTGTGACACCTCTAGTGGTAGTCACTCATATAGCCACTAGAGGTGTTCCTGAGTCAGTGTCGCACATTCTGCATGGAGATGCTGAACATTCCTCATAGAAATGGATTGATTCAATGCACCTCTATGAGGAGATGCTGATTGGCGCAGTGTGGTGTTTTGCCACGCATGCACAATAGCCTCCCGTTGCTTTCCTATGGGAAAGCATTGGATTGGCTGAGATCATCAAGTTTGACTATCTCAGCCATGGAGGCATAAAGGGCTGGGGACAGCTATGGTGAGAACGGAACTGGAAAAAATGGTGAGTTTAAACTGCTTTTAAAAGTAAGAAGAGTGGGGCATGGGGGTCAAAACAGTGCCTTTCTAACTATATTTTCAGGAATGCACATTTATATTCCTGACACTTGATACCATAGGGTTCCTTTAAAGCAGGTATACTATCGCTCTCATTCGTGTATTCCTTAGTAAAAGCATTACATGCAAATAGCTCTCAATGGTTGTATCTCCTGAAAACATGACCTGAACAATGTATTATTCATAACAAGTTGTCCGGTCTTTTTTTTTTCGGTGCAAATTACCTGCTCTTTAACCTGTGCCCCATTGCTAGTTTACAATCACATGATGGCTGGTGGGGACAGAGAACTTTTAAAAGAAAAGGCCATTTCAATTGTCTACTGGAGGAAGACGCATCTTAGCAAGAAAAACCCCAAACCACAAGCTTTTCCCAGTTAAATTAATCTTTTTCCACAATATTTCCTTTTTTTAATAAGCCTTGACATTACTGCGATGCAGTTTGGTGCGGTGGTGTGTTACAGAAATCCAGTGGCATTTATTGAGCTCAGTGTTCACAGGTTGACGAGATGAGAACTTTTTAAGACAAAGTGATCTTTTATTCCCTTATAAAACAAACCAACAAGTAGAGAAAGGCTTTTATTCTAACAGAAGACCAGCGTCGCCCTCTCTCTCCAAGCCTGGCTCACAGTACGTGCCAATTAAAATGTCAGATTAAGGGCCTTAAAACCTAATTTTAAACGGGTCAGTTTCAGCTGGGTCAGCTAGTGCGCAGCAAGCCTCAGATTCGCCTGAGATGTAGTAATTATATTGCTGGCAAAACCCCAAGGTATGTGCGTACTCACGGCGCAATATTAAGGTGAAATAAAGTCGGATTAATTAAGTCAGGCGTAGATTTCTCTCAGTGCCAGAGGCCTTGTAATTATCATTTACTTCAAGGTTTCCATTTAATACCAGGCCCTGCAGCTTAATAAAATGACCGTAGCACATTAAAACGATAAAAATATTGGACGATGCTGTCAGGAAAATAATTGTTTACGAACAGCTAAATTTACTACGATACGATGGCAAACAGTAGGTTTATATATGATTTGTTGTGTTTAATATAGGCAGCCCTTTTTGTATCTTGTCACTCCAGGTTTTAGCAAACGTAAGGTCAGATTGCCAAGGGCAGCCAACTAAATACACCAGTGGCCAATGGCCAACAGATTCCTATAGTTGCCCTATAACCTACGAGCATTATTAGCACAGAACAATTTGTAAACTAAAGTCATTAACAGTCTCGATGTGCCTTTAGGTCACAGAGCACAGACCTAGTGCAGTCAAGGTGGAAATTTTTGGATACAGGTCTATACGAATATGTTTCAAGTGGTCATGTGTGGAACTGCAATAAAAAAGTCAGTGGCCCAAACAATTCAAATGGGATCAATCCAGCAGATATCTCACAGCTATCCCTTCCTACCTGCCGTTACTAGAAGTCTTCTTTCACCAGATTCATTCACCATCATCTTAGAGCAAGAATCCAGTTATTGTCCTAATAACGACATTCAACGTGTTAATAGAATCTATGTGTTGTCACCTTTTAATCACAGTACACAACAAGAGCTGATATCGTCAACCGTCACCTGATACATGCTTTAAAGTGTACCTTCAACAGGCGGCAATTCTTTTTCAGGATTAGATTCCAGAAGCCTTATCTGACACGCCATTCGCAAACCCATTCAAAAACAATAGGGCTTATTCAAAATGTTTGCAAATTAAAATCAGAAATGCAAATTACAGGCTACAATAGTCTAGCTATGTCTAAAATATTGCAATTTGGAATTTGTTTCACACCAATCGTGTTTGTAAAATTCCAGCTCAGAATATCCGTTCTTTCTTTTTTGGATACAGTGCTGTGTAGAGGGTTAAAGTGCCCACCAAGGGGGTTACTTGCAGTTACCGTGGAAAGCTGTGGGCAGACCGTCAAAAACTGTTGAAGATTTTTTTCCCCCACAAAATTACTTTTTTTTTTTTTTAAGAAAAAGGCAGTGGAGGAATAAATACCAGCATTATTTCAGTCACAAACACATATTGTTCTTAATAGTGTATGTTCTCGCTGTATCCATGGCAACGGACATCATCTATACACAAAGTCTCTTTGGAAAACCACCCAAGGCTAATCTACTGCAGCTCTGTGGAGGTGCTCTGAGTAATGAGAAGACACTTTACACTGTGTCTTAGATACAAAGTAGAAGGAATTGCTTCCAGCATCCTAATTTCAACATGAAATATCTCCAATAGGGTTTCTATAATTTCAATGAAATGCCCACAAACACAATGAGAGCCCTTACAGCCCTCAAGTAAACTGAACTTCCCAAAACACCTCTGCAGCAGCTTTCCTAAAACCCATTTACGTACCGGGATACACTCAAGTGTCAATAGAAAACTGTAAACATTTGTATTAATCAATTGTCTCAAGGAGGGAAAAACTTTATTCAGATAACACGTGCTGGGAGGGATAACAGGGGTGAGGACAAATAAATGAAGCCACCTAACGCATTTCGTGGATAACAGCACTTCCTCATAGCTAATAACCCGAGTATGTGAACACTCCTAGGAACTAATCCAGATTTATAATATCACTGTAAAATATACAAAATACAAGGCTAAAAGTAGAACAACAGAGTCAACGCGTTTCGTCTTCTGTGAAGCCTTTATCAATACTGCTAGTCTTATTGTCTAATTTAAGGTCGTCCTGTTAGTCTTGATAAAGTCTGCACAGAAGACGAAACGCGTTGACTCTGTTGTCCTATTTTTATCCTTTACTGATAATGATACTGTTCGTATAAGACGGCCGCAGCCTTTTTTTGAGTTACCGGCAGCGGCTCACCCCGAGATTTCAGCTTTGTGTGCTCCCCGCTCTGGCCCTGGTAAGTAGTGTTGTCTGCTTCCCGAACTGCGGACCTGTCATTACAAAACTCGGACATAACGCTGTGATTCCAGGCAATATCGGACACATAGGGGGTTGAGCTCGCTGAGGATTGATGTGATCACTGACATTGCTGCACTTCTGGAAGGATTGTTTCAGCATCTCTTTGGACCGGTGGAAGGGCCCCCACAGTTCAGTATTCGTTTTGTTATTTCATTTTATCTGCAGGCATATTTTGTATTATTGAGTGTATTTTTTATTTGTTTTTATTTATCTCTTTCATATCCCTTCTCACTGGTTTAGTACCTTATGAGATATCTTATTTGATGTAATATAGTGGATATCTGCAATATCAATCTAACATGATATATCACTGGAACACCTTTACTGTAATTACTGCTTCCCATGTATCGCTACTATTTATGCCAGACCTTGTTACACTCATCTGATACTTTTTAGCTGATGGTTGTTTTGTAATCTATCGGATTCTACTTGTCCAATGGCATTGTGATTTGAGAGATTCTATTTATTTATATTTCATTTTTTACTTACGATATAATCAAATTGTGCTCTGTTATTAATTGACCTGTACAGTAAATATTTATATACTTATTCATTTTCCTTTTTTTATACACGATGCCATGTTTCAGTGATTTCACTGCTAGCAAGCCACTTGTATTCTATATATTTTACAGTGATATTATATATCTGGATTAGTCCCTAGGAGTGTTTAGATACTCTGGTGATTTGATTTTTTTTCTACCTGTTAGACGCTCCCCTACGTGAAGCAGCCTACTCATATTTGCTATTTTTTTCCATTGTGTGTGACCTTATTTTCAGTTGTTTACTTCCTCATAGCTAAGCCTTCAACAGAAAAATGAGTTGGCTAAACACTTTCATGTACTAACAATTAGAGATGTAATGAAAAGTTGGTGGGTCCTATATATGAACATTTCTGGAAGTGTGAGGACTGAATTATACCTCCTATAAGTCCAATAATTACGATGCTACCTGCTATACCCATCGTTCTTGTCCAGAATGGATGCCTATAAATGAAAGAGTTGCCGTCCAGCATTATGTAGAGGGTGGAAAGTCATTACCCTTGGGTGATACATACATTAGATATTGTAGGTCTTGTGGAGCATGATATTCACCTATTCAAAGGAAATCATTCCTAAGAGGGCACACAACACCTCATAATTGAATATAGGACAGCAGTTATTGTAGTGGAGCAGACAGGAAACATGGACCTCCAGAATAGGGCAAAGCTTTGAAGATAGTGTGGTACAACAAAATCCTCTCTGGTAATAGCATTTAATTTCCTCAGCAGCCCTAGGGTCAACCATTTAGCCTAAAACAATGTCAAATTCTTTTGTTTCCAGAAGATCAATAATAATGAAGTCATAGCATTCAGTGGGTGGATCAAACTAGATTTTGTTACGTAGAAGATTTACTAAAGATATACAGAAGGATACTTTGACCAAAGTGCTATCAGTAATGGAGGTGGATTGTTGAGTGAACACGGTGTGTAGAGATTGTGGAGTTAGATAAATCCTTCGCAAAACATTTTAAGTAGAATTCTGTACCTTGGATTTAAGGGTCAGTAGTATATTTGAACTGATATACCATGTAATACTGAGCACTAAGACAAAATTCGAAATCACCAAAAAGCCAGTGGAGGTTAGGCTATGTAACACATTTTACAATTATGTTTCACGGCGGTGTTTTTTTTTTCATTCTTTTATATAATGGCTTGTTTCAAGTATATCTTACATGTCTATACTTGTTGTTTCTGTTCTCAGAATGAGCCGCCTTTCTGGTAAAGCATTGTATTTAGATAAAGGGAGGAAATTGTTTAGATTAATGTTCTATAAATGAAGGTATATATTCAGTTTCACAATTACGTCACCTCGTTGGGTTAAATATATCCTTGACCGTGCAATCATGTTTTGGAAAAACAAAACTAACATTGCACAATAAACATTATTTGTCGTGGACAGACCAGGTGGTAGGTCTGATTTCTCATTAGATGTTTAACCCAGTCAACCTTTGGATCATCTCCAGTTGCCATGGTTGGGACAGTGTAGACATAAAGTCTGATATCTCACTGGAGGGTCACCTAATCAATCACAGGAATGTCCCCAGTTGCCATTTTGAGAACATTTCAGGTCTACAGTCTCATCCAATCAATTAATTAAATTTCCCCAGTTGCCATTTATAGCATAGTTCATGTCCACAGTCTTGCTAGAAGGTCACCCAGTCAACCTTTAAGTTGTCCTTCAAGACTATTTAGATACTTATAGCTGTGCATTTCACAGTTCTGCAAATAGGAGCACGCAACATGGTCTCGAGATGAGTTCTGAAAGTCATCACAGGCTGCAAAGTCACATAGTCCCAGAAGTAAGCAGGTGTTTGAGATTTCTGTTGATCAGAAACAACAGAAAGGGAAATGGACAGACTGGTCTTTGTGTAAAAAGACATGCAGCAGTTTTGTGCAGGTTCTGGGACTCTCCGGTGGAGTTCGGATGGCGTTTCCAGGGCACTGTGAATAGCCAACACAGGAAATTTTGCAACGTTTCGTAAAATATTCTCGCAGCCCAGGGATCTTTTGACATACCCAACTGTACCCAGACTTGGATGTACATCACACCAGTGTACACATTCGCCCTGAAGTATAGTGTTGACACATACATTGCTGTGTCATTGCAGTGACAAAAGCCACAAGAATGCTGTGGGAACGGATATAACCACCACTGTTAATATTGCTACTGTGGTCATCAGGATGGCAAGCACATTAACTCTGCTCCCCTTTTTGATTGCACCATTTTGTGTGACAGTGTAACAGTTTTGGCACCTGACAGTGGGCCACATAAACAGAAACCCAGGAAGCTAGAGTGGTGTTCAGAATCCATACCTACAAAAAGCAACTTAATTTAGTGGGGAATTAACCAGAAAGTGAAGAGGATACATAGTCTGGCAGTAATTCACAAATAATGGGATTATTCTTCAACACAGTAGTCCACATGAATATTGGAAACATAACTTGCGTAGTGCACCAGTAATTATTTTACCAGCTCAGGTTATCAGGCCCTTTATAAGGTCATTCTGACGCCTCTGTTTGTGACATTAGTGACAAGAATGGGAAGGTAAACATGTGAGCATTTACATCAAGGTCTCACGTACATTCCATCCGTGTACAACTATCTCAAAGTCAATACCTCTGACCCCATCACCTCAATACCTCTGGCCCCATCACATCAATACCTCTAATCTCATCACCTCAATACTTCTGGCCCTATCACCTCAATACTTCTGGCCCCATCACCTCAATACCTCTGATCCCATCACCTCAATACCTCTGGCCCCATCACCTCAATACCTCTGATCTCATCACCTCAATAACTCTGGCCCCATCACCTCAATACCTCTGATTTCATCACCTCAATACCTCTGGCCCCGTCACCTCAATACCTCTGGCCCCATCACCCAAGAAAGGGACACAACCGACAGATTTTGGAATTGGAAAACCATATATTTTATTTTTTACTTTATTTTACTGAGACAAATGTTCTGTTTCACCATCCACCCCATAAAAAAAACAGTTTCATTCACAGATTCAGGCCTGGACATTCTCATGAAGTCATCGTATTTGGGCAGAAGTGGTAGCCACCCCTAGCAGATTTGGATACCACAGCCTGTGTTGAGGCTTGAAGAACAATGCAGGATGATCTAAACACACAATAGGTAGCTGGTAATTACAGAAAGTGAAGATCATAAATCTTCTTTGGAAACAGTGATGATGCAATCATAATCATAGTTATGTTCTCCGTCTGCATTAAACGCACTCTATGTTTGGTGTCTGCCGATGTATAATTAACTACTAATTGAGATGATTGTTTGATCTAAACAAAAACACACATAGATTGGTTTCCATTGTAAAGGAAACATGAGGTTTTTAAGTCCTGTATAAACCTTGCCTTTAATTTAAAACAAGCTGAGATCTGCCCGCATCACGCAAAGTTGTTAGTAAAGAATGGTTTGTGTAATCTCTTTATCCTTAAATGGCTCCTATCTGCACTTACAGGACTACCTGTCAAACTTCCCTGCAAAATATATACTTTACTCACACTGTATGGATAGTGATGCCCCATGAAGGTCACAGCTCTTTAATAAAAATCAGACAGCCATGGAGGTTACCTTCCCAATTATGTTAGCTCCATGGAGCCATCGGAAGTGACAGGTGCGCTCATTTCAATCAGCATCTCCTTATCGAGATGAATTGAATCAATGAATCTCTATGAGGAAAGTTCAGTGTCTGCATGCAGAGGGTGGAGACACTGAATGTTTGGATGTATTTTAGGCAGCCATGACCCAGGAAGGATCTGTTTACAGCAAAAAGCCTGAAGGTAATGATTCTACTCACCAGAACAAATTCAATAAGCTGTAGTTGTTCTGGTTACTATAGTGTCCCTTTAAAAAAGAATTACGTTTTGAAGTGCGTGGGGATTTCATGCAACTTCAAATGCAAGCGTTTGTTTGTTTTTTATTTTTAAATTGTATTATTTGTTTATGTTTTTTTTTTGCATAGATTGTTAAATGTATTATCTGTATTTTATATTCAAGATTAGGTTATTTCGAACTTAGAGCGCTCTTCGAAAGCGTTATGACAGTTTCTCTTTAATAGATAAAAGGCCCTTAAACAAAGAATATATTATTTATCACAATGATGAAATTGATTTGTAAGGGAATGTGTACATGAGTTTCTGCAAGTCTGAGTTTTAAAAGACCACTTCTAGCAAACCTGAACAGTGCTCAGATTCCCGCCCACGCCTCCCCTCACCACCCCACCCAAAGTTCCTTACTACATTTATAGATAGAATCCCACACACAACTTTAGTTAATTCCAAATAGCAGCTGCAAACACTACCCATAATGAGCACAATCCACCTTCTTAACCCCTAACACTCACTCCCTCTCCTCCCTTATGCTCATTCTCCTTCCCTCTAATTACCTACCTATCAGAGCAATGCTCTATATTCTCCTCCTCTCCTTCTCTCTCATCTCCCTAAGGATCAAAATATCCCCTTCCACCCACTTCCCTCAACAAAACACTAACATTTACATTAATCCCTCTCTGCTACACTCCCCCCTTCTCTCATCTCAAGCCCTGCACTCATTTCTCTATTCTCTCTCTCCTGCTCTAACCCAATCTCACCCTAGTCGCCGCCCATATAAAACCCACTCACACCTCCTGTCTCTATCTCTCCTCCTACTTCTGGCAGCTGGTGACGTCTCTCCCAACCCGGGGCCCCTCACCTCATCTGCTCACACTAAAATAACCAGAAACCATGCAAACCTCCTCCAAATACCATGCAGTCTATCCTCCTCTACCAAAATTCAGTGTGCACTCTGGAATGCTCGCTCCATTTGTAGTAATATCAAATCTACAGCAAAACATGACCTCCTCATCTCTAACTCTCTCACAATACTGGCACTCATTGAGACCTGGCTATCTCCATCCGATACCGCTACTCCTGCTTCTTTATGTTTCGGTGGTCTACAGTTCTCCCATACTCCTAGACTTGACTGTAAAGGAGGTGGTGTCGGCATCCTTCTCTCCCCTCAATGTACCTTTCAACCTATCCTCCCTGCCCCTGCCCTATCCTTTACTTCCTTTGAAGTTCACACTGTACGCCTCTTTAAGCCCACTCCTTTAAGAATTGCCGTCATCTATCGCCCCCCCGGTCACCCTAAACTATTCATTGAACACTTTTCCTCCTGGTTACCCCACTTTCTTTCCTCTAGCACTCCCTCTCTCATACTTGGGGACTTCAATATCCCTATCAACAAGCTCAATTGCCCTGATGCCTCTCGTCTGCTCTCTGTAACCTCCTCCTTTGGACTCACACAGATTTCTTCCTCAGCAACTCACACTGCAGGAAACACTCTTGACCTCATCTTCACCAATCTCTGTACTACCTCTGATCTCGCCACTGCTCCATTTCCTTTGTCTGACCACCATCTGCTAACATTTAACATCTGCATACCCCATACCAAAATCTCACCATCGTCCACTCTCCAACCTCGCAGAAACCTCAACTCTCTCGATCTCCAGCACTTCTCCACTAAACTCCAAACACTCCTTTTACCCATCTCAAATCACAACTGCCCTAACTCTGCAACCTCACTCTACAACTCCACTCTCTCCTCTCAACTTGACATCATGGCACCTCCTACAGTTAAACGCAGCAAGCTCCCCCAACTACAACCCTGGCACACCAAGCTGACCCGTTACCTCCAAAAATGTTCCAGAACTGCTGAACGCTGCTGGAGAAAGTCTCACTTTGCATCTGACTTTGTCCACTATAAATTTATGCTGCGCTCCTACAGCATGGCTCTTTCCTCTGCAAAAGTAAGCTACTTCAACACCCTCATAAGCACACTGTCCCACCAACCCAAACACCTGTTTCACACTTTTGATGCACTTCTTCGCCCTGTGACTCCCCCTCCTTCCACCACCTTGTCCGCCACAAACTTTGCATCTCATTTCACTGAGAAGATCTCTACAATCAGGAAAGAGATCTCTAATCTTTCTCCGACCAGTATCAATACATCACCCAACCCCACTCCCCCTGTCATCCTAAGCTCATTTGCACCTGCTACAGCACAAGAGGTTTCTGCTCTGCTACTACTGTCCTCCCGCCCCACCACCTGCTCCCTCGATCCTATTCCCTCGCATCTCATCCGCACTTTGTCTCCCTCTCTTGCTCTTCCTCTCGCTAACATTTTCAATCTCTCCCTTTCCTCTGGCACATTTCCCTCTGCCTTCAAACATGCAACCGTAACCCCAATTCTGAAAAAGCCCAACCTCGATCCCAACTCCCCATCCAACTACCGCCCTATCTCGCTACTGCCATTTGCCTCCAAGATCCTCGAGAGAGTTGTCTACGCCAGATTGACAGACTTTCTTGAATCCAACTCTCTGCTTGACCCCCTTCAGTCTGGATTCCGCGCTGGTCACTCTGTCGAAACTGCTGTGACCAAAGTATCCAACGATTTAATTGCTGCTAAATCTCGCGGCCAATACTCTATCCTAATCCTCCTTGATCTTTCTGCCGCCTTTGACACTGTTGATCATCAACAGCTTCTTCACATTCTCCGTAACTTTGGTCTACGGGATTCTGCTCTCTCCTGGTGCTCCTCCTACCTCTCCCAGCGCTCCTTCAGTGTTTCTTTCTCTGGCTCTGCCTCTTCTCCCCAACCCCTCCCTGTCGGCGTCCCCCAAGGTTCTGTCCTCGGCCCCCTACTGTTCTCTATCTATACTGCCTCCCTTGGTAAACTCATCAGCTCTTTTGGCGTCCAATACCATTTATATGCAGATGACACGCAAATCTACCTGTCCTCCCCTGATCTCTCTCCGCCCACCTTGACTCGTGTTTCTGACTGCCTCTCTGCTATTTCCAACTGGATGGCTGCTCACTTCCTTAAACTCAACCTGTCCAAAACAGAACTTCTAGTTTTTCCTCCCTCAAGTGCTGCTACTCCTGTGTCTGTCGCCATCCAAGTCAACGGCGCTACTATCACCTCTACCTCCCAGGCTCGCTGCCTAGGAGTTATTTTTGATTCTGATCTCTCTTTTACTCCCCATGTTCAATCGATAGCCAAATCCTGTCGCTTCCAACTCAAGAACATAGCGCGCATCCGCCCATATCTAACGCCGGACGCTGCTAAGGTACTGGTACATGCTGTTGTTCTCTCTCGCCTTGACTATTGCAATCCCTTTCTCTTACATGTTCCCAGCTTGCACCGCTGCAATCTATAATGAATACGGCTGCGAGGCTTATTTTCCTGTCCGGTCGCACCTCCCACGCCTCCACGCTCTGTCAGTCCATGCATTGGCTTCCAGTTAGATATAGGGCCCAATTCAAAATTCTGGCGTTTGCTTACAAATCCCTACATAATGCTGCTCCAACATACCTATCTTCCCTCATACACAAGTATGTCCCGACGAGACCCCTGCGCTCAGCCCAAGACCTACTCCTATCCTCTGCCCGGATCCCCACCTCTGATGCTCGCCTTCAAGACTTCTCCAGGGCTGCACCTATTCTGTGGAATTCCCTTCCCTCCTCAATCAGACTTTCACCCAGCCTCCATTCCTTCAAAAAATCTTTGAAAACTCACTTCTTTATTAAAGCGTATCAATTAAACTGTCAGCAGGTTTCTCATCCCCCACCCCATGACTCCGTTCCTTCACCTGTCAAAAATGACCTACCAAGCACTCAATAAACCCTTCTGTAACAAACTATTTAATTCCCCTACTTTAACCCTTTGTGTCACTATACCCCACTCCCTCTAGCATGTAAGCTCATCGAGCAGGGCCCTCAACCCCCTCTGTTCCTGTACGTCAGTGGTCTGATCTCAATTATGTGTCTGTTAGTCCACCCATTGTACAGCGCTACGGAATTTGTTGGCGCTATATAAATAATAAAATAATAATAATAATAATAATTTGCTAGGACAAAGTAAACATTATGTTGATGCCCTTTCACTAGGGTATAACACGTCATGACAGGCACACTTTAAGAATGTTTTTTTTACATGACAGAACTCTGTTCTCTTCAAATAAATCTGTCTCTATATCCATTCACATGCTAAACTGTAATATCTGTAAAATATTACTCTGCCGCAAATTAAAATACATATAAGACATTTTATACATATGTAGCTGACACAAACCCTGCACTCGATAGCTCTAACTAGAATAATTAATAAATAATTCAATAAATATATATACTGTACACATACATATTGTATGGGTATTTGCAATAAATATATTCAGTGGAAATAGAAGCGGTTTATGATTATTGTCAAAATAAACTCTGAGTACCATAAACACTGCTGATATTTGTAACACATTAGCTACTGAACAGAGCTGCAGGATATTTTCATTCTATATAAATAATAAAAATATAAACTGTACAGGTGGAACTGTTTTTCCATTTTTAGTCTGGATTATTTTCGAGACCGCAAGATATCTGTGGGTTCTGTCATTTATCACCACTGTGACGGGTTCTTATCGTATTATACATGAAAGGGTTACTCCAATCACCATAACCACCATAAGCCCGCTGTAGTGGTTATGGTGCCAGGAATATATATATTTTTTGGCTGAGAGGGTCAGCTAAACACTCTGAACAAATAAATTTAATTCTGTTCAATGAAGTTGCCCCTAACTGACATTCGCAGGCCCAGAAGTCTAGTTACGGGCTGACTGATGGCACCCCAATGACGCTGAGGTAGAGTTAGATCTTCAGCAGCTGAGGGGTTAAACTTTGTACATCTAGCGTTTTATAGCCTAACACTGCACATACACACTCCAAACACCATGACCACTTTAAATCACTGAAGTAGTCATGGTGCTTGGAGTATCCTTTTAACTATACTCATAGCGATAAAATCCCATCAGCTCAGTATCTCATTTCATTAAGAATACAGGTGGCCATTTCTAATAGCTAGATGTTATTAGCCTGATAAACAAAAAATTACGCAATGCTTTCTGCAATCTGTGAGGCTGTTTTCCTCCTCACATCCAATTACTCCTTGTACCCGTCTCACTAACCACAACAGGAAATGCTAACATTGCTGTCAAACAGCCATATAATGCCTGAGCCACATGCAATTGTACATTATTTCTTCTTAAATGGATGCATGATTGTTCATTAGTCTGGGAGAGATACTTCATTTTCACAAATATTTTTAATTTCTTCTCTCCCCTTTACTGAATGTGAAAACTATCTACAGCACTTAAAGGAAAGGAGGGTTCAGGTGGACCAGAAACCCTGCTATGTACATGGTAGGAGTCTAGGAGAGTTTTTTTTTCATGTAGGTGGGCTTTGTATGAAAAGTGCTGCAATTGGGTAGACATGATGTGCTGTGAGTGGTAATGAATTAATTAACTGCTCAAAGAATGTGAGTTAATTGGTAAAGCGTTTTCCCTCCTGCAAAGTGTATCAGCATGAAGTAGCGACACGTTTCTAGGGAGCCCAAGCTAAATTCATGTGGTTACATTTTAAATCAGTGATGGGAGGCTTCTGACACTCTGACGGTGGTTAACTACCATTTACATGACACACAGCCAACTTCCTGTGCATTATATCAAACCCTGCTTACTGTCAAATAATACTTAAAGGAGTAATCTTTGCACCATAACCACCACAGCTCATTACAGTGGTTATAGTGCACTGTGTTTCTTTGGATGACTCTATTAAATCAGGTTATTACTGCAAAGTGTATCTAAAAAGTACTGAGAGATTTCAAATCAAATATCATTTAGATCCAAACCAAAGCCCCTTATTTCTAGAACTAATTTTGTAAACCTGTTTATTTGTGTTTGTCAAGGTGAGTTTTATTGCTGTGGAGCTCTGTGATACACTCATACACACCGCACATTACTTATATAAAAAAGAGTTTTAGGTCTTTTTAAACTAGGATGAATCTAGCGATAGATAAATGTGAACGCAAGATGACAACACAAATCAAGAATGCAGTGCCAATCGCATGCTGAATCAACACACGCAACAAGCTGGCAGAATGACAGGAATCTGGAAGATGAACGTAAGACAAGGATTTGTTTACCTGGAGAACGTAGGCCTCTGCAGGCTGAGCGTGGACATTCTGCCCAGAACCAAGTCACTGAGCTCAGACCACAGTGATTTTTTTCTCCAGCAGACTGGTGCTATTCTCATAGGCCTTGCTCCAGTTTGCGCTTTGTTGCATTACCACCAGGCGGATGGGCGACCTGTTCTCGGGGATCGCTTCGGGAGCATATTCCTTGCTGGGATCTCTTCCCCGGCAGTCGTACAGCACACAGGAGACGAGGAAGACCAGGAGCAGGATGACATAACTGGCCACCAGTATTATCAAGTTCAGTGTTACGGGATCAATCTCCAAGTAAAATTCCATGGTGTCCCATATTCTGTTAGTCTGAGGCCGTGCTCCGGACAGTGCAGCTGAGCGGAACGTGACAGGCGGTGGGTGGTAGCTAGCACACAGTACATTGTGATAGAGGCACAGGCTTTGCTGATAAAAATACCTCTAATCCTCGCCAGCCGTTCCTGAGCTGAATGATTAAAACTGCTCCTTTAATAACTTAATCCCCTGCGTGGGATGCTACGCGGGAGCCATCTCTGTGATTGCAGGAAAGCAAATTCGGATCTCGGCTTCAAGCTGATTATAGGCCAGAGCTGCTTTTATATTATCACTGTTATTATTACTGTACTGGGACAATTTAATAAAAACTCAAAACAAGTGGCTTGCCACCTTTGAAGCCATTGAAGTGTCATATCTTTGAGAATAGCTTTATTCGCACGAGATGGAATTGTGGTGAACTGGACACCATGGGGTTAATTCACTAAGCTTTCGTTTTTTTTAGTGAATGTAAAACGGTCACTGTTATTCACTCAACTGAGAATTCAACGTGAATTCAAACCGAGTTTCAGCTTTAAGGCCAACGTGGACAAACTGGAAGCATAGCCAACTTAGAGAGTGTTTCCATTTCAGCTTCTTCTACCTTAAATTTGAAACTCACTTTGCATTCTTTTTTGAACTCTCACGTTATTGAATAACTCTCTCTATCTCTTTTGTTTTATGATGCTTTGCAACCTAAATTAAATCATGCTCATCCCTCACACATGACAGTTCTTGCAATCTTCCCCCACCTAGTGGTATTTTATGGTATTCAGCATGTCCTATGTCCTGTGCACCTTAAAACATCTATTCCTCTTCTGTGGGGACCTAAACTGAAGAGACGGTTTGATAAAGGGCCGCAGATTAATGAGCAGTCTAACTCAGGGATCCAGCGTTAGCCCCTCACAGCAGCAGGGAGAATGATTGCTGTTGTTGGGCCAGTTGGGCCAGTGCTATGCAAAATTCTGAAAGTTCCGTACAGGTAAAAAACATGCAGCTTCTAATTTTCAAGCTCTTTTCTAAAGAAAATGTTAAAATGTTAAGGGAAAATCCACAGTAACATGAGGGGTAACTATATATATATATATATATATATATATACAATTGCAAGAAAAAGTATGTGAACCCTTTTGAAGGATAAATCTGAGGACTGGGGGCTACATGTGTTATGGAGAAGAGAAATATTATCAAGAAGAAGAGGACAGGATAAGATGGAATGAGGACAGAATGAGAAAGTCTACCAGACAGAAAAGAAAAAGAAAAACAATCTAGGCCAAAGAAGGGGAATGTAGAATTAGGAATGTTACTAAGATATGTTCTATTCATTTTTAGAAGATTCCTGGAGCTGTTGACTTATGACTGCTTTACATTTTAAAACCATAAATCTCCTGTAATAAAATTCTTTAAATTGGGGAATAGATACGAGATCATGGTGATTGTAAATTAGATTCCATATCAGGCTAATATTTGTATTATATTTTTATGATATTGAAACATATTTTTATCTATTTTAAAATGTACAGTTGCAAGAAAACGTATGTGAACCCTTTGGAATGATATGGATTTCTGCACAAATTGGTCATAAAATGTGATCTGATCATCATCTAAGTCACAACAATAGACAATCAGTCTGCTTCAACTAATAATACACAGAGAATGAAAGCAGTCATAAGGCAACAGCTCCAGGAATCTATAAAATGAATAGAACATATCTTAGTAACATTCCTAATTCTACGTTCCCCTTCTTTGGCCTAGATTGTTTTTCTTTTTCTTTTCTGTCTGGTAGACTTTCTCATTCTGTCAATAAAAACATGGCAACATTTCATTCTCTGTGTGTTATTAGTTTAAGCAGACTGTGATTATCTATTGTTGTGACTTAGATGATGATCAGATCACATTTTATGACCAATTTGTGCAGAAATCCATATCATTCCAAAGGGTTCACATACTTTTTCTTGCAACAGTATATAAAATTGAACCGAATTTTAACACCCACATGTATCCAGGAGACTAAATATATTACCCAACTTAATGTACTGAGTTTATTGACCTCAGAATTTATAGCCTGTGCTGATCTTGCCTTGATTTACACCTGTGACTCTTAGTTATGCGGCGTACTCAGCATAATAACCGTTTACAGTGTTTATAATGATAAATCTCACTATATTGGGCCAGATACACTTCCTATGTCTAAGTCAAATGCCTGCATTCTGTTGAATGAAGATTTAGCCAGAAGGCAGCGCTCTCTGCTGGATGTTAGAAGTAACACTTTGTCCTTGTCGTTACACATTCAGAATATAGATAATATTATCATACAAATTGTGTAGTGGTTATGGTGCTTGTAGTGTGTATTTAAAAAAAAAAAAGAGAATAACTTTGACAACTGAAAATAGAGAGCTGAAGGTAAACTAGACAAAGAGGGAGGGAACAGGTAAAGCGATACTTGGAGCTCACGTAAAAGTGAGCTGGTTAGTATTTATATCTGAGTGCATTCTAAACCTTATTCTGGCGATTGGTTACTTTACCTCGGGTTTTTTTTTATTATCCTGATTTCAAATATAGGCTTCGATTTAATATTTTTGGAAAATAAGGATTAAATAATTATTTTTCAAAATGCTAAAATATAAAAAAAAGAATCAGATCTATATAAAATATATCCAAAAATATCATGACATATGAATATTTTTCAATATTTTAAATCATTTTAAAAATGTATCCAAAATATTGAAAAGATAATCCATAAATATTAAATTAAGGCTGTAATTATTATCGTTCTCTAAGAAAGTAAGAAAGTCTCGATCAATGAAGCCTCTCAGATTGTACAGAGTTATAGCTTCTTTGGTCATGAATTACTTTGTAACTTGGGCACCATTAGTTGTCACAGAGATAGTCTTGTTGGATGTCGCTTATCAACGTATGTTCGACTGGTAACAAAAATCTATAAGGTTTTTCCTCTCCTGTATAGCATATCCCACACTCAAAGCTTCAGAAAACCCCGTAATAAGTGTGTCGGTTGGCATACAGGAGAGAATGAAGAAAAAAGGAAAAAAGAAAGAAGGAAAGAAAGAAAGAAAGAAAGAAATAGAAATGTGTGGGTAAGTTACGAAACATGAATAATGAAAGTAAATTGGGCTGACACTTTCATGCTTTAATGATTTTTTTTCAAGGAATGCTTTTCACAATAAATATACTAAGTACAGATCTGTGCAGGAACATCCTTAATTGTTCCATTAACTCATTTCGTGGAAAACGTGTCTCCGAGGACATAATTAATGTGTGTAATTATGGTAAAAGCATATAAATAGACGGATCCTTCAAACTCGTTCTACTGACGCCCACTGTACAGTTTGGGAATTGTCATTAGGAACCCGGCAAGCTATCCTACAGCCGCAGGTATGATATCCTGGATATTAAAACTCAGCATGTTTAACCTGTTAATTGAGGGGTTGGGGGCACCCATCACTATATCATACCGAGTAGGCCATGTTATCGGTCCCTAAAGGGTTAAGATTTTGGTATCAGTCTACTATCTCACCAATTGTAAAATGTGAAAATATCGAATCAGTCATCGGGATCTAAATTCAGGGAATTATTACCTAAAAGCTGTAATACAGGCCCCAAATAATTGGAAATTAATAATTAATAACAATTAATAACAATTTAAAATAATTGGAAAAGAGAAATACCCTTTTTTCGACAGTAGGACATTTTATATTTTTTTTAAATAATTTTGGGAAACAGGCAACATTTAATTAGGAGGGTGTTTATACATTTTTAAATAATTGTGAGCAAAAATCTTTTTATTTTTGTTTTCATTTAGAAATCAGAAACATGTGTACATATATTTTTAACAGCGTTAAAAGTGAGAATATACCACTTTCACTTCCTGAAATTAAGAAAATTTATTATTTTAGAAAATAATTGTTGGAAAAATCAATTTCCTTTTTATCAGAACGTAAGAAAATTTATTTTTGTAAATAATTGGGGTAAAAAGTAGGAAAATTCAATTTCTATCATTTCAATCACCAGATAGCAATGTGCCTCAACCCCTACCTTAACGCTTATTTGTCTCATTAACACATTCATTCCAGTTCTCTTTTATTCACCCCTTCTAAATCTGACATGTTAACAGTCAGTGAGTATTTTGTATTTTGTAGAAATCAGATGGTGATGTAGTTTGTTTGGCAATCCCCATTACCAAAACCAAAATCTGTATTCTGAGCCTTGGTAACTCTATGCGGCTCTCGTATCATTACATAATCAGGAAAGTCCATTTTCTAATATGATCAATGATCACTAAAGATCTGATTGTTATGGAGATATAGACTGATGTTGGTTTAGTTAATAACAAGGTTGCCAAGAGGCACTTACATTTAATGATCAGCTCCGCTGGGACCAAACTCCGAAAGTGCTAAGTATCCCTGGCTGATCGGAATAAAGCATCTTTTAAAGACTAATAACACCATGTGTACTGACTGAAAAGCTATTAAACAGAAAGTAAATACACACCACTTAAAGGGACACTGTAGGCCCATTAACCAATTTATCTTACTGCGTTGGTTATAGTGACTGAAGTTTCCTGGCACTGCCCCTCCATTCAGTGTTAAATTGTTACTGAGCAGTACAACACTAAATGAGGGCCGTGGCCACCCACAGCCTTTGTGAGCTCTCCCATACCTAGCTTTGTATTGACAAACTCTTCAAATATGAACACATCTTTCATATCTTGCTATTTGTACACTAAAAAGTTAAAATCTCTAGAAATCTTTCAATTCCTATGTCTTCCAGGCTTTCACCATGAGGACAGACAGTGTGATCATCCAATACACGGTCTTCGCGTTACAGATCGTCACTTGCGTCGTTGGGCTATTGGGTAATACGGCTGTCATATGCGTCAGCAGCTGTATATTGAAGAAAACAAAATCTAAGATTTGGTTCCTGAATTTGGCTGTAGCAGATCTAATCTTTCTCTTGTTCCTACCACTAAATATGGTTACATTGTTTAACGGAAACTGGTCTTTTGGGCTCCATTTATGTAAATTATATAACTTCATTTATGTGTGCAATATGTATGCCAGTATTTTCATCATTGCAGCCCTAAATATCGACCGGACCCTGTCGGTGGCCAAACCCATTTGGCATCACAAGTTTATCACCAAAAGCATTTATTACACTGTGTGTGCTCTCATTTGGACAGTGACAATACTGGCCAGTCTTCCTGTAATATTTGTTAGCGTTGAATATAATAACGAAGGGAAAACTGAATGTAGACTGTACGATATCGGTCATTTTAATTGTAAGGACAACATTAGACAAACATGGAGCACTTTTAATGAAAGTTATATTTTTAACAACAATTCTCAAATTCTCGAAAATAATGTCACTGAACCCGACCTGAGTCAAACAATGAGACCAAATGAAATTATGGACGATTTGAACAATGGATCAACCTACAACTCTCCGAACATATCTTATTTCAGTATTCCAATAATTCCACACAACATTCCACAATGTTTTGACAATGGCTATTTGATGGACAGTGAAACACTCGAGTCATGGAATAAGATGATATATTTGACGGAGAGCATTATTATCCCACTCCTTATAATTGGTTACATTGTCCCACTGAGCGTCATCCTATGTTCCAATGTAATTATCATTCTTAGTGTTAGAAAATCTCAAGCAGTGAAGACTTTGAGAATGTATAGAATTATTGTTACAGTGGTTGTGGTTTATTTTCTAACTTGCACTCCGCTAGTTGTAGGGGAAGTTATTCTATTGATATCTGCTCGTAAAATGAACTTTGAACTAATGAAGAATGTGATTGACACTTTACCTCTCCTGTACACTATAGCCTACATGAACAGCTGTTTAAACCCAATTGTATATGTGTTGGTGGGCACCAAGGTACGAGTGACAATGACAGAATTCTTTAGCACTACAAGTCAGAGCACGTGAAGTTTTTCATTAAGTAATCCAAAACGTCAAGAAAACAGTAACAAACATACAAGCTCGTCGCATAAACACTCATCACACTCATCCCTCTGACATCACTCTGAATTTTGTAAGTTAGTGATAGTTCCTTTTCACTGACCCAGTAAATGCTGCTGAAGGGAGTTGTGTTTTGCCAAACGCTTTAGATTCTAAGCTCAAGAGCCAACACGTTCAGCACTTTATTTAAAAAAAATCTGTAAATGCAAGATTTTAAGCTAATGGCAGATAATTTTTTTGTATATTGTATTGTCTGCATTTTCCCAACTGTACAGCATATCTTTATACTTTATAAATATTATATAATAATAATAATAATAATAGTGATTATTTGTGCATCAAAAGAAAGTACAAAAAGCCCGCCTATAATTGTAGTACGCCTGCGTGCTGGTGTGGATTTTTTCCCCTCTTATAGACAATTGGACATAATTCCCCCATAATTCTCAAGCATCAGGTATTCTACCCATAATACCATGCTCATGCATGCTCAAGGCATTATGGAATATCAGTGCTTTACATAATATGCCATGCTTTTTGCTTGAATGCTACTCATATGCCTTGTTGCCTTCAGAACTGGATTTAAAGGGAAGCTATAGTCACCAAAACAACTGCTTGCCGCCTCCTGCCCTGTGACTATGGCCCCTGGGGGTATTGTCCTTTAAAGACATTATTTGGGCATAATGGATTTGTATTGCGCTAGTGCTGACCCTTTAAGAACCATCTGGGGACACATTGAAACTTTTGGGAACAATGCCCCGTTAAGACTGTGTCCCCAGTATAGATGAAATCTGAGGAGGATTTATTTTCAGGTAAGTGAGAAGTGGCATGACAATCACCCTTTAACTGTATTTTTGTTGCTGGGAGGTTTTAGCAAGAAAAGATAAGCAAAATTAAAAAATTCTGCCTTCCTGTAAAGTTTAGAATTCAGTATGAAATCACTTTGAATTCCAAATAATTCACACTTCAACGGATAACTGTGCAAGTGTTTAGAGAAACAAGCATGTCTTTTTAAAGTTAGGGTTTTGCAAGTATGTTACGCCAGACATTTTTATCTTCTACATTTTATAAAGGGCCTGTTTATTATACATGTACATTATATAGTGCTTTACGGATAGCTCACAAGGTCACATTGCATGAGTTATCTTAAAATAACTCGATCTTGTGGATATAGTATGTGAAACCCACGCTTTGCTAGATCATATTTTATTTCTATTGAAATTCATGTCGTTCGTGTTAGACAGTAAAATTATAAAATCCTTCCGTTTGGAAAAAAGGATCCTTAAAAATATTTATAAGGCCATAGATCATAATCATTCAAAGGTTACATATACTGACCAGAGATGGCTGCCTACCTGTGCAAGCCTGGTGGGGGTACCTACTCTGCTACTAAAAGTGTTAAAAGCCTACCTCCTCTAAAAGTCTACCTCCTGCTCGGTGGCTGCTGTAAATTACTGGAGCAGAGACTGCTGGACTCTGGGATCGCTGTATTGAGTGTGAAGAAGCCCCGCCCCCTGAGACTGAACTCATTGACCTGTGCATGCCGCTGACCCATCCATACAAACTAGCTGTGCATGGCCCCACCGACTAAAAATGAAAACGGGATCGCTGCGTGGTGAACACACCATCTGTACATGGCCCCGCCCCCTAAAAATGAAAAAAGGGATCGCTGTGTGGTGAACACACCATCTGTGCATGGCCCCGCCCTCTAAGAATAAAAATAGGATCGGTGCATGGTGAACACACCATCTGTGCATGGCCCTGCCCCCTAAGAATGAAAACAGGAGCGGTGCATGGGGCCGTCTCTTTATTTTGAAAACAGCAATCTGTGCATGACCCCGCTCCCTCAGACTGAACACAACGATTTCCCGGAAGGAGAGGGGAAACTTAGAATTGGCAGGTACACACACAGCTACACATACTCCTACCCATACCATTACACACACACACATGCATACTGTTATCCACACTGTTCACTCTCACACGCAGACACACAATGCTGCACACACTATTACTACACACACTCTTACAGACACACACACAAACATACTGCTAAACACATAATACTACACATGCTGCTACCCACATAGTTACACATCACTACACACACTGCTACCCACACAGTTACACATCACTACCCAAACTGCTACCCACACAGTTATACATCACTACACACACTGCTACCCACACTATTACACATCGCTAGACATACTGCTACCCACACAGTTACACATCACTACACACACTGCTACCCACACAGTTACACATCACTACCCAAACTGCTACCCACACAGTTATACATCACTACACACACTGCTACCCACACTATTACACATCGCTAGACATACTGCTACCCACACAGTTACACATCACTACCCAAACTGCTACCCACACAGTTACACATCACTAGACATACTGCTACCCACACTATTACACATCACTAGACATACTGCTACCCACACAGTTACACATCACAACCCAAACTGCTACCCACACAGTTACACATCACTACACACACTGCTACCCACACTATTACACATCACTAGACACACTGCTACCCACACTATTACACATCACTACACACACTGCTACCCACACAGTTACACAGTGGCGACACTAGACTTTGTGAGGCCTTAGGTGAAACTCAAACATGAGGCTCCCACTAACACCTAAAGTGGAAAAAGAAATCAGGGTTGCATTGTGTGTATAAGGTGCTGTAGTTGTATTGAAGGACACGCTTGCAGCACTGGATACAGAGAGCTAGTCTCTGTATTCATTGTTCAGAGGCTTGCAGTGTCGCGGCTCCCTGTGCCGCTGTGTTGGGAGCTCTCCTACTGTAGTCATGGCATAATTTGCAAACTAAATTAATTTCCAATAAACAAATTTAATTAGGAATTATGCTAATCATTTATACACGACTGTGAGGTATGATTACATATCCTTGCATTCGTGTATACATTACTGCCAGTGTGTGCATTTCTGAGTGTGTGTGGCATTGCCTACCTGTGTATGTGCATGAAAGTGTGTGTCTGACCGAGTATCCTTGTGTGTGAATGTATGTCTTTATGAGTATATGTCTGGGACCATATGTGTTTATGGGGGCTGCCTGTGACCTTTGAGTATGTGTGTATGATGAATGCCTTCAGTTTGTGACTGTGACAAGGTGAGTAAAGGGGTAACTGGCAGGGTGAGTGTGACAGGGTGAGGGGGGTAAATGAGACAGGGTTGGGGGGTGAGTAACAGAATGAGGGAGGGTGAGAATGATGGGGGGGCGATTGTGACATGGTTGGAGGAGGGAGTGGGACAGGGCATGGGGAAGTAAGTGTGACAGGATTGTAGGAAGTTAATGTGACAGGGTGCATACGGCATAGTTGGGGGGGATATCACAGAGTTGGAATGAATGTGCCATGTTTGGAGGAGGCAGTATAACATAATGAGGGTGAGTGTGACAAGATTAAGGGTGTTAATGTGTTGGATTAGGATTAATGTGGAAGGGTGAGTGTGGCAGGGATGGAGGACAGGATTGGAGGGGTTATGTGGTGGGGTGATTGTGGCAGGGTGAAGGGGGTGAGTGTGACAGACTGCTAGAGGATGAGTGTGACAGGGTTGGGGAAGGTGTGTCTTGAGGGGGGTTAATGTGATAGGGTAATTGTGGTAAAGCAAGGGCAGGTGAGTTTGGTATGGCTGGAAGGGGGTGTGAGGGAACGGATTAGGAGGGTTTAATGTGAGTGTGGCTAGGTGAAGGGGGAGACAGTGTGTGGGGGTTAAAAGTGTTTGGGAAGGGTTTTAGGAATGGTGATAGTGTATGTGTATAGGGTGACAATGTGTGCGTGGGGTGACAGGGTATGTGGAGGGGGGCTGTAACAGGGTGTGTGTGGAGGGGTGACAGGGTGTGGGTGGAGGGTTGACAGGTAGGGGTAACTGTGACAGGTTGGTGGGACTGTGAAAGGGCAGGGGTGGGGGGCTGTGAGAGCATGTGGGACTGTGATAGGGTGGGGGGCTGTGACAATATGTCTGGGTGGCTGTGACAGGGTGGGTATGTGGGCTGTGACATGGTAGGGGGCTGGAGGGGCTTTATCGTGGTGTGGGGGCTTGAGGGCCTGTGACAAGGTGGGGGGTGGAGTGGCTGTGACTGTGTAGGGGGGTGAAGGGGCAGTGAGAGGGGGTAGGGGGATGGATGGGCTGTGTCAGGGGGTAAGGTGTTCAAGGGGCTGTGACAGTGGGTAGGAGGGGCTGTGACAGGGGGTAGGAGGTAGAGGGACAGTAACAGGGGGTAGGGTGGGTGGAGGGGCTGTAACAGGGGCTAAGGGGGTGGAGGGGCTGTAACAGGGGGTAGGGCGACCTCTCTCCCAGGTGGTCCGGCTTTCTAGTCTGCAGTCTGAGCTGCAGACCAAGTGCTACCCAGACTATAAAAAAAAAATAAAAAAAAAAAATAAAAAAAATACAAATAGGTGCGCTGTATCTTTAAATGTTAAAAAGTGCAAATAGTGCAATAATATGTGCAAATATTTTGTGCAAAAACACAGAGTGTGTATACAATCACATTCAATGTGGCATAAGTGCAAAATGCAAATGTGATAGTGTAAAAATCAATATCCAAGACAAATAACTTACAAGGGAAATATATGTCTCCTTAAATTCTCCAAATCACATAAGAACATATGTAAAAAGAGATAAAAAATGGAGAAACATAGTATAATATTGTTTTACATAAATATAAAGACCAGCAAGTAGAATTAGGAATATCACTCACAAGTGAAGAGCAGTAAAAGCCTGCTCAAACTGATCCAGCTTTGAATCCAAAAACCAGGACTTCAATGTTGGTGTAAATAGGCAGGACACCAGCTTCCCAAATTAAAAACAGCTTTATTGAAAATAAGTAGAATCCACACTCTCCGTTTCCATATAGCAGCCAAATAACCTTTTGCCAGTACTGTATAATGTATATCTACCAGTCCCTGGTGACTTTCGGTATTACAGACTTCACTTCCTGGAACTCGGAGTTTCGTCCGGTCACGTGATGGCGTGATGACGTAATCGACGTGATGACGCGTTTCGCCCAATCGGCTTCCTCAGATCACATCCTGATGTAGCTAGTCCTGCCTTTTAAAGCCCATACATGGGCGTGGTTTGTATCAATCATTATAGAAACTCCCCATAAACTAATTAGGGGTAGATCTTGTAAATGTCTATATTTAGAAAGTCCATGACACATAAAAACAACAAGAAAAACAAGAAAAACAAGTATAGCATAAGGCTAATCTTCTAATTAAAAAAACCTCATCCAAATGACTCATAGAACAGCAGTAGATAATAGTAATAATAATAATAGCACATAGATACTTCTAGTTAGCATCTAATATAATTCCACAAGAGAAAGAATATGTATATGCATATATATACATACACACAGGGTCATATATATACATATATATATATATGGAAAAAAAGGGATATACATACACATATAAATCACATATATATTTATATATATAAAATTTACATAAAAAACCTAGGTAAAAAAACAAAATAAAAAACCAAAGGAAGCCTTCTATAAAGGGGAAGAAAAAGGAAGTAAGTTAATAATCTTTAAAAAAAAAATTTTTAAAAATCTAAAAGACAGGCACAAGAGAAAAAAAAGGTCATTAAAAAAAGTTGTACAAATCGAATTCAATATTGAGGCCCTTAGGTTCAAGAGTATTTAATGTATGAACCCATTTCATCTCTTCTTTTCCCAAATGTTGGATAGAATTTCCTCCTCGCCATGATTTTTTAACTAATTGAATCCCTAAAAATGTAAGGCCACTAGGATCGCTATTGTGGTACTTCTTAAAATGGGCAGATACACTATGATGGTCTAAACCTTTACGGATATTATTAACGTGTTCATAAATTCTTTTATGTAGGGGGCGAATAGTCCTCCCCACATATTGCAGCCCACATGGGCATATTAAAAGATATATAATATTTTTAGTAAAACAAGTTATAAAATCCTTAATAGTATATTCTTCTTTTGCATATTTTGTCTTAAACTTACTTATCCCTTTCAAGGTATTATTCTTGCTACACTTACAACCTGCACATTTTCCACATGAATAAAAACCTTTTTTATTTACATTTAAATTTAAAAAAGTTTCAGGCATCTCCTTTCTTGGATGGTTAAAGGTTAAAATCTGTTTTAGACTAGGTGCACCCCTAAAGGTAATAAAAGGTATATCTGGGATAATTGTCGATAATTCCCTGTCTTTCTTTAAAAGGTGCCAGTGTTTCTTAATAATAGATTTAACTTTATTCGAATCTTGATTAAAGTCTAAAACCAAAGGTACCTTCTCAAATTTATTTTGTTTGTCCCTATGGTTACTTTGTTTGAAGACTAATTCGTTTTGATGATATTCTTTAATTTCATCATAAGCTTTTTCTAAGATATTAGTGGGATATAATTTTTGGGAAAATTTGTCTATCACTATCTTTGCTTGCTCCTCAAAGACATGTTGTTCAGTGCAGTTCCTTCTTATTCTTTGTAATTGACCTTTTGGGATATTATTTAGCCATGGAGTATAGTGCCCACTGTTATACAATACATAACTATTTGCATCTACTTTTTTAAAAAAAAATTTAGTTTTTAAAATGCCTGTTTCCTCATAAATTTCTAAATCTAAAAAATTAATACTATGGTTATTAAAGAGACTACTAAAATTTAAACCCCAGTCATTTACATTAATATTCTCTAAAAAAAGCTCTAAATCCAGTTGTGTGCCTCTCCAGATAAAAAATATATCATCTATATATCTATGGTAGGAGACCAGGTTCGTCCCCCAGTGTTGGCTGGTATGAATAACTTCTGTTTCCCAGCTCGACATAAACAAATTAGCGTAACAGGGGGTGAACCTGGTCCCTATAGCAGTACCTTGTAGTTGTAGATAGAATCTAGAGTTAAAATTAAAATAATTATTTTCTAAAATCCATTTAATGCTATCAGTTAAAAATAAAACATGTTCCTTAGTAAAATTACCTGAGTTTTCCAAAATTTCCTGAATTACTTTACATCCCTTGTCATGAGAAATGGAAGTGTAAAGTGCCGTTACATCCGAGGTTACCAAAAAGTAACCATTTTCCCATTTTATGTTTTTGATAATTTTTATTACGTCTGTAGTGTCCTTGAGATATGATGGCATATTTTTAACTAAATCTTGTAGCCAAATATCAACATATTTAGAAAGATTGGCTGAAACAGATCCAATGCCGGACACAATCGGCCTACCTGGAGGATTTTCTAAGTTTTTATGTACCTTAGGTAAGGTATAAAATACAGGTACTCTGGGAAACTCAACTAGTAAAAATTTATATTTATTTTCATTTAAAATTCCTTCTTCTCTACCCCTTTTCAAAAGGGTCTCTAATGATGTTTTAATCTCTGTGGTTGGATCTCTTACCAGTATCTTATATATCTTTTTATCTTCCAATTGTCTATGACATTCTTTTAAGTACCTAGAGGTATCTTGAATCACAATACTGCCCCCCTTATCAGCAGGCTTTATTACGGCATAGTTGGGGGGGATATCACAGAGTTGGAATGAATGTGCCATGTTTGGAGGAGGCAGTATAACATAATGAGGGTGAGTGTGACAAGATTAAGGGTGTTAATGTGTTGGATTAGGATTAATGTGGAAGGGTGAGTGTGGCAGGGATGGAGGACAGGATTGGAGGGGTTATGTGGTGGGGTGATTGTGGCAGGGTGAAGGGGGTGAGTGTGACAGACTGCTAGAGGATGAGTGTGACAGGGTTGGGGAAGGTGTGTCTTGAGGGGGGTTAATGTGATAGGGTAATTGTGGTAAAGCAAGGGCAGGTGAGTTTGGTATGGCTGGAAGGGGGTGTGAGGGAACGGATTAGGAGGGTTTAATGTGAGTGTGGCTAGGTGAAGGGGGAGACAGTGTGTGGGGGCTAAAAGTGTTTGGGAAGGGTTTTAGGAATGGTGATAGTGTATGTGTATAGGGTGACAATGTGTGCGTGGGGTGACAGGGTATGTGGAGGGGGGCTGTAACAGGGTGTGTGTGGAGGGGTGACAGGGTGTGGGTGGAGGGTTGACAGGTAGGGGTAACTGTGACAGGTTGGTGGGACTGTGAAAGGGCAGGGGTGGGGGGCTGTGAGAGCATGTGGGACTGTGATAGGGTGGGGGGCTGTGACAATATGTCTGGGTGGCTGTGACAGGGTGGGTATGTGGGCTGTGACATGGTAGGGGGCTGGAGGGGCTTTATCGTGGTGTGGGGGCTTGAGGGCCTGTGACAAGGTGGGGGGTGGAGTGGCTGTGACTGTGTAGGGGGGTGAAGGGGCAGTGAGAGGGGGTAGGGGGATGGATGGGCTGTGTCAGGGGGTAAGGTGTTCAAGGGGCTGTGACAGTGGGTAGGAGGGGCTGTGACAGGGGGTAGGAGGTAGAGGGACAGTAACAGGGGGTAGGGTGGGTGGAGGGGCTGTAACAGGGGCTAAGGGGGTGGAGGGGCTGTAACAGGGGGTAGGGCGACCTCTCTCCCAGGTGGTCCGGCTTTCTAGTCTGCAGTCTGAGCTGCAGACCAAGTGCTACCCAGACTATAAAAAAAAAATAAAAAAAAAAAATAAAAAAAATACAAATAGGTGCGCTGTATCTTTAAATGTTAAAAAGTGCAAATAGTGCAATAATATGTGCAAATATTTTGTGCAAAAACACAGAGTGTGTATACAATCACATTCAATGTGGCATAAGTGCAAAATGCAAATGTGATAGTGTAAAAATCAATATCCAAGACAAATAACTTACAAGGGAAATATATGTCTCCTTAAATTCTCCAAATCACATGAGAACATATGTAAAAAGAGATAAAAAATGGAGAAACATAGTATAATATTGTTTTACATAAATATAAAGACCAGCAAGTAGAATTAGGAATATCACTCACAAGTGAAGAGCAGTAAAAGCCTGCTCAAACTGATCCAGCTTTGAATCCAAAAACCAGGACTTCAATGTTGGTGTAAATAGGCAGGACACCAGCTTCCCAAATTAAAAACAGCTTTATTGAAAATAAGTAGAATCCACACTCTCCGTTTCCATATAGCAGCCAAATAACCTTTTGCCAGTACTGTGTAATGTATATCTACCAGTCCCTGGTGACTTTCGGTATTACAGACTTCACTTCCTGGAACTCGGAGTTTCGTCCGGTCACGTGATGGCGTGATGACGTAATCGACGTGATGACGCGTTTCGCCCAATCGGCTTCCTCAGATCACATCCTGATGTAGCTAGTCCTGCCTTTTAAAGCCCATACATGGGCGTGGTTTGTATCAATCATTATAGAAACTCCCCATAAACTAATTAGGGGTAGATCTTGTAAATGTCTATATTTAGAAAGTCCATGACACATAAAAACAACAAGAAAAACAAGAAAAACAAGTATAGCATAAGGCTAATCTTCTAATTAAAAAAACCTCATCCAAATGACTCATAGAACAGCAGTAGATAATAGTAATAATAATAATAGCACATAGATACTTCTAGTTAGCATCTAATATAATTCCACAAGAGGAAGAATATGTATATGCATATATATACATACACACAGGGTCATATATATACATATATATATATATGGAAAAAAAGGGATATACATACACATATAAATCACATATATATTTATATATATAAAATTTACATAAAAAACCTAGGTAAAAAACCACAAAATAAAAAACCAAAGGAAGCCTTCTATAAAGGGGAAGAAAAAGGAAGTAAGTTAATAATCTTTAAAAAAAAAATTTTTAAAAATCTAAAAGACAGGCACAAGAGAAAAAAAAGGTCATTAAAAAAAGTTGTACAAATCGAATTCAATATTGAGGCCCTTAGGTTCAAGAGTATTTAATGTATGAACCCATTTCATCTCTTCTTTTCCCAAATGTTGGATAGAATTTCCTCCTCGCCATGATTTTTTAACTAATTGAATCCCTAAAAATGTAAGGCCACTAGGATCGCTATTGTGGTACTTCTTAAAATGGGCAGATACACTATGATGGTCTAAACCTTTACGGATATTATTAACGTGTTCATAAATTCTTTTATGTAGGGGGCGAATAGTCCTCCCCACATATTGCAGCCCACATGGGCATATTAAAAGATATATAATATTTTTAGTAAAACAAGTTATAAAATCCTTAATAGTATATTCTTCTTTTGCATATTTTGTCTTAAACTTACTTATCCCTTTCAAGGTATTATTCTTGCTACACTTACAACCTGCACATTTTCCACATGAATAAAAACCTTTTTTATTTACATTTAAATTTAAAAAAGTTTCAGGCATCTCCTTTCTTGGATGGTTAAAGGTTAAAATCTGTTTTAGACTAGGTGCACCCCTAAAGGTAATAAAAGGTATATCTGGGATAATTGTCGATAATTCCCTGTCTTTCTTTAAAAGGTGCCAGTGTTTCTTAATAATAGATTTAACTTTATTCGAATCTTGATTAAAGTCTAAAACCAAAGGTACCTTCTCAAATTTATTTTGTTTGTCCCTATGGTTACTTTGTTTGAAGACTAATTCGTTTTGATGATATTCTTTAATTTCATCATAAGCTTTTTCTAAGATATTAGTGGGATATAATTTTTGGGAAAATTTGTCTATCACTATCTTTGCTTGCTCCTCAAAGACATGTTGTTCAGTGCAGTTCCTTCTTATTCTTTGTAGTTGACCTTTTGGGATATTATTTAGCCATGGAGTATAGTGCCCACTGTTATACAATACATAACTATTTGCATCTACTTTTTTAAAAAAAAATTTAGTTTTTAAAATGCCTGTTTCCTCATAAATTTCTAAATCTAAAAAATTAATACTATGGTTATTAAAGAGACTACTAAAATTTAAACCCCAGTCATTTACATTAATATTCTCTAAAAAAAGCTCTAAATCCAGTTGTGTGCCTCTCCAGATAAAAAATATATCATCTATATATCTATGGTAGGAGACCAGGTTCGTCCCCCAGTGTTGGCTGGTATGAATAACTTCTGTTTCCCAGCTCGACATAAACAAATTAGCGTAACAGGGGGTGAACCTGGTCCCTATAGCAGTACCTTGTAGTTGTAGATAGAATCTAGAGTTAAAATTAAAATAATTATTTTCTAAAATCCATTTAATGCTATCAGTTAAAAATAAAACATGTTCCTTAGTAAAATTACCTGAGTTTTCCAAAATTTCCTGAATTACTTTACATCCCTTGTCATGAGAAATGGAAGTGTAAAGTGCCGTTACATCCGAGGTTACCAAAAAGTAACCATTTTCCCATTTTATGTTTTTGATAATTTTTATTACGTCTGTAGTGTCCTTGAGATATGATGGCATATTTTTAACTAAATCTTGTAGCCAAATATCAACATATTTAGAAAGATTGGCTGAAACAGATCCAATGCCGGACACAATCGGCCTACCTGGAGGATTTTCTAAGTTTTTATGTACCTTAGGTAAGGTATAAAATACAGGTACTCTGGGAAACTCAACTAGTAAAAATTTATATTTATTTTCATTTAAAATTCCTTCTTCTCTACCCCTTTTCAAAAGGGTCTCTAATGATGTTTTAATCTCTGTGGTTGGATCTCTTACCAGTATCTTATATATCTTTTTATCTTCCAATTGTCTATGACATTCTTTTAAGTACCTAGAGGTATCTTGAATCACAATACTGCCCCCCTTATCAGCAGGCTTTATTATTATTTCCTTATTCTTTCTCAAATTTTGTAGGGCCTTATGCTCATTATAGTTTAGGTTCAGATCATGTTTCTGCTTACATTTCCCTAATTTATCAAAATCCTCAATGACCGATTTTTCAAACATATCTATAGCACTAGTTCGATAATTTTTTGGATAAAAGTTTGATTTATTTTTTACAACAGTATGATTATCACTTTTCTTCACATCTGTATATTTGTTAATTTCAAAAAAACGTTTTAAAGTAAGTGTTCTAGAATATTTTAATATGTCAATGTATGCTGAGAAGGAGTTAAACTTTCTACTGGGGGCAAATTTCAAACCCTTATTAAGAGTTCTAATTTCGTCATTATTCGGAACAAAGTAGGACAAATTAAACCCAGACTATTACAAACACATACTGGAACATACTCATCACTACACACACTGCTACTCACACTGTTACAAACACATACTGGAACATACACATCACTACACACACTGCTACTCATACTGTTAAAAACATATACTGGAACGTACACATCACTACACACACTGCTACTCACACTGTTACAAACACATACTGGAACATACACATCACTACACACACTGCTACTCACACTGTTACAAACACAAGTCAGTTTTACTTCATTATTACAGATGCTCGTGATGTAAAACTGGCCATGATTGCATGCGATATAAATCAACACATTTTCTAGCTAGCTCAGGGACAATGTCTTCTTCTCCATCCCTTATAAGCTTTTCATTACCAGCAAATCTAGCTCTACCCTCACAAGCTATAATAAAGGGCACATCTTTTTCTACAACTTTAAGATTTGGGGGTTAAAACCACTAGAAATATCTCAAATATTTGAGCCCCTTCTTATGTCTTCCAGGGTTTCACCATGAGGACAGACAGTGTAATCATCCAATACACGGTCTTCGCGTTACAGATCGTCACTTGCGTCGTTGGACTATTGGGTAATACGGCTGTCATATGCGTCAGCAGCTGTATATTGAAGAAGACAAAATCTAAGATTTGGTTCCTGAATTTGGCTGTAGCAGATCTAATCTTTCTCTTGTTCCTACCACTAAATACGGTTACATTGTTTAACGGAAACTGGTCTTTTGGGCTCTATTTATGTAAAATACATAACTTTATTTATGTGTGGAATATGTATGCCAGTATTTTCATTATTACAGCCCTAAATATCGACCGGACCCTGTCAGTAGTCAAATCCATTTGGCATCACAAGTTTATCACCAAAAACATTCATTACTCTGTGTGTGCTCTCATTTGGTAGCGTTGAATATAATAGCGAAGGAAAAACTGAATGTAGACTGTACGATATTGGACATTTTAATAGTAAGGACATTAGACAAATACGGAGCACTTTTAATGAAAGTAATATTTTTAACGAAGATTCTGGAATTCTCGAAAATAATGTCACCGAACCCGACCAGGGTCAAATAATGAAAGCATGGATATTTTATTCCCATATTTTTCTGGAAAACCTTTTAAAATGAAAGAAAACTGGTTTGCAGAAAATGGCACCCCAAACTACATTTTGGTTGGTTCTAGAATGTCAATGCTGCTGCACAACATTCCACAATGTTTTGACAAAATTGTGATGGACAATGACACACATGAGTTATGGAATAAGATGATATATTTGACAGAGAGCATTATTATCTCACTCCTTATAATTGGTTACTTTGTTCCTATGAGCATCATCCTATGTTCCAATGTAATAATTATTCTTAGAGTTGGAAAATCTCAAGCAGTGAAGACTTTGAAAATATATAGAATTATAGTTACAGTGGTTGTGGGTTTTTTTCTGACTTGGACTTTGCTAGTTGGAGGGGAACTTATTTAATTGATATCTGCTTGTAAAATGAACTTTGAGCTAATGAAGAATGTGATCGACACTTTACCTCTCCTGTACACTATCGGCTACATGAGCAGCTGTTTAAACCCCATTGTATACGTGTTGGCTGGCCCCAGGGTACGAGGAACAGTGACAGAATTCTTTAGCACTATACAGCAGACCATGTCACATTTTTCATCAAGTATTCTAAAACTTCATGTAAACGCGAAGGTCAATAGCAAAGATAATTGACAGTTTGAATTTTGTGAGTCGGTGAGTTCATTTCCACTGACTCAATAAATGCTGTTGAGAAATTTACTAGGGTCTCATGCGTTTATTCCTCAAAAAGTTTAGATTGTATGCTCATTACCCAAATGCTAAGGACTTGGTGTAAAAATGCAGTAAAAAGATTTAAAGCTAATGGCAGATTAATTTTTGACATGTATATGGCATTGTGTGCATTTTCCCAAATGTGCAGTGCTACAGAATAACTTGCTTATTTATAAATATTAAATAATAACGATAGTGATTATGATTGCACGAATTGAAAGTCTAAAAGAGCCCTGATATTTCTGCTGCACTCCTGGCTGGTGTGGACTTTTGGATTAGATTTCCCCCATAATTCTCAAGCACCAGATATCCTTCCCAACGTGCTCATGCAGGCTTAATACATTATGGAATACCAGTGATTTGCCTATCATGTCATGCAGTTGGCTCAAATGCCTCTCAAATGTGACTTAATCCATCCGTCCTTGCTGAATTGTGACTCCACCATCACCAATGTCTATCAGAACCAGAGCTTCTCCCCAAACTCCAGTTCTTTATTGTTTCCCCCATGAATTGCAGGTCACACAAAAGTTTCATGGAATCTGTACTTTGTTGAAAAAAATGTTTTTAAAATTCCGGACCCGAATATCATGCTTTCTTTCTCCCATCATTTAATTTCACTCATCTCTCCATCTGTACACTCCTCATTTTTAATCTAACCGCTCACTCTATGTCTGACGATTTGACAACTTATATTGTGGGAGCCAGGAAATTTCCGGTGCCCTTGTATCGATTCTTAGGTATAAACCCGGAACAAGGAGCCAGCCACTACAATCCTTTGAAAATGCGTATCTCCAACTCTGCCATCCACCCACAGATGATTGGATGTTCGTTTACCAAGTTGAAGTTACTTACTATAGAAAAGAAAAGTCTTACTTTTGTTTTATTTGAACCAAAATCCATCAAATCAAGGAAATGATAAAAACTGAAACAAGTTTGTTTTTTGTTTTTTGTTTTTTTTGGGGGGGGGAGGGAGCGTTTCCGCAGTGTAATTTTTTTTGAGAGCTGAGCAAAAGGGGAAAAACCTAGTTTCCATAAATAAAAAATATCAATGCATTCAAAAGAACAAAGACGTGTTTTTATTACATTTTCTTGGAGGACATTGCCAAATGAATCACATGAACCAATTTAATGTATCCTTTCACAACGCATTTTGTTCGGGGGGCATTTCTAATAATATTTCCAAAGATACTTATTAACACTTGGTAGAAAGAAAATAGAAATGTTACCAGAAAACGTTTTCTTTATTCTGAAGTCAGAATGAAGAGAGTAATTAACAGTTTTTTTTTTCATGTCTACGTAAATACAGGACAGTGGTCTCTTCGAATAGGTACAGAGAGAGTATAAGATGTATGGAAAACACATGAGCCCCTCTTCACAATATAGCTGGGCATGAGCAGGAGAGCAGTTTGTATCTTTTTGGTTGGAACCACGGACTACATGCTGGACATGACAAGATCTGTCCTTGGTTTACAACACTGTTATTATTATTGTTATTATTGGCATTTATACAGCGCCAACATATTACCCGGTGCTTTACAATATTATAAAAGGGGGGAATCAAACAATAAATGAGACAAATATGAAATGTGACAAGAACAGTAGGTTGATGAGGGTCCTGCTCAAACGAGCTTACAGTCTAGAGGACTGTTGTAGTTGTATATTTCTGACATCGAGCAATACATTGATAAAAAAAACAACAACAAAAAAAACACCACTATAAACGTTTTGTAATGATTGACACAACGGTATGTAGACATTTATACAGAAATATATTTTGTGAACAGGACAGAGGGGCTGATCTACCATAAAGTGCAGACTATTTATCTAGAACAACCGTTTTAGGGAGGTATGTGGATGTGACGTAACTGTAATTAATTGATTCAATTGTTTTAATCTCCATTCAATTCAAATTTCAATTTAGTCTCCATTCAAACTGTTTCTACTTACCCAACCTCATCTGCTTCCCATCTCTGGGTTTTACACAACACCATTACTTATTTTAATAGCAAATTTAGGGAATTAAGAAATAATAGAAGGCTTTCACCCACTTTAGGAAACATTAATTAAGAGATACCCATGGAAGTTAAGAGATTGGACATTACAACTTACATTTTACAAGAGAAATAAAAATAATAATAAAAAAATTCAGTGGGCGATTTTACATGGAGCTTCTTCGTGAATGTTAGATGCTCTAAGTTTTACTGGAGACGTATGTGAGATCCTTGAAAAGTTCTGTCGTAAATTCTTCATAGAGTCAGAAAAGGCACTTCTCACTTGTCGAACCACAAACACGTACATGATAGGATTGATGAAACTATTGGTGTTAGCTATGGTCATCAGTATGGGTAAAACATCTGAGAGTTTATTCATAAAGGCAACATCCTTCGTATATGCCGTTCTTAATGACAAAACCTCTACTACTATCTCCGGCGTCCGCGTTATGAAATAAACCATAACAACAGCCACTATGACCCTGTACAGTCGGGGTGACTTACCTCTGTGAGTCTTATTTACACGCAAGGCAATGAGTATGTTGGAGATCAGAATGATGCATAGGGGTATAAAGTAGCCAATCACTGTAATTGGGATTGTGCTGCATTCTGTAATGTAGCGAATATAGTTCCATATCTCCAGTGTTTCATCATTAGCACAGCACGTACTGCCTTTACACTGCTCTCTGTACTTTGGGAATGGAGCAAATTGGGTGTGAGTTACGTTTAAACTTTCCATTTCATTGGTCAGCTTGATGGTCTGCTTAGCGTAGGAATATAAAGTAACATACTCTTTAGAGTTATTATTAAACTTCACTTTCATCATATTATACCACAGGCAAGTAGTTTCATTCCCATGTGTGGCTGTATCACTAAAAATAAATATGGGAAGACTGGTCACTACTGTAAACGCCCAAATCAAGGCACAGGCCAAACAAACAATTCGTTCAGAGAAGAACTTGTGATGCCAAATGGGTTTGGCCACCGACATGACCCGGTCAATATTGAGAGTGGTGATAAAGAAAATGCTAGCGTACACGTTACACAAAGTGATCGAGTTTAACAATTTGCACGAATATAACCCAAATGGCCAGTTACCAAAAAAATAAGTAAATGCATCAAATGATAAACAGGACAGAAAAACAAAATCGGCAACTGCAAGGTTGAGAAACCATATCCTAGATTTATGTTTTTTCATCCTGAAACCAGTAACCCAAATTACAATGGCATTACCAACAAGCCCTAGAACACACGTAACGATGGATAAGAGAAGTACGAAATATTGCCTGGCCAGTTGTAGATTTAGGCTGTAAGGTGCTCTTGGCGCATTTAATTCATCCCAAATATAGTAACAAAGATTTTCAGAGAGTAAGGTTTTCTCCGATGTCAACATCTAGAAATCAGAAACAGGGAGCGTTTGTAAGAGACAATTTGCAGGAATTCGTGCGATACCGAGAAAAAAACTAAACTAAATATGGAGGTTATCTACTGTAAGTGATTAATAAAGGAAATTGCAATTTTAGACCAAGGTAGCCAAAATAGGGTCAAATTCTCCAACGTTTGGTCTTTGTTACCTTTTTAAGATTTGTTACTTCATAATTCCCTGACAATACCCAGTTTTGTAGATAGCCCTAAATGTATCCTTGGTATGATTTACACGTTTGAACTTCATAGTTACTTTATTTTGCCACTAATAAACTAGTTACTATGGAAACGTGTTACCCCACGGACCCTGGGTATAAAGAAGGATTTTGTGCAGAAAAGATTTTGTTACATATTAGGCAACTGTTAAAAAAATGGATCCCTAAGGTATTATTAAAACTGAGAACTGGTTGGATCTATTGACATGCTTTACGTATTAGGAGATCCTGTCTCACACACGTTTTCATGTTTTGGTTTGAATATACCTTCGCTCTCTCCATGGACGCCATTAGAGTGTCACGCACTATGGCTACTGAAATCGACTTGCAGAGAATAGTTTATCTGCCTCACATCACAGGGCAACCTAAAAACAAAACAAAAAAAGCAAAAATGTGTTATGTTCATTGGCATGATTCCAGTTTTTTGCCCCTTGTGTTATTTGCTAATTTTAAAAGAAAAATTGGAGATAAGATGATTAACTTGGATTTTAATTTAGACCAGACATGTGACAGGAGACCAGAAAACTGTCTAAACATCAATCTGCTGAATAAACATGTCAATAAAAACAATGTTGAAATGACTAACTGGGTACTTACTGTATTTTGACTGAGAGTCACATGTGATTTACTTGGTGACATTTCAAGGGAACCCTGCAGTGTTCAAATAAACTATTTCTATATATCCCCAATGAAAACAGACATGCATTTAATTATGTATTTTTTTAAATTGGGTGCATGTCTAAAAACAACTTGAAAAAGCTGTAGATCTCTTGTCTGCAGTCTTTGCAAACCCTCCCCTTCTACCCCCGCCCAGACTTTCTGCGGCTGTCCAATCTCACACTTCCCAAAGCAGCTCAATGAGAAGTCTGTGCAAGGCAGGTGCTCTCGACAATTGCTGCCTCTTGATTTTATCTCCACTGAGATAACCAAACCAGGAAGTAACGGGACCTGCTGTCTGATTGACAGCCAGAGGGGTATAACACAGTTTATTTATAAATGTGTTAATTTCTATTGAAATCTGCTCTTGTTTAAATGTAATTGGAGAGGTGGTTCGATATGCCAGTAATTCTAAAGATATGTAAATGTTTGTGTGCCCCTAACCAAATAACATATTTTTTTTATTTGTGAAAAAGGTCAACAGAACCTCTGCAGGTAACAAATGTAAATTTGTCTTATTTATGCAAACTTAAAAGTACTGTTAACATTAATATGTTGAATTTAACTGAGAGAAAAACTGAATTATTGAATGTGGCGTGTACAATTATTTGCACATTCTTTCAGTTGATCTACTAGTAATTTCTCTGTATGGTCTCAGAATCTTGATTGTCTAAGTTGAATTATTAGACCTTAATCCTCTTCTAGTGGTGACAGAACTTCATAAGTCCTCTTACTCTTTGAAAATCTCAGGACGCATTGCTTACACTCAGCTAACTACCATGGGTTCCTGTAAGCACTTTACTGACGGTCAGAAGATAATGGTTTCTTACCATTCAGTGGAAGTTTATAAACAGATTTTGAAATGTTCACTGCTTGCCATTTTCACTGTCTGAAATGTCATTAAGAAATAGAACTTAATAAGAGATGTTGAAGTAAAAGCATGATCGGGTAAATGAAGAAAAATCTCCAACGCAATTTTTTGCAGTAATTGAAAGAACTCATAGGTCGATATCTTGCTAGCACCGGAGTTGTGAGATGGTGGAGCACTCTGCAGTGATACTTGCACAAATAGGAAGTGTTTATGGACACAATCTTGTGATCTCATCACAAAACTCAACATCTGAAGTATGCAACACGACACAGATAAACAAGAGGTATTCTCATACCAAGTGTTGTGGTTTCATGAAGTAAAAATGTAGTTCTTTTGCAACAATGATGAAAGGTACAATTGGCCAGCAGTTAAGCTTAAGGTTGATCTGTTGGGACATTAAATAATGTAAACACAGCATGAATAATATATTCTACTAATATTAACAACTCCTGGAAAAATTTTCCACAATCAATGAAGAAACTTAAGGTGTTGGACAACATCCAAAATATACCTCAAACCAACGAGGAACTACTTCATTAAATTTGGAATGGCCTCCACAGCTCACAGACTATTATGTTATATATTAATATTACTGAAAATATCTGAGTTTATCTAAAATATACAGTTGCATAACAGATAACCTACAAATATTGCTGAACCTTGATGTATTTTGTAATGAGACAAACCTTCTATAGAAAGAAAATAAAGATAGTTAAACCTAAAATGTAAAAGAAAACAAAACATTTTGAGAATATTGTAAAGATAACATTTTTATGAAATGCTTATAAAGGCTTTCATTGAACCTCTGACAGTTGATAGAGATCATAAGGCAAAATATGGACTGTCCCATCTAATCTGACAAAAGCTGTCCGAGCTATCAGTGGCCGTGGGAATAAGAGATAATGTCTATAGAGGTTCCCATGGTGTTGCAAGATCCTTCATAGACATCGGTGTTGTACTTAAGCGCTCGTGTGAGCAGATAAAGAGCCAGGGGTTGAAGACTGATGATGGTAGCATGCTTGGGACAGAATCAGGTAAGTATAAGTCAGGAAGTGACAACGTCACCATTGGGGGTATTTGCAAAATATGCAAAGAACCCAGGAGGTGACAAAGTTACTTTAAGAGGCTACAAGATGCATTTGGATGCTATGATTTCTGCAAAAGGCCTAAACCATTACTCATGTTACATTTGCCGTTTTATATTTTTCAATCAGGTACAATTATTCATAAAACAGGGCTATACATAGGACACAAGGTCACACATTTAGGCTGGAAGAAAGGAGATTTCATTTAAGGCAAAGAAATGTTTTTTTTTACAGTAAGAGCAATAAGGATATGGAATTCTCTGCCTGAAGAGGTGGTTTTGTCAGAGTCTATACAGATGATTAAACTGCAATTGGATAAATACTTACAAAAACATAACATACAGGGATATAATTTCTAATTAGTGGGGTAATAGCTGCTTGATCCAAGGAGACATCTGACTGCTATTTTGGGGTCAAGAATTAATTTTTTCCTAGTTTGTGGCAAAATTGGAAGAGCTTCAGACTAGTTGTTTTGCCTTCTTTTGGATAAACAGCAAAAACATATGTGAGGAAGGCTGAACTTGGTGGACGCAAGTCTCTTTTCAGCTATGTAACTATGTAAATTATCAATTAAATAGTAGCTATGAGTTAAAATGTGTTTAGCTGTTTTTTCATTGTTAAGTGAGAGTTAACTTCTTATATTCACTTACAGAATAGACACAACATATTTTGTCAAGGTATTTTATCACATTTTGATGCTTTTTATACCAATCAGTAAAGTTTGACACAAACAGGAAGATTACAAAAAAATGAACATGCATTTCTAAGCAGTGGTGCTGCTGTTAAGACTAAAATCTCCGCAAAGACCAGATTCATATTGGGGCTGAGCATCCCACCCATACATTATGGGCACCACTTTGGAGGTGACCACTGGAAAGCATTACATTGAGGAGTCTCTGGAAACAGTACAAGCTGGAAGTATTTCAAGTGGGGTACTGTGACGTAGTGGTGGGCTTAACACAATATGGCCATGTGGTGGAACTTAAAGCGCAAAGATCTTAACCTTTGAAGGTTTAATTTTTACAGTGGAACCTTGGTTCTGGAATGCTCCCGTACTCAAACAATTTGATATTCAAACAAAATATTTGAGAAAAAAATGTCTCGGTATAAGAACAAAACTCGGTATTAGAACAAAATCACACAGCATTAACCTCAATGGTACCACTTTGGAACGTCGTTGGTGTGACGCACCGGCCTCCTAGCTACAGAAAAAAACAAAGTTAATCAATCCATTATTCTCCAAAGAAGGCAACTCAAACTCTGTTCCCTCAGATATTTCAAACTACAACCTCTCTGAATAAAGAATTCTGGGAGTTGAAGGTCATGAATATATTAGAGGGAGGGGCATGTGGTGGCAGAGTTTGAGACCCTTCTCTGATGCTTCTTTGTAACAGAAATGTCTCACCTGGATCGGTTTGACAGTTCCTGAAGATCTCAGTATTCCAGAGCCTCATTCCTCAGCAGCAACTGAAAACAGGATTGAGAAATACCCCCTATTTATACAATTCAACTTCAAGTTAGCATATTGATCAATCCCCCTGGGGCCTTTTGTGCATCAATACAAGCTAATGGGTCAAGTAATTTACAGTTCAGTGCAGTATTTATGAATTTCCTCCGTAACGAATGGACATTTGCAGAGATGGATGTAGACAGGAGGAAAACCATAGCTGATATATACATCATGATATAAACCACTTTGCAGCATTTATGTAAAAAAATGATGTACAGTGATACTTTCATTTTAGGTATGTTGATGGGGTTGTGGCCTGGAGTGGGGCTATTCAAAAGACATTTTAGGAGACTTCACGACAAGCTTATAAACGTTTATGGAACTAATAATGTGATTTAGAACAATAACAATTTATCTTATTTACTAAACACATTTATTGTAGTTTAAAGACACATTTCTGGGAGTATTATTGCTGTGGAGCTCTGTTATACACTCAGACACATTACTGGGAGTATTATTGCTGTGGAGCTCTGTTATACACTCAGACACATTATTGGGAGTATTATTGCTGTGGAGCTCTGTTATACACTCAGACACATTACTGGGAGTATTATTGCTGTGGAGCTCTGTTATACACTCAGACACATTACTGGGAGTATTATTGCTGTGGAGCTCTGTTATACACTCAGACACATTACTGGGAGTATTATTGCTGTGGAGCTCTGTTATACACTCAGACACATTACTGGGAGTATTATTGCTGTGGAGCTCTGTTATACACTCAGTCACATTACTGGGAGTATTATTGCTGTGGAGCTCTGTTATACACTCAGACACATTACTGGGAGTATTATTGCTGTGGAGCTCTGTTATACACACAGATACATTACTGGGAGTATTATTGCTGTGGAGCTCTGTTATACACTCAGACACATTACTGGGAGTATTATTGCTGTGGAGCTCTGCTATACACTCAGACACATTACTGGGAGTATTATTGCTGTGGAGCTCTGTTATACACTCAGACACACCAACAATATGGAGCTCCTAGTACACAGGGAGGTTAGGATAGAAAAGAGGGACAGTGGAATGTGAGCACAAATAAGGACTGTCATTCGTAAATAGGGACACTTTGGAAGTTTTCTTACATCATGGGAAATAATGCCTTAACACACAATAAACAAAGCAAGCTGCCCGTGTTACATTATGTTATAAAATCACACGTTCTAAAGTCTCTCTTTCCATCATTTCCAATTAGTAAACCCTTAATTACCACAATTAACCTTGGTAGATTTCTCACTAAAATCCTTTCATTTCTGTAGAATAGATCAGTAAAATGCAGCAGAAAAAACAGCAGGGACAATTAAAAATGGACCAAGCTTTTCACTAAAGTGTGAATTGTCTGTGATCTAACTTTATATTTCTATTTCATTCAAAGAATTCTGGAGTAAGCCATCAAAACCTGGGGGCGAGAGTTTTAGATGCAGAATCTAAAGAACAGCTGTTATAATATATACATTTGATAGTGGCTTCTTTTGGATCAACAGCAAAAACAAATGTGAGAAAGGCTGGACTTGATGGTGCTGTGTCTTTTTTTCAAGACTAATTATGTAACTATGTATGTAACAATGTAATGATATCTATTAACCATTTAATTCTGCACAATTACTGGGTATAGAAGTCTTTGCACAATGGAAAGCTTACACTTCCATACTGATTTTTGGTATAACTTTAGATCAGCCAATATGTTTACAATACTTGGTATGGCGTCATTATATTGTCCACACCACACAATGATTGACAGGGAGCTAAGATGAGAAGAGGCAGACATAGGACTTGCATGTTAGGAGGTGGCTTTGGGAGCCTGCCAGCCCAAGGGAAGCTTTAAATCAAATTGGGACATTGGAACAAAAAAAAACCCTTTTTCTAGTATAAATGGTGTCAGGATGTACGAAAATGGGACCAGTAGCAAGTGATGATTTAAGATGTTCAAAGGCTTTATTACCTCTTGAGGCCACACTTGATTGTTCACACCCTTATGTGTAAAATGCCTTAGCTGCTGCAACCTAGTGGTTCAAAGGTTCTCTTGAACTCAGTGAAAAATTCTATGGAGTTATAAGCAATAGATCCTCTGTACTCCCATAACGGATTGACCCAAGCTAGACCTTTTCATCAAGTAACCAGTTTTAGCCCTATCAGAAGGTAAGGACCCAGGAGAAGCCTCAAAATAATATTCTATAAGATGAATAAATGTCAATTTAACGCATCACCTCCAAAACGATGAGGAGGTGACAAGGTTAGCAATAGGGTCTTGTGAACAACAGGTATAGAACATGCAATAATATGCTGAGGGTTAACTGATTGACGGGTTTCAGGTTACAATTGAATTGTGTAACAGAGTTTGAGCGAACTGATCCATTCATCCGATCATGTTTTAAACTTTCTGACATCTATCCCATTCCTACACAATCACATTAATCTCATCCTGAAATTGTCCATGCCACCTCTGCCAGGCAGCCAATTAATGTATGCCCTGTAAAAAACTATATATTTAATAGCAATATTCTATGGTGCAACAATGAATTATACGCCTTGGGCGTGACATTTACTAAGAGAATGCTGATTTTGATGGATATTTGCACTCTTTTTTTTTTGGCTGATAATTTTAAATAAAATAAATAAGAATATAATAGAATATACACATCTAATAAAATGAAAAACCCAAGCTTTTATTAAATTTATATTAAATTAGTATATCAGTAAAAATGCAATTTTCTAAGATTAGTTGCTTTTTTGGGGGGTAGAAGTTGCACAATGTTTCCAGAGACAATGAGTAGTGCACATCTGCTATCACTGACAAGACAAAGGAATTTTCTTTAACCAATACATGCAGTATGCCCCCTTCTCCACCACTCTCTCTCTGGACTTGTTACATTGTCTGCATCTCCCAGCCAATCCAATTAGTGTTTGAAAAAGGTGATCCCAGGAAATAAATGGTTTTAAGCAGTCAGTCAGACTGAGAAGAGAGAGAGAGAGTACAGAGAAAGAAAGAGAAATTATTGCCGGCAACATATAGCGGAGTAAGCGTCTGGGTAAGTCACAAAAAATGAATAATTAAAGTAAATTGCTTAATTGTTGGAGGTGATACGTTCATGCTTGTTTAAGGTATGCTTTTAACACTACATACATTAAAGCAGCTCTGTCACCGCCTGAGCTCACTGCTCGGTGTCCAATGGCCGTCTGCAGAGAAAAGTGACTTTTACTTTCCTGAACCTGATTAACATAGGGGCTGATGGAGCTGAAGCTGCAGGCCCATTGATAATACCATAGTATTACCATTGATAATACCGTAGTCTTCCTGTTGTATTATTACTATTTATAAAGCGCCAACAGATTCCACAGCACTGTACACTTGCCGCATGTGAGAGATTATTGAGATCTCATGGAGGTCAATGTGCACATTTCCTAAAAAGTATAATTTTTCTTTATGAATTAATCATTTTGTGGTGGAAAGGTGGGTGGGTAAGGGGGTAACAGAGTTGCTTCTAGTACAGATTAATGCAGGAACTGCTTAATTGTTCCATTAACTCATTACTCAGTTAAAAACATGTCAGGGGACATAATTAATGTATGTAATCAAGGTAAAGGCATACAAAGAAGGATCTTCTGTAGAGGGAAAACACTACAAAGTACCATGCCCACTGAGTATTCAGATGTTTTGGTTTTGTATGTTGTATCCCCAATCTGTATTCTCATGATTTTCCCTTGTTGAGTGTGTTGGTTATGTATTTCGTTTGATTTCCCTATATGTTTGGGATGTATATTTAATAGTTTGTTTTATGATCTGCGACTCTAGTGCCTGGAGGATAATTGGGTTAAGTAAATGTCTCTTTTTGATATGGTATTGCCAGGGCCGCCATCAGGGGGTGACAACCATGACGGTTGTCGGGTGTCCGGACAGTGGTGTATCCTGGTTTTGTGCTGCCCTAGGCAGGACAAAACTCAGGTGCCCCACTCCCCCTGCGCCACCCACACCCAACCCTTCCCCCCCCCGCCCCCGCGCCACCCCCCCAACCCTTCCCCCACCCCACCTTCTAAATACACAAACACACAGTCAGACACACACACACACACACAGTCAGACACAAACACACACACAGTCAGACACATACACACACACACAGTCAGACACATACACACACACACAGTCAGACACATACACAGACACACACACAAACACACACACAGTCACAAACACACACACACAGTCAGACACAAACACACACAGTCACACACAAACACACACAGTCAGATACAAACACACACAGTCACACACAAACACACACACACACACAGTCAGACACATACACAGACACAAACACAGTCAGACACAAACACACACAGTCACAAACACACACACAAACACACAGTCAGACACAAACACACACACACAGTCAGACACAAACACACTCAGTCAGACACAAACACACACACACAGTCAGACACAAACACACACACAGTCAGACACACACACACACACAATCACTCACATTAACTTTTTTTTTTTTAATTTAACCCCCCCCCCCCAACCTCCTTACCTTTGGGAGTGCTGGGGGGGGTGGTTCCTCTTTCTCCCTGGTGGTCCAGTGGCTGCTGGTCGGGCTACTGGGCGGGCGGGTGGCTGGCGAGGAAGCACTTCCTCTGAACTGACTGCTCAGCTCCCTCGCGCGCGAGGTGGAGCTGGGACCCGGAAGATTATGTCATATTCCGGCTCCCAGCCTCACACTGTGGCGCGCGAGGGAGCTGAGCAGACCGCTCACAGGAAGAGCTCCCTCGCCTGCCCGCCCGGCATGTCAGTTAGCCCCGAGGCTAACTAGGCATTTGCCCTGGGCATTTGAGGGCGGCGTTTTTTGCCGCCCCCTGAAAAATGCCGCCCAGGCAAATGCCTTGTTTGCCTCGCGGCTAATACGCCCCTGTGTCCGGGCCCCACGTGTAGCGGCGGAACTGACGCCGGTGCACTTGCAGCCGCACGCTGATGGGGCCCATCGGTTGGCCCACGCACTTAGGGCCACCCGATGGGCCCTATATCTTCAGGAGCCCGGTCAGCGTTGTGAGCGTGTAAAAGCGCGACCAGGCCCCTTTAAAAAACAAAATGCAGCAAGTGCTGCTGGGAGGAAGTAGTCACTTCCTCCCAGCTCACTCCGCGCGGAAGAAATGCGCCAACTCCTATCAGCCCCAGCCACCCTCCTGCAAAGAAAAGGTAAGAAACAAGAGGGTGGCTGGAAAATGAGCTCTGTGTGTGTGAATGTCTGTCTGTCTGTCTGTATGTATGTCATTATGTGTGTATGAATGTCAGTGTATGTATGTCTGCATGTCATTATGAATGTGTATATGTATGGATGTCAGTGTCTGTATGTCTGTATATATATGTATGTCTGTCTGTATGCATGTGTGATGAGACCAATCTCGCCACTGTGCATTGGAGGAGCCTGGTTGCCCGCCTGCTGCCTTTAGACTATGGCCCGTTGTTGAAACGCTTGATTTTCCCCTGCAAAGACACGAAAGCCGGGTCATTCGGTGCTTGCCCTGCTTGAGCGGTGATACCCCAGATAGCTATGCCATGGAGCCCATTCGTATAACGAAAGACTATGGGAAAGACTTTGGCTCCATGGAAATTGAACTGTATGTGTGTGATCTGAGCACCATTCAGTAATAATGTGTGCTCAGATCTGAGCTATCTGGGGAAATGTTAAATGTACCTGTTTTATGCAATGGCTGCACAGTTATATTTTTTTATGTATTTTATTGTCTTTTGCTGCCATGTGTTCAATTGAGTTTTGCCTCTGTCCTTGGAGATAATTGGATTACTTCCAATTATCTCCAGGATAGAAGACTCTGTGGAACTGGTTTTGGGCAGAAAAGCCATGCTTCATTTGGTCCTAAAGGACTACGATCTATCTTTTTAACCACTGGACCAATTTGTATGATTTTGACGTATGTTTGTATTTGGAGTATGCTGATTCTGAAAATGTATGTGAATGTGATGCATACTTTTAAAGTTATGAATAATGTGGAAAAACTGTATTTCTCTGCCTGTGATAATTACATTAACTCATTGTGTAAGGTAATTGTATCACAGGCAGAGGGGAGGATTTTGTGTGGGAGTGTCTGAGTGTATTGTACAAGTTTATTGGTTGTTTTCCAAAACCCTGTGGGTGGTACTAATGTGTAAGAATGTGTACATAAGAACAATAAACCCACAGCTCTGTCTGTTCCTGCTTGACCCCCAAAACGGAGCCCTGTCTAATTCTTGGCGGGATTTATTGTATGCTGTTCCAGTTTGACTGCTAGGAGTGTAAACCTATTCGTATGGTTTTTCCTATTTGCTGTTTACAGCATTCGTATGGTTCCGGTTCGGCTGTTTACGGCATTCATATGGTTTCCTGTTCGGAGGATTGGTGTCTTTGGTATCCTCTAAACAGCGTTCAACCCCTTTTATGTACGGGGTGCCGTTAAAGCATGTATGTATGTATGCATGCCTGCCTGTCTGTATGTCATTATGTGTGTATGAATGTCAGTGTATGTATGTCTGCATGAATGTCAGTGTCTGTATGCATGTATGTCTGTCTGTATGAATGTATGCCAGTATGAATGTATGTCTGTGTGTCATTATGAATGTATGTCTGTGTATGTATGTGTGTATAGAAGTCAGTGTCTGTATGCCAGTATGAAAGTATGTCTGTCTGTCATTATGAATGTGTCTGTATGTCCTAATGCATGTGTGTCTGTATGTATGTGTCTGTCTGTCACTATGTACGCCTGTGTGTATGTCTCAGTATGTGTGTGTCAGTATGTATGCCTATATGCGTATCAGTATGTATGTCTGTTAGTATGTATCAGTGTGTGTATCTGTGTCCTTTTGTATCAGTGAATGTGTTTGTGTCTATGTGTGTATTCCTGTGGGCGGGATTTGGAGGCAGTCCCTTTGGGCAATTTCTGGTGGCGGCCCTGGGTATTGCATCAAGGGTTTCCTGTTTCTCGAGGGCCTGATCCTTACCATATCACGTTAGTGTGATTTCCCTCACTTTACAGAATAGCTCTGCTGGAGTCCAAGCTTCAAAGAGGGATTGGGGTTAGAAGTCTGGGCATTCCATGCAATCCAATTAACCCATCTTGAAATTGGAAATGTACTTTTGAGGAGTTTATGTGTTTTAATGTGTGTACCTGTATGTGCTCTTGGTATCTCCCAGAGTGGGAGATGGTTATCTGTAACCCAGCCTCCTCCTGCCTGGGATTGTGTTGTACTGAGTGGAGACCCCTTGGGGGGGTCTGGGCATAAAAGAAGCCTGTGTTCAATAAAGATGGTCAGAAGACAGTCTGGCTGAGTCTGGTGCTTAAACCTCCAGAAATGTGTGTTGTCCTTTTACTGGAGGGAGGGAAGCTTTAACCCCTGTGTCTGCTGTTTCAGCTTGCAGGGGATTTAGAAGATTTAACCCCTGTGTCTGCTGTTCCAGCTTGCAAGGGATGCAATGGAGAAAAGTCCTTATAAGGACTAAGAGCTTCCAGGGCTGTGTCGTCTCTGCCTGGGAGCGTATAGAGCTAAGTCCCTTAACCATGCAAGAGTTCCTGATTGGCTGAAAGAAGGGAACAAACGTCAGCACGCCTAATAGTGTATCATTGGGGGGCAACGGGTTGTTGGTGGGGACTGGTTGGGTCAGCAGTCAAGTTTTATTCCAATGGCCATTTGAATATATAAGCTCACCTGCCACGTCAAGGCAAGCCTCAATAGGTGAGTTCCTACACTAGCCATTAGATATGCTGATATCAGCCAAGAATCTCCAGTAAGACAGGAAGGGGTATTTTATAAACCCTTTCACATTTAACCCTTTATAGGGCTTCTACACATACAATAAACTTTGCTGGTATCAGACAAAGTGTTAACATCTCTAATGATACATGAAGGGGTATTTTATAAACCCCTACATACTTAACCCTGAATAGGGCCATAACACTTACAAATCACCCTGCTGGTATCAGCTAAAAGGCAAATTTCTCTGATGAGACAGGAAGGGGTATATATATCTTTATTGACTCCTATATTATATTTTTCTTTTTTTAGTGTGTAGAGCTATTCAAAGTTGAATACATTACCCGGAGATTGATAGAAGCAATTTCAGTACGGATGGTGTATTCTAAGCCCTGGCATCTCCTGTCATTAAATAACCAGGAAAGTCCACATAACATGATCACTAAAGGTCTGATTGTTATGGCGATATAGACTGATGTTGGTTTTGTTAATAACTATAATACCAAGGAGCACTTACATTTAATGATCAGCTCCGCTGGGACCAAACTCTGGAAGTGCTAAGTATCCCTGGCTGATCGGAATAAAGCATATTTTACAGACTAATAACACCATGTGTACTGAATGCTATTAAACATAAAGTAGAAACACATAATTTAATAGTTTGGCAATCAATAAGATTACACACGGATTCCTCTCCCATTATGGTTAGTATGCTGAGTCCATCATGCAGAATTCCATTAAGTGCTTTTCACGTTATCCTGCTCCGTGTGAGGAACAGAAACCACTTAATTAAACCCTTTGTTAGGTTAACCCATTAAGGGACACATGTTACTCTTTGCACTCAGGCGTAATAAACTATAGAAATTCACAGTTTGAAAATAGTGGTCTAAATTTCAGAATTCAATATGAGATTACGTTAGCGAATAGAGAAACAAGTATATTCCTGTTTACAATTAGAGATTTGCAGAAATGTTACGCCAGCATTTTTCATCCTCATCATTTTATATGGGGCCTGTTCATTATATGTTACATTATTGAACATTATATAATGCTTTATGAATTGCTCAAGGTGACAATATGGCTGCATACTATGTTAGTGCCTCCTCTGGCCAAATGTGGAATTACACACAGGGCTAGGTTTCCCATTAAGTAGAGTAGGCATCTGGGCATGGCCCCACCCCCTCAGAGTGAACACAGCGATCTTCTCATGGCCCCGCCCCCTCAGACTGAACACAGTGATCTGTACATGGCCCCGCCCCCTCAGACTGAACACAGCGATCTGTGCATGGCCCCACCCCCTCAGACTGAACACAGTGATCTGTGCATGGCCCCACCCCCTCAGTCTGAACACAGTGATCTGTGCATGGCCCCGCCCCCTCAGACTGAACACAGTGATCTGTGCATGGCCCCGCCCCCTCAGACTGAACAGTGATCTGTGCATGGCGCCGCCCCCTCAGACTGAACACAGCGCTCTGAACATGGCCCCGCCCCCTCAGACTGAACACAGTGATCTGTGCATGGCCCCGCCCCCTCAAAGTGAACACAGTGATCTGTGCATGGCCCCGTTATCAGACTGACACCCGCGATCTGTGCATGGCCCCTCCCCCTCGGACTGAACGTAGCGATCTGTGCATGGCCCCGCCCCCTCAGACTGAACACAGCGCTCTGTGCGCCCCGCCTTCTTCCTCCCTTGGAGACAGGCGTCCGACGGGGGGGGGGGATATCACCTCTTGGCACCCCCCCAATGACAGGGTGAACACGTGGGGAGGGGCGGCAGAGTGCCTGCAGGAACAGCGGAAACACCGTTCCCACGCGTTCCTGCAGGACTCACAGGCGTGCTGTGGGGATTAGGGTGTGCCTTGGGAAAGGTCTTCATCGGTATATTCAGTGGTGTATCCTGGTTTTGTGCTGCCCTAGGCAGGACAAAACTCAGGCGCCCCCCTCCCCCCGCGCCACCCCCACCCAACCCTTCCCCCCGCCCCACCTTCTAAATACACACACACACAGTCAGACACAAACACACACACACACACACAGTCAGACACATACACAGACACAAACACAGTCAGACACAAACACACACACAGTCAGACACAAACACACACACACACACACAGTCAGACACAAACACACACAGTCAGACACACACACACACACAAACACACACACACCACAAACACACAAACACAGTCAGACACAAAACACACACACAGTCAGACACACACACACACACAGTCACAAACACACACACACACACACACACTCACAAACACACAAACACAGTCAGACACAAACACACACACAGTCAGACACACACACACACACAGTCACAAACACACACACAGTCAGACACACACACTCACAAACACACAAACACAGTCAGACACAAACACACACAGTCAGACACACACAGTCAGACGCAAACACACACACACAAACACACAGACAAACACACACACACAGTCAGACACATACACAGACACAAACACACACACACAGTCAGAGACAAACACACACACACACATACACAAACACAGTCAGACACAAACACACACACAGAGTCAGGCACAAACACACACACACAGTCAGACACACACACACACACATTAACTTTTTTTTAAATTTAAATCCCCCCCCAACCTCCTTACCTTTGGGAGTGCTGGGGGCGGTGGTCTCTCTCCCTGGTGGTCCGGTGGTCCATTGGCTGCCGGTCGGGCGGGCGTCGCAGGCGGCCGGCGAGGGAGCTCTTCCCCTGAGCTGACTGCTCAGCTCCCTCGCGCGCCGGCCGCAGAGTGAGGCTGGGAGCCGGAATATGACGTCATCTTCCGGCTCCCAGCCTCACTTTGCAGCCGGTGCGCGAGGGAGCTGAGCAGTCAGCTCAGGGGAAGAGCTCCCTCGCCTGCCGCCCGCCCGCCTGCCAGCGCCGCCCGCCCGCTCGGCATGTCTGTTAGCCGCGAGGCTAACTAGGCATTTGCCCTGGGCATTTGGGGGGCGGCGTTTTTTGCCGCCCCCTGAAAAATGCCGCCCAAGGCAAATGCCTTGTTTGCCTCGCGGCTAATACGCCCCTGGGTATATTGTTCCTGACAAAATCTGTAATAGTTTATCTCATTTGTTGTTAAAGACCCTTTAATAATATTGTAAAGCTCTGCAAAATATGTTGACGCTATATAATTGCAAAAGATAATACTTTAACACACAAACACACACACACACACATACTGTTACCCACACTGACATAAACACATACTGGTATGTACACAGTGGCAGAACTAAGGTAGAGAGGGAATTGTTGTGCTCCCCTCTCTCGCCCCTAATGCGAGTGGCCGAAAATTAGATTCCCATCTGTTGAACATTTCCCACGATGCATTGCCAGCTAGGGATCTACCATTTATCAACCCTTGCAGGTTTTTTTGTTTGTGGGCAGTGGGCAGTGTTTGTATGCTAGTATGTTTTTTCTATGGAGTTTGTGTGTGTGAGCGTAGGGTTCTATCTGTGTGTAGTGTTGGCATTTGAATACAGCTGTGTGTTTGTATGTAATGTTGCCATTTAAAAGCAGTGACATACTTGTGTGTAGTGTATTGGAATGCAGGGGTGTGTTTGTATGTAGTGTCGATGTTTGCAACATATTTGCATGTAGTGTTAGTGTTTGATTGCATGTAGTATTAACATATGGTTGGAGGGGTGTTTTTGTATGTATTGTTGATGTTTGAGTGTGAATGTTGGGATCTACAAACATATATACATATGCAGCCACACTCACACAGATACACATATACCCATACTGACACACACACACACGCACACAGATACACATATACCCATACTGACACACACACACACAGATACACATATACCCATACTGACACACACACAGATACACACATATACCCATACTGACACACACACACACACACAGATACACACACACACACACACGCACACAGATACACATATACCCATACTGACACACACAGATACACACATATACCCATACTGACACACACAGATACACACACACGCACACAGATACACATATACCCATACTGACACACACAGATACACACATGTACCCATACTGACACACACACACACACACACACACACACAGATACACACATATACCCATACTGACACATACAGTTACCCATATACTCACACTGACACACACAGATACACACTGAGGATGATGGGAGGCTGTCTGCAGTGCACTCCCTTCTCCTCTCTGTGCCTCATTGTCATGCAGTAACACTTCCGGGTTCGGCAGGGGTGTTTTTGTATGTATTGTTGATGTTTGAGTGTGAATGTTGGGATCTACAAACATATATACATATGCAGCCACACACACACAGATACACATATACCCATACTGACACACACACACGCACACAGATACACATATACCCCTACTAACACACACACACACAGATACACATATACCCATACTGACACACACACACACACAGATACACACATATACCCATACTGACACACACACACACACATATACCCATACTGACACACAGATACCCATATACTCACACTGACACATACAGATACACACTGAGGATGATGGGAGGCTGTCTGCAGTGCTCTCCCTTCTCCTGTCTGTGCCTCATTGTCATGCAGTAACACTTCCGGGCTCAGCACTCCGCTGTGCGGAGCCGGACCCCGCCCCCCCTTCCCCCCCGTTAAAATGAGAGCTCCTCCTAAATTTAAAATTGGTGACACTGTTTGGTTGTCTTCAAAAAATATTTATACTAACCGTCCTTCTAAGAAATTAAGGCCTCTTTTTCTTGGACCTTTTCAAATTGAATCTATTCTAAATGAAAATGTTGTGAAATTGAAACTTCCTCCTTCACTTAAACTTCATCCAGTTTTCCATATTTCACTCCTAAAGTCTTTTTTTCCAGACCCCTTCCGGAGGGAACAATTGTCAAGGCCTGACCCCATTGAAGTACAAGGAGAATTGGAATATGAAATAGAGAAAATTCTTTCCTGGTAACTTACCAGGAAAGGTTAAAGGATCTTAACATGTATAGCTTGGGGGAAAGATGAGACAGGGGGGATATGATAGAAACATTTAAATACATAAAGGGAATCAACACAGTAAAGGAGGAGACTATATTTAAAAGAAGAAAAACTACCACAACAAGAGGGCATAGTCTTAAATTAGAGGGGCAAAGGTTTGAAAATAATATCAGGAAGTATTACTTTACTGAGAGGGTAGTGGATGCATGGAATAGCCCTCCAGCTGAAGTGGTAGAGGTTAACACATTAAAGGAGTTTAAGCATGCGTGGGAAAGGCATAAGGCTATCCTAACTATAAGATAAGGCCAGGGACTAATGAAAGTATTTAGAAAATTGGGCAGACTAGATGGGCCGAATGGTTCTTATCTGCCGTCACATTCTATGTTTCTATGTTTCTATGTTATTAAATGGAAGAGTTATGGGGAAGAAGAAAACACCTGGGAGAATTCCTCTGAAATACATGCAAAGACATTGATTACTGCCTTTCACAGGAGATACCTTCAAAAACCGAGCTAATGGCATCCGGAGTGTGCTCCTTAGGTGGGGTGTCCTGTCATGCAGTAACACTTCTGGGTTCGGCACTCCGCTGTGCGGAGCCAGACCCTGCCCCCCTCTGACGCGGCTCTAACGGTATTTAGGGAGACCGCGCCAGAGAGAGGGGGCTTGGTGATACTGAGAGCTACTTCCGCCAGACTTACCTCTCCACAGGCTCTGGCAATGTGGGTCCTACTTCCGAATATGCACGCCGGCTCCTGGGACACGCCGGCTCTACAAACTCTGAAGTCGTCCTAACCTTCTGGACTAAGACAAGTATGCTTCATGTCATAGAGGATTTCTGGAGAACGGAAACTCACTTACTTTACAAGTGGACCATATCCTTAAACTATTGGAGGACTACTCAGATTAACCTTAAGTATATCTTTCAGCTATTTGTCTACAATATCATTTAATAGTGAACTAATACTTGCTTACTCAAATCTTCATTGCTTCAAGCTACTAATTATATGGAGGACAACTCCCATCATGCTTATTAGCTATGAACTGTTTTTGCTTTGCAACTATTCTCAGCTACTTGCTTAATATTACTATTGAAGATTATTCTCATTAACCAAAGAATGTTACTTAATGCATCTCTGAGGAAATACTTAATAATGAACATTGTGTTGTTGATTACTTGCACTTATTCTTATTGGATTATTACCTAAATGCAATTCATTTAAGTTTAACACTTATTAAAACTTAGTTTGAATCAAATTACCAGCGATTCCCTCTTTTCTTAAAGCTACAGTATTGATACTTTAAAGTTTCTCCGTATCTTCACTAAGGTAATTAGGGAGGTTTACAAGCTGCAGTTGAGTTCCAAGCCAAATCACCCAAGTAGCGTAACACTCATCTGTCCTATCAGTCCACACGGTCTGTAAGCTGTGAGGAAGAAACAGGTTATTCCTCATAACACTGGTTGCTAATATTAAAGGGCATGCTGCTAAAGGGCCACAGCATCTAACTAGACCCCTGATCAGGCCGCCCTCTCTTTCAGGTTTGCCCTAAGTGCAATCACAATTTTTTTTTATAGCTATGGGACAATTTCCCCGTCCATGAAATACTAGCCTTCCTATGCTACCATATCCAACTCTATCTTGATGAAAAATTATTATTCTTTAACGTTTTGAAGTTAAAACCACTAGATATCTCTCAAATAACTGAGACAATTCCTATGTCTTCCAGGCATTCACCATGAGGACAGACAGTGTGATCATCCAATACACGGTCTTCGCGTTACAGATCTTCACTTGTGTCGTTGGACTATTGGGTAATACGGCTGTCATATGCGTCAGCAGCTGTATGTTGAAGAAAACAAAATCTAAGATTTGGTTCCTGAATTTGGCTGTAGCAGATCTAATCTTTCTCTTGTTCCTACCACTAAATACGGTTACATTGTTTAACGGAAACTGGTCTTTTGGGCTCCATTTATGTAAAATACATAACTTTATTTCTATGTGTAATTTGTATGCCAGTATTTTCATAATTACAGCCCTAAATATCGACCGGACCCTGTCGGTGGCCAAACCCATTTGGCATCACAAGTTTATCACCAAAAACATTTATTACACTGTGTGTGCTCTCATTTGGACAGTGACAATACTAGCCAGTCTTCCTGTAATATTTGTTAGCGTTGAATATAATAACGAAGGGAAAACTGAATGTAGACTGTACGATATCGGACATTTTAATGGTAACGACAACATGATGAGACAAACACGGAGCACTTTTAATGTAAGTGATAGATTTAACCCAAATTTATGGATTCTGGTAAAAAATGACACCGAACCGGGCCTGAGTCGGACAATGAACCCAAATATAACCATGGATAAGTATTTCCTAAATGAAGATTTGCCAGAAACACATTTTAAAATGGAAGAAAGCTGGTTTAAGGAAAATTATTCATCAGTTTCTATTCTTTCAAACCGCTCTTATATTGTCATCCCACAAATGCCGTATTACAATGCACCACCTATTCTCATTGGTTATTTGATGGTCAATGAGACACTCGAGTTATGGAATAAGATGATATATTTGACGGAGAGCGTTATTATCCCACTCCTTATAATTGGTTACATTGTCCCACTGAGCGTCATCCTATGTTCCAATGTAATTATCATTCTTAGTGTTAGAAAATCACAAGCAGTGAAGACTTTGAGAATGTATAGAATTATAGTTACAGTGGTTGTGGTTTATTTTCTAACTTGGACTCCGCTAGTTGTCGGAAAAGTTATTATACTGATATCTGCTCGTAAAATGAACTTTGAGCTAATGAAGGATGTGATTGACACTTTACCTCTCCTGTACACTATAGGCTACATGAACAGCTGTTTAAACCCCATTATTTACGTGTTGGTGGGCACCAGGGTACGGGGAACAGTGACAGAATTCTTTAGCACTATCAGGCAGACCATGTCACGTTTTTTTATTAAGTATTCCAAAACATCATGTAAACAATAACAAATATCCAGGCTCATCACGTACAGAATAAAACATTTATTTGACTGTCTGACGGTCTGTGTGCTGGTGTTGATATGGGCAAATGCAAATATTACAAGTTTTAGAATGAAATGCTGTATTTCTTAAACTGTATACTTTGTCTTTAAGAGATATTGCAAACTGACAAGGTGTTAGAAATGGAACATATTGTTTTTTTTATAACTGTTTCTTTAAACAATAACCTCAGTGCATATTATGTTTGTGCCATTTTGTCACAGAAGAATTACAATAACAATAATGCATGAACAAGCTTCAAGGCTATGCTACGACTCTTTCAGTACACAGTATACTGAGGTAACCTTAGTAGATAAGGATGTTCAGACTTTAAGATGCCATCTTGAACTAAGTCAGGAAAATTTCCATGACGTATGCACCCTTTAGTAATGGCCTTGTATGTTTGCCAAATTAAGGGGGGTCCTAAAATGAATAAAGTAAAATAAGTGTTACTTTTTCATATATTAACTACGGTAACCGTAAAATGGAGACACATAAGGTATAAACAGGGGCGTTTTAGCCGCGAGACAAACAAGGCATTTGCCTTGGGCGGCATTTTCCAGGGGGCGGCAAAAAACGCTGCCCCCCAAATGCCCAGGGCAAATTCCTAGTTAGCCTTGCGGCTAACAGACATGCTGGGCGGTGCTGGCTGATGGTCGGGTGGGCGGCTGGCGAGGGAGCACTTCCTCTGAGTGGTCTGCTCAGCTCCCTCGAGCACCGCAGAGTGAGGCTGGGAGCCGGAATATGATGTCATCAACCCGGCTCCCAGCCTCACTCTGCGGCGCTTGAGCTGAGCAGACCGCTCAGAGGAAGTGCTCCCTCGCCAGCCGCTCACCCGCCCAGCAGCCACTGGACCCCCAGGGAGAGAGGGACCCGCCCCCCAGCATTCCCAAAGGTAAGGAGGTGGTAAATAAAAAAAAATGTGTTAATGTGAGTGAGTGTGTGTATATGTCTGTGAGTGTGTCTGTTAATGTGTGTGTGTTTGTTAGTGTGTGTGTCTGTTAGTGTGTGTCTGACTGTGTGTGTCTGTTAGTGTGTATATGTGTGTCTGACTGTGTGTCAGTGAGTGTGTGTGTGTCTGCTAGTGAGTGTGTGTTTGCCTGTGAGTGTGTCTGTGTCTGCTAGTGAGTGAGTGTGTGTGTCTGTTAGTGTGTGTGTGTTTCTGTTAGTGTGTGTGTGTGTGTGTCTGTTAGTGTGTGTGTGTCTGACTGTATGTGTGTCTGTTAGTGTGAGTGTGTTTGCCTGTGAGTGTGTGTCAGTGAGTGTGTGTTTGTTAGTGTGAGTGTGTTTGCCTGTGAGTGTGTGTGTCAGTGAGTGTGTTTCTGTTAGCGAGTGTATGCGTATCTGTCAGTGAATGTGTGTGTATTTAGAAGGCTTGGGGGGGGCCTGGTGAGGGGGGCGGGCGCCTGAGTTTTGTCCTGCCTAGGGCAGCACAAAACCAGGATACACCACTGGGTATAAATAGGTGTACTTTTAAAATGTTAAGACACAGAGGAGAGACTTGGAGACAGACGCTGCTCCATCTTAAAATGACAGAGAGACTGACATGATGACATGTTCAGAAGGGTATGTTAACCTATTAATGATATTTGCAAGCATTTAATTTAATCTTATAAACTCTGCTATAAAACTACTGCTTCCAAGACAATCCTTATTTTATATTGTATTCTCAATTATTTATATATGTTAAATAGAGGATCTCTTACACTAACTATATGAAATTATGGCTAAGTTATCTGTATGGTTAGCCCTACTAAGTTCTATGCTTGAAGACGTTATAGTGGTAAATAAGCAAACCAGCCACGGTTACAATTGGCGATCACAAAGGGACATTGTACTTGGAAGCTTTAATTATAAAATAATAAATACCTAGGTAACCTCTTATATGTATATGCTGTGCAATTTTGGGCAACTGTTCTAAAGAAGGATATTATGGCACTAGAAAAAGTGCAGAGGCGGGCTTCAAAATTAATAAAAGGAATGGAACATATCAGCTATGAAGAATGGTTAACAAATTTAAACCTATTTAGTTTAGAAAAACGTCGCCTGAGAGGGGATATAATAACATTATACAAATATATTTGGGGCAAATAAAAACCATTGTGTGGAAATCTATTCACAAACTGGACTTTACATAGGACACGAGGCCATGAGTTTAGACTGGAAGAAAGAAGATTTCGTCTAAGGCAAAGGAAAGGTTTTTTTTACTGTAAGAACAATCAGGATGTGGAATTCTCTGCCTGAAGAAGTGGTTTTATCAGCGTCCATACAGATGTTCAAACGGCTACTAGATGCATACTTGCAAGAACAGAATATTCAAGGATATAATCTTTCAATGTAGGGTAATAACTGCTTGATCCAAGAATAAATCTGACTGCCATTCTGGGGTCAAGAAGGAATTTTTTTCCTAGCTTGTTGCAAAATTGTGCTTCAAACTGGGTTTTTTTGCCTTCTTTTGGATCAACAGCAAAAAACAAATGTGAGGAAGGCTGAACTTGATGGACGCAAGTCTCTTTTCAGCTATGTAACTATGTAACTATGTAACAATACTTTGTCATGGCACAAGTCTTGAAATATCAAGCATTTATTGAGCTATTTGTAGCCCAGACTCAGAGAGAGATCTTCATCATGGAGATATGATTTTAATGTGAACTTGTACAAGGCACTTTAAGTTTAGGTGCCAGGTACACTGTAATTAGTATACAATGCTGAAATTTTGTGGATCTTAATTAATATCATAAGAGAACAAATATACATATTTGGTAAACTCCCTAATATGCCTAATACACCAGCATAGCATGGTCCGTTAGTTCCAGGACAGTGGATTGCAGACAGAGGGATATGTTCTCTTTGTAGCTGCTTAGTATGCATGCGCAGGAAAGAGATTAATGCAAGATGTTGTCAATAGAAAAGTGATACAGAAGCGACAGACAGACAGTCCACTATATAAGAAAAGTTTTATAAAACAGTGATAATTTCCATATTATCAGTTACGCTAGCTGTTGATTGAAAATCAGGAATTATAACAGCATAACTATTTTTGGAGTCTAGAGTTTCCCGCCAAGGTTGCGGAGATACAGAGACATGTAAACATTCATAAAGCCATAAAGAGAAAGACAAGTCTTTTAAATAAATTCAGTGCAGTACAATGCAGTACACTGCAGCATGTATTTTATATAACATATGCTAACTAGCTCATATTTTTTCCTAAACAGAGTTGAAATTATACTACCCTCCTTGAAAAAAGGGCAACAGGTGGTTATACATCCTTTGCTTCTCTAAATGCTCTGCAAAAGTAAATATTATATTCTAGTAATCATAAGCATTTGCTTATTGCCACATTACTGATGTACTGTTTATTGAAATATTAAAATCTAATGTACTTTTTGAATTACGATATATTGGAAGTTTGCCAACATCTCATGGTTATAAATATGTTTTTGTATGTGTTGATGCATGTACCAGGTTTACTTGGATATATCCTGTGCGAAGTGCAACCTCTGATACCACGTTTGCTAGTCTCACTTCCTTAGTATGCATTTGATAATCCCAGGACCATCCATTTGCAAAGGAAACCTAAAACTGGGCAACCACATTTGGGTTACTTTGGGATTTCAGTGCCCCAACCACCCCCAAAGTAGTGGGGTTGTGGTCTTGGAAAATGCTGAGGTTAAATGATTATTAACCAAGTTACTAGTTTCTTGCCCCACACAGTGGTATCTATTTATTCCTATGGTACAGATGAGCATTCACAACATACCCGATGATACAAATGGTGAGACACCATAGGAAATGTTACATGTTTTTCACTGACAAACATATTTCTTCACCAGGGAGAACTTAGAACCATTGGTTCTATTAGAGAAATTTAGGGATTTTTTTTCCAGCCCACCTCGTCTTGCACCACCACTTATTTACTACTGTTGGCCAGCTTGTCCTGGAGAGGGTGACTCCAACAACTTTTACTACAGAGAACGATCAGAGCCAACAGAGAACAATAAGTTGATATTTTACAACCTTCTAAATACTAAGAGGACGTTCACAGAACCACTGACTGATACAATGGATGCTGTTAAAGATGACAAAATAAAACAAATAGAGGACAACAGAAATGCCACCAGAACACAGCCACCAGAATCATAGCCACGTAACAGACTGAATCATGATCTGACATCTGGACCTGCAGATGTGAAGGAGAAGGATGAACAGACAGGTGTGAAACATTCACAGTTAACATGGTATATATGAACAATTAATCATCATCAACATCATTATAAGAAAGACTCTGGAGAAAACAGACTGAACCTGAATTATCTTATACAGTAAGAAAGAAATGCAAAGATGGAAGCAAAAGGATGCTAGAAAACGATGATGGCAAAGCATGCTGAAAACAGAAAAAGATGGGACAGATGCTTGTGAAAGACTTTGGATGCACCTATGAAGGTGATGCAAGAAAAGACTTAGCCATATAGTTTATCATTGAATGACTAGCGCAAACAGCCTTCTTATGCTGAAAAGAAGTGCTATGCTAATTCTGGACATTGCTATTATGTTTCCAGACAGAAGAAGACCAGAAAAAGAAATAAAGGCTGATAACTGTCAACACCCAGCTGTTTCTCAAGATGGAACATGGTACTGACAAAACCAGATTGACTATCAAAGCACCTCACAGTACAAGACACAGATTGTTAACTACAACTCAGAAAAAGTGGTTAATAGGAAGGAGCAGAAGAAGAGGAATATAGATTTCCTACTGGAGTGAAAAACCATCCTGGAACAATATTCTGCAACAATGAACTTTACAATGACATTTGGTGGCATATGAATTTGAATTCGGTAGGAACACATCAATTAACGAAAGAAACCTTGATGCAATTAATAAATAACAACAACACCGGCCTACTAAGAGCAGATGCCCTGCCAAGAGAATGGAATATAAAAAGACCAGCAAAATCTTTCAGAAACCTGTCATCATGGGACACTTGTACTAAAGCACGATTTGCAGCTTTTCTTAAACTCTACATATTATGTACATACCTGCAAAGCAAGGAACTCCTGTAAACATAAACACAGAGACATTGATACAACAAATAATCTGTAATGGTTCTGTTGCAGATGTGATCTACCGTCGTACTCCTTGCTCTTTTGGTATAACTATACCCATCAAAACGTTAAATGGCTCCACAGTATCAAACGACAAAGGATTCTTGCTATATTCTGGACTTCCAGGAATGTGGTGCATGGACAGAAAAATTATAATTACTAAAGCAATCATGCTATTTTTTTCCCTGTTTCAGAAATGTGTCAGTGACAATGTGTAATATAATACAGATACTATAATTAATGGTATAAGATAAACACATAATGTGTTAATTACAAAGGTGGATAGACTTTGTGAATATCTGAAAGGTAATTGAAGATGATTGCTAAAATGCCATATGCAGCTGCGGTCTGGCCTACAAACAAATATATTAGACATACGTAGAAGAGTATAACAGCTAATTACCCAGATGAATAATTGAATCATGATAGTTAAAGATCATATGATTGCAATAACAACTGCAATAATGAATAATATTTTAACCTTAAAAGAAAATGTTAAATGTTTTTATTAAATCAGAAACTACTCTATATTTGTTTATGTTTGCAGAGTGGTATAATTAATATAATCTAATTAATCTAATTACTATAAGTGAAGTACTTCAACAGTTAAAATTTAACTGAAAGACAGGCAGAAACATCACTTCACTTATCACAAACCTATATTTACAATGATAAACATGTTCAGTCTGCCAGAGTTAAGGCCAGTCAATGGAAAGTAAAAGAGTATTGTGGATTAACCCGTCCAGGTGATATACATGATGATTTTGGAAATTGATCATTTAGGTCACCTATTGCAAACTGGTGAAAAGATGTCAAAGATATAAATTCAACATCCATACCACTCTATGTATGTATATTAAAATACACGTAATCAAATATTTTATAGATTTTTCAAATACCAAGAAAATTTTATTTGGTTTGTGATGATTAAAGGTACATATACCTTGTGGTAATGATCCTGCCACATCTATTGATTGTTTAATCAATACATCATGCATATGATTATTAATTCATATTCTGATTGTAACATACCCCCACTTCAACCAGTTATAGTTACAACAGATTCTGATATCTATTGTTATGGAAGTGTTAAAACCACTTATACAAAGGTAGAGCTAAAATATAAATACCTTCACTATTGTTTCTGAGTGTTTTTTTTTAACTCACTTTTAGAAATAATAATAAATATTCAAATCATCTTAAGCTACACCCAACAGCCACTGGTAAATATATTTAAACAATTAAGATTCACATTGTTAAGCATCCAATCTCACGAACGTAACTTTCCACAATGGCTGTCAAACATGTTTTTAAGACAGTTTTTGGGTGTTTCTGGTATTTTAAGCCACTAATAACTAGGGAATAAGTTGTCTTCTCCCTAACAGGTCAAAGAAAGATAATTAATGTCATATTTCCAATTAGCAACTATTCTAAATAGATTGACAGATTAAACATTCATATACACATAAACACAGACTCATACACTAACAACCATTCATACACAAAGACGCCCACAAACATAGGTTCATACACAGAGGCGTAACTAGAAACCACTGGGTTCCGGTGCAAAAATTACCCATGTGTCTCATTCTTGGCCCCCTCCCCACCCCCAGCTCCTCCATATGTCTCTTTTCCCCAAACTCCTCCATGTCTTATTCCCCAATGTGTCTATTGTCCCCTCAGCACTTCCATGTGTCAAATTCCACCCCCCCCTTAATTCATCCATGTGTCTCACACTCCCCGGCTCCTCCATGTGTCTCATTCTTCACTTCCAGCTCCCCCATGTGCCTCATTCCTGCTAAGCGCCTCCATATGTCTCCTTTTCTCCCTCCAACCCCTCCATGTGCCTATATACCCCCAGCACCTCCAAGTGTATCCTTTGTTCCCCATAGTCCCTCCATGTCCATCCTTCCCCCTATGCGTTTCCTTTCCTCCCCCAGCCCCTCCAGCGGTGTGCACTGTGCAACCCTCTGACGTCTGTCACCCTGTCCGGATCGCCTGCCAGAACTCCAGTAAGTACACTGCTTTCAGTGATTTACATAAGATGCCATACTTTCTGCTTGAATGCCTCTCAGATGCCTTATGACCTTATTGGGCCAATCCTCTAGACATCACTTGTTGGTAAACAGTGTAGTTTTGCACAGCTCAGAAAGCAACTTAAAGGACCACTCTAGGCACCCAGACCACTTCAGCTTAATGAAGTGGTCTGGGTGCCAGGTCCCTCTAGGATTAACTCTTTTTTTTATAAACATAGCAGTTTCAGAGAAACTGCTATGTTTATAATAGGGTTAATCTAGCCTCCAAATCCTCTAGTGGCTGTCTCATTGACAGCTGCTAGACGCGATTGCATGCTTCTCACTGTGAAAATCACAGTGAGAACATGCAAGCGTCCATAGGAAAGCATTGTAAATGCTTTCCTATGAGACTGGCTGAATGCGCGCGCAGCTCTTGCCACGCATGTGCATTCAGCTGAAGAGGAGGATCGGAGGCGGAGAGCTCCCAGCCCGGTGCTGGAAAAAAGGTAAGTTTTAACCCTTTCCTCTCCCCAGAGAGGCGGGAGGGGGACCCTGAGGGTGGGGGCACCCTCAGGGCACTATAGTGCCAGGAAAACGAGTATGTTTTCCTAGCACTATAGTGGTCCTTTAAGGTAAAAAAAAAAAAATATTCTGCTTCAGTGCTCTATCCCAACATTTTTGGACTGTGTTGTCTAGACCAGTGGTTCCCAACCCAGTCCTCAAGTACCCCCTAACTGTTCGGGGTTTAGCCTGTTGTGTCTAAAGTGATCCCCCCCCCTTCTTTCTAAAAACACCTTAGACATAACTGGGTAATCCCTAAATCCTGGACAGGTAGGGTTACTTGAGGACTGGGTTGGAAACCACTGGGTTGGGAACTTTCAATATTTTTTTTAGATAACCTTTAGTTTAACACCACACACAAAAAATACCAAAACACACAGGCCCTTACATTCTTTAATAATATATAGCGGAGAGCTGGTCTTTCACAGGGTAACTCCACTAAAGATCCCAATGAGGCTAAGGAACAAGTAATAAAATACCATAGAGTAATAATCACAGCAAGCAAGGTAATCCATGAATATCCCCATACTGATCCCAATGACTGGACGACACACAGCATCAGAACTGACTTTTAATCCACACAACCTCCTTTTAAAGCTTTCTCCCATGCAAGGGAGGGATTCACATTAATCAGTACAGTATCCAATAGTATGCCTGTTATCTCCCACACATCTCTTCCCCTCAGTGTGACACATAATCCACTTATCCATACTGTACGTTTACCCGATTTCTGGATGTACCCCAAAACAGTCAGCTATAATTATATACTGACTAACATTTTCAAAATTCACCCAGATCGGACCAGGGGTTCGGGAGTTAGATGGAAGGTGAAATTTGACCAACCGCACACGAGGTGGTATCCGAAAAAGGCTCCATGTGTTTTGGCCTTGCGGTCAGTCTCCGTTCGGGAGTTAAAATACATACAAATACTTGCCATCCATGGTTAATCTTACGTTCGTATTAATTCCCTTGTTCGGGCCCGCTGAGATTTTCTTGCGTAAGATGGCCGCCGCCACGTGGTTCGTATGCCGAACGGCAACCACACAGATACATACAAAGTAGCGATTTCACGGTCAATTAGGTTGCGGTTACAGAGTGTGAAAGCTTAATAAGATGCACACTTCTCACTGGGGTGGTCTGATGGTTTGGTAGTTTCATTCGTATGAAAAACGGAATGAAAACTACCGAACAATCAGACGAAAACTATACACAATACTTCTACACATAGTAATAATTACACGAAATACATTTGTAACACGAATCCCTGAGGACAGCCCATTGCCATCCGCTAAAATATATATATATATATATATATAAATAAATATTTTCAAATTTTTCCAAACCCCCCCTTTTTTTAAAGTTTCACTCTACTAGGAAAGTGCAAGAGGGTCAGACTCCAGCTGCCCTCATTGATAAGGCTACTATTGATAGTAGTTCTTTTCAGCCTTTGCAAGTACTTCTATCGATATGTCCGATTCACCACCTAGTAGGCCAATCTTTTGGTCTCTGCCTTTTCTGGTGCCTTGGTGAAATAATTCAGTCAATGGTAGCAAGCAGTAGTGCAGCAAGCACAGCACCACTAAAAGTTTCTGTGGGAAACTTGCAGGGCCCTTTCAGGGAAGCACTAGGGCTACTTAAAAGACCACTAGTACTCCAGTGACTAAGAAAAAGCAAGGTGTGCCCCCAGTTTCTTCCTCTACCACTAGTAGCACCCTCTCCATTTCTCCCTGAAGAAAGGGAAATTGAAGGTGCCAAAGAGAGCAAGTTTGACACAAAAGTTTATTAGCAGGTTTTGGACAGTAAATTGACCTCCTGGGCAGCCACTTTCTTTACACAGAGGTGGTTTTCTGATCCCCCTCCAGAGACTACAATCTGCATGATCAGTGCTACCATTGGCAGTGACATATCAGCTCCTCCTACCACCACCCCTAGTTTAGCCAAGATAATCCCTGGTAACACTAAGAGCACGGTATCATTGGTGAAATCACAGGAGTTGTTGCTGTTCTTATAGGCACCCTAAAAAGGAACTCGGAGAGAGCAGGTAGAAGAATTGCAACAGCAGATTCAGTCACGGTAGTTTCTTGGTCATCTTTGGCAGAAGCTACCAAGGTAGAGCAGACAAGTGCTACCGTTTTAGAAGCCTCACCATTGTTTGTTCTTGCTGGAGGTGATATATCTGTGTTAACACCTCCAGTCAAGTATGATAAGTTAATAAAATAAAGAATGGGTAGAAATTCATATCTAACAAATCGAGTGATCTCAAAAAAATATGAATAAAATCAATAGCAATGATTGTCTAAGAGTTACTGCTTTTTAGGGGCTAGGGGGGTTAAGTAAAATGTTTCATCTGTGAGCATTAGAGAGTTCAACGAACCAATCTGCGTCTTGCACAGTAGGATGCTGGGAGCTGCTCTACAAATCGCAGACTCTGATTGGCTGTGGATGCTCATTGCAACAAAGTTACGGTCACCACAATGAAACATGGTCAAATCTTCGAGGGATAATTATAGCTAGACATGCTATGACCAGGTTACATGAAAATCACACTACAGAGTTAGGGGTCGTGTATTCTGGAAGACAGATTTTGGTGATCTTGCCTGCGTAAGTTCTCAGAGGAACTTTGAAAATGATTTGTACAATTCGTGAAACATAACCAACGCAGCCAATACATTGTAAGAAGTGTTGTGTGCGCAATACTTTCAAATCCTCAGCAGCAGCAAGATTAAACAGTTTACCATTTCTGGACTAGGTCATACATCTGGTCAGCCAGAATTTCGGCTTTTGTTTCTTCATTTCATACCAACAGTCTTCAGCTTATTGGTATTTTCTTAAATATGGGTCTAGATTCTAGAACAAAGATTGCCAGACCCCCTGATGCCCAATATATTTCACATATATTCATACAATATACGTGGACAAAACTTCATAATTGGCTTTTTAAAAATTCTTTATTGTTGTTGGAGAGACTACAGATCCCACCCCAAAAGGCAATAAGTTAATACATTTCACAGCAGGTAGATTTAAATAATACTAAAATACAGATTTTTAATTTTTTTAAACTAAAGACCTGGATTGTTATAACTTCTCCCAGACAGTTTAAAGACAAAAAAAAACCCCACAAGTATATCAGAGTTCAGAATAAGCTGGAGAGGTCTGGAGAGTGGTGCGGCCAAGCAACCGTCCTTTCAGACTCTGTGAGCTCGAAGACATGATCTGAAAGTAAGCACACACAAACGTTACATTCTACAAGATATTATGCAGAATATATATATATATATATATATATATATATAAAAAAAATATAACGCTCACTAAACTCATATTTCTGTGTTTATTGAGTAATCATGCAGATCTGATCTGCAATGAAAAACAACTAAAACAATATACATAAAGGCTATATTATTTGTAATCTTAATAATCAAGGAGAGAAAATGTGAGAATTTAATGGTCTCAAATATGAAAGCATCAATGCTTGAATTACAGAAATACTATATTTATAAAAGGTGTTAAACTCAGCACAGCACGTGAGACAGCACCTTAGAGAAACATGAGATGTACCAGTCCTCTACTTGTGGACTTATAGCAGAACAAACGAGGTAGAAAAAAAATTAAAATTAATAAAGCGCTTTCACAAAAGAGTTTATTTATAACCTTCACTAAGCAGTAGTCTCCGGGCTGGACCTGAACTCCATGATCTAGCGAAGGGGAATTGGCAAAAATCACTTTCGTGTTCCCATCATTTCGGCCACAGAGCTCGAGGGGTGAACGCTTACTGGGCTGGAATACAAAAGGTTATTCCAAATACGGTATGCAGTGATCAGCAGGAGCATATGTTTATAAACCTCACACAGAAATAATGTAATATTATTTGCTAATAAACAGCTGAACATATTAATTATCAGCATTTTTCAATGCTCTTGCGCATGCTGACTTAATATCCATGGTGGTGCTTTCATTGAGGTTTTATCTACTAAACAATGAGATTTTTTTTTTTGTATTTAGGTATCAGAATGTCCCTTTAAATCAGTCTTGTAGAATAACACGTTTCTTGATTGATGAATCTTGGGTACTAAGACTGGTTTAAGTTAAAGGGTTACTCCAACCAATAAAATAAAAACACTGTTTCTGGTTAGCGTAACCCTGGCTGGCATACACCCCCACACCAACGCAAAGCACTCCACAGCAAAGTACTCCACTGGAGATGTCACACCACCTCACTGCAGGGGCTGGAAAGTCAGGGAGGTCAAGCTGGGGGGAGGAGAAAGACTTGGCAACAGGGAGAAGGAATGCCGTGTTGCCAGCAGGGTCTGCTCGCTCAGGGGGTATCACTGGGTGGCCCATGAACTTAGGGCTACCCGATGGCAAAGTGTTTTCAGGGACCTGGTTGCGCTGTTAAAGGGCTGCGTAGAAGAACCGGGTCCCTGAAAACACTTTGACAACTGGGTCCCTTTAAACTCAGCGGCGCTGGGAGGGAGTGAGAGTCTGTCACTTCCTCCCACATAACACCAAGCCGCACCAGAGTAAAAGGCAGAGAGAAGGGGGCGCGGAGTGGGAGAGTCTCTGACTCCCAAGAGCCTCAGCCAGCTGACTGGAGCCCAGGGAAGACACCCTCCTGCACCCAAAAGGTTGAAAATAGGAAGGTGGCTTAAAATGTGTACATTTTGCATGTGTGTCTGTGTATCTATGTGTCAGCGTATGCATCTTCACATATGTCATTGTATGTGTCTGTGAATCTGCATGTGTGTGTGTGTGTGTGTGTGTGTGTGTATCTGTTTGTCAGGATAGGGGGTGGAGATAGGCGGTGGAAGCAACTATGTGTGCAGCAAACTTCTGACACAATACTTCAGCAGAACCCATTGTCTAAAATGCAACCTAGATCTCAGGGATAATCTTTTTGGGTTTCTGCTCCCCCCCACCCCCCCTTAAGGAATTCTCATTGCTGTTATCAGAATGGATATTTCCTGATTTTGACGACATTTTAACAGATATCACTAATTAAACTGATAAAAAAAACAAAAAACACAATGGTGATATACATTCCTACACTCTAAGGAGTCACTGAGATTATCATACAGCTGTGATGTACATTCATTAATACACACATATTAGATATTTTTAATCTAAAGATTTCTTGATCAAAACACCTTTCACTTTACTCATCTTCATTGTAATCACCCATCACACAGTCTCTAATCACGTCTGCCAGAGGTCACTCCAAGGACACTCGACCTCCAGCTATGTCATCACATTAGCTCTTACCACCTGCTGGAAGGCCACAGCATGCCCAACCATTCCAGGAAAGGAAGAAAACAAGCATTGCTAGTCTCTTCTACACGTAGATACTGGAACTGAGCACCATGCTGAGCAGCAAAGAACAAGGGATCAACGTGGACATGAGATGGGGTTAAGGAATAATATTTTTTGCTAAAACATGAGAAATGAGTTGTCATGGGGACTATTAGAAATCTGCCCCATAATTTCTCTTTGAAACTCAGTATTGCAGATTTTGGGAAAAATACTCATGTAATTGCTCTACAGGTCCACGTCCTTACCCCTTCCACCAGCACCAGCTGAGTGCTCCCTACAGCTTGTCGGTTCACCCGGTCAGCCTCCTCTCTATACACGGAGATCAGCTCCTCCAGCCGCCTCTTCTTAACTTCTGCTGGAACATCGTCCTGCAGCCTGTGGAACGCTCTTGTTTTCTAATTTAAATATAATAAATTAAACGTAAGTTGACCATTTCTCCGTTAGATCTTTACCTTTATTTCAGGTGGTGTAGAGCTCCTAAGGTCTTCTCTGGAAGTTACCTTTCTCATGCTGTAAGCAAACAGGAAAGCCGAGTTATAGGAAACTTCTCGTAACAACGAGATCGTCTGTTGGTGATCATCCTCCGTCTCCTGGCAAAACCCAGCGATAAAATCACTGCTGAGACTAACACCTGCAACGGTCACACAGCTTGTCATAGTATTGCCATTGCTAAAGTGGCCAAAAGGTCTGGAGCAGAGGTTTAACCTGGGGACCATTCAACTATTCTTGGACTCAAAATCCCACAATTATCTATCAGTGACATGTTTGGGGACTTTAGGGTGACTAGCGGAAAAGTGGACATACCTGTCCATGTAAGATTTTACAACTAGACCACAGAAATCTCATAAGTGGAACGGTCACTTGTCTGGAAATTCAATAATTGCTTTAAAAAAATGTGTTTCCCCTTTTTCTTTCAAATATTTGGCAAATAGTACAAACCAGTCCAGTTCACACAAAAATCAGGGTGCAAATTGCAAATGAAAAGAAGAAATGGAAACCTAGTTAAATTTTTCCTCCTCTCTGTATGCATAGGACAGAGCTTAAAACAATGATTGACAGGGATCCAAGTTTACATTTATTTCTCACACTTCACAAATCTTTGCTTTACATAAACATAGAATGATATATTTTGGGAAGTGGCAGGTCCCCTTTAAACCATCAGGATTCTAAACATCAGTGGGCTACTGTATTTGATTTTGGCTGGCGTATAACTTACCAGGTATACATTTCCTGATATTCTGCACGAGCTCCAGGTATGCTTCCCTGCTGTAGCTACATGTTTGGGGAAAAAAAATAAATAAATTAAGAAATACACCAATGTTTTTCTGGATAAAATGTATTAAGAAGCATTCATTCACACATTGTTACCGGTTATGTAATTTAAACATCGGAAGCCTTGTTTATCAGTCCATCTTTCACTTACATAACCATAGTAAGCATAGTAAAAAGTGGTTGGGGCTAGTACAGAAAAGATCTAATAAATAATAAGAGCGACAGAAATTAAAGGCTTCTTGGACCTGCTACTGTTTTCTCCGTTTATTTCAGTTTCAACATTTTTTTGGCCTATCTCGCCTGACTCACCACACATCTGTGAACTTGGAAAAGCTTAACGGGTCCGTATTCTCTGTTAGAATATGGATCTGGTATTTTTCCTCATTTAAAAGCAGTAAGTTAACAAAACTAGTGAAGTTTGGAAAATAATTACAAATAATGAAATAATAATCTCACCCTCTACGCATAGTCTCTAAAACTCTGGTACTTCCGCTCTGAGCTGGAATGTGAATTTGTTTGCAAATGTTCGGACGATCACAAATTAACTGAAGAACCTGTAAAATACAGACACAATCATCATCGGGACAAGTGATTTCAGGGTTTCAGAAGAAGATATTCCTTCCCCATGATGAAGAGGCTGAAGGAAGAATTACAAAAAAACAAAACAAAAAAAACAAAAAATGTATCTGCAAAACAAACAACGCTCTGAGCATGGAACCAAAGTACAAATATGCAACGGATTTATAAAATTAACATTTTAATCTGTGTTTTTCGTGAAGGGTTACATCAAGTACCATAACCACTACAATTTGCTGTAGAGGTTATGATGCCAGGAGTATCCTGGCCTGGTTCACCATATATGGGGAAACCTTTTAGCAATAGTTCCATATATAAAAACATTTGATACATATGCTATATTCCCAAAATTCAGTACCTCATCAGGAAAATCTTTGGGATGTGGCGATGTGAACCGGATTCTCATTTCTGGGTTGATTCTGGAGACCTGATCAAGCAGATCGACAAACCGAAGGCCTCCCTGTTTTTGCCTGTAGATGGTGCTAAATCCGCGGCTCAGGCGAGGTGTTCCTGCCCCAGAACCCTGAGCCGTCGTACTGTCCAGGTAACTGTTAACATTCTGACCCAGTAAGGTAACTTCCTTAATGCCCTGCAGAAATATACACTGGCAGTACATCACAGTCCTTACATAAATACATTCTAACAACTGATATAGACAACGTGAAAACACAGCTTTCAGAGATTTCTCTTTTTTGCTGGAAATGGAAACAAACTATTTTGTGAAATCGTTTGTTTCATTATTTTCCTCAAAATTTTATTTTTAAATGTGTTTTCTATGCAGTGCAAAAAATGAGGACCCCCTTTAACTGACCTTGTCAAACCACTCTGGGCACTATAACTACTTCACTGCAATAAAACGGATATGGGGTGCCAGGCGCCATCTTACCTCAAGAGGTTTAACCAGTAAGAAAAAGTACCTTTTTTACTTTTTTTGAATAGGGAGCCAGTGATAGGCTGAGAGAGACACCAACACTATTGTTTTCTGAGGGGCAGAGGGATTGGGCACCGTCTTCCAGACTGCTGGGGGTTAAACCTTTCATTCACAGTTTAACCCCATGAGGTAAGGTGGCACCTGTGACCTCCTAGAACCATAACTTCAGTGCTATTTTTTTTTTTTTTTTACCAATACATAGCGCTTTTATATGACAGCATATATTTTTTAAAAACAAGTAAGATTAAAATATAAGACGTTTTCATACAAGTAGTGCAGCTAACATATTTTTTGTCCTGAAGTTTGCATGTTCACTGTGGTCAAACTAAGAAATAGACCCGCTGCAAGAGGATTTTGCAGACATCCACTCATGCCCTACATGCGTCTTCGTAATACAGTTAGATACAAGTTAGCATGACCTCCCTTACTTGATCAGAAAGACTTCGGACTTCCTCCAAGACAGAGAACACTGGGCGGCTCCTCTCCCGTCCGCGGGTAAAAGGAACAATACAGTAAGTGCACATGTTATCACAGCCCCGCATGATGGAACTACAAAGAGTACACAGGACAACTTTGAGAATACCCTCAGTTTTCACTTTAAAACATCTTTTATGGAGCCAAAGGCTAGAAGGCAACTACATAGAACACACAAACATGTCAATCCCAACATGGCAACCCCGAGATAACAGATTGATTCATGGGATTTGCATAATACAAGAAAATTAGTTCTTCCCTTTCAAGTTAGTTTTTTAATTTTTTATTCTACCATTTCATTGACTGATGCCTTTAGCAAGACATTGAATTATTACAATCCAGGAGATTTAAATGGTCAGCTGATCCCACCCCAATACCATACAGAGAAACAGCTGCACAAGCTGCAGACAATGCTAGTCAACAACTGGAAAAAGAAATGCTTCACTTACACAAAAGCAGTGACGTTATTTGAAGATGTCTGTACTGGCATGATATCAGCATAGGTTTCGTCTAAGGAAAGAAGCACATTTGCCACTTGATGCCCAGTTTCTGCCACCGTTAGAAGTCGCGGTAAATCTCGATAGGCATCTGGTCCGGCCACAAGGTCCACAAGCTTTTCCCTCTGTAGGATTTCATCTTTTAATCTTTCCGCCATGCATCCTGTTCAGCAAAGGAAAGGAATACTGTAACCAGCAATTTCACAAAACTCGTCCCGATCCAAATTAAAAGGTGTTAAATTCCTTCAACTTATAACACGGGTAATATGGCTGCTGCTGGTGGTTACTAGTAAATCGAAAAGCTCGTTTGCAGTATTATAGAGATGTGGAACATTACCCAATATGCCTATTGTCAGACGACCTTTCGATCGGCTGCGTTTTCGCTTCAGAGCGCCAAGTTGTTGCAGGCGGTTCCAGATGGCCTGTTCTGCTTTTTCCCTGTTTGTAACATAGTTGTGTTAATTTTCCCACTGGAATGTATGCATTTCTTATATACATTTTGACATTTGTATTTGCGTTTCTATAGACCTATAATAAAATGTAACAAAAAATATAACAAAAATAGCCCATGTTTTCTATGATAGAATGGTAGCGATCGAATCAAATGGTTATAACCCTCCCCGTACCCCACACCAAAAAAAACGCAACCATAGAATTTAATGGTAAATTAGGAAACATGAACTTAATATCATAATAAATTATAATAAAAAAAAAAAAATAGACTTCATCCTTGAATTTGCTGTGACAATATTTACTCACTCTGTATTTAGTGTACAATCTCTAATCTAATATACTTCTCTTAGAATTTCTCAAATGACTGCATCAATGCAGATTCAGATAAAGTGACATGTCCGAAGAAGCTAAACTTGTATTACATTCACACCTATTCTTTTAAAGAAATGTATCCTACACCAAAATATGGAAAACGCTACATCTCCATTTAAACTTTTTACGATTAATGTTTTACAAAACGTAATTCACCAAGGTGGGAAATTAAAATCTATGTATTACTATGTGCAAATACTTCAGTGATCCTTATTTTTCCCTTTTTCTGTGATTTTAGAAACAGATTTTTATTGTATATAAAACCAGTAGGCCCACTGAGGTTTTTTCTATTTCCTATCATCGCGTTTGATTAAGGTGTGAAAGGAGGAATGTGTTCTGCGATTTCAAATACCAGGCAGATAAAATTCGGCACGCACGTTAAAATGTATATGCTTTCTATTTCAGAATCTAAAAGGTTATTGTAGTGGAGAGCAGGTCTTTCACAGGGTAACTCCACTAGAGATCCCAGTGAGGCTCAGGAACAAGTAATAAACTACCATAGAATAATAATCACAGCAAGTAAGGTAATCCACAAATATCCCCATACAGATCCCAATGACTGGACGACACACAGCATCAGGAGCAGAACTGACTTTTAATCCACACAACCTCCTTTTAAAGCTTTCTCCCATGCAAGGGAGGGATTCACATTAATCAGTACAATATCCAATAATGTAACAGTTACCTCCCACACATCTCCTCCCCTCAGTGTGACACATAATCCCATTAAACATACTGTAGTTTTCCCCAAATTCTGGATGTACCCCCAAAACAAGCAGCTAGACTAATGCTTTGGGTACCCCCTGGTAGCCCTGATCTGGGTGACTAACATATTCAAAATTCACCCAGATCGGACCAGGGGTTCGGGAGTTAGGTGGAAGGTGTAATTTGACCGACTGCACACGAGGTGGTATCCGAAAAAGGCTCCACGTGTTTGGGCCTTGCGGTTGGTCTCCGTTCGGTAGTTAAAACATACAGTAATCGTTGCCATCCACAGCTAATCTTATATTCGTATGTATTCCCTTGTTTGCTACATTTATTTTACCGAACGGGGGGGGGCTGACTAGTCCCTCCGTTCGGGATTTATGGAGCTTTGGAGGTCTCAGCGGTGTTCAGGTATTTTAGTGTCTGATTTGAGTTCCAGACACTCGACGACCAAACACGGCTGAGATTTTCTTGCGTAAGATGGCCACCGCACGTGGTTCGTATGCCGAACGGTGACCACACAGGCACATACAATATGTCAATTAAGCTGCGGTTTACTGGGTGGTCTGATGGTTCGGTAGTTTCATTCGTATGAAAACTACCGAACCATCATACGAAAGCAACATACACTTACAGATATAAAGAGAACAATTACACGAATACATTTTTCAACACGAATTCTCGAGGACAGCCTTAATACCATCCGCTACAGTTATTTTAAAACTACTTCTGTTTCAGTAGCAGTGGGAACATTTCAGTGGCTCTTCAAATAGAGTCTATTGCATTAAAAAATAAAATAACAAAATTTAGACTTACCTGACGGAGCACGTAACAAGAAGAATCACATCAGCCTATTAACAAAGAAGAAGAAGAAAAAAAAAAGATATATTCCAACACAAGCATGTGTAAAAGAAACATTTATGGAATCTTAAATGTTAGAACAGTTTAACCCGAGTGCATGATTCAGAATAGAAGAAAATAAAGATACGATTAAATTTGAAAAACTAAAAAAAAATTCTCGTGGTGTCACTGCTTGGTAATTCATTCTACAACTATACAAATCTATATCTATCTACAACTCCAAAAGGTCTTGCACCCAGGAGCCAAAAATAATCACTATGCCTGGTGCATAAATAAAACACAACCTGTATTGTCAATGTTTTAATAAAAAAATATTCAACAGGATGAAAGGCAATAAATACAAACTGAAATATTGAGAGCAAATGTTATGTTTTAACGAAGTGCTTTCCATTTTTAGTGAATGGTATTTATTATTATTATTATTATTTATATAACACCATCAGATACCGTAGAGCTGTACAATGGGCTTATAATGTATTTATGCTATATGTCAATCCGTTCTCATCATGTCTGGATATATAGATAAATAGTAGTAGTTGTAAGAAGGAATAAGCGGCAAGTAGAATATAGAATCGGTAAAACAGACTACATTAAGTAATGGTCTTATTAATGGAGTGAAAAGGATGAGGCAGATTACTTCACCTCTGCGACTGAAGATGTTCTTGTGTATCCGCTGCTCTGTAAGATGGACCAGGCAATGTCGGTGTCATTGACGTTCATCTGACATCCGTAAGTCTCCAAATACACTAAAATAAGAGATATATATTCTGAGTCACAGAGTAACATACATTCCCAAAAACAAAACAAATCACTCAGAGTTTGTTTTCATATAATGAAAGGTCTTCTGATGAGACATATATCGCTCAGAACGGCACTGTTCGCCTGAAAATGCCCATATTATAGGGACGCTACCCCACAGCCTTTCTTTAATTCTTGTAAATGACTATGTTTTTGTTTGTTTTTTAGCTGCGGGGTTGAGGTAGCTTATAGTTTTTCTCAATTTTAATGGATATCAATCTTTAAAGTTTTATAGACTTTATAGTATAGACTTAAAATAAGCAAAAAATAGTCTGTCTTGGAAGTTCTCACCATTAGCTGGACACATTGATAGCAGTCTCAGCATCGGATACAGTAATACCGGCTGGACACATTGATAGCAGTCCCAGCATTGGATACAGTAATACCGGCTGGACACATTGATAGCAGTCCCAGCATTGGATACAGTAATACCGGCTAGACACATTGATAGCAGTCTCAGCATTGGATACAGTAATACCGGCTGGACACATTGATAGCAGTCCCAGCATTGGATACAGTAATACCGGCTGGACACATTGATAGCAGTCTCAGAATTGGATACAGTAATACCGGCTAGACACATTGATAGCAGTCCCAGCATTGGATACAGTAATACCGGCTAGACACATTGATAGCAGTCTCAGAATTGGATACAGTAATACCGGCTGGACACATTGATAGCAGTCCCAGCATTGGATACAGTAATACCGGCTAGACACATTGATAGCAGTCTCAGCATTGGATACAGTAATACCGGCTGGACACATTGATAGCAGTCCCAGCATTGGATACAGTAATACCGGCTAGACACATTGATAGCAGTCTCAGCACTGGATACAATAATACCGGCTGGACACATTGATGTGAGTCCCAGCATTGGGTACAGTAATACCGGCTGGACACATTGATAGCAGTACCTGTACTAAATACACTCCCCACCCATACAACAGACCTTTATTGTTCAGAGCTGGTGCAGAACTGGCTGCCACGTATGGCGGTGGATCTTCCTCATCGGGGAGTGACAATTCAATTGGTGGAGTCGATTTAGCTAAAAACTCTTTCAGGTGAGGTCCTGCAGCTAGTCTTGCTGTAAATTCTTCTCTTTTTGTATTTTTTACGGCATTGGTGATACCAGAAGAAACATATCTACGACTCATCCGTAGGCTAGTGTGGTAAACAAAACTCAACCTTTTTAAGCCTTCCATGATATCTACATGAAAGAAAAAAATTATATATATTAGCTGTGGTTTCAATGGTAAAAGAAAAAAAAATGCAATGATGTGAAAAATAAAATCTTGCAGAATATCAATAAAATTTCTCAAAATTGTTTATAAAACAGTATATTTATATTTAACATATACACATTTGTTTATTAAGTGACATTATATGTGCAGGCTGGTGAGAAAGAATAAAACAGATACCTGGGGCTTATTCGCTAAATAGCTAAATGCATCCATCAAGTTCAGCCTACCTCACATTTGTTTTTTGCTGTTGATCCAAAAGAAGGCAAAAAAAACCAGTTTGAAGCACAATTTTGCAACAAGCTAGGAAAAAAAATTCCTTCTTGACTCAAGAATGGCAGTCAGATTTATCCTTGGATCAAGCAGTTATTACCCTACATTGAAAGATTTTATCCTGGAATATTCTGTTCTTGCAAGTATGCATCTAGTAGCCGTTTGAACATCTGTATGGACGCTGATAAAACCACTTTTTCAGGCAGAGAATTCCACATCCGGATTGTTCTTACAGTAAAAAAACCTTTCCTTTGCCTTAGACGAAATCTTCTTTCTACCAGTCTAAACGCATGGCCTCGTGTCCTATGTAAAGTCCGGTTTGTGAATAGATTTCCACACAATGGTTTGTACTGGCCCCCGAATATATTTGTATAATGTTATCATATCCCCTCTCAGGCGACGTTTTTCTAAACTAAATAGGTTTAAATTTGTTAACCTTTCTTCATAGCTGATATGTTCCATTCCTTTTATTAATTGTGAAGCCCGCCTCTGCACTTTTTCTAGTGCCATAATATCCTTCTTTAGAACAGGTGCCCAAAATTGCACAGCATATTCAATATGTGGTCTTACCAGTGATTTATAAAGAGGCAAAATTATATTCTTGTCCCGAGAATGAATGTCCTTTTTCATGCATGACAATACCTTACTGGCCTTGGCCACTGCTGATTGACATTGCACATTGTTGCATAGTTTGTTGTCTATAACAATTCCCAAGTCCTTTTCGTGTGTTGTTATCCCTAATTCGCTTCCATTAAGGGTATACGTTGCATGTGTATTCTTTACGCCGAAGTGCATAACTTTGCATTTTTCAACATTAAATTTCATCTGCCATGAGTGCCCAGTCCCCCAGTCTATCTAAATCCCTCTGCAACAAAGTAATATCTTGCTCACATTGTATTATTTTACAGAGTTTTGTGTCATCTGCAAACACTGAAACATGACTTTCAATGCTGTCTTCAAGATCATTTATAAACATGTTAAATATAGGGGTCCCAGAACAGACCCCTGAGGGACGCCACTTGCCACCTCTGTCCAGCTTGAAAATGTACCATTAATGACAACTCTTTGTACTCTATTTTTAAGCCAATGTTCTACCCAAGAACAAGCATTTTCATCTAGACCGATTTCCTTGAGTTTGAACACTAATCTGTTGTGTGGAACTGTATCAAATGCCTTGGCAAAATCCAAATAGATCACATCCACGGCAACACCCTGATCTATACTTCTACTTACTTCTTCGTAGAACGCAATCAAGTTAGTTTGACATGACCTGTGCTTCATAAAACCATGCTGATTTTTGCTGATAATCATGTTCTTCTCAAGGAATTCTTGAATATTAGCCCTTAATAATCTTTGGTAGAGGTTATTTCCTCTACCAGAAATTATGGAGAATTGACCAGGAAATCGCAAACATTTGGTAAAAGAAGCTGAGCTGGGATTAAAGTTGTGTTGACTTGTTTGAGCACAATTAAAGTATTTTGCCCTACAATTTGCAACTCTCAAACTGCGATAGCCATTGCAAAATCCAGGTCAAAGTAGCAGGATTGGCGAGGTCTTAAAATTTGTGTATACTGCCCTAAATGTGTGACTACAATTCAGAGTTTAGTGAATAGGCTCCTCTGCTACCCACCTGTAATGCCTTCCTCCCTGTGTAGCACGGGAACCAAAATATAGACCTGTGCACAAATGCGTTTGAGCTGGGATGAACAAATCCAATGCCCTTGAATCTGCGCCTGACCGAGTCGATCTGTCTGGGATTATGTGTGGAGTCTTATTGGTTGGATAATATGGATTGGTTAGTGCAGACACAGGTTTAAAGGCATTTAGTTCATTTGTTCCAGCTGAAATGCATTTGTGTACAAGTCTACAAAATAAACAATAGTAAAAACAAAAAAGGGAACATGATACAAAATACAGATTAAATGGACACTATAGTCACCAGTACAACTACAACGTATTGTATTTGTTCAGGTGAGTAGAATCATTCCCTTCAGGCTTTTTGCAGTAAACAAGATCTTTTCAGATAAAATTCAGTGTTTACATTACAGCCTAGGGCAGGCATACGCAACATTCGGCACTCCAGATGTTTTGGACTCCACCTCCCATGATGCTTTGCTAGCATTATAGGTGTAAGAGCATTATAGGGGGTGTAGTCCACAACATCTGCATTGCTGAAGGTTGCCTACCTCTGGCCTAGGGATATCTCCTGTGGCCACTCCTCAGATGGCTACTACAGGTGCTTCCTGGGGCAGTGCTGCACAGTGTGACTGACATTCAGTGCCTCCACCCTCTGCATGCAGACACTGAACTTTCCTCATAGAGATTCATTGATTCAATGTATCTCTATGAGGAGATGCTGATTGGCCAGGGCTGTGTTTGACTTGTGCTGGCTCTGCCCTTGATCTGCCTCCTTGACAGTCTCAGCCAATACTATGTCAAAGCATTGTTATTGGCTCCAGGGGTCAAGTCCTGGGGAAAAAAGTGTGGGAACTCACCCAAGATTCTCTCCCTCACCCCCCCCCCCAAAAAAATAAATGTATATAGTGCAGTGCGTGTATAATAAATGTAGTGATTTTGTAGTGAGTGCAGATTGTGTATAGTGTATGTAGTGAGTGCAGTGTGTGTGTTGGATGATTGTGTGTGTGTAATGTGTGTGTGTTGGGGGGGGGGAAGCATATTTTTTTAATTTATGTGGGTATAATTTTTTATTTTATTTCCCCCCTGCCTGCTTCTTACCTTGTCAGGGAGGGCGGAGATCGCCTGGTGGTCCGGTGGCATGGTGGAGAGAGCCAGCCATTGCACACGGGGGCCCAGCACACTGTGTTCCCTCTCCAGCTCAGTCTAGCTCTCATGAGACTCGCCTGCATGCTATGCGGAGCGTTGCCATGGTAACCCGTGGCAACGCTGTGACGGCCGCGGGTCTCGCGATTGTGAGCTGCAGCTGGAGAGGGGACACAGTGTGCTGGGCCCCCCATGTGCAGGTAGCAGGGCAGGTCCTGCAGGAATACTAGCAGGAACGGCGTTCCTGCTTTGGAAAAAGTGCAGGAACGCCGTTCCCATGCGTTACTGCAGGACTCGAGCCCTGATTGGCTCAGACAACCACTTCTGATTATGTCAGCCAAGCAGGCAGATCAGAGGCAGAGCAAGCAGCAGACTGGAATAAAATATTTTTCTATATTTAGGGGGACAGATGGTGGTTTTAACACTATAGGGTCAGGAATACAGGTTTGTGTTCCTGACCCTATAGGGTTCCCGTAAGTTACAGATAACACAAAAACATACATTTAAAATGTCAGAAGGCTACTTAAAATCACCCATTACAGCAAACAAATATGGTGATTCAGTTCCACCATATGGCCATAGTTCACAGTACCCCAGTATCAGTGGGTCCTAAACTATTCCAAAACATAGGAGACAAATTAAGTTCTAGTGCTAAACAAGCTAAATGGTATTTCAATAACATGTTGGAAAAGCATACATACATATACATTTTTATATATACATTTTTATATATATACACACACACACACATACATACATATACACACATACATATATACACACACAATTAATGTGATAAATTAAATTCAAGAAATGCAGTGTCAAAACTAAAGTGATAATGCTTTGATGTTTATACTCACAATGTACATCATATCTGCTCTATGAAAAATATAATTAAAGTGACATTACTATTCAAAACCTGCTCACATTCATGCTTACATGTGGTCACTTCCAAACCTTTTCAATTATATTTTTCACAGAGCAGATATAATTTGCATTGCGAGTATATACATATAAGCACTATCACTTTGTTTGGTTTTGACACTTTTTTAAATTGCGTTTATCACATTAGTTTTGCCATATATAAATTCCCAATGCTCTTACAACAGATGATTAAAATACCCTTTAGCTTATTTAGCACTATTTAATTTGTCTCCCAAGTTTGTAATCAGTGTAGGACCCACCGATACTGGGGTACTGTGACGTAGTGGTGGGCTCCACACAATATGACCGTATGGTGGAACGGAGTCCCCATAATTGTTTGCCGAGATAAGTGATTTTAAGTAGCCTTGTAAAATGTATGTAATGTGCACACTGTTTCTTATTGTATATAAAATAAACAATGTGATCAACATATCACACACCAAAAGAAAACTTCATTGGAGTTTAGTAAAGTTCTGTTTACTTTCATAGCTGACAAACACATACATAGCATTTCTTCTTTTTCTGTAGCTATCACCATGTTAAAAGACAAGAATAGAAAAACAACCCATTTCAAAGTGGATAAAGAGCACAGTGTGCAACACTGTATAATGCAAACTGCAAAGTGTGTTTACTGCTATTGGGCAGGGCATGAAAAGTGCTGCCCAGCACCCCATGGCAACAGGATGGAAACCAATTCATTTCTCCAGGAGGAATACAGAAAAGGGCATACATTTCTACAGTATATGAATGATATATACTACAGGATAGCAGGATTCATGTGCTGCCAAACTGTGTTTATTAATAAAAAATAAATAAACAACATGATGGTTCTAGCAATTTACTTATACATGAAAAGATTAATGGACCATATAGTGCCGTACTGCAAATCTATTTTATTTTAACCCAGTGGGTGCCAGTCAGCCCATTAAAGGGTTACAGAGTGCACTTTATTCCATTACAGAGATATTGAAGAGAGCTGAGATGCAGCATGGAATCCTTACCCAGGGTCAGAGAGATGCAGGATATGGAGCCAGACTGTCCCAGACTGCAGCTCAATGTCAGCTCAGTTGGAAGGGGAGCGACACAGCCAGCTGCATTGACGGGATAAAACCACAGCGCCACCTGCTGGCTGGATGTACAATACTTACAGTGAGCCGGAAATAAATATTGACACATTTAGAACAGTTACAATGTATCACAGAATGTTTACATTGTACATGAATCCTTATAAGGGGATGGACATACAGTGTATTATTGTACATCAATCATAAAGGGCTGGACACACTGTATAATTGTACAGAGCTGGACACACAGTGTATCATTGTACATGAATCATTGTACAGGGCTGGACACAGTGTATCATTGTACATGTATCAGTATACAGGGCTGGATACACAGTATATCATTGTACATGTATCAGTATACAGGGCTGGATACACAGTGTATCATTGTACATGAATCATTGTACAGGGCTGGACACAGTGTATCATTGTACATGTATCAGTATACAGGGCTGGATACACAGTGTATCATTGTACATGTATCAGTATACAGGGCTGGATACACAGTATATCATTGTACATGTATCAGTATACAGGGCTGGATACACAGTGTATCATTGTACATGTATCAGTATACAGGGCTGGATACACAGTGTATCATTGTACATGTTTCAGTATACAGGGCTGGATACACAGTGTATCATTGTACATGTTTCAGTATACAGGGCTGGATACACAGTGTATCATTGTACATGTATCAGTATACAGGGCTGGATACACAGTATATCATTGTACATGTATCAGTATACAGGGCTGGATACACAGTGTATCATTGTACATGTATCAGTATACAGGGCTGGATACACAGTATATCATTGTACATGTATCAGTATACAGGGCTGGATACACAGTGTATCATTGTACATGAATCAGTATACAGGGCTGGATACACAGTGTATCATTGTACATGTATCAGTATATAGGGCTGGATACACAGTATATCATTGTACATGTATCAGTATACAGGGCTGGATACACAGTGTATCATTGTATATGTATCAGTATATAGGGCTGGATACACAGTGTATCATTGTACATGTATCAGTATATAGGGCTGGACACACAGTGTATCATTGTACATGTATCAGTATATAGGGCTGGACACACAGTGTATCATTGTACATGAATCAGTATATAGGGCTGGATACACAGTGTATCATTGTATATGTATCAGTATATAGGGCTGGATACACAGTGTATCATTGTACAGGACAGTTCCCACACAGTGTACGACATGTAACTATTGCAGACTGTTTATTACACTGAGGTTTAACCTTCAGGCTGATTTAATGAAGCTGAATATGACACACACATAGTATGAAGCATCAGATATGTGAAATTAACCTCGCCACTTGTGCCTGGAGAGGACTACTTGCCAGCCTCTGGTCCCTGGGAGGTTTGGCCCTTTAAATACAGTAGTTGGGCATATTGTATGTTATTATGCTGCTGCTGCCCCTTTAAGAACCATCTGGGGACATACTGTGACTTTTGGGAACAATGCCCCTTTAAGACTTTGTCCCCAGTGTCCCTAGACTGTTAATATACTGTGTTCCTGGCTTTCTCCCACTTGGTTCAGTAAATGGGGCTTACTGAACCAGGAACCACACAGGCGGACCACCCAGAAGTGGAAGTGTGCAGGCAATTCACCTCTCAAGGTTGGGAGCCTGCTGTAGGTAAATTGCAGAACGCTGGGGGGCCGCCATTCAACAAATGAACACGTGGTGGTGGCCATCTTTAATTCAGCTGAATTTTTACCTTCGACAGTTAATTCATAAATGTCTGTGGGCGTCTCTCTTGCACGGGATAATTGCATAAAAGCAAAGTATGTCATTAAAAGTCAGTCTTGTTCCAGCATTAAGCTTTGGCTCATGTGTGGATTATTTGGCGATACCAGCGATATTTATTCCTGTGGATTACTTGGTGATTTTCTTTTATGGGAAGAAGGGAATGCTTGATGGTGATACAGTTTACTACCGTCACAGCCTCCAAACACGAATGAAGACAGGAAGGTAGATATAAATAAGATGGATATTTCTGGATTGATTAAAGGGACACTATGGTCACCTGAACAACTTTAGCTTAATGAAGCACAGCCTTCCTAAAATCTTCCAATCTTTGGTCATTAAGCCAGTCCCTGCAGAATCTACAAGGCAACATTTTGCAGTTTGTACCTTCTAGTTACCATACTGCAGATACTCCCGCCAGCACATACCTCTAGATGCTATTTCTCACGGTCTTTAACACAGGACCCTGTCATCATTTCTGAGATGCTCTTTTCTGCAGTTTACTGGCACTCTCAAGCTTGTTTTGGAGTCCAGACACTGCAGTTTTGGTAAATATTGTTATCAGTATTGTTAACAGCTTCAGTGCAGCTCACTGGGACTTGGCTATTTTTCCTTGAGCCCGGATACTGGTATATCGATACATTATTGACACTACTAATTTGTAGCTGCTGTTCCCACAGTGGCATTTCACTTTGTTAACAGGCAGTGTAACTGTATCACTTGAGGATTTCTTGCAACAGTCATTTGAACTAAAATTTATTTGTATAACCCCCTTTTAACTATTTAAATTAAAAGTGAAGTTTTAATTATCTTTCCTCTTTTGTGATCTCCCCGAGTCCAACCTATCCCAAGGTCACCGCTCTATAACGAGGCAACTACCACTCTGCAGGACACTCTATCATTTATCCTGTCCCTTCTCCTGTCTCCCTTCCTTATTGTTTAGTTTTATAGTGCATTTTGTTGCACTAGGGGTTAACCCCCGATCAGGAGTAAGATTATTGTACTATCTCCCTTCCCCTTGTTTTTTGTATTGTACAGCCATATCCCAAATGTTTCTGGTTTCTTCATAACTTGCAATGTAAAGATCATTTTTCTGGGTGATGACCTGGGGAGGCTGTTTCATTTATTGTTAAGATAAGTATTTATTTGCTTAGTATTCACTAAACACATTCATATTGTGGTGATACCTTTTTGTTTGCACCTTTATTTTATTTTGTTTATATATTTTGACTGATGAATACTAAAACCATCAATGTTGCCCAGGAGTAATGTTAGTTTTAGCTCAGGGCTTATATTGATTCTGTTTCTTTAAATGATCTGGTCTGTGTCTTGTTTAATAAACATTATAAATTAGTGTTGTTTGACACAGACATGTAGAGTCACTGAGTCTGATTGTTATACAATAAAGTAAATGCGGCAGTTTATCATCATAAGGGGACATAGAGCCCATTTTCCAAGACCTGTTTTCAAAGACATTTTGATAAGTTTTTACGACAGACTTTTCTTTCTTTCCCATTGTACATCTCTGTGGAATATGTTGGTGCTATACAATATAATTGTTATTGTAATTGCATAGGAGAATGTTCAGAGATGGAGGAATTCATCAGGTATAGCTTAGCATTCCGTCATGATCCACATGGCGGATGAAGAACAAGAAGGGCGCTAGCCATAGCTCTTCCAAACCGTATCAAAATTGCACATTTGAGAGGGGGTGGGCCTGACTGCCATGTTGGATAGATGTACTGTGTGAGAGCTCCTTACTTATCTTTTAACACTGAAGGCTTAACTGCCTTATTTTGTTCTCGTCACAAGAATGGTAGAGACTTACTTGATTCTCATTATGGCTGATCCAACTTAGAGTGACTGCCGACCTTATTTTTTTTCAGCAGTATGCACAGAGTCCTTTACTCTGTATAGTGCACACTATAGATAGGAGAGACGGATGATCTCACAGCCTGGAGAAATCTGAGCCAATGTGGCGACTTACTCGTTTCCCTTTTACCTCTTTCGATTTGTGGGGGTTATGCCGGTCACTATTCTATTACTTTCTCTCAAGAATCCCTAGGCATTGCCTACCCAAGGTGGTTGCCACCCACTTGCACATGGCAGAACACCAACTTCAACAGCAACATGCTGGTTCTGTGCTTCAGAAGGTGGTCTATGAACATTTCTCTTTGTGCATTCCACAAACTTTGCTCCCAGTTTTAGGTCCAGTGGAGTTATATTTTCTGTTTTATCTGCACAATCTATTTGCTTTCCTTATTCTCAGATGAGATTTATGCTAATTGTTGTTTATCTTTTTTATTTTCATTAATACAAAAAAGAGTGGCATTTATGTTTTTTACAGTCGTCTTTATGTAATGTGATTGTCAGCTTTTTCACCTGTACTCTGTATGCCTTGTCTATAATATTTTTTTTATTTTTTTTTAAATGCATTCAATAAAAAAAAAACTGACAAAAATGTTGACTTTGAAATGGTGTGTGTCAGTTCCTGATGGAATTCTTCCTGTGCTAATTGATGGCAATGGATAACTTGTGTTCAAGCAAAGAGAAGCGCAATATCAAAGTATTGCTACCCGGAGCTGACTTGTTCCTCAAAGGGAAAAGTAAAGAAAAGCCTTATCCTTAACCAGTGAAAACAAATTAGATATATTCTGAATATAAGGTGTAGTAATAATAAATGAGCACTAGATGGCAGTAAATCCAAAGGCTTTATAAATAAAAATATACATATTGTATGAAAGGAATAATAAAAAAAAAAAAAAAACCCAACTTATTATTTAATGGTTAATCTCCCTAAACAATCCATTTTGGCAAATTAAGCCTTGGCAGTAAAGACACCCGTATGTCTCCTAAGCCTGATTAGAAAAAAGAGCTGCAATAGGAGTTCCCTGTGATCCACCCCAGAAGGGGCTAAGTACATGGATGGTCAATGCAGGAATATTGGGGACAAGTGTAGTTTTGGTGAAGGCAAACAAGGGGGTACACATTACAATTCAGAATTCTGCAATGTCCCAACAGGCTGGAAAAAAGAGGTAGTGAAAAAATCCCCTCTCTCTCCTATAAATCTAGTGAGACAGGATAGAAAAAGGAAATTAAGATGTGTTAAATCATACTAAAATGCAATAATGTGAATAAGATGAAGGTTAGTGATAACAAGGACTTGGCATAATGCCCGATGCGCATTTCAATGCGCCAGATAGTCCACCCTGGCATTTATGTTTCTAAATGTACACTAAGTATAAGTTTCCCCTCTATATATAGGTCAAGTTCTCATATAGTCAAGTTTGGCAGTCTTATTATGTGTAGAGGTGTCATAGCATTAAAGGGACACTCCAAACCCCTAAAGCACCTTGCTTGCTGAAAACCCTTTTGTTTGAAGTGTGTCCTCTTCTCTTCCTGGTTTGGTTAGCGTATTTGTACTGAACTCAAGAGGTAGCAATTGCGCAGAGCACCTGACTTGCAAAGACTTCTCATTGAGCTGCATTGGGAATTCTGTGATTGGACAGCCACAGAAAGTCTGGGCGGGGTTAGAAGGGGAGGTTTTGCAAAGGCTGCAGACAGGAGATCTGCAGTTTTCACATGCTGTTTTTAGATATACCCTTGATGAAAAAAAAAAATAATGAAATGCATGCGTTTTCATTTATGGTATATCTACTAAACAGTGATTTTTATACATTTTGTGTTTGGGAAGTGGAGTGTATTTTTTGTATTAACCATCTCTCCTCACTGCTTCTTCCCTTTTTTTTTTTTTCTTTTTTTCCTCCTACCCTTACAGCCTTATTCATTCTATTTTTTGAAGAACCCTGTTTGTGTATGTGGATTTGTACAGAATTATGCTCATGGGAGGCTAAGACTGGTAAGGTTGAGGCTTGGAAGAGTTCAGTTACCAGGGTTAAAGTAACACTGTAGTGTTAGGAATACAAAGCGGAAATCCTAACAGTAAAGGAGTCCTCTGCTCCCCCACCCCTCGCTATAGACAGCCAATAGATGCAATGTAATCTTTGCAGTTTCTCTAAAATGTTTACATTGCAGGGTTAAGGGAACAGGGACACTGCACCCAGTCCACTTCAATGATATGATGTCTATAGTGTCCCTTTAACCCCTTAAGGACACGTGACATGTCATGATTCCCTTTTATTCCAGAAGTTTGGTCCTTCAGGGGTTAAACAGATTGCATTTGGTGTAGTTATGTTTTTTTAAGGTTCTCACGTGCAATCATGATAAGGACACTATAGGCACCAGAACAATATTAGCCTAATGAAGCAGTTTTTATGTATAATTAGTGCCCCTGCAGTCTCACTCCTCAATTCTCTGCCATTTAGGAGTTAAATCACTTTGTTTATACAGCGCTAGTCACACCTCCCTGCATTTGCCTTTTCGTAGCCTTGTTAAACACTTCCTGTAAAGAGAGATCTAATGTTTGAATTTCCTTTATTGCACAGTCTGTTAAATTTAGAATTGAATTTCTCCTGCTCTGTTAATAGCCTGCTAGACCCTACATGAGTCTCCTGTGTGTTAATAAAGTTCAATTTACAGAGCAGGAGATAAACACTTCTAAGTTAAACTCTGATTGAAAACTAATCAATTTTTTCCTCTGCAGGCTGTCAGTCACAGCAAGTGGAGGTGTGATGAGGGCTGCATAAACAGAAATAAAAGTGATTTAGCTCTTGAATAGCTGAGAATTAAGCAGTAAGACTACATGGACATGATCTATACACCAAAACTGCTTCATTAAGCTAAAGTTGTTTTGATGCCTATAGTGTCCCTTTAAAGGAGCACTATAGTGTTAGGAATACAAAATGTATTCCTAATGCTATAGAGCCCTAGTCACCCAAACGGTGACTAGGGCCTCATTCCGCAGCGAAAAAATGGTTAATTAACCATTTATTTGCTTACCTTAATCCAGCGCCAGGCTCCCTAAGTGCTGGTGACCTCTCCTTCTTCATCAACGTCAGCTCCCGAGTGGAGCCGAATTCTTATGTGTGACCAGAGGCGTGCGCGCATTCAAACCTGCCCATAGGAAAGCATTACTCAATACTTTCCTATAGGGGTTTTATTTGAAGCTGGAGGTCCATGAGGACATCCAGCGTCAAATAAGTGCGATTTACTCCGTGTAAATGGCGCAAGCGGCCTCTAGTGGCTGTCAGGTAGCCACTAGAGGCTGTATTAACCCTGCAGTGTAAACATAGCAATTTCTCTGAAACTGCTAGGTTTTCAGCTGCAGGGTTAAAACTAGAGGGACCTGGCACCCAGACCACTTCATTGAGCTGAATTGGTCTGGGTGCCTATAGTGGTCCTTTAAGTTATGTTTAATCCTCACACCCATTTTCCTTTTGTGTTTACTTTGTCAAAGTAAAAGTTTATCGTCTTTCCATTATGCAATTTTGAGCCTGAGTTATTCTTTATGTAACTATATATAGTGAAATGCAAGAGAGAGAGTTTTCTAGTGAATTGTGGCACCTTTATGTGTCCTTTCTTCTCGGTGGGAGGATGTCACACACATCCTGTCAATTTTTAACACTGTTGTGTTTTGGGTTGCGTTTTCTTTGTTTAGTAATAATTTTTTATATTGTCATTTGTATCACCCAAATATGTGCTTTGTCCATAACTGTGAGAACTGGCAAAATAGCGCCATTTTTTAGACATTTCTGAACCCAATGAACGGATGTTGCACCTGGAAGCCGTGTTAACAAATAAAATAACAGAATCAAAATATCATTTGCAATGCGATCATTTATTAGCTGTGGTACACAATGCACAGACAGTACATTTGGGTTTGAAGCCTTGCAGCAGTAATTTGATTGTTTCCTCAGGTAATTTCCATGGCAATAGAAGCAGCAGATAAAGGATTCTTGGTATTAAGGTTAGTAATGTATATCAGGATGCTGCACATTGGCATAGCCCTAAAAGAGAGAAAAACACATCACTGAATGGTCTTTTCAAAGCAGCATTACATCACAAACCCAGACTTGATAGTGACCCTATTTTAGATATGAGACTTCCAGTTCTGCCGCCATCTTAATTGGCCACATTCCATTTCAGCTCCCAGCGTGGAATTCCAATCCATCCACATTTGACGCTAATCTTATCACAACCACAGTGTAGTCACCTCCTACAGCTCCCCCATCAGGCTATATATCTAAGGAGCCCATACAAGCTCTATTATTACTATTTATAAAGCACCAACAAATTCCGTAGCACTGTACAATGCATGGTCTTGACAGACAAGTATTTGCAACACGACAAGCTGGATGCACAGGAACAGAGGGTGTTGAGGGCCCTGCTCAAATGAGCTTACATTCTAGAGGCAGTGGGCTATAGTGACACAAGAGGTAAGGGTATGATGTGGTTCATTGTGTTACAGGAAGAAGTAGGTTACTAGAAAAGTTTTATAATGAAGGGTTAGTTAATTGGATGACACGGTTGCAAGAGAGGATGCATGTTGGGCTCCCAGGGTGCAGTGGGGAAGCTTTTAACAGTTTAATTGATATGCTTTCCTAAAGAAGTGAGTTTTTACCGATCTTTTGAAGGCAACTCACTGGAAGAGAGGTCTGTGGTGTAGGCCGCAAATTCCAGCAAAGGTGCCACAGAAAGCATAAAGGCAGTGGATACCCATTAAAGGGCAGAATCCTCAGATTCCCTTACATACACCTCGCACAGTAGAGCATCACAGTGGTGGAGCGTATCTCGTGATGTAAACCGCGTCAGGTACCACAACACACCTCTATCATCTATCTGATCTATCAGTGGTCCATCTCACAATCCACAACCTATTTGTCTTGTTTTCTGACTCTTTGAAATCTCTAACAGGTTATCCTCGTAATACAGCAACAAGACCAAGCCGCTCTAAGTACATCCTGCTCCAACACAGTTTATATGCTCTTAACTGCCTTCTGCATTCCTAGAACAAGGTGCACAAGCTGGATTACTTGTACATACTAACTCAAGGAACCACACCAATCTCATACACATCTCATGTTACTCTTCCTCTAAATCCTCCTTCAATACTGCCCTCTGGAATGCATGCTCTGTTTGCAATATTACAAAATCCACTGCTGTCCACGACCTCTTCATCTCTCATTCTCTAGATTTACTAGCCTTAACAGAAACATGGCTCTCCCCTTCTTACACTGCTACCCCTGCATCTTTATCCTTTGGTGGTTTTTAACTTATCCACAACCCAAGACACTCTGAATGTAAAAGGGTGGTGTAGGGTTTCTCCTCTCACCTCACTGCTCCTTCAAACCTCTACCACAACCCCTTCCCTCTCTTTCCCATCATTCAAAATTCATTCAATCCGCCTTTTTAAACCCTTCTCTGCTAACATTGCTGTTATATATTGCCCCCCTGGTTTCCCTCTAACCTTCCTTGATGACTTTGCTGCCTGGCTACCCTATTTCCTCTCTTCTAATATTCCGTCACTAATTCTTGTGGACCTCAATATTCCCATTAACCCACCTTTGACCTCTACAGCCTTTAAACTACTTTCAATTACTTCCTCCCTTGGGCTATCACAGTGGGCTAATTCTCCCACCAATGTAGCTAGCAATACCCTCAACCTCATTTTCTCTGATGCATGTAGAGTATATAATATCCGCAACACTCCATTTCCTCTGTCTGATCACCACCTCTTATTGTTTGCTCTCGAGTACCCCCTCACCCAACAACCTCAGTCTAACCCCCCTCAACTCAGGAGGAACCTTAATTCTATTTACCTCCAGCTGTCAGTTGATATTGATTCACAACTGCTATCCATCCATTTCCTCTCCTGTCCCGCAATGGCCTTCTCAACATATAACACTACCCTCACCTATGCCTTGTACGCTGCAGCCCCGCTCTAAGCATGCACCTCGAGGAGGACACGCCCCCAACCGTCGCATACTAAATTAACACGCTACCTGCAAATATGCTCCCGTTGTGCTGAACACTCCTGGAGGATGTCTAGCACCCAGTCAGACTTTCTCCATTATAGATTCATATTGTGTTCATACAGCGCAATCCTTGCCCTTGCCAAACAGTCATACTTTTCCTCTCTCATTAGTTTATGCTCCCGCAAACCCAGGCGTCTATTTAACACCTTTAATTCTTTTCTTTGGCCACCCCTCAAACTAACCGTACAGCCGAGAGCTTTGCATGTTATTTTACCGACAACATTGAACAGCTTAGGAAATAATTCTCCCCACCCTGCCTTCCTGTTTCTCAACCACACATAGATCATGCCTTTCCTATCCACCAGACTTTCTCCCCGGCTACTAAACAAGAGGTGGCTGCGTTTCTCGTTTCCTCTCACCCCACTACTTGCCCGCTCGATCCTATCCCATCTCACCTTATCAGATCTCTCTACCCTTGTCTTGCACCTTCCTTAACACACATCTTCAACTGCTCTCTCTCTTCTGGCATTGTCCCTACTGACCTTAAACATGCCACTGTAGTACCTATCCTGAAATAAACATCTCTTGACCCGTCCTCCCCCTCTAACTATTGTCTCATATACCTGCTCCCTTTCTCCTCAAAGCTTCTGGAAAGACTTGGCTTTACCCCTTACTTCCTCCATTCCAACATCTCTATTTGACCCTCTTCGATCTGGCTTCCGCCCTCTCCACTCTACTGAGATTGCTCTTATCAAAGTTACTAAAAACCTAATCGCAGTTAAATCCAAAGGCCACTACTCCATATTAATGCTTCTTGACCTCTCTGCTGCCTTTGACATCATTGATCATGCTCTACTTTTTCAAACTCTTCAATCAATCGGTCTGTGTGACTCTGTCCTCTCGTGGTTTTCCTCTTATCTCTCCCAACACTCACTCAGCGTCTACTTTTATAATGATACCTCCTCCCCTTGTCCTGTCTCATTTGGAGTCCCCCAAGGCTCTGTCCTTGGTCCCCTTCTATTTTCTCTTTATACCGCCTCTCTTGGCAAACTTATTACCTCTTTTGGATTCCACTACCACCTGTATGCTGATGACACCCAGATATATCTCTTCTCCCCAGACCTCTCCCCTGCCATCCTGCAACATGTCTGTAATGTTCACTAGGGAACCCTAACACGCAGACAGGACAGAGTAGAGATAATTGCAATACCGATCCTTAGAATGGTCGGGTTATGCAAAAAGGGATAGTCAAAACACGAGCCAAGGTCAAGGGAAACAGAGAGATGGAATAACGAGAGTCAAAGCCAAATATCAGTAGCCAGGAAATCTAAATAACAAGTGCAACGCTCAATGGTAAACCAAAGACCTTCCAGGACTTTTCGCGGGCGGCTCCCTTCCTATGGAATAGCCTGCCTACCACCATTAGACTCTCCCCTAGTCTTCAATCATTTAAGAAGTGCCTTAAAACCCATCTCTTTAGGAAAGCTTATGGCCTCCAAGAGTAACTTCTACCTTACATACCTGTCTCTTGCTCTCTCCTAAAGGGCAGCACTCTACTCTCTCCTCCAGCTCTGCTTCACTCCCACCTTATTTGATTGCTACCTCCTGTCCTGTTTTGTTTTACACCCCACCTCCGATAGAATTTAAGCTCGTTTGAGCAGGGTCTTCTTCAACCTATTGTCCTATTTATAGTTAAATCCCCCTCTCATAATATTGTAAAGCGCTACAGAATCTGTTGGCGCTATATAAATGGCGAAAATAATAATAAATACTTTAGTTATCTGTGACTTGTTTTCAAGCTCTTTCAATCTACGTTGCATAGCCCTCACGGTGGCGAGGACAGTACACAAACAGACCACCAAGCACTATATTGGATCCAATCACAACACTGGTTTTCAGACCGACACTTGGAATCATTTCTAGAGCAATCCAACTCATTGCCGGCCCTCCTCCTGTCATTTATATCATCAATGTAATTTCAGACATTTTAGTGTTCTATTGCAGTAATCTGTCATGGATTCAATAAGCTTTCTACACTTATTAGGTTGATCTATAATCAGGGCCAAACTGGGAAAAAGCATTCAGCCCTGGCATTGCCTTTGTAAGTCACCAGCCTCTAGTGTCCCCGAAAAGTGGAATACCAGAGGATCGTGTTGTGCATACATTTAGAGGTTACCTCTGGTGTTGTATGATTTTGGAGGCTGCTTGCGGGATTGCATGTGTATATAGGGTGATGTTTATGGTGTAGGGTATGTGTAAAAGGGTCTGTTTGTGTGACTAGGGGTTGTAGTGTGTGTGTGTATCTATGGGGTTGTAGAGATTGTGTGTGTGTGTGTGTGTGTGTGTGTGTGTGGCTGTCATTGTAGAGAGTGTTTATGTGGCAGGAGGGGCTCTACAGTGTGTGTAACCAAGGAGTGCAGTGCACCTAGGGTCTGTAGCGTTTGTAGTGTTTATAGGGGCTGCAGTGTGTGTGTAAGGGGTGTAATTTGTGTATATATACAGGGGTTTTAGTTTGCATAGGGCATATAGTGTGTGTGCATAGAGTATAGTTTGTGTATAGGGGTATAGAGTGTGTGTATATGGGGTGTAGTATATGTATAGAGATGTAGTGTATGTATATCGGGTGTAGTATGTGTATACAGATGTAGTGTGTGTATATGGGGTGTAGTGTGTGTGTGTGTATAGAGATGTAGTGTGTGTATATGGGATGTAATGTATGTATATGAGGGCTGTAGTGTTGCTCAGATAACTCTTCAAAAAACACAAATAACAAACTGTATATTTATTTTTTCTATTATTTCTTAAACTACTTTGTTTTAAATCCTGTTTACACGGAATTGTGCTGAGAGCCCTTATAGTACTGCCAAATAACCGCTACCTTCAGCGATAAACGATAAATCCTAAATAAGCTGGGTGCTGGCAATGAGGGGGTTCAACAGAACAGACAAAGAATTACGGTTTTTCACCTTTTCAACAACAACTTTTCTGCTGTTTAGCCACATAGATTTCACACTGTTTGATTGAGTTATTTGACGACTATAATTTGATGTAAATGGATGCGATGAAATGTATACCTAATAGAAAATAAAAGATATATATATATATATATATATACGTACAGAATGACATGTAACTTCTGGAGTGTATTGTTCACGGTGGTCTTTATAATATTGGTTTGTTGAAACGGGTGTAGGTTCAGGCAGTATTTGCTTCATGTCACCTGGAATAAAATTCATTCAATAGATTAACACCTCCAGTCAAAGTTAGTTTTACAAATAATTACAGAGCTTAGAAAGCGTTTCGTTTAGCTACATTAGTTTAATGCAGTTGGCACAAATAAAAGTTAGCTGACGAGTGACATTTGTGAGAACAATGACGATAAAACCCAATTAAGGGAAAGAATTTGGTACAGTATATAGACACAGTATAGGGATACTAAATACAAGTTAGTAGCAGTTTATCGGGTAAATCCAATGTATCCAGTGTTTCAGGAGGATTTATTAAATGTATGCCTATTAGACTAGGATTTAGGATTACTTCAGGCAGTTAAAACGGAATAATTTATAGGGAAATTCGAACGATAGGAGGGGTGATACAAGAAAAAAAAAAGGTAGGGACCTCACATGACGCTCTCTAAAATGTCACATAACTACCGCTATAACCTCACATGACTATCTCTAAAATGTCACATGACTACCTCTATAACCTCACATGACTCTCTCTAAAATGTCACATGACTACCTCTATAACCTCACATGACTCTCTCTAAAATGTCACATGACTACCTCTATACCATCACATAACTACCTCTATAATGCCACATAACTGGCAAGAGGCATGTGACGACGATTGCTATAATTTGATGAATCTTACTAATATTTGACATTTTGGTTACATCGGTCTAAAATGTGCAATTCTGTTTTAAAGCTGCACGATTTCTGTTTGTTTGAATAAACTCCTTAGCAAAGCCTTGATCAGGAATCTGCACATTGTGGTTACTCTCATCACATTTCCACCAATATGTTTCTATATCATTCCATCCAATATTACTTTTCTCTACACTTTGAATAGAATATATCCCAGCATGCATGCAATTGCCTCTAAACGTGCTTTTTTTTAAAAATAACAAACAAACCCCCCCCTTTTTTTAAAAAATTTTTTTTTAATAAAGGCTTTAAACTATATATGCATGTTTTGTTGAGTATATATCAAGTTTTATTGATAAACTTAGCCTGAAAATCACTTAGACTTCATTTGGAGTTCCCATTTAGTAAGTAACGCTGTCAGTAACTCAATAATTGTCAGATTTGTATATGGACCACATACTTACAGCTTGCTGAGAGGTCAAGGTAGTTTCTCACATTTATATCAATAATGTTTTCAATAAGTGAATGTGCCTAAAACGAGTCAAAAACAGCAAATACGAACTTTACTACTATATTAAATGCACTCTTCTATGATTGCATGTATGGTAAAAAAATGTATCTATTTCATTTTAACTAAATCAAGGAAGTAACTGACGTAGGAGCGTGTAAAACATTTTTATACAGTTTTTTTTTATTCAGTAAAACAAGTACAACAAAGTGATTGTGTGAAACAAATATACTTTTGGTCACTTGTTAGTTATTATTTTTTTTTTTTTACCACAGTATATTTGTGTTTGGAGTTAATAAAGAACTAGTTGAGATTACACCGAACGGATAGTTCTCAAATCCAGAAAGATGCTATAGCAAGGAATTTAGAAAAATTAGCACTCTGAAGGCGAAATAGCACTAACTGCTGAATAAAACTGAAAAATCCTCTATAACGTATGTGTCGCGCAAGATAGGACACCTCATACGTGTTCCCTTATTTTTATTTTGTTCCGTCTGATATCCCCCGGCATTTGAATGGAATCACTACCAGATACCGTGTTTTCCCAAAAATACACCCTACCCCGAAAATAAGCCCTAGCTGGATTATCGGGGTGGGCTGCAATATAAGCCCTACCCCAAAAATAAGACCTAGGCAGGGCCGGCGGCTGCCGGCCCTTTAAATGCCTCAGCCGCCTGAGCGCTCTATAGAGAGCACTCAGACGGCTGCCGCACTGCCTCACCTCCCCTTCCCTGTAGCGTGGCCGAGCTCCTCTCCGGTCCGCGACCCGCCCGGACTGACAGGAAGTGCACACTGGGTGTGTACTTCCTATCAGTCCGGCCGGGTCGCAGACCGGAGAGGAGCTCGGCCACGCTACAGGGGAGGTGAGGAGAAGATTGGAGGGGTGGGGGGAGTATTACAGGGAGGGAGGGGGGAGAATATTACAGGGAGGGAGGGGGGGGGAGAATACAGGGAGTGGGAGGGGGGAGAGTATTACAGGGAGGGAGGGGGGGTTAATATTGAGGGAGGGGGGGGAGAGTACACAGGGAGGAAGGGAGGGAGATATTACAGGGAGGGATGGGGAGAGTATTACAGGGAGGGAGGGAAGGAGAATATTACAGGGAGGGAGGGGGGGAGAGTATTACAGGGAGGGAGGGAGGGGAGAATATTACAGGGAGGGAGGGGGGAGAGGGAGGGGAGAATATTACAGGGAGGGGGGGAGAATATTACAGGGAGGGAGGGAGGGGAGAATATTACAGGGAGGAAGGGGGGAGAGTATTACAGGGAGGGGGAGGTGAGGGTCTCTGGGAGGGTTACACAGCGCGGACACCGGCTGACAGACTGGCTCTAAGCCCTACTCTGAAAATAAGCCCTAGTGTGTTTTTTGTGACTAAAATTAATATAAGACCCGGTCTTATTTTCGGAGAAACACGGTAATTGTTCTCTTGTGTTCAGTTACCGAACAGACTATGTGTGGTCCCCCTTGTTAACATCTCTATAAATTCTTTATAGAATATTAATTTAATTGTATTAAGTTGGTCTACGTCCTACACCACTTCACCTTGTGACACAATCTTTTTAATGAAAATATTAAATGTTACGTTCTAAAAATCATAAACTTTACAGAGCGGTTTCTCTTTATTATATATTTTCATGTATGTTTTTCTATCTTTCATAGGGGTTGGAGATTTATTCACTATCGGGGTTGGAGATTTATTCACTATCGTGGGTTAGTCACTAAATAGATAAGTCAAAGTGAATTTCAAATTTAGGGCAAAAATAACCTACTTAAAATTTCTCCAGTACAGCTATTTTGGTCTAAAATTTTAAATTAATTATGAATTCCCACGTTAGCAAATAGCCCTGCCCATGACTAAGGTACAGATTACAATGTGCTCTACCCATACCAATTTGTACCAGCAATGGGTGACTATGATTGGCCGAGAGTGCACAGCTGATTCTCTCCAATCACTGCCACTCAATAGTGCTTGGGCTAATGAAGAAGCAGTGACTCGAGAAGCAGAGGGTCTGGACTGCGTGGTGCCTGGAGACCCTCATTCAATGTTACACGTCCAAGAACAGTTTAGCACTGAATGGAGGGATGGTGCCATGGGACTCCAGGTACTATAACCACTTCAATTAAATAAAGTTGTTGCAGTGCAAGATTTAGCAATTGGTATCAAAATCTAGTTCATTCCAGGCACACATTGCATTTTAAAAGGAGAATAAGAAACATTATTTTAATCTCTCCTCTCCTCCACTCCATCCTCTCCCTCTCTTCTAATTTCCCCTCCTCCCTCTACGCGCTCTCTATGATGACTGACAGGGGCAAACAGTGGAGTTTGTAACAATGATTGATGGGCAGCCAAGATAGAGGTTCCAGAGTAGAGGTACATTAAGAATTACAGATTTTTTACTTTTTATTTTTCCACTTTAAAAAAATATGGAGAAAAATGGAAAAAGTAAATATAATATAAAAGTAAATATATACTTACTGTATCGCATGAACATTTGTCGGTTATATAATCCAGAGATATTTTCACAATACTAGATAAATTTAAAGAAAACACAAAAAATTAAAAAAGCCACCTGAGTCATATCAGTAGATGCCAAAGAAATGCCTAACTCTTTGAAGGTCATATGTAGTAATTAGACAGATTTAGCACATCGTTATCCACAGTTCATGGGGTGTCAAAACATTGTTATGTGGAAATAAAGGATTCAGGATAACAGGCTTATTCTTAACGAGGAGAAGGCACCAACTCGGTACTTTATAAACAGCGTTAAGGAAGGCAAGTGAAAGATACTCGAGGGAGGAAGGAAATGGAATTAGAGGAGTAGAGAAAGAAAAGTAGAGTCAAGAGGGCACAAGGTTGAAGTGCAGAGGGCTTGCTAAATTATTGGTACTCCTGCAATATATTTCAAAGTGTTCTGAAATATGATGGTTACATTCCATCATTTACTTAGTATTTATTATTAAAATTGATCTAGAAAGTGACAGTTTTTGTTACAGGGAATTTCACCAGTTTTCACAGAAATCTCCATTACAGAAGACCATCAAATTGAGAAAAAAATAAAAAAACAACACTCTCCTGTCGGGAAAATGGTCGAAAACGGATCCATTGCATCTTTTTTTGCAGTCCATCTTTTTGCCAGTTAGGGTGCAAAAGAAGAAACAAATAAAAAAAAAATCCCAACAAATCTAATAAATTGCACCAACAATTAGACATTAAAGTGTCGGCAACATTCTAATGCATCTTCCTTACTGTTATTATACTGTCCAAAGACAAACATGGCAGCATGGAAGTAAATTGTCCACTTGGAGGAAAAAAGCAAAAAGTGGCAATTTATTCATAAACTCTTTGCCTCTTGAAGAAGCAGTTTCACCTCTGTCACAGCCAGAGGAACATTTCTCCGTGGAAACCAATGGATATGCTGCTTTCGAACAAGAATTCAGATATCTTACTCTCAAGGTGTCACGATAACTGTGCCGGCAGCTCTGATAGTCTCTGCAATTGAGCTTGGATCCGTTTGAATTATGGTGATCCACAGGGTACTTCTAAACTTGAGAAACGTATCCCTAGAAAGTTTGCTCACAAACATTTTGAGCTTGTTCAATTCATTAAATAGCTCAAATCTGGTTACTTTTTTTTTAATAGTAAATTGAAGTCTAATCAAGATTACCTTACTGCATTAAGCTTAAGTCCAATGCCATAATTGATTGAAAGGGAGGCATCCACCTCAAGGTTCTATAAGATAAAATGAAGTAATATTAATTTCTATACACACATATGTAATAGGCTTATTTAGAATGTACTGTTTTTATAAATAACGTAATTATTATTTCATATGCAATGATTTATTAACTTTTATTCACTTCCATTTACACAAACTGCCTTATCCCATGTGCAAAATTTTCTGTTCAATATTCCTGTTTGTTGCAAATTGAAAATTGAATTGCAGGAGTTTGGGGTACAATATCTGCTTTGGAAATCATTAGTAAAAAAAAATAAAATACTTTTACTGAATAAAAATTAGAAACAGACTACAAAAATTAATAAAATAAAAGATCCACAGTGAAAGCATAATATAGAACATTTTCAAGTATACCGTTTTCAGAGGAGTCTCTGGGTTGCGTGCACCCAAGGCTAAGCAAAATGTTATCCTGGTCTTTGCAAAAACACAACAGTAAGGGGGATAGACAGTGGATCACAACAAACTCGAGGTATAAAGAATTAGAAAAGAAGGGTCTGCTAATCGGACGTAACCATGAGATTAAATACAGACAACATATACCAGCCAGCTGTATACCTGAGGTGTCCAAAGAAACACTGAGGTGTTTTTAACCCTTTGAGGATCAAACCTCTGGAATAAAAGGGAATCCTGACATTTCACACATGTCATGTGTCCTTAAGGGGTTAAAGGAACACTCCAAGTACCATGACCACTACAGCACACTGCCAGGAGTGCCATTTTAGAATGGTTTGACTTCTTACCTGGGTGCCTTCTCCTTGCCTCCACTACATACTTCAATAGAGTCGGACGCTCTCTGTTTGAGCTATGTCTTGAAGGGCTTTAACAGGAGAGATAAATTAATCTTCTAAGCAGGAGCCTCTTGCTCTCCTGATCACTGAGAGGAGGTAGGGAGTGTGCAGTAGTGGTTATGGCGCTTGGTTGGTTCCTTTCAATGAAAACGTTATTGTTAGGAATAAAAAGATGTATTCCAAACACTAAAAGGGTTCCACTCACATCACCATCATCAAATAAAAGGTTAAAAAACCCTTTAAACACTTACCCAATTCCAGGACCGATGTCCCTCGGCATTGGACTGGGCTCCTCATCCGCATGCGCATTAAGCCTTCCCCATAGGATAGCCTAGACTCAATGTTTTCCTATGCGGTTTTAGAAAATGCTGGAAGTCTTCATGAAAACAGCATGGACGTCCAGTGTTGTTTCATGGACTCGAACTCTGTGAAAGGTCATGAAGAGTCTCTAGTTGCTGTCTGGGAGACAGCCACGAGAGGCCATCTTAACCCTGCAATGTTTCTTCGAAAGTGCAATGTTTGCAGCTGCAGGGCTAAGCGGACAGGGAAGTGCACCCACACCACTCCTGTTAATGTGCGTTGTGGAGAGTAACGCGGGATTCACATCAAATGCCCCCATTTTCTGTCAGTCCCATGTAGTTGGTTAAGAAGTGATTAGGTATTTCCCATTAGTATATATTTCCCCAAAGTGATTAGGCTCACATTTCATTTTCCTCTCCATACTGAGAGATAACCGATGTGTATGCCATAACTCATGTTTATGTGTATATTAATGATCCCACTGGTACTTACCACTGTTGCAGTCAGGACATGTCCAAAAATGGGACACACTCCTTGGACATCTACACCTAACTGAACTTTTACCCCAGTTTCTAGAATTGTACATTGTCCAGTGGCAATAGAAAATGTCAAATCCAGATAAGATGATAAAGGCTATGGGAAAAAAAGAAACATCATGAATCATTTGAGTCTTAAATAAATAAACCTGTAACTGAATGTCCGATTTTAATAACATTATGATCTACAGAGAACGTTTACTTTTCATACTGCAATCTTTGCATCAAACTTAATTTGCGTTGAAATCCAAAGCTGGCCCTGCGTCTACCAGTACGTCAGTTCATTGTTCTTCATATTAGATCAGGTTTATTTCACAGACTTGTTTTTATTTTTAATTTTTACTGCTCTCCAGTCTGTCATCTTTATTTTATTTATTTTTTTATACTGCTAGATAGTAATATAAGGAGAATTAATGATTCAGGGGCCAGTTATCCCCCCATCTCCCTAAAACCTGCTAAACAGCTTTACTTACCTCTGTAAACAGAGGGGCGAATTGGGATGCTTCGATCGATATCTGCAGAACAAAGAACAAGTTAATTCTGTACAAAATGCAGAATTTCTATAGAACCTTTTTGGTTTTTTTTTTAATTATGTGAAACAAGTCTATAATATTGATTCAATCTAATGCCAGAAGGTCTTAGATAAAAAAAGAAAAAACTTACAAATTCATTTTTTGGGCTTAAATTTTGAAATTACCTTTAAATTTCCAATGATTCACACTTTGGTGCAGAGATTGTAATTTCTGTTATAGGTAGAGGTTTGGGACACACCTATTACCCCACATATACATTTAGAGATATGCAGAGACAGGGTGCCCAGTGGCTGTTGTAGGGCCTGACTAACTCAAAAACTGCAGTTTGTGAAAAGAATACATCATAATAATAACTAGCATTTATATAGCCCCTTTCTCCGAGTGGGACTCAAAGCGCTTTTCAGCACACGCTCTCAGAATTAACCAAATCGGCAGCTGAATAGTAACAGATGTTATGATTACCCAATTGACGGTACTCATTTTATCAACCTCGGAAGGATGAAGGGCTAAGTTTACCCTGCTGGGATTTGAACCAGTGACCTTGCATTTCTGAACAGGATCAGCAGTCAGGGGATTTTCCTCACTGGCGATCACAAAGGGGAGTTTTGTATCTCCCTGGGTAGAATGTAACACTGGGTACACAGTGTTACAAGGCTGGAGAGGCCTCCCAAATGACCTGCAGCAATCATTTTAATAAAATATCTGTCTGTTGGTCAGTGGACCCATGTGCTGCCTGTATCAGTACTGTGCAGGGAGCAGATTCACACACAGACAACATCATCGCAGGTCCACAGGTCCAAATCTCGTCCTCCCCCAGCTCTTACCTTTGTCACAGAATCTTGGGATTCTGTGCAGAGAGCCACATGCAGGTTAGAGGGAGGGAAAGGACACATCATTGCCCACTAGTGTGCTTCCATTTGGTTAAGCAAATACTCCACACTGTGTATATTGTAATGGTGGGTGTGCTGCTTCTCCATTTGTGTGCATGTACATACGGTCTTGTTTTTATAGGTGTTTTGTTTTAATGTGTGTCTTACATGTTGTACTCTATGTGTACTCGAAATGCTTGAGTATGTTTGTCTGAGCCTGTCTACTCACTCACAGATACGATAACATAGAAACATTTACCAGCCAAACATAAAACTTACAAACCGAAATCCAACTCTGTATAAATACATGCACAGAATTATCCCTCCTCCTCTGCACCAATCCACCCTCCCAGTAATAATGGCAGCTGGCTACAATAGCAGGAGCTGCTTAAAAGAAAATAAAAAAATACTTACAAACATAAAAATGAACGGCCAGCCAACCTCGTTGGCTTTGGGCATCAGATATTGTGCCAATATCATTCTATATTACTGAGCCGGGTATGGAGGATACAGGATGGCTCTTGTATTGAAACACTTTGTAATGTTATATTATATTATATACATATTATACATTATATTATATATATTATATACATTTTATATATTCTATATATATATTATATACATTTTATACATTATATTATGTATTATATTATATATATATATATATTATATACATTATATTATGTATTATATTATATACATATTATACATTATATTATATACATGTTATACATTATATTATATATTATATTATATATATTATATATATATTATATTATATACATATTATACATTATATATTATATACATATTATACATTATATTATATTTTATATTATTTACATAGTATACATTATATTACATTATATATATTATTTACATATTATACATTATATATTATATACATATTGTTTATGCGCTTCAGAAGACATCTTCTATAATATAAGACACATTGTGTAAACTAAATGATCAAATCCAATGTATACTTACTGTTCTGGACCCCAATACATTGAGTACCATCCAAGTAAGAGTTTGTTCTGTAACACAATATGAAGACCAATGTCCGGGTGATGGAGGAGTCGGGGGATAACTGCCGAAGTCGAATGATTTCTCTGCACCTTCTTCAATAAACTAGAACAAAGTGCGAATGACATTCATTTCCCATTAGGAATGACTAAGGAATTACAGAAATGTATCTTTACACATAGTAATTGTTAAAAAAACAAATAACAAGAGCCTGTAAATGTATAAAATAGCAACTTGTAAATGTATAAAATAGCAACCTGTAAATGTATAAAATAAAATAAATGCCTAGTGAATGTACGATTTTCCCATAATCAGGAGATACCTATATACCGGGCACCTGGGGCTGGGCTGACAGCTCTGTCCCAACAATAATCAGGCTCCTGTAATCCCGGGGCCCCCACGGGAGAAGGGGGCGCCGGGATTTAAAAAAAGCAAAAAATTAAATACATTTTGCGGCGGGGGCGGAGCTTAGTGTGCGGCGGGGGCCCTGGTAACTGCAGCATGGGAAGCAGGAGCTCCAAGCAGGAGGTAAGAAGGAGGTCAGTGTGTCTGTGTGTGTGTGACTGCCTGTGTGTGTGTGACTGCCTGTGTGTGTGTGTGTGTGTGACTGTCTGCCTGTGAGTGTGTGACTGTCTGCCTGTGAGTGTGTGACTGTCTGCCTGTGTGTTTGTGTGTGTGTGACTGTCTGCCTATGTGTGTGTGTGTGATTGTCTGTCTGCCTGTGAGTGTGTGACTGTCTGCCTGTGTGTGTGTGTGTGTGAGAGACTGTCTGCCTGTGTATGTGTGTGTGACTGTCTGCCTGTGGAGTGTGTGACTGTCTGCCTGTGTGTGTGGTGATTGTCTGTCTGCCAGGTGTGTGACTGTCTGCCTGTGTGTGTGTGTGTGACCGTCTGCCTGTCTGCTGTGTGTGACCGTCTGCCCGTGTGTGTGTGTGATTGTCTGTCTGGAGTGACCGTGTGTGTGTGTGTGTGTGCGTGAGAGACCGTCTGCCTGTGTGTGTGTGTGTGTGACTGTCTGCCCGTGTGTGTATGTGACTGTCGGCTGTGAGTGTGTGCCTGTGTGTGTGTGTGTGATTGTCTGCTCCTGTGTGTGTGTGTGTGACTGTCTGCCTGTGTGTGTGTGTGTGTGACTGTCTGCCTGTGTGTATGTGTGACTGCAATAGTAGTATTGATGTTTTGTAGGTTTTTGTGGTTGTTTGGTAACGGTTATGGTAGGTCGGTGAGTGCAATCTCCTGTATTTTGTCAAACGAAGGCTGTGCTGTCTTACAAATAATGTCAGTATTTCTATTTACGCTGTCACTATCTAAATAGGTTAGATAGTTTAAAATCTGTCTGTTAGTGCATGTATCAACAATTCAACTCAGGGGAAACTCAACTCAGCTTGTCAAAGAGACTCTGCGAAGTAAAAGCACAGCCCTCTAACTGTAACAATTAAAATAAAAATGATCAAGCTTAAAAGGTGCGGAAAGCAGGACACTGGAGAAAAAAAAAGGCTGTATGCTCATAAGGTGATTGTTTAAAAAATAAAATAAATATGCTCTGTTTATATATTTTTATTATATTGCATCTAGGGTGCAGGGCAGGTGAACTAATATTTTGGCTACGCAGGTAAAGATGTATTTTGCCCCCTCCCACACTCCTCTCATCCCTCCGAAATGAATTCCTTACATCAATCTTATAGGGAGTTTGCTTTTATTAGCTTCTTTGTGCTAGATCAGAGGCTAGTGCTAAGATGTTTGGGTTATTGACATCCAGTGAGGGCTGTAAACCGATCAAAAATCAGTCACTAAACAGAGCTCTTCCATAGAGAATAATGTACAGAAAGCTTTATCGAAAATTTTATTTTTCTTAAATGTTCTTCAACCAAGAATATACTTAGTAAGTCATAATAACTAAGAATTCAATTTAAACACAGTGTATCTTCGCAATTATAGATTCTTATGTATTTCTAGGAACTATTAAAAAGGTGAAATATTTAAAAAACTAGACTTACGTCATATTCACAATAAAGCAATTCATCAACGTGAGAAACACTTATTAGTGAAAATTTTGTAAGAACACCTCCAATATTTCCAACAATATCTGTGAAATAACAGACAGGAGCTTGGTGAGATACAATGATACATGGATAATATGAGTTTGCACTAACACACTAATTACGACCTGTGAAATAACAGACAGTAGGTTGGTGAGATACAATGATACATGGATAATATGAGTTTGCACTAACACACTAATTACGACCTGTGAAATAACAGACAGGAGCTTGGTGAGATACAATGATACATGGATAATCTGAGTTTGCACTTACACACTAATTACGACCTGTGAAATAACAGACAGTAGGTTGGTGAGATACAATGATACATGGATAATATGAGTTTGCACTAACACACTAATTACGACCTGTGAAATAACAGACAGCAGCTTGGTGAGATACAATGATACATGGATAATATGAGTTTGCACTAACACATCAATGTGTATTTACAGGGGATTTTAGCCTCTGTACTGGATATTTCATGAACATTTAGTGCCCAAATTTCTGATCGACCACTGACAGAAGGATTTACAGAGTTATTCCCTCTGTCAGTGGTCGATAAGAAATTTGTGCACTAAGTGTTCATGAAAATATACAGTACAGATGCTAAAATCACTAAGAGAATTCAAAGTGAAAGGAACACTCCAGGTACCAAGACAACTTCATCTAAATTAAGTTGTTATGGTGCCAAGAGGCCCCTGGAGGTACTCTTACGAGAGCGGTTTAACCCCAAACTTGCCTCCAGCGGTGATATTGACTCCTCCCCTGACGGTATAGAGCTCCTGAATTATCAGATCCAGGAAGCGCGGAGTGTTCTGGGCAGGGATACTGCTGATTGGGTGATTTGTACCTTTCTCAAGCCAGTTTAGTGAATGGGGAGTCACTGATTGGATGAGAACTTCAGCTGACTGCTCTCAGCCAATCAGTGGTATCCCTGCCTGCCAGCACTTCCAAAATCTGACAATTCAGGAGTCTTATACCGTCAGGGGAGGAGTGGAGATCACCGCTGGAGCCAACTTTGAGGTTAAACCATTCAAGAATGGTTTCGGTGCTTGAGGCCTCCTGGTACCATAACAACTTCATTTAGATTATTTTAGGAATGTCCCTTTAAATTTGAGATTCACTATGAATTCTCAGTTTAGAAAATAACCCTGCTATTTTTTTCTTTATTTTATTATTAGAATTTTTTTCTGTGCACAAAAATGCAATAAACACGCGATTCAGAGTATTTCCACATAACTAAAATTATGACCATAAAGTGTTCCCTGATACCTATGATTGTACTGAATGAGGATAGATATTTATACCAATCTAGTCCACAATACTCACTGACTAGTTCCCCATTGGGATACACTTTATAGTCATAACTTCAGTTTTGTTACTTTTCAGGGGTTAGTAATTATTTGGCTCGCTATTTTGTTTCTGTGTTTCTACGTACATGATACTTGACTTAACGTCTCACTGGCAACTCCAACAATAAGATCTAAGGCAGAGTCAACCTGTAAAACGAAAGAGAACAATTAGAACATTTCTGATAGTAGCATAGTAACAGGGGTAGAATACCATTCATTTGCACTAATCACACATTCTTAATTCCTAAAGTTAGAATTCAAATGGAATTGAAAGTAAGTTTCAAATTTAAGGTCAAAATTGACAAACTCGAAACACTCTCAAAGTTGGCGATGCTTTTCATTCAACTACTCTGGCCTTAAATTTGAAAATCACTTTGTGTTCACTATGAATCCTCACTGTTAATATTTAAATTCAATTTATTGAATTAATTTATTGAATTCTAACTTTTGATGAATAATGACAAGTTTAGTTATTTGTGATATTAAATGGTCGCAGCAATTCTACTGAGATAATATTTAAAAAAAAAAAAACTAGAGATTAAAATGGAACTTTAACACATTAGGTGAAAATGTATATATTAAAATGAGTTCTTAGCTCTTCTTATTAATTCTCGTTATTTAGTAGATATATAAACAAAAAGGCAGTTACAAATTCCAACTGCACATCTTTGGGGCATGGGAAGATTATCCCCAAATAAATCCCCCAATATGATGGAGGTATATGTGCTGTTAATAATCTATGCTGCATATTTATCCCCAGTAACAATTCTATACCAGTTACTTGGTGAATAACAGATTAACCAACACAAAAAATGAAATGAACAAAAAAGATTTCATGGGGAGAAAAACATTTGATGGGGAACAGGTGACAGGGGAGGTTAGGAGGTAGATAGTTGACAGGGGAGAAATAATGAAGGGGAAAGTCCTGAGAGTGAAGATGTCAGGGGTAGAAGAACAAGAGATGGGAAAGGGAAGGGGTGAGGGAGAGCAAAGGCTAAGGGATAGTCATGGGCGTAGGAACCCCAAAAAATCTGGGGGGGGATAGCATTTTTACTCGCCGGGTATATTCTTATTCCGTACACTATGAGTCGTTTATCCCATTGCACAGCGCTATGGAATTTGCAGTTGCTATATAAATGATTAAATAATAACTTTAAAGGGTCACTACAGGGAAGGGATTTTACTTACCTGGATACAGCGCCGGGATCCTACTGATGCTGCGCCCCCTATTTCGTAAAAATAACGAAATAGGAGGGTGCGAGCAGAGAGCAATAAAACGCTTCTATTCAGAAGCGTCATTGGTCTCTGGTGCGCATGCGCAGCTTTGTCGCACATGCGCAGATACTTCATAGGGTGGCATTCATGCCTCGACTAGGAAGCACCTCTAGTGGCCATCTGAGTGTCCACTGGAGGTATTCCTCATCAGTAATGTAAATACTGCCTTTTAACGAAATGGCTGTGCTTACATTAAAAAGCCTGCAAAGACATGCTATAGACACCAGAACTACTACGTTTAGCTAATGTGGTTCTGGTGACTATAGTGTCCCTTGAATACAGAGAGGAAAAAAGAATCATAACAAATGTAAGAAATAAAATGTCTGTATCATTATTCTAAAAATTATTTATAAAAAATATGCACATTCTTAGCTTAAGTTTTAGCACGACATATGACACAAACATTTTGTACTTTGCAGATTACTTTTTTTTTTTTTAAATACATATACAGATTGTGTAATACTGCCCCTGACTTAGGGTGACCACATTTCCTAATTGCCATTCAGTGACACTTTCAGAAATGCATTCCATACATTTTACTACCCGTCTCTACCCCTTCCATTTATATTAGAACCCCTTTCCATGTAAATTAGAGATTAGTGCCACAAATAATATGCTAGATTGCCTACTTACAACCAGATGAGGATGATGATGGGCTCTAACTGCAGTCTGGCTCCACTGGTCTGGTGTAGAACAGTCTTTCTGGAGGCTGTTTGTAACTGTGGTCACAAAAATCAATGTTCTGGGAGAACAGGAAGCAGCTCCATTTTTTGGGGGCCCTTTACACAGCTCAAGGTCTGGGTCCCTGGGTCCACCTTCATGTTCCACCAATGAGTTTGTTAACAGGGGGTGGAGTGTGTAGGAGATGTCCTGATATGTGTGTACGGAATGCATTGTGTGAATCTGTGTTTGTATGTGTAAGGGCTGCAAGGTGTGTTTCTGTGTATGTACGGGATGCAGTGTGTGCGTCTATAAGGGGTGCATAGAGTGTGTGTACGGGGTGCATTTAGTGTGTGTAAGGAATGCATTGTGTGTTTCTGTGTGTGCAAGGTTTGCATGATTGTGCGATTGTGTTTGTGTGTGTGATGGATGTCAATCTCTCTCCCTCCCTTGTCACTCTCTTTCTCCCCCTCCCTCCCTCCCTTGTCACTCTCTTTCTCCCCCTCCCTTGTCACTCTTTCTCCCCTCATACATGCGCTCTTTCTCCCCCTCCTCCCTTCCCTTCAGCTTCCTCTTTCTCCCCCTCCCCTCCTTGTCCTCTTCCTTGTCGCTCTTTCTCTCCCTCCCTCGTCACTTTCTTTTCTCCCCCCTCCTTGTCACTGTTTCTCCCCTCCCTCCCTTGTCGCTCTCTTTCTCCCCTCTCTCCCTCCTTGTCGCTCTTCTCCCCCCTCCTTGTCGCTCTCTTGCCACTCTCTCCCTCCCTTGTCACTCTCTTTCTCCTCCTCCCTCCCTCCCTTGTCACTCTCCTTCTCCCCCTCCCTTGTCACTCTCTTTCTCCCCCTCCCTCCCTTGTCACTCTCTCCCCCTCCCTCCCTCCCTTGTCATTCTCTTTCTCCCCCTCCATCCCTCCCTTGTCACTCTTTCTCCCCCTCTCTCTCCCTCCTTGTCACTCTTTCTCCCCTCCCTCCCTCCCTTGTCACTCTTTATCCCCCCTCTCTCCCTCGTCTCTCTTTCTCCCCCTCCCTCCCTCCCTTGTCACTCTCTCCCCCTCCCTCTCTCCCTTGTCACTCTCTCCTCCTCCCTCTCTCCCTTGTTACTTTCTCCCCCTCCCTCTCTCCCTTGTCACTCTTTCTCCCCCTCTCTCCCTCCCTTGTCACTTTCTCCTCCTCCCTCTCTCCCTTGTCACTTTCTCCTCCTCCCTCTCTCCCTTGTCACTCTTTCTCCCCCTCCCTCCCTGTCAATTCCCCCCCCCCCACCTCAGTTGTAGCGTGGCCGAGCCCAGTATAGTCCGCGGGTACAGGGAGCTTTTGTTTCCTGTACCCGGCCGGACTAACAGGAAGTGCACACTGAGTGTCCTCAGTGTGCACTTCCTGTGTCTTCCTAGTGTCCTAGGGACATGGGGGAACTGGGATAGATGGGGACACAGGGAGACATGGGGCATTGAGACACTGTGATACATAGGATCACTGAGACCTGAAGTAATCGACACATGGGGGCACTGAGTCATGAGGGCACTGGGAGACATTGGGGCAGTGGGAGCAATCCATCTATAAGTAGTTTTTTGGTGATTTTACAGCATTTTCTCTTATGTCACTCCTTGTGATTTACATCATGTGATGTCACCCATACATATTTAATTATGCAAATTAGTAAGGCTGGTATGCTTTTCCAAGAAAGGTGGCAACCCTAACTACTTTTCACATACTCTTACTTAAGTATGGAAACTTAAGAGGGATGTATGGGAACAAAACTTGTGTGGACTGGCTGACAATGAATATAGTTAAAGGGACACTATAGTCACCAGAACAACTACAGCTTATTGAATTTGTTCTGGTGAGTAGAATCATTACCGTCAGGCTTTTTGCTGTAAACACTGTCTTTTCAGAGAAAATGCAGTCTTTACATTACATCCTAGTGATAACTTCACTGGCCACTCCTTAGATGACTGTTAGAGATCGTTCCTGGGTCATGGCTGCCTAAAATGCATCCAAACATTCAGTGTCTCCTCCCTCTGCATGCAGACACTGAACTTTCCTCATAAAGATTCATTAATTAAATTCATCTATATAAGGAGATGCTGATTGGCCAGGGCTGTGTTTGAATCATGCTGGCTCTGACCCTGATCTGCCTCTTTGTCAGTCTCAGCCAATCCTATGGGGAAGCACTGTGATTGGATCAGGCCACCACTTCTAATGATGTCAGCAGACTGCTTGTTTTTATGAGTCTAACAGCATGCAGAGTTACAGCTTCAGGCTTGAATATAGTAAGATTTTGCTATATTTATGGAGGCATGAGGGGCCCAGGGGGGCTAGATGGTGGTGTTAACACTATAGGGTCATGAATTCATGTTTGTGTTCCTGACCCTATAGTGATCCTTTAAGGTAATGCTGACTTTGGTCTCTCTAACACTGTGGCATGTTCCCTTTCTTCTACACTCACTACATACAGCTTTTCTCTCTCCCAGACCATATACCAGGAGCTTCTGCCTGCTAGTAAGAAGGTAAGGAGACAAGTGGACCAGCGAGTGCTAGGGGACAGTCCTTAGAAAGCGTTGAGTGAGCGTGCATTTATGTCAAGCTCAGGGTGGTGTCTGCATAGTATGCCCTTAGTTGGCCAGCTGCATGATTGGCAGGCAGCCTGACTTGCATTCATGCCAGGCTGGCCTTCTAATTCTTTGGGCAGACATATCTTCTTTTTGGGCATGTTCGCCCCTTTTGGCAGGTTACGTGATTTGTGTCAGTGGCACACGCTTTTACCATGCACATTGACTTCCTGGTTCACTGGACACTGCTGTTAGGGGTTATGGATTTACTTGAAAGATGAAAACATAAATTAGAGAGAGATTAGCCTAGGGTATGTGTTTTCTTATAGCTGCTGTTTTCTTTCTCTCCAGCACCATCTCCATCAGATACATGATGCTTGGGAGTGTTTTACTGTTTTTGGTCGATATGATTCTGTAATTAGGCCCATCATAATTGTCAGCACCAGGCCCACTTGGCTCTTAATCTGGCCCTGACTGTACAACTGTACCACTCTTTCTCTCTCTCTGTCTCTCTCTCTCTCTCTCGCTCTCTCTAATATATATATATATTTTAGAGAGAGAGAGAAAGATAGGTACACTTGTGTTTCTAAAAAAAAAAAATTACATTCTGTGAGCTTTGAAATAGCTGTATAGTGAACGAATGAGTGCGCTGGATCTTGTATGATATATAGAGCAGATATATAGTCAGTGGTATATTTCCAACAAGGCTAACAATGCATTTTTGCCTTGGGTGGCACTTTCAGGGGGGCGGCAAAAAATGCCACCCCACCAGCACCCTGGCAGTTGCCTTGATAGCCTCTTTGTTGAGGGACCCAAGAGCTGGCCGACTGACCACCTCAGGGCCCCTCGAGGCTTTCAGCTGCTCACATTGTTATGCCGCAGTGGTGCCAGGAGCCAGAATATGACGTCATTCTGGTTCCCGGCATCACTAAGCAGCACTCGAGGGGGCTGAGCAGGAGGATTACAGCTCCCTTGCCGCCTTTACTGTGCACCTGCCTGCCCACCCAGCAGCCCAGCTGCCCAACCAGCCCAGCCACACTGGACCACAGGAAAGAATCCACTCCAGCTCTCCAAATGATAGGGAGGCTGGGTGGATTTAAATGAAAAATGTGTATGTATAAGTGTGTATCTGTTAGTTAGTTTGTGTCTGCCAGTGTGTTTATGTGTGTGTCTGCCAGTGTGTGTCTGTCAGTAAATGTATATCACTGTATGTATATCTGAGAGTTTGTGCCTGTTAGTGGGTGGGTGTGTCAGTTCATATCTGTCAGTCAAACTGCGTGTTTGAAGAGGGGCAAATGTAGATAGGGAACTGCCCGAGTTTTGTCATGCTTAGGGCAGCACTTATCCAAAATACACCACTGTATATAGTAGATATAAGAAAGATGATCTTAGAAAAGCTAGCAGTTCTTGACCACTGGACAAGATTACCAAAGGTCAGTTGAAAACTGCTTCCAGACAGTATGATAGCAGCAGTTAAAGAAGTACTGTCATCCCAACTAACAGAGACCATCAAGCTGATATATGTCACTGCATTAATGGTCCTCAAAATGCTTGACTACACAACGACTAAGACTGGAAGTCAAGATAAAGGCAACACATAGTAAATAGTAAATACGCGGGTGTTCTCATGTCCGAATCTCTGGAAACAGCTAAGCAAAGGCCGGTAACCAGACTGAGGGGATACAGCAGAGAAACAGCGACTAAGATAATAAATGCCCGTTTTACCAAAAAGGTGGTTTTAAACTTACCGTGCTTGTCACTCCTTTAATAATGATATTAACGAGGGGCGACACCAGAGACTCTAAAATGGTAATGCTTTTTCTACAAGTTCACAACAAAAGAATAAAGAGAAAGAAAGCTCAGGTTAGAGATTGATTCGTTCTCACTGATTGATTATCATCTATTACTTCACGCAGTATTGTGCAGCCATAAGAACTTTCCCCTGATCTGCGTTCCTTCTTACAGAACCATTTAATGAAAAGCTACCACAACAAGAGGACATAGTCTTAAATTAGAGGGACAAAGGTTTAAAAATAATATCAGGAAGTATTACTTTACCGAGAGGGTAGTGGATGCATGGAATAGCCTTCCAGTTGATGTGGTAGAGGTTAACACAGTAAAGGAGTTTAATCAATAGGCACAAGAATAGGGATAGGCACAGTAAAATCCTAGCTATAAGATAAAGCCAGGGACCAATGAAAGTATTTAGAGAATGGGGCAAATGGTTCTTATCTGCCGTCACATTCTATGTTTCTATGAATAAAACATTGAAAATCACCCACAACTTGTGTTAAACCTCTTTTCATGAGAATCTCCATTTCTTTTAAATTCACTCTTTGCACATTTGTAGTATTAAACATTTACAGCCTCACTGTTACCATTTTAATTATCTGCTTTAATTAGATATAGATCATATCCTCTATAAGTAGTTATGTCCTATCCCCTGTATACAGTTATTATATCATATCATATCCAAAAATTGAATACCACAACACGCCCAATAAACTTAACACTAGAGTCCACCTCTAGGATACCTCACCAAAGAACACTCAAAGCAATGGATCTCACTACATAAATATTCCAGATGCCAAAATTGGCAATTGGATGATGATGATGATGTGCCTGGATTTACCATGTCTCTTGTAAGTGCAATTTGTTTATTATATTCTAGTGAATTACAATACTGCACTATTTACTGTTTGTCTATATTATATGCGAGAAATCTACACTGGAAGAATTTTTAAAGCGTAAATACTCCTCTTAGAGTAGAGAGACGCACTCAATACTTCCCGATTGTAAGTGCAACTTATATTCACCAGGGATTGGGAGTCACAACTATATTACCGTACATGTGGTTTGTTTTGTTTACAGCTAAATTGTGGACATTTCTGTGTATCTGGATACTGAGTTAGGAATACAAAGACCCGTGGTTCCCCCCATCCATGAATGGTTTAAAAGTTTAAAAAAAAACTTTCAGTGACTTATCTGATTCCAGCGCCAAGATCATGCTCCTCCTCTGCTGATGTTAGCTGATTGGGGAAACCAAATGCACATGAGCGGTGAGTGCTGCGGGGGCGTTAGTTCTTCCTTATTGGAAAGCATTGAATCAAAGCTTTCCCACTGGAATTTAGAAGACGTTCAATGTCCTCATGCAAACTGTGAGGAGGTTCAATGTCATTTCATTGAGTCAAACTCCATGAAACTACAGGAAGAGCCACTGGAGGCAGTCTTAGCACTGCAATGTTAACAGTGCAGTTTCTCTAAAACTACAATGCTTTACACTGCAGGGCTAAGTGGGACAGCGACACTGCACCTAGATCACTACAACGAGATGAAGTGGTCTGGGTGCCTATAATGCCTCTTTAACCTCCCTACCAGTGGCTGGTATTGACTACTTATAATACTACGCAGTATTTATTTTTGGTATATATGTGTCATGTACGCATTATATCACTGTCTCTAACGAAGCAGGAGAACTGTGCCTCCGATATTCTCAGACCCATCAGCCCACAGTCACTAATAGGGCAGGAGATTTGTGCATATGATGTAATCATTCTGCTGTTTAGAATTTCTGATGAAGCAGGAGAGAAGACGTGTCAATCACCAGAGGCATCTCATTGCTTTCTCACACTATTCATACTCGACTATTAGTAACTAGGGCACAGTGACTGGCATGGGGCCACTCTGAACCCATGGTCCAATCACGTTGTGTTGACACCAGTTTAAGTTAACAAAATGGAAAATTCTGTTTACACAGAAATATCATACCAAGTGAGAAAGGTAAACTTCAAAGCATACAGAGTTCAATATAACATCTACAACTTCAAAGAAAGTATTTACAATGTGTCCAATCACTCCCAAAGTGTACTGTAACAGATTTCCTTTCTGTATATTTAGATATGTATCCATATGGCAGAAAAATATCAAGTTTATTGTTTATTGTCCAAGGAATTGTGTCGTCTTCTGCATTTATTTTATTTCATGTTTTTGTATTTATATTTTTATGTCTTTTGGGAAAAAAACATTTTGAATAAAGATTATAAAAAAACAAAACAAAAGATATGTATCCAATAGGGTGTATCTCTCCCTCTGTGTAGGATTTTTCTTTGTATACAGCATTTTCCCTTTTTTAATTATTGTTGAGTTAAACCCTGGACAGCATACAAAATAACAAGGAATTATTTGTCAGATGAATGAAGAATGAATTGGTTTCACTGGATTTCCACTGATACACTTACCCATTCAGAGTAGCTTTGATGACCACGGCTTTGTTTAGTTTCAGTGACAGACCACCATCTACTATTTCTGTTATCAAGTTTCCCGCCTGTATGTTCAAATCCAGTATGATACCTTTCTTTCTAGAAAACATTAGGTTAGAGAAACAGTTTCAGGGAAGCAAAAATACTTAACAAAACTACAGGATTTCTAAAACTAAAAGACTTCCTACAGATCAGTAACATATTAAACAGAAATATGATATTTCTGGCTATTAATAAGAGCACACTGTTTCGATGCAAAAGAATTCACAACTACTTTATCAGAGCAGGGACTATATGGAATGCTGAATCTCACAAAGAAGGAGAAGAGGATTGATAGGAGGTGGGAGAAGAGGACTGATAGGAGGTGGGAGAAGAGGACTGATAGGGGGTGGGAGAAGAGAACTGATAGGAGGTGGGAGAAGAGGACTGATAGGGGATGGGAGAGGAGGAATAATATGCAGAGAAAGAAAAGGACAGATAGGGGGTGGGAGAAGAGGACTGATTGAAGGAGGGAGAGGAGGAATAATATGAGTAGGAAGATTAATAAAATGAGAGAGAGGAGGACCGATAGAGGGAGACGGAAGATGAATTAGACTGAGAGGGAGAAGTAAATTGATATGGGAAAGGACAAGAAGAGCAACATGTGGAGGAAGAAATTACCCAAAATGGGGACTGTTAAAATAACTGAATTGGGAAGGAAGAACTGAAATAAGGAGAAAAAAGAAAGCCAATTTGGGAAAAAAGATAAGAACCAATATAGGGAGGGGGGCACTGATATAGGGAACTTTACTAAAGAGGGAGGATAGAACCTACATGGAGGGGCTGAGGAAGGACTGATATAGAGGACTAAAATAAAGAGGGAGGATATAGGGAGGACTGAAAATAAAGAGGGAGGATAGAACCTACATGGAGGGGCTGAGGGAGGACTGATATAGGGAGGACTAAAATAAAGAGGGAGGATAGAACCTACATGGAGGGGCTGAGGGAGGACTGATATAGGGAGGACTAAAATAAAGAGGGAGGATATAGGAGGGCTGAGGGAGGAGACAAAGGAGGACTAAAATAAGAGGAGGGAGGATAGGAGGACCTAAAATAAGAGGATAGGAACATGGAGGGAGGGCTGAGGGGAGGACTGAGGACACTAAGGGAGGATGCAAGGCATGGGAGGGCTGAGGGAGGACTACTGGGGAGGACCACACAAAGAGGGAGGATAGAACCTACATGGAGGGAGCTGAGGGAGGACAGTAAAGGGAACTAAAAAGAGGAGGATACCATGGAGGGCTGAGGGAGGACTGATATAGGGAGGACTAAAATAAAGAGGGAGGATAGAACCTACATGAAGGGGCTGAGGGAGGACTGATATAGGGAGGACTAAAATAAAGAGGGAGGATATAACCTACATGGAGGGGCTGAGGGAGGACTAAAATAAAGAGGGAGGATATAACCTACATGGAGGGGCAGGGAGCTACATGGAGGGGCTGAGGGAGGACTGATATAGGGAGGACTAAAATAAAGAGGGAGGATAGAACCTACATGGAGGGGCTGAGGGAGGACTGATATAGGGAGGACTAAAATAAAGAGGGAGGGGAGGGGCTGAGGGAGGACTGATATAGGGAGGACTTTACTAAAGAGGGAGGATATAACCTACATGGAGGGGCTGAGGGAGGACTGATATTGGGAGGACTTTACTAAAGAGGGAGGATAGAACCTACATGGAGGGGCTGAGGGAGGACTGATATAGGGAGGACTAAAATAAAGATGGAGGATATAACCTACATGGAGGGGCTGAGGGAGGACTGATATAGGGAGGACTAAAATAAAGAGGGAGGACAGGACCTACATGAAAGGGCTGCGGGTGACTGATGTAGAGGAGAGCTTTATGTGGATTGCCAATTAACAGCAGATATGGTTGGGGGGTGGGGTTGAGATGAAAGAAATCAGTGACAACAAAGTGGGAGAGTGTACAGTAAAGTAATGAAAAGTCAAGATGGTTCTGAGATGCAGAAAGGGTTAACACAAATGGATCTGGGCACTTTTAGTTCAGTTACTTGATGTTTGCAGATAATGTGACATTGCTTTCTGAAACATTCATCCTGATAATAATAATAATAATAATAATAATAATAATAATAATTAATGTTTGTACTTACTCTTTGCAGGATAAATTAATTTGGGCATTAATGGACAAAGCCAAGGTAGAAGGGTCTACACTGACTTTAACTGCAGCAATGCTATCAAGTTTTAATCTGAAAGAAACACATAGAGAGTTTACATTATATTTATGAATCACCCTGGCAGGTGGGAACATTAAGCTTCTATTTTATATTTCTTATCATGTTGTATGTGACTTAACTCTCGAATAATCCCCAATCTTATTAGTGCTGTAACCAGAATGTTCCAAAACACACCGCAATGGTGATATTTATCATTCCAGAAACTTCAAATGATATATATTTAAGGGATCACTGACATACAAAATGCCCATTAATATAATGTTTATCTTGTACACCTTTAATTGATGTATACACTATCTCCCTCATTCTGACAGCAATCTTTACTTACCATCGATCTGATTAGCAGTTTTCTGAACCAACGCACACTCCGTTGCTGTACAAAAGTGTGCTCTTTTGGCAGGGAAGCATAAAGTATTTTATCTTGCTAAAATGCTTCATGTATGAGGAGGAGTAGGGCCTCTTTTTTAAAAAAAGGGTACATTTCAATAGAAATTGGCACTTTTATAAATTAACTTTGTTTCCCTGCCCTGGCTGTCAATCAGCCCTGTTACTTCCTGGTTTGTTAGCTCAGTGAAGCTAAACTCAAGAGGCAGCAATTGCCCAGAGCTCCTGCCTTGCAAAGACTTCTCATAGAGCTGCATTGGGAAGTCTGTGATTGGACAGCCACAGAAAGTCTGGGCTTTTTAAAAATAAAAAGCTGTTTTAGATATATCTCCAATGAAAGAAAAAATCATAATAAAATGCATGCATGGTTTCATTTGGGGAATTTCTCCTAAATGGTATTTCTCTTTCTTTCTTCCCATTGTACAGTGCTATGGAATTTGTTGGCGCTATATAAATAATATAATGATAATAATAATAATTATTATTATTATTTGGACAGTAGAGTGACCCTTTAAGTTACAGTTGCTTTGTTGCTTAGCTTTAAAGTGAAACTGCCCCCACTCTCCCGCTCCCGCAAAATGTGCATTTCATAGAAATAAACTCTTTATGAAATACTCGTACGGACTGTTTGACAATTCTAGACACTGGGTAGAGTACAGCAGTGAAGTCAGCTCCTGGCACTGAAGAGGAAAGGCCAGAAGAAAATGGCAGCACCTGAGAGAGACAGCTTCAGGTAAGCAAATCACACCTTTTCCCTGACCCCCACCTGGCCACCGGACCATCAAATATTACAAAGTCCACAGATGGTGACAGTGCTGTTTAAAAGATGGACACTAACATTCCAAGCTGCCTCTGCTCACATCTACCCAAGTGCATTGATGGTACATGTGCTTCCCCTTGACCCTTTTATAACCCATTGCCAAGATCTTACACATTGATGCGTCTTATTCTAAGTACCAGTTGAGATGTTGTCTTAGATTTGAGCTATCTATTTAGGATGTTGGCAGTGCTTTTTGCTATCCATCCCAAGAGTTACATTCTAACTTAGAACAGTAATGGAATACTAACCCGGTAAGGGTACCAGTTAAAAGACTGATAATAGAACCAACAACAGAAGTAACATCCGGAAATGTAGATGGTACTAGATGTTCTTGATGTTTCTCACATGCTGATTGAATTGCTGAAATTGTAGAAATAAAGAAATAATGTAAATTAGTCGGACATTAATGATTTTCAGTGCCTCAACTGATTTTCAATGATTTCTATTTCACAGATAAAGAAATGTAAAATTTAGTATTCGCTGATACACATTGACTAGAACATTTGTTTATCACTTGTTTTTGACGCTGACCTTAATTATCGGGAAGGTCTAGATTACGGAATGAATGCCTTTTAATGCATTTGGAAAAAAGCGATTAGAAAAAAAAATATCAATGCTCAAGTTTATAAAAAACAAACAAACAAACCCTTTCCTAACTGTATTAAATCACACTTTTTGTTTGGTGCAGAATTTGCAGCGATGCTGACCCACTCCCTTTATATTAAACTGTTTGTTCTTGAGGGACTCATTCAAATAACAGTTTGCAATGTGAATCCAAAATGGATTTCAAATTTAAGGTTAAAATTGCTGAATTGGAAAAAATGTCTAAGTAAAAAAATGCTTTCAGTTGGGCTACTCTGGAATTAACTTAGAAATTCACTTTGAATTTAAAACTGAATTTTCACTTTAAATAAAGAATAGTTGGCCAAAAAGTGCAAGGGAACCGAACAGGGGGTAACCCTAATAGAATTGGTAGCAAGAAAATGAAATAGAAGATCTGTCCCTAAAAAATATATATAAATATAGGGAATAACTATTAAAATATATATTCTTTATTAAATAGAAAAGACTCACATATACTTGCAAGACAAACCCCGACAGTGGTTACCTAACTCAATATAGCAGGTTAATAACAGTAGTCTACGTAAGGAACACAAATAGAGGAAAAGGGAAGTGAGATGTGTAGCGGATGGCACTGGGCTGTCCTGCAAATGTATTGTGAATAACTGCATTCGTGTGATCTGCTGTTGTTATATGTGTTTAAAAGAATTGTATTCCTCTGATTGTTCGGTAGAATCATTCGAATAAACTAAGGGAATGAAACTACCGAACAATCAGACCTCCCCTATGTGAAGTGTGTCCTCAATTACCCGTTGCAACATTGTTGCGAACGGGTAATTGACAATTTAAGTAGCCGTCCTTTGTTCTCGGGGGTGGCCGCCATTCGACAAACGAACACGTGGAGGCGGCCATGTTAAAACTCCCGAACAGCGGTGTTTTGCCGTCGAGGGTCTGGAACTCAAATCGGACACTCGACTAGGCGAACACCGCTGAAACCTCCACAAGCCCGGTCCGTTCGGTTCCTAACGAACCCTCCCTAGCCTCTATAGCTAGAGGCTTTCGTGCAGTTTTCCAGGACCGACCGCAGGGCCCATTCGCATGGAACCACATTCGGCTGTCTCAGTTAGTGCGGTCGGTCATTTTATTCCCTCCATACATTTCCCGAACCCCTGGTCTGATCTGGGTGATTTTTGGATATGTTGTTCACCCAGATCAGGGCTATCCGGGGATGTAGGATTTAAAGGGGTACTCCTACATTTAGGGGTACATCCAGAAACGGGGGGAATTGCTAGACTGGATAAGGGGATTATGATGCAAGCTGAGGGGAGGAGATGGGTGGGAGGTTACCAGGACAGGATTGGCTACTGTACTAATGATTGTAAATCCCTCCCTTGCATGGGAGTATGCTTTAAAAGGACAGTGTGGATTAAAGCTTTCAGTTCTGCTCCTGAAACTGTGTGTCGTCCAGTTATTGGGATTGCTGTGGGATATTGCTGTTATTTTACCTGCTGGAAGCCTTGCCTGTGGATTTACTATTTACTTGTTCCTGAGCCTCACTTGGATTATAAGCGGAGATACCTGGGGAATATTGCATCTCCGCTACAAGATGTGACACACAAAAGTAAACAAGTTAATTAAATAAACTGAGCTGGCTTAGATAGATATGAACATCAATATCTAACTAATAGCTTTAATCATAAGATCAGCCGGAACTCAGTGTATAATTATCAGGTATATAAAAATAGAATAAATGGCACAGAGTATGGAAAAAGCCCCTTGAGAGGTAACTACTTTGCAAAATAAATATTGATGCAACAATGTATCAGAAATGTATCTGATACTCAGTGATGTAGCTCTTAGTATATTTCACGCAGCTATCAAATGATAATGTGCACCGGTGTATCGAAAGTGCATGGAATATATGTAACGATATAATAAGATCGTACACTCAACAAGTTACCTAAGGGTAATCAGCCACAAAATCCATCTCTGGAAATTACCTACTAATTGCCAGGAAGCTGTATATATCACACACTTACTTCTATCAGCACTCAAGCTCAAAACAGGCGCTAACCAGGCTGCCTGATAGTGATGGGATTAATGATACGTGCAGATAAAAGATTATTAAGCTGCAAGCTTGCTACTCTTATTCAGTTAAATAATGGGAACTGAAGTTTGTCAATACCAGTAACCCATATATATATATATATATATATATATATATATATATATATATATATATATATATATATATATATAATAAATAGCAGTGAAGCTATTAAAACTGAAGAAAGAGAATAAGGTAGATGGAATAGTGCCTTCGTGGGCACCTTTTATAGCAAAGAAGTGAGGAAAGAAGGTTTAGGTCAAATAACTGTGTGTGTAGAATAAAGTTATAATATCGGAGTCCTGCAAGTTTGAATTAGTTGTGAAAAAGATATCCTGATCAGTATCAAATTGTCCTGTTCCACTCAGACGGCTGATTATAAGGGTCCCAAAGGGCTGTATGATATAGCCAACGGTAGGTATATTAACTGGGAGAAAAAGAGAGAGGATGGTACCAAAGGAACAGGAATGACGATAAATATCGGGTAAGTGTCAATTAATATTTAGCCAACTGTAGGTATATTAACCAGAAGAAAAAGGGAGAGGATGTAGGGAGGTTGTGTGATTGATAGCCACTAGAGGTGTGTCTAAATATGTAGAAATAAAGTTGTTTAACTCTTAAACAGCATATAAATGAACTGTGAGACTACATGAGCATCTGTATACCCAAGGCACTTCACTAAGCTGAAGTGGTTGATGACTAGAAGGCCCCTTTAGGTACATGGAATTAGCCATTCATCAATAGATACATTTACAAGACACAGGGGTAACTAGTGTATATAGGGCAGTTGCCTAGGGTTTGTTAAGAGGCGCAACCGATGGCATAAAAACTATTGGAGTGAGCATTCCACACCATCACCAAAATAGTAACATTCTACACCATCATCACAATCTGGTCTTTAAAAATGTGATATCAGCATGGAATGTTCTGTTTATATAAAGCCATGTTGCCAGTAAATAGTGGGACATTTTATTTTAGGACCAGATAGTTTTGACACAAAGTCTGTCATTGTTAGCGATTATGATAACCAGTGCTGTCATGCCAAAGCATTTCAAGTGTCGCCTCTACTAAGGACTTGTAGTCAGGATACACAGTTGATCTTCCACCAAAAAACATTTGTAACATTTGTGCAGAAGTCGTAATCAACAACTTAGAATCAATCAATACCTGATTAACAAGTTTCATCAAATCTATAACTGGGCAAAACATGGACTAATGTGCAGAAACAGAATCATTTGAAATAATATTGTCTTTAATTGACATGATGCAAATAACAATGACCTAAACGTATGTTACACAACTTACGTTCTTCAAGAGCCTTGACTGAAGCACATGAAGTTTGTTGACTTTGAACTGCACTTGCTGCAAAGCCAAGTAGGACCAGGAGCCACAGATTCAACATTTTGCTAACTGACAAACAACACAGCGCTATAAGGAAAAAAAACCTTGAGATTAGTAGTAAATACAATGTAGAATACATTACAATACTGGCGGTATGTCAAACATGACACCTCCTATTCTCAATATCAAAATGTTTCATTTGGTCATGATAGTTTGCACAAAGTAAATAACAGACAAATTTGTGATCTAACAATTTTTTTCACTCGTCCACATTTTATCATCCAAATTCTTTTTTTAGGAAATGTAATTGATGTATGCTTTAGTACAGGGGTTCTCAACCCACTTTGTAAATAGTTCTATTTTATTTTTATAGCTATATTTGATCTTTTATATTTTTTTAAGTAATGTTCTGCTCAATTTTATTGTATGTACTTTTTTACCCAGAAACTATGGCACGCACTATTTTAAATAATCTTGATGTAAGAATAATTCATTATTGTCCCCAAAAAACCCAACTATTATGATTGGTTGTAAATATTATCATTTTAAAATATTAATAAACACACACGAATATATATATGTTTTCTATATTTTTTTGTTTTTCAGTTGCTATTTTAATATAATAAATATCCGGTGTGTGCCACAACTGAGTAAAAACGGAGAAACCTTTACATATATTGATAATGTGGAATGCCTTTTGTAGTCTAATTTTGCCTCCTGCAGAAATATAGATAAAATTGCTTATTTGAAAAATATCAATTAATCACAAAATACATGGCAAAATTGTTTGTTTAATAAAATATATATAAATGCCTATGTAACATGTTTTAAAGTATGTTACACAAAGTTGCTAGGAAATAATTAATTTGTTTTTAGGATTTTTCTTTTCAAATTACTTTATTAAAAATATTTAATATACAAAAATTATTTTAAAGAGAAGTAGTATTGAGTATTACTTCACATGTTCCTCAGGACTTTGTTTTATCTCTGCAAATTTTTCTTAAAATATCATTCCAAATAAAGGGCTATTGCACTTTCATTATAAAAAAAAAATAAAAAATAAAAAACAACGCATAAACAAAAAACGACTTGGTATTCAATTTTAGCTCCAATGTGATCCCCCTTTTAAATAAATTTCATTACATATTTGATAATTATTTGATGAATGCGATTTTAGTATTTTGTAATTTAAAAAGATCTTTTCATTTAAGCATTCACATACCTCGATGATCGGAAAATGCTGTGTTTTGAGCAGTTCTGACTTGTTGCTGAGAGAATGGCACCGGGAGGTGAATATTTATACCCAACAACTAGGTTGAGTTAAGGAAGTGTTCTAGAATGTCAAGTGAATACATCATCCTCTAGACTAACAGAAGATCTGATTGTCATCCAAATCAAACAATGATTGTCGTGCAAGAGGGACAATTCCTTGAGTTGCTTCCTTGGCAAGAATTTTCTGTCCTTCTTTCACATGTGGGGAGACAACTGTTGCAAAAATAAATAAATTCAATTATACAAAATCTTAAAAGAACACTGACATTTAATGGCAATTACTTAATGCATTAATATAATCTTAGTTTTTTACACTACTACATCTCATAATTAAAAAAAAATATATATATTCATATAGGCTAAAAGTTTTGAAGAAATCCCTTGCCTACCCACCCCACTCTTCCTTTCTAACAGCCATCTATATACACCTTTGGTCAGAATTCAAAATACAATTTGAAGTCAGCTGGTATGGTCGGAGTGTCACTTATCTTCAGGGCTGGGTTAGGAGCCCATTGGGCTTGGTGCTGACAATTATGATGGGCCTAATTACAGAATCTTATCGACAGAAAACACAAAACCAGTTATATCTCCCAAGCGTCATGTATCTGGTGGAGGTGGTGCTGGAGGGAAACTCACAGGATATAGCTATCAGAAAACACGTACCTTGTGCTAATCACTTTCATCGTTCAAGTAAATCTATACCCCTTAAGATCAGTGTCCGGAGAAGCAGGATTTTGGTGGGCGGGGTAAAAGGGTGGGCCACTGATGAGAATCACGTAACCTAAACGGTGGCGTGAATGCATATCAAGCTGCCTGCCAATCATGCAGGATGACCAACCAAGGGCACCCTGAGCTTGACATAAATGCGTCTAATGATGTGCTCGCTCAACACTTTCTATGGACTGTCCCCTAGCACTCGCTGGTCCACTCCTCTCCTAACCTTATTAGGAGACAGGAGCTCCTTTTATACAGTCTTGGACAGAGAAAAAGTGCGTGTAGAATATGCCACAGTGTTAGAGAGACTGAAGCAGTAAGAGCATTTGCAGAGTGCGCAAAGTCAGCTTTACCTTAACTAATTTAATTTCAGCCAGTTCACTCAAGTTTTGTTATCCTACATCCCTTTTAAGCTTCCATACTTAAGCAAGCGCATGTGAAGAATATTATTTAAATAAAAAAAAGCAATTAAATAATAAAAAACAAATATATATATTTTAAATCAATGGGCCTATTCCCTAGGCACGGGCCTGGAGCTGCAGCTCCATCACCCCCTATGTTAATCCGGCCCTGCTTATCTGCCCCAGTGCTCAATCATTTTACAATAATCCATTGCTTTTACAAATTGTGTGCTCTTTTTACCCGTCTCTCAGATTATTTGGAAGAGCAACAGACTTTTGGAAAATGGCATTGGGTCAGATTATTGACGGTCTGAACCAAGGTACATAAAGATGGCTGTAAGAAAGGATAAGTTGGACAGATGCACAAGTGGTTTCTTCAAAAAGTTCAATATAGAATTTTTTTTCTTTTTAAATCGAACACTGTAGGCTCAAACACAATTGAAATAAATGTCATAGATTTTGGGTTTTTATTGATTTTGTCTCTTATTGATTAATGGTCTCCCATTTCAAATAAAATTTAAACCATTTGACAATCAATGTGTAAGTGTGTCATACAGCTAAATAAAATGAAATATCTCTCCAATTGGACTGCATAGTGTGAAAAGACAACAAGGAGGCCCAGCACACCTGGTCTGGGCACCTGAACACATAATGGCCAATGATGGCAGCACTCTTAGCTAACATTAAAGGGACACTATAGGTACCCAGATCACTTCAGATCCAAGAAGTGGTCTGGGTGCAATGCCGTTGTTGGTATAGCCCTGAAATGGTAATTATTGTAGTTATTGAGAAACTTCAATAATTACTATCCAAGGTTAACTCCAACTTTAGTGGCTGTCTACCAGGCAGCCACTAGAGGTGCTTTCAGGTTGTTAGATGACTTTTTGATGCCTAACTGACACTGGACATCCTCACACTCTGCATGCGGACTTACAGTGTCAGCTAAAACTTCATAGGAAAGCATTTATTCAATGCATACCTATGGGGTTGTCCTAAATCAATTGTGGCATTGGGTGTCCGTCGGCCAACATGAGGGGAGGAGGAGTGGAGGTGGAGTCTGACCCAGCTCTGAGGGACATCGGCGCTGGATTCAGGTAAGTGAAAAAAGGTTTTTAACCCTTTATTCGCTGCATGAAAGGGGGTTTGGGAGGCTAGAGGTGGCGGGGGGGGGAGGGGCTATAGTGTACTATAATGCTAGGAATACAGTTTTCTATTGCTAGCACTATAGTTTCTCTTTAACATTAATTATAAAGAGAGGAAATTAATTTGCACTTTAATTTAGATGTTTTGAATGAGTTAAGCACATTGTATTAAACCTTCAGATGCCCATATCACCTACAAATTAAACTCCCATCCTCAGTAATAAATGGACATTTTGTATTTATTGAGTCCTAATGCAGATCCCCTGTTGTTGTAATCTCCCATAATGCCTTGGAAGCAGTAACATGATGATGGCATGTTTTCATTTGCCGTGGCGGACTCACAACAAATAACACGGGTATATCTTCTTTTGCCATGAGTTTTGAGGCATTACACTGGGAGATCATTTATAATGGAACTGTCACGTTAGACAAGTCTTTGTAACCACGAGTCTCACTAGTATGTCGCACTGATCTTTTAAGAGAAATACGAAGTGTCCTTTTTTGTTTTTACCTTGCGCAGTTTTTAATGCACACGAGAATACAGACCTATTTAATGACAATTAGTATGTTTAACAGTTTAAAAGCTGGTTATTTTACAGCCTGTATTTGCTCATAAATGTCACAAACATATCTGATTAATCTTTGTTAATCCTCTAAGTAAAGAAATGCAGAATTCTCAAACAGTCACCGAGTCGTTAAATCACTTGGAAATATTTTTATAAAGCGACAATAAATGCACTCACCAATAATAAAGTCGGAGTTCTAACCACACATAGGGACTTATACACAAAACAACTGTGCTTAGTTGACAGTGGATTTAATGCTTGAGAGGTATTTATCTAAGTTGACAATTTTGTCTTAAGTGCTAGTTTTTCAAAATCCTAAACGTTAAGATATCTCCCCAGATTTTACCTACATTGGAGTTTGTATATTTATTAAATGCAGTTTTGGCAAATTCAGAGATTATTCCCAAATTATTATTATTATTTATAAAGCGTCAGCTAATTCTGCCGCACTGTACAATGGGAGGGCCAACAGACAAGTATTTGAGACAAGAAGAGTTGGGCACACAGAAACAGAGGGTGTTGGGGGCCCTGCTCAAAACTGGTAACTACAATACGGCACTGTAAAGGGAAAATTCAATATTCAATACAAACTATGGATTTTGGATTTTTATCAAACAAAGAATTGACTCCAAAAACGCTTCTGAATTTGTATCTTTGGAGACCCCTGAATACCTGCTATCTGTTGGTGAAATTATAGACGTAACAACAATAAAGAAAACATTACATTAATGAAAAAAAAAATAACACGAGGTAGAAGAAAGTCATTTTTTGCAATGCCCAGTTTCAATGATCTTAAGATGGGGATATACAGGAGTAGTTTGACAACACTGGATTTATTAAAAAAATTATTTAATTCTAGTTTTAGTTATGGAATACATGACCCTTATCTAACATTGTCTAGATCAGGTTTAGGCAACCTTCAGCACTCCAGATGTTGTGGACTACATCCCCCATAATGCTCTTACAACCAGAATGCTGGTAAAGCATCATGGGAGGTGTAGTCCAAAACATCTGGAGTGCCGAAGGTTGCCTATGCCTGGTCTAGATCTTAAAAAATAGCAAATAGTGTAGCTGTGAAAAAAAACAGGTATACACTTTCACCACTAGATGGCAAAGTTTGCATTTATCAACTTGTTTACATTAATATTTGTGGTGAATAGCATATAATAGTGGCATAATATAATAGCAGATAAAGTCACTATCAAACTTTAGGAACTTAAAATGAGAATCTGCAGACATTGAGGGTTTTTGCAAAAAAAAAAAAAAAGCCTAGATCCCGCAGGTGACAGATCTACTCTACATGGTGTCAAATCAAATCTTTTCAATGAGGGGCATTAAATTAAGACCTAGACAACGTTAGCCAAGGTAATTTCTTCCATAACTAATTCTGTCTGCGCAGAGCTCCACAAAGGGCTCAAATGGAAAAGGTTTTTTCTGCACTTTCTTTTCAAATCTGTATTTTTTCTTTTTTTTTTGTGGGGCTGAAGAAAAGAAGATTTAAGAAGAAAGAAGACTTCTGCTGGTAAGTATCAAATATTATTTTTTTCAGGAATTAGGGATTAGATTTATACTTATAAGGGTGAGTGAAGTAGGCAGGATTTTTTTATTTGGGGGGAAAGGACAATGGTATGTGCGGAACTACTGTCAGTAATGTGTCCTCAGAGGCCTGGTCATGATGGCAGCGCTGGGAGGAAGTGACAGCCTGTCACTTCCTCCCAGCTAACAGAGAGGAAGGGGTGCGGTCAGGGAGGGCCTTTGACTCCCAACAGGCTCAGTCAGCTAGATTGACTCCAGGGAAGACTCCTTCCTGCACCCAAAACGTAGGAAACAGGAGGGTGGATAAATTTTTATTTTTTATTTTTGCATGTGTGTCTGTTTCTGTGTATATGTGTGTGTGTATGAGTATTTGTGTGTCTGCATGTGTATCTTTGTGTCTATGTATCTGCATGTGTGTCAGTGTGTGCCCCTGTGTATCTGTGTGTGTCTGTTTATCTGTATGTGTGTCAGTGTTTGTATCTGTATGAGTGTCATTCTGTGTATCTCTATGTGTGTCAGTGTTTGTATCTGTATGAGTGTCATTCTGTGTATCTCTGTGTCAGTGTTTGTATCTGTATGAGTTTTATTCTGTATATTTGAATGTGTGTCATTCTGTGTATCTATGTTTCATTATGTGTGTCTGTGTATCTGCATGTATCTACATCCACTGTTTTCAAATGACAATAGTACATAAAAACACACAACAGTATACACACATACAGACACACACACACACACACACACTCTCTCTCTCGCCATACAAACACATGTTTATACCTGAATACACAAACACTGCTAAGTGACCAGTTTATTGGCTCTGTCACTTTTGAGTTTTCCATAAACAAGATAATTATGAGAAAAAAAAATTCTACTGTATTTGAATTTTGGCAAATCCTATATTAATGATTGATGACAGAAAAGACATATAACGACGAGAAGATGGTGGCATTGAGGAGGGATAGCTTAAGGTAAGTAAATCTCCCTGCCTGCACGTCACAGTCAGGGCCGGCGCTTCCTATAAGGCGAACTAGGCAGCCGCCTAGGGTGCCATATAGGAGGGGGCGCCCTGCGCCCCCATCGCCGGCCCCTTAAATGCCACAGCCACTTGAGCGCTCTGTAGAGAGCGCTCAGACAGCTGCCGCACTGCCTCCCCTTCCCTGTAGCGTGGCCGAGCTCCTCTCCGGTCCGCGACACTGAGTGTGCACTTCCTGTGAGTCCGGCCGGGTCGCGGACCGGAGAGGAGCTCGGCCACGCTACAGGGAAGGGGAGGTGAGGAGAAGAAAATTACAGGAAGGGAGGGGGGGAGAAGATTATAGGTGGGTAGGGGGGAGTGGAGAAGGTTACATGGAG
>OW240916.1:9721105-9758562 GCA_933207985.1 Pelobates cultripes | reverse complement strand
AGGGGGGTGGAGGATAGACCACTAGGGGAGGGTGAGGGGAGAGGAGAGACCACTAATGGAAAGGGGGGCAGAGGAAAGCAGAGACCACTAAGGGGGAGACGAGAGACCACTAATGGAAAGTCGGGGAGAAAAGGAGACCACTAAGGGAGGTGGGGGGGAGAGGAGAGACCACTAAGAGGCAGGGGAGATCTCTAAGGAATGGAAGGGAGAGCTCTATAGGACAGGGGGACAGGGAGCTCTTTCACACCACACGCGCACACACACACACAATGCATCCCTATACACACAGAAACACAACATGCTTCCCTTACACACAGAGAAACACACAATGCAACCCTTACACATAAAGACAATGCATCCTTTGCACATATACACAGAAACACACAATGCATCCCTTACACACACATGCAAACACACACACAATGCTTCTCTTACACACACACATAAACACAATGCATCTCTTACACACACTCAACGCACCCCTTACAGACACACACACTGCATCCCTTACATACACAGAAACGCACTTTGCATTCCTTATGCATACAAACACAGATTCACACAATGCATCCCTTAAACACAACAAGAAACACACAATACATCCCTTATACACAAACACTCACTGCTTTCTATCCCTTACACAAAAACACACTGCTTCCACTACACACAAACACACTGCATCACCTACACAAACTGGTATCCCTATACACTACATTCCATAAGCACACACATTAGATACTCTACAGCAACACATAGAACATCCCCTACACACACCACTCCCTGTGAGCGAACTCATGGGTGGAACATGTAGGTGGACTTATGGGTGGGCCTTATGGGCATACTTATCTTCAGGCCCTGGGGCCCAGACCTTGAGCTATGTAAGAGGCCCCAAAAAATGTAGCTGCTTCCCGTTCTCCCAGAACATTGAATTGTGTGACGACAGTTACAAACAGCCTCCAGAGATCCTGTTCTACACCAGACCAGTGGAGCCAGACTGCAGCCAGAGCCCATCACCATCATCATCTGATTGTAAGTAGGCAAGCTAGTATATTATTAGTGACACTAATCTCTAATTTTCCTCACATTAAATGGACACTATAGTCCCCAGAACCACTGCAGCTTAATGAAGTGGTTCTAGTGTCTATAGCCGGTCCCTGCAGGCTTTTTAATGTAAAAACACACTGTGTGCAGCACTGGCGTTAGTTCATATGGCAGATCATATGGGTGGGGCATTGCGATGTCACTGGGGGTGGGGGGGGCGGCAAATCTTTCTTTTGCCTAGGGCGGCAAAAATCCTTGCACCGGCCCTGGCCTTTAAACTGACACTATAGTCACCCAGACCACTTCAGCTCAATGAAGTGGTCTGGGTGCCAGGTCCCCCAGGTTTTAACCCTTCAGATGTAAACAGAAACTGCTATGTTTACATGGCAGGGTTATCCAGCCTCTAGTGTCTGTCTTCCTGACAGCCGCTAAAGGTGCATCTGCGACACTGGATGCAAAATTCACATCCAGCGTGCAGAACGTCCATAGGAAAGCATTGGATAATCCTTAATCACAGATTAGTTATTGTCGTACATTTAAGAATATCTGTCCAGTGTTCGTGCTCAGGATTCACTGAGTTTCTACAGTTTGGCCAACATCCCATTCCATCATGGATTCTGAATAACATATCGTGCTGAAGGTTTTATTTTCTTGGCAGTTGTTAGTGTTAATATTTGTTTTTCAGGAAGGAAATATTTGCTATTTGCCTTTAAATGTTTGTTATGCCAGCTTTCCCTTTGCAGCCAAAGTTTATACATTTAATTAAAAATAAGGTATGCCAATAGGACGGCGTTTATATAACTTAGATTTAGTTTCTGCCAGGAAGCATTAAAATTTACTGAAGCATGCTTTTTTTAAAGTGACTACGGAATTGTGAATAATATTTTGTGTAACTCATAGCCATAGTTTTGTATAACTTTTGTTAAAATATATATATAATAAAAAAAAAGATTGCTCACTGATGACACTATCAGTGTTAATGACTAACCTAAAGATTATTAGGAATGCATCCGGGGATTTCAGATTTACCATATACAAATAAAGATTGGACAATGTGACGAGACCAATCTCGCCACATTGCATTGGAGAAGCCTGGTTGCTCGCCTGTTGCCTTTGGACTATGGCCCCATGTTAAAAGTCTTCTTGCTTCTGCATTCGATCATTTAACCGGATGCCTGTTCATTCAGTAGTTAAACCATATGAACAGCATTACCCCAGATAGCCATCCCGTGGAGTCTATTCGTATGGAGAACAGACTTTGTGAACACTTTAACTCCACGGCAATTGGACTGTGTGCATAGGATCTGAGCGCTATTCAGTACTTTTGTGCGCTCAGATCTAAGCTATCTGGGGATAGGTAGAATGTATATGTTTTGTGCAACAGTTGTAACTTTTAAAATTTTTATGTCTTTTACTGTCTTTTACTGCCATGTGGTTAATGGAGTTTTGCCTCTGTCCTGGGAGATAATTGGATTACTTCCCAATTGTCTCCTGGACAGAGGGAGGGAAGTTAGTATGCATTGTGGGGATGTTTTACCTCTGTGCGTCTGTCATTGGTTCACGTCTGTCCTTTGTCACAATCTCCCATTTGGTCAAGTAAAAACAATGAAAGGCTGCGCCAAAAAGTAGTAAATAAGTAATTACACAAATAAAATTTTTATGTGATTAGAAATGTAATATAAATAAAGATAAATAAAAGGTCCCAATTATTAATCTTTAGTTGTTGTCTCAACTGGTGTAATGTCTTCTCTGTTGGAAGTAGTCCGTCTCATGATATGAAAAACACAATGGGAAAGGACCAATCGTGCAGAGTGTATAAATAAATATCCGTAAAATTAAAATATAAATTCCGCACTCACATTTCCATGAGCTAGGACCAGCTCTAGTGTAACGGGCATACAGCGGATAACCCTCCGCTTATGGGGGTGTTTGTCCTCCTGGAGAGTGCTGGTATCCAATTCTCAAAGGAAAAGAGATAAAAATAAATTAAAATAAATTAAAATATACTCACAAGTAGAGTGCAGGCCTTTCTGCACTCTATTAATCGCGTGGGTGGTATGATCCCCACCTTAGGATATGCCAGGAAAGGTAAATAAGGATAAAATAGTAATAGTAGGAAATAATTTATTAATAATACAATATTTTTAAAACCAATAACGCATTTCGCCACAAGGCTTTATCAAATTGGAATAATATTAATACCTGCACATAAGGAGTATATATAGCTAATACACAGATTCAAAATTGGCGCCAAAAAAATGTCCACCAATCAGAGCTGTTCGAAATGTAAATATAGAATACATTGAACAAAACATAAAATTATATATAACATTAATAGGTTAGGACATACAACTGTATTTATATTAGTTTGCTTTAAAAACAAGAATTCCATAGTAAAGAAACCTTACAGAATTAAAATAATTAATTCGGGCGTGTCACGTGACCCGCAGTGCACGGGTCCAGGTCCAGGGGAGTGTCCACCAGGTGGGAGACCTGCATAAATACTGGGCAGGTAGCCCTCATTAAACCAGACCACTGCTTGACCCTCAACACGAACTCTGTCTCGTCTTTGGGGGGATTTACTGTATGCTGTTAGAGACTGATTGCCAGGAGTGTAAGCCGCTTGGGTGCTTTTCCTGTTCGTCTGCTAGCAGCTATTCGTGAGGTTCCAGTTCGGGAGTTTGGAGTGCTACTTTGTATGCAGTTCGGGAGTTTGAAGCATTCCCTTGTATGCAGTTCGGGAGTTTGGAGCATTCCCTTGTATGCAGTTCGGGAGTTTGGTGTTCTGCAATAGCTGTGCCTTTATCTCTGGAAGGGGAAGATCTTCTAAACGGCGGTTTAACCCTTTAATGCTGAGGGTGCCGTTACAATTGGTGGCAAGCGGTGGGATCGTTCCCACAGCCAGAAGGACAGCTACAGGAGACACCATTCTGTGGTTTTACAAGTTGAGGGCAACGCATGTCCCAGTACAGGGACCCTAAAAGCAACAGAATGGAACAGAATTTGTATTTATACCATGCTCAACATTGAATAAAATAAAGAAATTCAGAGGAGCAAATGTTCACAAAATGTACATCACACAAAATAGTTCATGAATATGGAAAATCGTTACTGAATATATCTATATCTATAGAAACTCACCAAGAGAGGAAAGTACAAGAATTATAAATACTAGAACTGAGCATGGTGGAAAATTTCAGTTAATCTGAATATATTTGGATGAAAACAAATAGCGACAATAACTAGAAGCTGAAAGTGAATTTCAGATTTACGACAAAATTGCGAAACTGAAAACAGAACTGACCTTGAGAATTTTTCTAATTTGCCTATTTTGCCCTAAATGATTGCATTCACTTTTAATTTCCTGGCAATTCTCACTTTAAATAACGAAAATAATTTTGTACGAATAACCATTCGGTTCGTCTGAAACCATGGCTATTATCTTCGTTCGAGGAATTCCATTTAGATGGATGGAGTGCTGTGAACACAAACATAGTGTCACTGCTTTGGTTTGGTAGAAAGTATGTCCCCTAGACATACATAAAGAAATGGATACAGTAACTAATGGATGTATTGCATATTGAGACGTGGCTTTAATAACATATATTATCCTGTAGCAAACAGATATCTGGACAAGCATACCTTGATGGCTCCTTTGGTGAGAAATGGCGAGGAAATCGAGGTGAAGAATTAGTAAAAGGCCCACAGGTGTAATAAGTACATCTGGAGATACCTTGGCTAACTCTCACCTGGGGCGCCAGAAAAGGGTAATTGTCATAGATAAAGGTAAATAACGGGTTAAAAGCCTTTTTGTCTTAATTATGTCTTTCCACGTCTTCAAGGGTTAAAAGCAAGAATTCTATCCCCTGTCAGCTATCTTGCCAGCACAACCTCCCTTTTCTCTGTCTCACAAGGTCAAGATAACCCTGCATAGTTTAGAGAAGATGTGCTAGACATGCGCAGTAGAATAACTGTAATACGTAATGTAATATGAGAAATTATACTTTTTGCACTGAACGTCTGTGATTGTTTGATTTTGTCTTCTCTTGGATACACCCCTATGAAAACAGTGCTTGTTTCATATATATACGCTGCACCCGCATTAAAAAAGCCAGGCACTATGCAGGGTCCCACTCCTGCCAGGCGGAAGGGGGAGGAAGGGGGTTAAACACTCACTTTTCTCCAGCGCCGGGTTCCCTCGGCACTGGGGACTCTCCTCCCTCTTCTGATGTCATCGACTGAATGCGTATTCAGCAAGTCCATAGGAAAGCATTCTCAATGGGGGTGACACACAGGGATAGGGGGTTAACAGGGGTGATGCACATGGGATGGGGGATATAGAGATGTGAACAAAAGTTTCCTAACAACCCAGAAGTCCCTCTAGTGGCCGTCTGGTAGCCAGCCACTAGAGGTGGAGTTAACACATAAAGATAATTATTGCAGTTGCAATTGTTACCTTTACACGGTTAAGGGACCTGGGACACCGAACCCAGACCACTTCAATGCGCTGAATTGGTCTGGGTGCCTATAGTATCTCTTTAAACATGTCAGTAAACATATATATAGAAACATATATTAAAGCAATTAATCAATTACACATGTCATTGCATTTACTACGACATCAGACAGATGGTGAAGAGGAAGGTGAAGGTAGCAGCCGCCTCCAGGAAGACAGGAGGCGGTTCACAAGAACCGGACCTGCTGCCCTATGAAGATGAGCTCCTGCAGTTCCTGTGAATAGACAACCTCTTTGGGATTGGGAGGACAACTGGTGCTGAAACATCTGAAGGTACGTTGTTAAAGGACCACCAGGGCCGCCATCAGGGCATGACAACCATGTATGTACGTAGCAGGGAATTACGATGCCACATAAACATAGATAACCCCAATAAAAAACCCACCCAATAACGACAGACAACTCAGTATGGATGAACAGGCCACAGCATTTATTATAACATAAATAAATTACTGCATAACACATCCATAACTTTATTTATTAAACTCTTCTTTCTGTTAGAAATAAATAATCATAAATTAACATATATACATATAATAACTAAAACGTGCTATGCAGAGACCCAACCGTCCTTGCCAATAAACATCCAGTGGTTCCTAATCACCACTTCCTCTCACCTCCCCCCTCGTCATAAAAAATCCTTCCAATGCCCTCCATTAGCCGACCTTATCCACGCTTGATGGGCACGATACCTCAGGCAACCTAATGTTTAACCTTTTGAAGCAGGGGAGGTTGAGACCTGCAAAACATAAAAACTTACTCCGTCCTTAGACATAACCCCTCAAACTTAATTGGCAAGGACATACCACCGGCTAGCTGTGACTAACTGAAACTACAAAGGAGTGGGCGGGCGGGAAGCTGTTTGCTGGCCCGTATCCCAAGTGGCACTGATGTAAGACCTCCCCCACACTAACTTACATTAAACCTAACCCCTCCCACACACACTTCCCAAGTCACTCCTCTGCATCTATCCCCACACTCCTACATGTGCCCTTGTCCGCTTAGCTGCGCTATCTCCCCAGGGCCTTGTATGTACGTAGCGGGGAATTACGATGCCACATAAACATAGATAACCCCAATAAAAAAAAAAACAATAACGACAGACAACTTAGTATGGATGAACAGGCCACAGCACTTATTATAACATAAATAAATTACTGCATAACACATCCATAACTTTATTTATTAAACTCTTTTTTCTGTTAGAAATAAATAATCATAAATTAACATATATACATATAATAACTAAAACGTGCTATGCAGAGACCCAACCGTCCTTGCCAATAAACATCCAGTGGTTCCTAATCACCACTTTCTCTCACCTCCCCCCTCGTCATAAAAAAATCCTTCCAATGCCCGCCATCAGCTGACCTTATCCACGCTCGATGGGCACGATACCTCAGGCAACCTAATGTTTAACCTTTTGAAGCAGGGGAGGTTGATACCTGCAAAACATAAAAACTTACTCCATCCTTACAAATAACCCCTCAAACTTAATTAGACATACCCCCGCCACCAGACCCGCTGCTTTACCCCTAAATCAGCGGGGAACCCCACCAGAACATCCCATGGCCTGTTCCACCGCTTCTTGAAGGGCGAGATTGAAAAGGTTGAGCCCGACCTCCGTTAGGTGTACCCCATCCCCCTGAAAAAAATGAGCCGCCTCCCGCTCAAAAACCCTGTGGCGGACCGGGATCCCCTGAACCCCCAAAACAAACTGGGAAACCCGCCTGTTTAACTTGCGTCTGCAACGCTCCATCACACTCTGGCTCCTGGCGCCACGCCAATAGTTACGGGCAATGACTTCAGACCATACCAAGCGCACACCGGGAAACAAATTCAGAATGCGGGTTAGGTCAAATCCCAAATGGGCACCAAGCTCAGATCATTCCCCCCCAGGTGGATCACCAGGACACTCGGCGCCCCCAGGAGATGGGACAACTGCACCAACTCGGGTAGGAGCCGGGACCACCTCATACCCCTTGCCCCGAGCCATTGAACCTTTGCTTTGGAAGGCGTGAAACCCAACCTTTCGCCTCCAGGCTGAACCGCCGCACGCTGCCCAGCCCAGTAAACATAAGAGTCCCCGATGATCCAGATTATGGGGTGAAACTAAACTGCGGAAAGAAATCATGTCAATAAACCGGCCGGACGAACATAGGAAACATAACTTCTCAAGTCCTACCTACCAATCCTTTGAACCACCTGCGCCGGCATGCCAAGCCTAGAGGCCTTGGTAGCCGCCCCAATACGGAACGAATGGCCCCCAAACTCCCTGCTATCCAATCCTACAGCTTCCAGCCCCAGACGAAACACTCTAATAAACTGGAAATGGGAAAGGAAACTACCATCCCCGTGTACCAGGAGTGGCAACGCGGGGGAAGGGCGCAGAGCACAATATTCCCCAAAGGACAGATGCCGAAACCTGGCACGGACCCCAACCGGACCCACTTACCCCTCCCCAAGACATCCGTCTTAGAGCGGTGAATCCTGAACAAGATCCGGTCAGCGGTGCATGAAACGCCCCCGAACAGCACCCCCCCACTTGCTGCCGGCTGGGGCACACCAGCTCCCCAATCCACATTGCCCCAAAAAATGCCAAGGAAAAGGCTAGGCGAAAGAGCCGAACCTTGAAATCCGAAAGGCAAACCCTGTGCAACGCCTCACACAAAGTAGTTAGGAGCGTGCCCGAGACAGGACGCCTAGAGTCTCACGTAGGCCCCCGCCTCAAACCCTTCAGCGTCTGCCGTATGATGAATGCCTTGGTAGCGTCGTCCCAACCCCGCAACTTAAACAGGAAGCTAAGCGCGCCGAAACGGCTGAGGGAGACAACCCCGCAGCCTCCCAATCCCTAAAGAGAAGAACCAAACCCTGCAGGCGAGAGGAGGAGTCCCTGAAACCCCCCTGCGACCTCTCCCACCTGTCCCATTCCCTCCAGACCTTGTTATAGCGGTCCCACGTGGCCGCAGCCACGGACCCACGGACCAGCTCCATTAGTCTGTCAGACCCAAGGACCACATCTCTGTTGGACACGGGACACCCACCAATTCGGCCTGCGGAGCCACTGCCTGAAACACGTCCCACTGTGAACGAGAGAGAGCATCGGCCATCACATTACGAACACCCGGGATGTGCACAGCCCTACAATATACATTCAGCTCTAGACAGCGCAGAACTAGGCACTTCCTCCCAGCAGCATTTGCGCTGCTGCGCCATTTTTTTTTATAGTTGCCCAGTGGCGCTATACCACGGCCACAGCGCTGACCGGGCCCCTGAAGATATGGGGCCCATCGGGTGACCCTAAGTGCATGTGCCACCCGATGAGTCCCTTCAGCGTGCGGGCGCCGGTGCAAGTGCCCCAGGGCCGCCGGGCCCGTGACAATCATTATGGTTGTCACCCCCTGATGGCGGCCCTGACCATACACACACTAAAACCACAACACAAACACACACTAAAACTAAAACCACAACACACACACACTGCATACACACACTAAAACTACAACACACACACTGCATTCACCATACACACACTAAAACCACAACACATACACGCACTGCATTCACCATATGCACACTAAAACTACAATTCAAACACACACTGCATTCACTATACACACACTAAAACCACAACACACACTGCATTCATCATACACACACCAAAACCACAACACAAACTGCATTCACCATACACACACAAAAACACAACAAAAACAAACACTGCATTCACCACACACACACAAAAACCACAACACAAACACACACTGCATTCACCATACACACACTTGAACCACAACACAAACACACACAGCATTCACCATTCACACACTAACACCACAACACAAAAACTCTGCATTCACTACACAAACACACACTTTATCTAAAACACACAAAACTACATCCATTATACAAATGAGCAATCTGTATTCATTTTACACACCACACAGGGCATCCTTGTGGGCAGAGTCAGAATGGGCCCACACTTTGAACTGTGTCAGGGGCCCCAAAATTTCTGATGGCAGCCCTGACTACAACAAAAATATATTTTAAACTGAAGATAATTCTATCAACTGAATAAAAAAATATTACTTAACTTTTACTCTGACTGCCTGCAAAGCAAGCATACACAGTCAGTGAGTGAGTGACACACAAAAAAAAATCAGTCGGTCAGTCACTGTGACTCTGTGCTAGTAGTTGTTTTACTAGCACAGATTAAACTAACTCTGTGTGGACTGGAGTATAGATTCACTTAAAAAAAAAATAATTAAAACCCAGTCAAACCCACTTAGCTGAGAGTGACAGAAGATTACCTTTCTCTATCAGCACTCAGAATAAAAGAGCACTGCAGCAACAGCAGCACCTCTGTAAAATCAATTTAACAAAAATCAACTAATCAACTAAACTAGATTTCTTTTCTTCTAGGCTAGCAAGCTAACAAGCTAGCCTACCCCTAGGGCAGAAGCCCTCATGCCCACTAAGCTAAAGTACTTGATTGATTCTACCTTTACCCTAAATCTAAATAAATTTAAACTAATTAATTTCAATTAAATAAAAAAGTAGATTTAAAAAAAAAAAAAAAAAAGTAATACCTGGTTGCTGTAGGCAGTAAGCAAGCAGGGAAGGCAGGCACTGGCAGTGCCAGCCAGGCACCATGTGGCACACTGACTCAGTCAGCAACACAGAAGTGCACAGCTCTCAAAAAGCACTAAAATTAAAAAAATAATTCTCAGGAATAGTCTCAAATTCAACAAGTGAGAACTGGCAGACACACCAAGACTCACAGAAAATCTCTAAGACGAGTAATGAGGCTAACACAGCACAGAAGCACAGTGTGTCACCAACAAAACTCAGTCAAAGAAGGGGGGAGAAAGTTCCAATGCCTGCTTTTATACTGCTGTTTAGTTATTTTTTAAATTCACGATAAAGCACTCACCATTGGATAAGCCCTGTAGCGGAACGCCAATAGTAAATCCACGAATTCAACTGGTTCAGGAAGTAATCCACAGTCAAGCGCTGGAAACAACAAGGCAATATCCCAAATCTCCCAGTAACCGGACGAAACACAGTTCTGAGAGTCAACTGAGGTCCTTTAATTCAGCTCCACAATTTATACAAGTCCCCATGCAAGGGGTTTCCTGAGTCCCTTCCCAGGGGCATTCCCAGAGGGGACTACATGGGGGACTTACAATATAGGGCATTTCTCCCATCAGGCACTGCTGCACGAGAGGGATCCTCCCACTGGAATATACCGTTAAGTGGATTATCCCTCCGTGCAGCAGAACTTACAATTCGTATAAAAATGTATAACTCTATGAATATGCGGTCTATTTAAACGAATGGACGTTCGGTAGATAGCTGGGGTCTGAGCGCATCATTCGTGAGATTACCGCTCAGATCCCAGCTAAAACAACCGAACGCCGAACTAAAAACACTTTTATTAAAAGACATATTAAAATGACCGATTGCCTTCCAGGGAATGAAATACCGAACGGCCCGGAACTCCCGAACGGCCTGGAGGCTCAGCGGTGTTTGCGCCGTCGAGTAGCCGTTTTTAGTACCATGCGCTCGACGACCTAACACTGCTGAGGGAACAAAGGATCCAAGATGGCTGACCGCCGCATGGTCGGTAGTCGAACGGCGGCCACCTAGGAGAGCCTCTAATTACTGATTGCAACATTGTTGCAATCGGTTAACAAGCGCCACACGCCTCTAAGTGTATGGGCTAGTATATGGAGTGTTTTCGGTTCACGAACGGCCCGCAAAAGTGCCGTTCGTGAAACGAAAGAAAAACCCAATACAAATAGCTATCTGCATTCGGCAGATAGCCAATACAGGAAATACAAGGTATTACACCCAGCATACATTATACATAGTTAAACACATCTCCCCACCGACATACAGGCAACCCTTAAAGGTACAGTCTCTTTATATTGTCCAAGTTTCTAGGTTTGCCACAAGCCCCTACAGCATCATGTCAAAGGAGTGAGCTTAGATAAATGAAAATCAGCTCACTCCTATACCCCCCCCCCTCATATAAGGCATCTGAATGAATTAATACATGAATTGAGGCAAATCAGTTCATTATTTCATTAGTTCATTCGTTTTTCTACCATCCCCATGTAAAGCAATGCAATGCTTTGAAAATCACGAATGATTTGTGCGTTCGGTTCTCGAACGCTGCTCGTTCGGTAGTTTGCATTGCAATACAAAAGGCACATTCATTAGAACGCATTCATTAGTTTGGCTCAATCCCATCAGATTTGAAGGGAGTGAACAGAACTAACGAATGATATATTCATTGTTGTTATTCATTCATTCGGTTAGTAGTTCGGCTTTTTGAATTACACAGAGTGCTAAGTGTAATTCACACAGAGTGTAATTTAAAATGCAGAATGAACGAACAAACAAAAGATTTTCGGTAAACGGCCATTCGTTTGTTCATTCTTTAGTTTGTATAGCCTTTCGTTATTCAGTATTCGGAAGAATGTCCGAAAATGCATATTTTCGGACGAAAATCCATTCGTACGAATACGAATGCCCAAGTCTAGTAGCAAGCACTTTATTTAAATTAATATTTTTGCACACATTTGTCAACTATTTATTTGAGGTAGTTTTCTCTTATAGGTATTACCAGTATTGGTGTGTACTAGTAATCATGGTATCTAGTGACCATCGTAACCAAATTAAAGATATTTTACTAGAAGAGTCATAATATTGAGACGACCTAGAGCGGTAAGATTAGAATAACTCTCATATATATTTCTGAGAGCCAAACTGAACATAAAATTCTACACAATGTATGGACATTGAAATGCCTTCTTTTAAAGTCACTCATATCCATGGCAACGCAATTAACTGATGTATATATTTTATATTTAAAATCGGATTCAGCGAGAATTCTTTTATGCCTTATTGATATTTCAACTATGAATATATTGCATTTTGATGAAGTACAAAGAAACACTTTGGAGTTATGAAGAGAAATAGGACAGCGGAGTTCAAACAGAGACCGAGACTGTTAGAACGCTATTCAAAGAACTTTCAGATAGATGATACTTGCACTTTGAAAAACATAGGTGTACAGTGGAATATCTTCTGAAACATTTACAAGCCTGCCTTTGTGTATCTTTTTAAAACTTCCTTGTGTTGTATGTTTGTTTTGGGAGTTCATGTTCTGTGACCTTACCTCACACCACCTTAGCTTACGGAACCTTTAACTTAACTGTCTCACCCACAGCTACAAATTATATTTCCCTACATCCAAATCCTGCACTCTCTGCCCATCATAGCACTTCTACATCCTGACTTGTTGTTTTGGGCAGTGACATGTCCATCAAGGTTAACCTTCTCCAATGTGGTGATCTGTATAGAGGCAGGTGTCTCTTGTAGTTTTCCTCAAGATGCCAGGCAGGGTAGAAGAGTGACACAATACTAGACTTGGTCATTTGGTGTCAACCAAATTGCATTTAGGCCGATTTGTGGCCTAAATTTCATATCTCTGAAGGAGCATACAGATGAATAACCAAGCAAATGACTTGTTCAGGATTCTTCTAGACACTTTGCCTTCAGCAAATGAAGGAGACCCTCCAGCAGCTTGTGTGCGAGTGGTAGATAGTCATTGATCCTAGCAGGAGAATGGTTAGGTTTAGGCATAGGCGTGCGCAGCCTATTGCATTAGGGTGTGCACCCTAAAGCACAAGCACATGCCGCATATATATATATATATATATATATACACACACACACATACACACACTGCTGTGTGTGTGTGTGCTGTGTGAGGGTGCTGTTAGTGTGGTGTGTGTGTGACGGTGCTGGCAGTGTACTATGTGGTTGAGGGTGTTTGTGTGTGCACGCTTGTGAGGGTGCTGTTAATGTACTGTGTGTGATGCTGCTGTTTGTGTGTGTGTGTGCGCTTGTGAGGGTGCTGTTAATGTACTGTGTGTGAGGGTGCTGTTTGTGTGTGAGGGTACTGGTAGTGTGCTGTGTGTGTGTTTGTTAGGGTCCTGTTTGTGTTTGTGAGGGTACTGTTAGTATGCTGTGTGTATGTGAGGGTGCTGTTTGTGTGCTGTGTGTGAGGGTGCTGTTTGTGTGCTGTGTGTAAGGGTGCTGTGTGTGTTTGTGAGGGTGCTGTATGTGTGTGTTGGTGCTGTATGTGTGTTGGTGCTGTATATGTCTGTGGGTGCTGTGTATGTCTGTGGGTGCTGTATGTGTGTTGGTGCTGTATGTGTGTGGGTGCTGTATGTGTGTAGGTGCTGTGTATGTGTGTGGGTGCTGTATGTGTGTGGGTGCTGTGTATGTCTGTGGGTGCTGTGTGTGGGTTGGTGCTGTGTCTGTGGGTGCTGTATGTGGGTTGGTGCTGTCACTGTGTATGTCTGTGGGTGCTGTATGTGTGTTGGTGCTGTGTATGTCTGTAGGTGCTGTGTATGTCTGTGGGTGCTGTATGTGTGTGGGTACTGTATATGTGTGGGTGCTCTATGTGTGTGGGTGCTGTATGCAGGGCCGGACTGGAATTAAAAGCAGCCCTGGAAAAAAAATATTTACCAGCCCCATAATGCGTCGCGCCAGCATAGTGTGCAGATACAGAGTTAGAGCAGATAACTTAAAATTAAAAAGTACTTCAACGTAAAAAGTGCACTCATAGGCTTCAAAATAAACAAAAGTGCAGATTTATTTTAAGCAGACGTGCCTTTGCATGTAATCAATGTTTCAGTCCAACTACCTTGAAATATTAAGGAAAGCTTGTTAATGGGACTGAAATGTTGAATGTATGTAGGGCACAACTGTAAAAATATTTTATTTTGAAGTCCTGTGGGTGTGCTCTTCACTTTAAATATGTTATTGTGCTGGAGTATGCACCTAGCACCAAGATTGGGCCAATATCTGCTCATTACATATGGTACATATTAATGAAATTTCTCTGTGTATTATGCATATATAAATGTACATTAATATGTGTAAATATAATATATATATATATATATAACAAATATACACATTATTATACATGTCATATACCAGTGACGGATCCAGAGACTGAGCCCGGGAGGGGCACTTGTAGATTATTTAAAGAAATATTCCATGAACTATGACCACTACTCCTCTGTGTAGTGGTTATGGTGCCAGGAGTGTCGGCACCCCCTCCCAGAGTAAGTAGTCAAACCGTTTAAGAACAGTTTGACAACTTACCTGGAGTCTGCTGGGATATGGGGCTGTAGTAGGGTATAGGAGCAGTGGTGCAATGTGTGAGGGGTGCAATGTGTGTGAAAGGTTCAGTGTGTGGGTGTGGGTGTGGGGGGCAGTGTGTGAATGTGTATGGTGTGTGTGTGTGTGTGTCTCCCCACTCCTTCCCAGTCTCTCTCTTCCCCCTGTGCATTTTCCTTCCCCTCCCCTTGTTTGTCTCTCTCATTTCTCCCTCTTTGTCTCTCTCTACCCCCTCTGCCTCTTTCACCCCCTTTCCCTGTGTCTCTCCCTCCTCCCCATCTCTCTCCCTCCCCCCTTTCCCTGTCTCTCCCTCCAACCCATCTCTCCCCCCCTTTCCCTGTGTCTCTCCCCTCTCCCCATCCAACCCATCTCTCCCTCCCTTTCACTGTGTCTCTCCCCTCTCCCATCTCTCCCTCCAACCCATCTCTCCCTCTCCCTCCCCTTTCCTGTGTCTCTCCCACTCTCCCCCATTCTCTTCCCCCCCTTCCTGCCTCTCTCCCTCCAACCCATCTCTCCCAACACCCTGTCTCTCCCTCTCCCCATCTCTCTCCCCACTTTCCCCATGTCTCTCCCATCTCTCTCCTCCCCCTTTTCCCCCCTGTGTCTCTCCCCATCCTCCTCCCTCCCCATTTTCCTGTGTCTCTCCCTCCTCCCATCTCTCTCCCTCCCCTTTCCCTGTGTCTCTCCCCTCTCCCATCTCTTCCTCCCCCCTTTCCCTGTGTCTCTCCCCCATCTCTCTCCCTCCCCATCTCTCTCCCTCCCCTTTCCTGTGTCTCTCCCTCCCATCATCTCTCCCCCTTCTCCCTGTGTCTCCCCCCTCTCCCTCCCCTTTCCCTGTGTCTCTCCCCTCCCTCCCTCCTCCCTCCCCCTCCCTCCCTCCCCTTTCCCTGTGTCTCTCCCCTATCCCCTCCCTTCCCCTCCCCTCTCCCTCCCCCCTTTCCCTGTGTCTACCTCTCCCTCCCTCCCCTTTCCCTGTGTCTCTCCCTCTCCTCCCTTCCTTTCCTGTGTCTCTCCTCTCCCTCCTCCCTCTCCTCCTCCCCTTTCCTGTCTCTCCCCCACCCGTCTCTCCCCCCCCTCCCTCCCTCTCCCTCCACCTTTCCCTGTGTCTCCCTTCTCCCTCCCTCCCCCTTTCCCTGTGTCTCTCCCCTCCCCCTCCCCCCAATTTACCTTAGAGAAGGCAGGGGGCCGGCCGCGTTCCAGACTGGAGCCGCCGGGCCGGGTGGCAGCTTCGCCGGTCCGGCGGCACTCCAGTCACTGGCTGCTGATGGCTGAAGGAGGAGGAGCCTGTCTGCCATGCTCCCTCGCGGTTCCTGTGCTGGGAATTGTGGGAACCGTGAGGGAGCATGGCAGACAGGCTCCTCCTCCTTCAGCCATCAGTGACTGGAGTGCTCCAGTCTGGAACGCGGCAGGCCCCCTCTCAGTGTGCCACCTATGTGGCAGCGCAGCCCCCAGGTGCCGCGGCCCACCGGGAAATTTCCCGTTATCCCGGTGGGCCAGTCCGGCCCTGGCTGTATGTGTGTGTGGGTGATTGTGGGGGGTGGAGGTGGGGGTACATTACTTGATATCCCCCCTCCCTTCTTATCTTTTGTAGGGAGGGGGATCCTTGTTGCTGCTGCTTCCATCCCTGGTGGTCCAGTGGAGAGTGAACTCTAGCCACTGTGGGGCTAGAGTTCACTCTCGCGAGATTTGAGCGTTGCCGTGGCAATGCTCAAATCTCGCGAGAGGAACCCGGCGGAGCTGCCGGCAATAGCTCCACCGGTCCTCTCCTGCCTCCCTCCCTGCATGCGGGTCAGTGGGGAGGGAGGCTGAGAGCAGAGCCGGCACTCGTCTCTGCATGAGCCGACAGGGGAGATCCTGAGATCTCCCCTGCCGGTCTCAATATACATAGGCGTGCCGCGGGATTGGGTGTGTCCAGGTACACCCGGCACACCCCGTGCACACGCCTATGGGTTTAGGTTACTGTTGTATCCTGAATAGCTACTGCCAGTGTCATTTACATCTATGGGTAGGAGAGATAAATATAGTCTGTTTAATTGGTCTTAGTCTTATTTAGGTTATTACTTTAACTAGCTACTGCCAATGCTTCTTACACTGACTTTTTTAGTGGGAAATAGCCTGTCTCCTAGTGTGAGACTGGTTAGGTTTAGGTTACTTCTGTATCCTGCATAGCTACTGCCAGTACCATTTACATCAATGGGTGGGATAGAGAGATACAAACTGTTTAATTGATGAATTAGTCTTAGTGTGAGATAGGTTATTGGTTTGTCTAGCTACTGACAGTGCTTCCTTCACTGACTTTTGGTGGGAGGGATAGCCTGGGTCGTTGGACATAGTGTGAGACTGGTGAGGTCAGGGCTGCCACCAGAAATTTTGGGGACCCTGACAAAGCACAAGGTCTGGCCTCCAACCCCCCCCTCCAGGCCCGCCGACGAGTCCGCCCACAGAACTCCTACCTGGTCCGCTGACAATGATACAGGACTGAATGTGGTGTGTATAGTGGAAGTGAATTAGAATGTGTGTAATTGATGTAGTGTTTGTGTGTATTAGATACTGTTTGTGCAATGAATGCTGAGTGTGTGTTTGTGTAGCGGATGCAGTGTGTATAGTGAACGCAGAGTGTGTTTGAGTAGTGGATGTAGTGTGTGTACAGTGATGTAGTGTGTATTTGTGTAGTGGATGTAGTGTTTGTGTGTGTTAGATGCAATGTGTTTAGTGGATGCAGTGTCTGTAGTGGATGTAGTATGTGTATTAGATGCAGTGTCGCTGTATAGTGGATGCAGAGTGTGTGTCAGTGTAGTGGACGCAGAGTGTGTGTGTTTACTAGTAGATACCCTTGATAAAGGCTACCAGGAGGAGCCGAAACATTGGGGGTTATTTTTGACTTGTGTTTCTGCCCATTTAGGCATGTGGTATGTTGTAAATATGAATTTGTGTATATTAATTACCTAGTGAGTCACTGATTATGTCTTTTGTGATGTATTTGTATATGTAATGTAATAAATATAGATAGATACTTTATACTATATGGTGTGCATTCTTTGTTACTTACTGTGTTAACTAGTGTATGCATGTTGTACAAATGGAGCATTTTTCCCTCCCCCACATTAAATCTTATAAATGTTATCCCCCCACATTAAATCTAATAAATGTTATTCCCCCACATCAAATCTAATAATGTTATTCCCACACATTAAATCTAATAATGTTATTCCCACACATTAAATCTAATAATGTTATTCCCCCACATTAAATCTAATAAATGTTATTCCCCCCAACATTAAATCTAATAAATGTTATTCCCCCCACATTAAATCTAATAATGTTATTCCTCCACATTAAATCTAATAATGTTATTCCCCCACATTAAATCTAATAATGTTATTCCCCCACATTAAATCTAATAAATGTTATTCCCCCCACATTAAATCTAATAATGTTATTCCCCCACATTAAATCTAATAATGTTATCCCCCCACATTAAATCTAATAATGTTATCCCCCACATTAAATCTAATAATGTTATTCCCCCCACATTAAATCTAATAAATGTTATTCCCCCACATTAAATCTAATAATGTTATTCCCCCACATTAAATCTTATAAATGTTATTCCCCCACATTAAATCTAATAAATGTTATCCCCCCCTCCCTGCTTCTTACCTGGTCCAGGAAGGGGGGAGATTCCATCCCTTGTGGTCCGGTGGCATGCTGGGGCCCCCCAGCTCCCTGTATTTGCAGAAGGTGGCCCAGCAGACTGCATCTGTATGTTACAGCTCTTCCCTCTATCTAACTCCCGCGAGCATGGCGTGCGTGCTGTGCGGAGCATTGCCATGGTAACCCGTGGTAACGCTCTGACGGCTGCACTTCTCATGGGAGTTAGAGAGATTTCCATCTCTCTAACTACCATGAGACGTGCGGCCGTCAGAGCTGTAACATTCAGATGCAGTCTGCTGGGCCCCCTCTGCAAATACAGGGAGCCGGGGGCCCGTGGCTGCACATATATATAGCGATCATCACTATATATATGTGCAGAGAGGGAATGTGGGGCCCAGGACTGCCAAAGCATGGTTGTCACCCCCTGATGGCGGCCCTGGGTAAGCATGGTTGTCACCCCCTGATGGCGGCCCTGGGTAAGGTTACTGCTGTGCCTAGCCACTTGGAGCAAGTTAATTCAGAATTAGTTTTTTTTAGTATTGTATCCTGTGAGAGCCAGATTTTTTGATTTCCAGTGTGTTTCAATGCCACTACTGAACAAGTTAGAACTGCACTGAGTATAGCAGGTCTTATAGGTCTGAGTGTGTTCAGTCCAGTGAAGTCAAACACAATAACGTTATAGTAAATCCACCAAGCAGCATTTTTTTTTTCAGCATAAGAATATTTTTGGGCTTAATAAAGTGGACAGGGTTCATCATGGACACTCTGACTGGTCAGCGACTATGCAGCCTCATACACGGCAAATTGTAATGCACTGAGTGTTCTGACACCTTTCTATTATTGATAGCATTAAGTCTTAAATCTTGTTTTTCAAATTGTTACTTCTGCTACCGCTAAGGCACTGCATTATGTTAGGAAAACTGAAGGACTGTCACTAATGCTACAGACTGGATGTGTACAAAAACTTTGTACATTTGTTCTTCTCAGGGTGGAACGCGTGAGTGGGTCATCAATTGCCCACTGGCCTTTTCTCTTTAATTTTTTTTCATTCCTGTTTTTCAACGTAAAATGATTCCTACTTCAGCTGCTCCCCAGCTTTAATTTCTAAATATTTTAAAATAAAAACCAATCATCATTACAATACTAAGTTTTCTCACTTTTTTTTCAAATGCAGATATATATTTCTGATCTCTCAGAATTGGCATTGCACAATGCCTGACACTGGATAGCCATCAGGCGTGGCAATCTTGAAGATATTGTTTAATTGCAGCACATTAATAGGCATGTTTTTGACTAATTCAAATATTTCTCTGAGTATTTTTCATGGACAACATTTGGATGAGCTGAACCACCATACAGACGGCCCAAACTGAACTTTATTTTCCAACTAAGTGATTCAGCCAAACCAATTGAACAGAATACACTTTCTCTATAAACATAAAATGCTTAACAGGCTTAACCAAATACTTCACAGTAGATAAAATGAACCTGCAAACAGGTAATCACGGTCTATAGAATCTAGAGTCATCAGCAACAACAACCCTGGACCTTAGAAAAATGCATGTTCTGTTGTAGTTATGCAAACACTTGGCTGTGTTCCTGGATTTTGTGACCATGGGGGCCATAGGAAGTGCATGGCTTGCTCTTGCTGGAGTTATGGGATGTTAATGTCCAGTTGAGGTAGACCAGGAGATCAGAGAACATGAAACAGAAAAGAGAACGACGACAAAGAGACAAAATGGAGACAGTGAATCCTACACTCTCTGCTGGTCAGCTTGGTTCTCCAATAACGATCTGGATTAAATCGTTTCTGGGGAATTCTGAATGGAATTACCTGAGATATTTCCCTTTTGATACAAGCAGGGTCTGATCAAATGATAACTACAAGATCAAAGAAAAATATAGATGGTATATATAGAGATAGTTATTCTGGACAAGCTTTGCAGATTTAGTGTAAAGTCCACAAACTCACATAAATGTAACTTGCTTGAGGTCTAATCCAAATTTTCAAGTTTGTAGATGATTTATACAAACCCTGTTATTGCAATATAACTTGATTTCCAAAATTGACAAGAGCCCATTATATTCACAAGCCTTTTAATTGACTCTAGCTGCTCATTGTATCATGTGATTATTACAATAATTTAGAGGCACACACCTTTTTTTTTTTAACTCAACTCTAAATACCTAAAAAGTTTCCAAATACAAGATTTTTTAAAGATTTTCACGTATTGAAATTTGTATTTAATTTGTGATTTACTCTTTCTTATTGGATACAATTCGGATACAATTTAGAGTAGTACATTATATCTTTATCTGTGATATGGAACATCCCATTATCGTTATAGTGGAATCCTAAAAATATAAATCTGTGAGTGAAGACACTGATTATTGCTAAAATATCAAGAAAAGGCAGGAATAATAGTGTTGTAGCGGAGAGGTAGTATAATCCACAGTATCTCCGCTGGGTAACAGGAACAGCATAGAATCCTTCAAGCAAAATGAGTACAGCATACAATAATCCCGGTAGCGTTGTATAAATCCTTCCTTCCCAAGAACTAGACGACACATAGGCTGGGAGTCAACTGAGCTTTTAATCACAGGCAGTGGTGTATCCTGGTTTTGTGCTGCCCTAGGCAAACGCGTAGGACCAGTGGCATTTTGTTAATAAATACAATTTTATTTTTACACTATTATTCCTGCTTTTTCCTGGTTCCTGGGTTCCTAAGTGCAGTGGATCCATATTTAACCCCCCTAACGTCTAGGGGAGGCACCCTGAAGGCCCTTTGATTATCGCCACTCTGTGAGTGTTTCCAGTAGAGTGTTTGTATGCATGCTTTATATGATTTGTCACTATGAGCTGTTAATTTTCTTTTAGGTTGGGACACCGGTTTCCCCTCTTTTTTGTATACATTTGTTTGACCAGGCATCCAAGTGGAAAGGTTGCCAAGGGAAGCAGTCACCAAGTTAAGTTGTTATTATTAAAACTTTCTTGTAAACACATATTACTTGTATTTTGTGTTTGTGGTACCACGTAAAATATCAAGAAGTAAGATACCCCAATTTTTTCATGCTAAGTGGAGGCATGCTAGGTTGTATGCTAAACAATAGCTTATATAATACGAAAGGGTTTGGCTGTCGAAAGATTTATAACGCAAACATTTCATTAAATTTCTCACTTTCCGTAGAAACATTCCAGAATTAAACTAATCCTCAGACGTCTCTCTTTGGTTCCAAATTGCTTATACCTATTCTAATTGCCAAAACGTCAGGCAACCAGGAAGATCATTTGAATGAAACATTATAGAAAATTAACAAATATATATCATGTGTGTACTCAAAATAATTACTGTTTAATTATCTCACAGCTTACCAGACAGCAGGTAAAGGATGGCATTATTCTCCAAAGAAAGTACTTAACTAAATATGTCTCAGCCTGGCAGACAGGTTTGCCTTGACGTGGCAGGGGAGCTTACACTTTAATGGCCATTGCAGTGACACTAAAAACCCTTCAGCTATGTAAATGTGTTTCCTATTATGGGTTAATACATGTGTACGGGTTTAGAAAAATAATCCTCTCTGTCTCATTAAAGATTTTGCCTTTAAGCAAAAAAGAAAGAAGCAAGGTGAATTGTTAGTGTAGGACTCACCCGCGAGGTTTTGCCTTTTTTTTGACAAGCTTGAATGTAGTAACCACTTATAAACAATATAGATTAACTTGTCACATGTGCGTCGGTTTTTCACAATTCAAGGTCCAACAGAGATGAGTCAGTTTTTAGTTATCAAGGTGAACGTGTCGAAAGCCATGTATCCCTAGTGTACTCAATAATGGTGAACTTCGGATCGTTCCATGTTTGTCTGTTATGTCTTCGAAGTGCTGAATGTGGTAAACGTGATTTGTGATTTGTTTTTGTAAATCTATTTTTATTTAACTTTTATTTTGAGTACAGGTAAAGAGAAGAATGCAGGTGTAGACTCGCAGGTCTCTGTTAATTGTGTCATTACAGTCTCAACCTTTGCATAACATATGGTTTCTTATATACATAGGTGTATAAGATAAGTGACCATCAGTCGTTGTGTGTCCTGTGCCATTACCCTCTGTCTCATGGGTGTATCTCTTAAGTTTATTTATCAGTGCTTACTTACTATTACGCTACTTCCCATATTTTGCCCTCAGCATTTATCAGTGTTCTGCGTTGTTCTTTCTAGTGAGCATACAAGTGTGTCGTTTTAAGGTTTGTTAGCCGATTGGGTGATTTGTGATTTGTTATGTAGATATCGAACGGACATGAGAGAAGAGGGGGTAAGAGATGTGCAAAGAAAGTTGAGGGGAGGAAACAGAGGGATATATTAGGGAGAGAGGAGAAGTGAGGGAGAAACAAAAGTGGGTGGTAGGTATGTGAGGGTGTAATTTTGGGTGAAAGTTATGTATATGTGACCATGCCCGGTAGTTGAGTCATTTTCACAGACCCTATTCTGGGGGTTTGAGGACCCTGTCATCCTCTGTTCGACCCAAACCACTCTCACTGGTACATAGGTAGCACTGCCGGTTATGTCACACTTCCTTGTGTTTTTGTAGTTCTGTGTAATGTTTGATGGTGAGATATTGTATTATAAAAGTGCTTAAACTGGTGGAATGTGAAGATCTCCATCATGGTGGGTGCTCTGTCGGTGAGGATCTCTCATAATGGAAGCAGCTTCCCGTTCGAGCAGAGTGTGGAGATGCAAAGAAGTGAACAACCTCCCAGGACTGCCAAATCATTGCGGCGCAGTCCAGGAGGAAATACCTAGTTGCCGGATGCCGGATGCATAGACCCCATAAGGGTTGAGAGGGTTAGTCAAAATCGAATCTGGTGCCATATTTTCAAAGTAGCTCCAATGAATGGTTGGGTGCGGAAAAGACCATGTGAGGACTCTGTGCCCAGCCAGACAGCTGCTAGAATTTGATTGCATGAGATCTCTCAATCCGCTGACGGCCATCTACAACCAGCTTTATTAATGTGCCATTATGTGAATCAGGTGTGACGCGTGGTAGTATCAGAGGAAGGAGGGTAGACCGAGACCGCCTTCCTGTTTAGAGCATATAGGGCAGAAGATGCTTTGCCTTGATGTGGCAGGTGACCTTACATTTTAATGGCCATTCAATTGATACTAAAAATCCTCCAGTTATTTAAATGTGGGATAGTGTGCAAGTAACTTTAGTTTTTTTTTTATTCTTGGCATTGCCTATGCAGCAAATTTTAAGTATTATATGTTCTACTTTCATAGCAATATATTGCAAATCTAAAAGGTTACAGAAAAGGAAAATTGGGAACACATGTTCAAAAAATGATTTCTTTATAACCAACTGTAGATGTCTCTATTTTCCTAAATGCCTCCATTTTTTTTAAACATCAATAAAGCCTAAACAGAAACTAGTTTGATTTATTTCACTTTTTAAACATATGTTGGCCCTATGAACCTTCGTCAAGCCTTCTAGATCTTCAGCAATGAGCTATCCTTGTAGCCAATGGGATATGGTCCACAGGGGCAGATAGGAAATTCTACCCAGAGTTTTTCTTGCAATAAATACAGATAATCAAACCTATTGTTGTGGTAAGAATTTGTGATATGTGTGTGTTATAAAAAAAATGTTCTATCTGTCATGTAGTTCATGATGTCCTGAAGTGATGTATCACCAACCCGTTTAGAAATTAAGATGATGCAGAGAGGCTAATCATGTTCATCCCTGCTGCTGTTACCTAGTTACAGTCCCAGAAGAAAGGGTAATATGCAGGACTGTCTTTTAGAGATCTGACAATCCAATACAAAAACAATGGGTTTTACTGGGGGTCCACGGGGCCCACGGGGCCCACTTCCTGCCTCTTCCCTTCCACAGAGCTCCTGCTAGGAGCTTCCTGCACCACTCTTTAATTTTGAATAACATCATAATCAAACATCTTGGTTTCAAACAGAATAATAATGTTAAGCATATTAGTACACTAGAGTATGATAAACGTGGTGCAGAAGTTGTCTACCACTGTAAATACCTAATGGAGGAGGTGATTCGCCTATAAGGGTTTTGATTCCTAGAAATTGCTGATAAAAAAGAATGTGGTGAAACACCAAAAATAAATAAAATATAATCTTTATTACATTTTAATAAAAATATAACAACGAGTACTCTGTAGATCAAGAAAAATGTCAATACAAAAGAAAAAGTGACCAAACAAGCAAAATAATATAATGAAATAAAATAACTTGTCCTGTGGAAACCTGGGACTTTAGAGTAAATATTCTCTTTGAAAACCTAAATGATAGGATACTAACGACTGAGTACCAGCATGTTCCTCCCAAAATCTAAAGCGGGAAAAACATGCATAAAGGATATTTGTACGAGAATAGTCAAAAGTGTAGAGAAGTGGCGACCAGGAGAAAATACTAGAGTGCAAATAGTGTGCGTTAATTAGCTGCCTCCTAGTTTGCCCATATGCCACAGATATAAGTAAGCAGTCCATAGACTGTCCTATAGTATATGGTATCATAGGAAGAGGTACGTGTGTCGGTTGGTCCCTCAATAGTATAAAGTTATTAAGAAATGATTTTCTAGTCCCTATATATTTGTCAGCTGACACATATTCTCCTCTGTGAGTAACCCAGTAGTTGCCACTTCTGTACACTTTAGAGTATTCCAGTACAAATATCCTCTATGCATATTTTTCCCGTTTTAGATTTGGGGAGGAACATGCTGGTACTCAGTCCTTAGGATTCTACCACTTAGGTTTACCTGTTTGGATATCTGTATCTATTTTGGGTTACCTATGGGAGGGACGTGTGTTGGCTGTTTAATAGGTAGAAATTAGAAAACTATTTCCCACTAATTTTATACTATTGTAGGGACCAACCAACACACGTACCTCTTCCTGTGACCCCAATATACTATAGGACAGTCTATGGACTGTTGACTTATATTTGTGGAATATGGACAAACTAGGAGGCAGCTAATTATACTAACGCACACTATTTGCACCTTAGTATTTTTTCCTGGTTGCCACTTCTCTACACTTTTGACTATTCGCGTACAAATATCCTTCATGCATGTTTCTGTCTTCTTTAGATTTTGGGAGGAACATGCTGGTACTCAGTCGATCCTATCATTTAGGTTTTCAAAGAGAATATTTACTCTGAGTCCCAGGTTTCCACAGGACAAGTTATTTTATTTTATTCTATTTACACTAGAGTATATTCAAGTAATAATGAATACAAAAAATAATATAAAAATAATATGCGCTTTTCACAGATTTATGGTAATATCTTGGTTTTGTGTGGACCTGGACACTGTACCTACCTTAAAGATTTTTTTTTATCACTAGTTCCTACACATGATAGGTTTGTTCTTGATAGAGTCATCCTGAAATTGTTGTCACTTATTGTCATACCACCAATCAGCAGGTAAAATATTGTTATAGTTATATAAAACAATAAATAAATAAAAAAAACTAGGCATACTTTTTAAGTGACATAAAAATAAAATGCTAAAGAAAAATGAGAGTAAAAGCTAAATGGGCAAGTTAGACTTGCATCTCACCCATGAGGAAACAGACCTGCACGGGTGGGGACCTTGGTGGAGAATTGAGTTTTAGATATGTGTAATCGCACATTGGAATGATACGACTACCAAAGTTCTGTGGTGTAAACCTAGGTACACAAAGCTAATCTGACCCTACCAAGCTGAATCCATGATAAACGTCTTTGATCAAAGATCCTCACACAATTCTGTGCATGTTATCATGGTGATAGGCTAGTTGATTCAGAGCTGAGGTGCGGTGGGATGATCTGTTTGTCTGTCATCTGCACAAGAGGAACCTTCATGAAGCAGAATCTTTCCAAAATCCAGATAACTTGAAACCAATTTTTTCGACCAGATATTCCATGTTCTATGTTCTACAGCGCATTAACTCATTTTTGGACTAGGTGCCACACTTGCACCAAGTTGATTGAGAATTAGTTTACTAATTTGTGATTTTTATTTTTTATTGTATCCTGTGAGAGACAGAATTTTTTTGATTTCCAATGTGTTTCAGTGCCACTGAGTGTAGCAGGTCTTATTGTTTAACTCTTCGTAGAAAGAAAAATAGTTTTTTTCTGAGTGTGTTCAGTCCAGTCTATGCAGTATGCATAGTATGCAGTATGCTGTGGGCAGTGTAGTGCTTCCTGAAGTCAAACACAATAATGTTATAGCAAATTCACCAAGCAGCATTCATTTCTCAACATAATAATCTTTTTGGGCTCAGTAAAGTGGACAGGGTTCATCATGGACACTCTGACTGGTCAGCGACTACGTAGCCTTATACACAAAAAACTGCAATGCACTGAGTGTTCTGATACCTTTCTATCATGGCCAGCATTAAGTCTTTCAGCAAATTGAGCTACAGTAGCTCTTCTGTGTCATCGGACCAGATGGGCTAGCTTTTGCTTCCCACATGCATCAATGAACCTTGGGTCCCCATGACCCTGACACTGGTTCACCAGCTGTCCTTCTGTACACCACTTTTTGCAGTTACTACCCACTGCCTACCAGGTACACCCCAGAAGACTTACTGTTCTGGAGATGCTCAGACCCAGTCACCAATCCACCACTATTTGACCATTGTCACTCAGATTTTTTCACTTGACCATTTTTCCTGCTTCCAGCACATGAAAGTCAAGAACTGACAGATCACTTGCTGCCTAATATATCCCAACTGTTGACAGGCACAATTGTAATAAAATTATCAATATTATTCACTACACCTGCCAGTGATTTCAATGTTGTGGCTGATCAGTGTATGCTTTTGTGGAGGGGCAGTGAAGCAGCAAGCAGCCAAAAGTAACCTAGTGCCACTGAAATGGTCATAGCTTACCTGCTTTGCTTCTTATTGCTGACCCCTTAAACTCCTGGGATGAAAAGAATGGTGTGTTGCCATGTCCACCTAGCACGATTCGAAGTGAGTGAGTATTTCCTGTTACAGGGAACATTCTAAATCCCAAACGCTCACATATGTCCCACAACTGATGAAGCAAATAGCCTTACTCAAGTTCAGTTTCCACAAGTTCAATTACCCTGCTCTTTGTTTGATAGTTGAGGTGTCATCATCTGCCCGGATGAGGTCCAGTTGCCCACTCACCTGTCTCTTCAAAGTGGTTTTGCTTTGCCTTGTTGATGTGTGCTACCTCTGCAGACGTAGTTGGGAGAGGGTGATAGGCCGCTGCTTTTTCTTTCTCACGCATCAAATCTATAACATCAGTGACCTATCAGCTTCTACAAACTACATCTGCAGAGGTAGCAGACACAGTAAGGCTCAAACCACTACAATGAAAGACATTTCAAAAAAGTGATCAGAAGCAGGAGTAATTTAATTTGAAAAAAGGCTCTTTTTGTTGAAAAATTAAAGAAAAAGGTGAGATGGCAATTGATCCTTACAACGTCCCACAATTACATTTTTTTGAAAAATTCAGTTTTTCAAATTAAGTTACTCCAGCTGCTGCTAGGGCACTGTTTTATTTTAGAATAACTGAAGGACGGTCACTCATGCTACAGACTGGATGTGTCGAAAAACTTTGTTCACTTTTTCTTCTCAGGGTGGAACGCGTGAGTGGGTCATCAATTGCCCACTGGATTTTTCTCTTTAATTTTCTTTTTTAAATTCCCGTTTTTCAATGTAAAATGATTCCTAATTCAGCTGCTCCCCAGCTTTCATTTCTAAAGATTTTTTAAAATGAAAAACAATCATCATTATAATACTAAGTTTTCTCACTTTTTTCAAATGCAGATATATATTTCTGATCTCTCAGAATTGGCATTGCACAATGCCTGACATTGGGTAGTCATCAGACGTGGCAATCTTGAAGATATTGTTTCATTGCAGCACATTAATAGGCTAATTCAAATATTTCTCTGAGTATTTTTCATGGACAACATTTGGATGAGCTGAACCACCGTACAGATGGCCAAAACTGAACTATTTTCCAACTAAGTGATTCAGCCAAACCAACTGCACAGAATACACTTTCTCTATAAACATAACATGCTTAACAGGCCTAACCAAATACTTCACAGTAGATAAAATGAACCTGCAAACAGGTAATCACGGTCTATAAAATCTAGAGTCATCAGCAACAACAACCCTGGACCTTAGAAAAAAGCATGTTCTGTTGCAGTTATGCAAACACCTGGCTGTGTTCCTGGATTTTGTGACCATGGGGTCCATAGGAAGTGCATGGCTTGCTCTTGCTGGAGTTATGGGATGTTAATGTCCAGTTGAGGTAGACCAGGAGATCAGAGAACATGAAACAGAAAAGAGAACGATGACAAAGAGACAAAATGGAGACAGTAAATCCTACACTCTGCTGGTCAGCTTGGTTCTCCTATAACGATCTGGATTAAATTGTTTCTGGGGAATTCTGAATGGAATTGGAGATATTTCCCTTTTGATACAAGCAGGGTCTGATCAAACGATAACTACAAGATCAAAGAAAAATACATATAGATGGTATATTTAGAGATAGTTTTCTGGACAAGCTTTGCAGAATTAGTGTAAAATCCACAAACTCACATAAATGTAACTTGCTTCGCTTGAGGTCGAATCCAAATTTTCAAGTTTGTGGATGATTTAGATGTTGTTGTAATATAACTTGATTTAGAAAAGGGACAAGAGCCCATTATATTCACAAGCCTTTTAATTGACTCTAACTGCTAACTGGTTCATGTAATAATTCAGAGGCACATTTTTTTTTTTCTCAACTCTAAATACATAAAAAGTTCCCAAATACAAGACTTTTTAAATTTTCAGGTATCAAAATTTGTATTTAATTCATAATTTATTTTTTCTTATTGCATACAATTAAGATTTGTATCTTAAATAAGATATCCCATTTTTTTTTCATGCTAAGTGGAGGCATGCTAGGTTGTATGCTAAAATATAGCTTATATAATACGAAAAGGTTTGACTGTTGAAAGATTTCTAAATCAAACAAGTAATTAAATTTCTTACTTTCCGTATAAACATTCCAGTAGAAACTAATCCTCAGAAGTCTCTCTTTGGTTCCATATTGCGCGTCTATTCTAATTGCCAAAACGTCAGGCAACCAGGAAGATCATTTTTACGACTCACTGTAGCAAGCCAAAAGCTTACAAACAAATATCACCTGTGTGTACTTAAAATAATTACTGTTGAACTATCTCACTGCTTTCCAGACACCCATTAAAAGCATGGCATTATTTTCCTGGAAAGAACTCAACAAAATATGTCTGGCAGAATGGTTTGTCTTGACGTGGCAGGTGAACTTACACTTTTAATGACCATTGGATTGAAACTCAAAATCCTCCAGTTGTTTAAATGTTTTCCACATTAAGGGTTAATAAGTGTGTAGGAGTTTATAAAAAAATAAAATGAAAACCAGAAGTTTTTATTTTTTTATTATTGGTATTGTCTGTGCTGCAAATTTTCCAGTGTATGTATTCTATATTCTACTATCATATCAATATATTGCAGATCTAAAAACTTACAGAAAAGGATAAGTGGCAAGATGCTATCTTTATAACCAACTCTGTAGATGTCTTTATATTCCTAACTGCTTCCATTTTTTTTAAATATCATTAAAGTTGAATAACAGACACTAGTTTGATTTATTTCACTTTTTAAATGTAATATTTAGTTCCTGTAAACCTTCATTAAAGGACCACTATAGTGCCAGGAAAACATACTCGTTTTCCTGGCACTATAGTGTCCTGAGGGTGCCCCCACCCTCAGGGTCCCCCTCCCGCCCGGCTCTGGAAAGGGGAAAGGGGTTAAACTTACCTTTTTCCAGCGCTGGGCGGGGAGCTCTCCTCCTCCGATCCTCCTCCGTTCCTCCTCCTGGGCTGTGGCACGCGGCAAGAGCTGCGCATTCAGCCGGTCACATAGGAAAGCATTCATAATGCTTTCCTATGGACGCTGGCGTGCTCTCACTGTGAAAATCACAGTGAGAAGCACGCAAGCGCCTCTAGTGGCTGTCAATGAGACAGCCACTAGAGGAAATAGGGGAAGGCTTAACCCATTCATAAACATAGCAGTTTCTCTGAAACTGCTATGTTTATGAAAAAATGGGTTAACCCTAGAAGGACCTGGCACCCAGACCACTTCATTAAGCTGAAGTGGTCTGGGTGCCTAGAGTGGTCCTTTAAGCCTTCTAGATCTTCTGCAATAAGCTATCCTTGTAGCTAATATTTATTTATTTATTACTGGCATTTATAAAGCGCCAAATTATTCCGCAGCGCTGTACAATTGGGAAAAAAGGCAAACACAATAAGAACAGGTTATAATGGACAAGAGAGATGAGAGAAGACAATCAATAAATACAGACAATCAAACATTATTGTGGTAAGAAGTAGAGATATGTGTGTGTGTTCTATCTGTCATGATTAGTCCTGCAGTTCTGACCCCCAACCTGTTTCGAGATGAAGATGATGCTGAGAGGCTAATCATGTCCATCCCTGCTGCTGTTACCCAGTTACAGTCCTAGACGACAATAGGACGACAATAGGACTGTCTTTAAGGGTGTCCAGGATCTGACAATCCAATACAAAAGCAATGGGTTTTACTGGGGGTCCATGGGGCCCACTCCCTGCCTTTTCCCTGGCACAGAGCTTCTGCTAGGAGCTTTATTCAGCTCTCTTGAGCTAGCAGCACTTTGGATTTTTTTCTTTAATTTTGAATAACATAATAATTCAACGTCTTGGTTCAAACAGAATCATAATATTAAGCATATTAATACACCAGAGTATATTCAAGTAATAATAAATACGAAAAACAATATGAAAATAATATGCGCTTTTCACAGATTTATGGTAATATCTTGGTTTTGTGTTGACACTTTCCCTACCTTGAAGATGTTTTGTTTGTGTTTATAGATTTTTTAATTTGTGGAAAAGGCAAGTTATAATAAATTTATTTTTTTTGACGTGCTAATATTCACACATTTTTCACATTTTAACAATTTAGTGAAAATACGCATAAATAATAATATTAATATCATTATTAACAATACAATACAAAACATTACACGTTATCCTAACATGTTCCCATTTATACTACACATTCATTCTCAAGTGTCCAGGGTAGTAGGATGTTAAATGTGAATTGACATTAATTATTTACATTGATGTTTGAGAGTTAGAGATGGATCCTGTTCTAAATTTAATGAAGTTCGAATTATGTTGACAGGAAATTTGTCCAAGGTTCCCAATATTTTTTGTATTTTTCCACTGTATCATTTATTATAAAGAAACTGCATTCCATTTTATAATGGCATGAAATTTGCTCATGTATTTCTATCAAATTTAAATTTGTCGTTTTACAATTACGTGCTTGTTACGGTTACCCCCAGGCTAGCTGGAAGCTGGACCGCTTGGATAGCCTGGATCCACAGTGTAGAGAGAGAGAAGCGCCGCTTCGGTATCTAGTCCATACGAATCCTGTAAATGTAGAGCAATCCCACTAGCTATAGTACAGCTAGGATACCCTTTTCCCCACAAAACGAGTCGAGGCTGCGATTTGTAGGTCAAGCAAGAACTGGTTTTAATGGCACCTGGGCATCACTATTTATGCAAAAACCTCAGGTCCAGGGACAGCCCCCTCTGGACTTGATGGTATACAGGGACAGTACAAACAATTGACCAATAACAGCACACTATTTCATTTGAAATAGTCACCGCCCATCTTTGAGATACAAGTTTCAACGGTTAGGGTTGCCCAGACTCCCACGTGTAACTTGAACATATGAAACAGCATATACATATTTATAACATTGTATAACGCATGTCCTATATTCTACCATTCATTAGATAGCTCAGGTTGAAGCGCATCAGATGTGCAAATAGCGCTCAGACCTCACAAACGGTAGAGCCAATCCTTAACATACAAAGTCTTTTCGTGTTTCTTTGTCCCGAACACGAGATGGCGGCCATGTTTTCTGTCGGGGAATTAGGCGAGCGGGACATGGCACCAAAACCCCTGGATCGAGAGATGGGTAGTCTGTGATACGAATACGGCTCCAGGGATGGTTGTCTCAGCCCTTCGTGGACCGAACGCACACCGCCCTGAATGAACAATTAGTCTGCGGAACACACGCCGGAATACAGGGAGGTCCTCATTCGAGAGTTTTAATGCGGTGAAGTAGTATACGAACGAGGCCACCCTGGGGCCCATCAATTATGTTCTGGTTACCACAAACCACAAGTTCCAGGTGGTCGGCCGTTCAGTTGTTTGAAAGGTGAAAAAGGTTAAGTGGCGGCACACGCCAGGGCCTGGGTGGTTTTACTTTGTATGTGCGAACATAAGATCCTGATGGTTCATGTAATTGAGTTTATACAACAAGGGTACCGAAGAGAACATAAAATAAAGGGAACCAGTACTGGTCTGTAGAGCGTCTGTAACAGTGCTAATAATATTTTAGCTGCAAATAGAATATGTGTAACTAAGTATTCTTGTGCCTTATTACAATGTAGAAAATATATATTCCATAAAAACATTTGTGGGGTAAATTTGTTATTGTTAAATATGTTTTGTAGAATTGTTTTGATTTTATATTTATTATTTGCTAATTCAGTGCATTCCCACTATATGTGAGCTATGGTACCCTATTACGGTGGCATCTCCAACATCTGTCTGAGTTAATTCTGGAAACTTTATTGAGACGTGTTGGAGTAAGATACCACCTATATCTTAACTTGTAGTGCAGTTCTATCATAGAGATACAATGGATCATACGTGTAACTCGAGAAATGCCTTTTAACCAGGCCTCAATGGGAAAAACCATGTGTAATTCATATTCCCATTTAGAAATTGGTAAAGGTTTGATTTTTTTCCCCCCGATGTCGGGCAGCTGGAATTTAAACGAGTTCATATTTTGGATAATTTTTAATTCTTAGATATGGAAATATCTCTTTTTTTGGGGAGTAAATATCTTTGTTGAAGTAAACCGAAGGGCATAAACTTTTTTTTTTTGGATCCCTAATATTTTCCATGTTTGTAAATTTAAATCTGTTATCTCATAATATAGGATTATTTTTTTTACTGTCAAATAGGACTAAAAAATCTTCGATATTTCCCATGAGCCCATATCTTTGTTTTCGAAATAATACCAATCTGACTTTTTAGTTATCAGATTCAAACCGAGAGTAAAGTGGCTTAACATTACTACTTCATGTAGGTGCAATAAATTGGGAAATGCCACTCCTCGTTCTTTTTTAATTATAGGTAAGATATTATTGGCTATTCCTGGATGTTTTCCCCTCCAAATATATTATTTAAATAAAGCTGCAAATGTTCCCAATAAACTAGGATCAACCCTTAAAGGAATAGTTCTTAATAAGTAATTCCAATTTTTGGAAGTACATAGGCGTTAATTACATTTATATGGCCCAACCACGATATCTCCAATTCTTTACGAGAACGAAGATATGATGTCAAAATGTTCAGTAGCTCTGTGTAGTTAAACTCTACCATACTAGATATATTCAGTTTAATCTTTATACCCAGATAATCTATATCATTTTCCCCCAATCAAATTAATATTTAGATTTCACCAGTTCTAGTTCAATATTAGAAATAAACTGAAATTTGAGACTTTTGAATATTAATATCATAATTTGAAACCATACTAAATAAATTAATTGAGGTAATCTTGTTTAATTATAATCCCTCCAATAGTTCTGAGATATTTTGTTGGGGTATAGCTGGTTCTTTAAACGAGAAATCTTCTTCTGTCGTATTAGAAGTATGTTGGTCTGTTTCTGTTTGAGAGGCTGACGGCTCAGTAACCTGAGACCTTCTCTTGGATTCTGAAATTGTTGACTTTGGAGAATAAAAGGTATTAATTTGCTTACTTGAAGTGGTTGTGGTGAAGTTTTTGACTTTATCCTTCTTTGGGGCCATATGATATTGTATTTGTCTTTTATTATGAGGATAATTACTCTTATTTCTTTGGAGAGTTAAATTAGCTAGCCAGATTATTCAGCACTATAGTTAGTGGTTATAGTGTGTGTTTAATACAGTGGATCTCACAATGGATTTGAGGCTTCGCTATATTTTACCTTTATCTTTGCTTATTCACTAAGTTTATTTACTTATCTTATTATGTGCTGATATTTGCTTATCTTTAAATTGGTTCTTCAGGATATATTAGGTTTGTTCAAGAGATTCAAAAATTAGCTTTTTTAAATAAGAACAGTCTAAAGGAGGTTTGTAAAGAGATTTCTTTTCATTTTTTCCTTTTCTTCTTTCTCTTTTTTATAACCTTTTCCCTTTTTTTTTTCTTTCTTTCTTTTTTTTTTAAATCCAACTTTGCTTTTAAGTGCCTTTCCCCTTTTCTGTTTATTTTTTTTATATTTGGTCCCTTTATTTTTTTCTCTCTTTTTTATTTATTATATTCTTTCTGCTTTTTTTCCTTTTTTTTTATAGCAATTAGCTTGATTTCCATTAGCACATATACATCAATGCATATATTGAATTCTGAATTTAATTGTAGCTTTACTACATTAATCTGTGATGATTTAATCAATGTTTTGATATGAACCAGCAGAAGGTTACCACAGTTAATTTATGTATATATCGTATTTATCTTCACCTACTATTTCTCTCCCTTAATAACTCTTTTAGTATCTTTTGTTATTCCTCTCTGTTTTTAGTTAATGGCTTTTATCCCACCACTCCTTCTCCTTCGTTTACCAACTTTAAAGGAGCACTATAGGGTCAGGAATACAAACTTGTATTCCTGACCCTATAGGGTTAAAACCACCATCTAGCCCCCCTGGTCCCTTCCTGCCGCCCTAAATATAGTAAAATCTTACTTGTATTCAAGTCTATAGCTACTTACTTTGTCCCTGTTTCCTTTAGACCTGCCCACTGCCTGCTGACATCAGCAGAAGTGGTAGCCTGATCCAATCACAATCACATAGGATTGGCTGAGACTGTCAAAGAGGCAGATCAGGGGCAGAGCCAGAACAATTCAAACACAGCTCTGGCCAATCAGCATCTCCTCCTGAATTGAATCAATGAATCTCTATGAGGAAAGTTCAGTGTCTGCATGCAGAGGGTGGAGACACTGAATGTTTGAATGCATTTTAGGCAGCCATGACCCAAGAAGGATCTCTAACAGCCATCTAAGGAGTGGCCAGTGAAGTTATCACTAGGCTGTAATGTAAACACTGCATTTTCTCTGAAAGTACAGTATTTACAGCAAAAAGCCTGAAGCTGTAGTTGTTCTGGTGACTATAGTGTCCCTTTAAATACCCCTTTACTTGTTTACTTACCACGTGTCTCGGCCTCATTTCATCGAGTTCAGCGTCTATTGCTTCCTCCATGGGACCCCGCCTGAACCTCCTGTCTCCAAAGTATGGTCCGCTAATACCCGCTCTCAGCACTTCCTTGCTACACTCCTCCACCTCCAGTACCCTGATGTAGCTTCCTCGCCCCTCTTCAATTCAGAGTATCAGCTCAAACACATGAGACTCTTGATATCTCCTGCTCGTCGGATCAGTAAGGCTCGGTGCTCAAGCCGAGAGCGTGCGAGCGAGCAGCATCATCACGTCGTCGGCCCCTCTGCCATTTTCGAAGATTTTTGTTTTCTATCCCTAGTTCCTACACATGATAGGTTTGTACTTGATAGAGTCATCCTAAATTTGTTGTCACTGATTGTCATACCACCAATCTGCAATTTTTATTTGAAGTGTAATTTGGGCCATATCAGAATTGTTAAAGCCAAAATATTGTTATAGTTATAAAAAAAAAAAAACAACAACAATGAAAAAACTAGACATCATTTTTGAGTGACATAAAAATAAAATCCTAAGGAAAAATGAGAGCAAAGCCAAATGGACAAGTTAGATTTGCATCTCACCCATGAAGAAACAGACCTGAAGAGGGGGGAATTGGGTGGAGAATTGAGTTTTAGAAATGTGTAATCACACATTGGAATGATATGGCTACCAAAGTTTTGTGGTGTAAAACTAGGTACACAAAGCTAATCTGACCCTACCAAGCTGAGTCCATGGCTTCCCAAGGAATGTCTCTTCGACAACAGATTCTCACACAGTTCAGTTCTGTGCATGGTATCATTGTGATAGGTTAGTTGATTCAGAGTCACAAGTCGAGGTGCTGTGGGATGATCTGTTTATCTGTATATTTGACACGTTGCATTCTGAAGACATCAGTACAAGGGGAACCTACATGAAGTAGGACTTCCCGTAATCCAGATAACCTGAAACATATATTCTAACTAGATATTCCAGATTCTATGTTCTAGAGAGGATTTAATTATTCTAGGACCAGGTGGTATTAATAATCTAATTTGACCACACGCCAAGTTCTTTATTTATAGGCATGTTCAAGCTTGTATCAGTAATATTCAAAGATCGTGGACTTCAAATACTTTAATTGGTCATATCCCATAAAACAAGAGTAGGATCACTCAAGTATTACTATGTGTTTAGTCAGTATAGTAAGCCTGGAAACAGGCCTCTATCATGTCCACCTTGAAACGGAACCAATTCTAGCTTAATACTTTTCAGCATAGACTGTGTTTATAAATATAGTCGCTAAACAATATATTGGGGATTATTTGCCAAAATATTCTTTCGGCACTCTGTGCACTCCACCCCATCATCCAATACCACTCACTATTTCAATCCTCACATTCTTAATATTTGCATAAGAAGAGAATCTCAAAAAAGAGATTAGAAAGCTTGATGAAACATTTTTGCTCACAGTTGTTAAATTGGTTAGTCCAATATAAGTATAATTATGAAATAAAGAAACCAAAGTGGTAAACAATAATTGTAGATTATGCTAACATAGTGAACCTATAATCTTAATTTTAGTAATGGCAGGAGGCAATTATTATTTTGTGTTTAACTCTCTTTACTGAAATCCACCAGCACAGTTCATTCATAATAAAAATAACCAATCAGAAAAAAGATGTCATGTGCTATAAGGCCCTGACAGTCCAAGCACCTCCTCTTTCCTTGATGTGAATGAACAGGATA
>OW240916.1:9698775-9721005 GCA_933207985.1 Pelobates cultripes | reverse complement strand
CTCTCCCTGTGAGATGCACTGACACTGGGGAGGGAGACCGACCGTCTCCTCTCCCTGGAGTTCCGGCTGTAGCTGGGGATCTGGGCCTGCTGCCCAGCATCCCTGTAGGGCCGGTGGAGAGACCTCGGTCCCATCTCTACCTGCCACCTGGAGGTCATCCCAGAACCAGTCGATGAGGTCTGGTTCTGCTTGTCGGGTAGGTTGGATCTGTACAAAGCTGAGCAGGTGTCGGTAGTTCTGCTCCAGCCCTCACTCCCTTGCTACTAGGTGGTTCATGTCTTTGCTCACCTCGCATCCATCAGCCCAAACATGCATGCCCATCCGGTAATCGTAGATGTCCCAAAACCTAGACTCCTCCGTAGTGCCGAAATCAATGTCCTCCTCCAAGGCATCCCATAGTAACCCAGGGCCATCATAATCATCCCCTTTGGGTAAGTTGTGCTTGGGCATCCAGGGGGTATGTTGACCGGTATGCCACCATAGGGCCTGGTATGCGTTTTCTAGCCAAATCTCTTGCCATACCGGGGTCTCCAGTCTTGTCACCCATTCATCCAGGGGCTACTCTCCCAATAGATACAACTGCATCGCCACACGTTTCTATAGCCGCTGCTCATCACTGGGGAGACTCTCACCGGTTTCTCTCCGTTTTAATTATTATTATTCGGGCGGAGAGTTAAAGCGGCCCTTAGACCTGGTCCGGGAGCACTGGGAGGGAGCTGGGGAACAGGAGGGGACCCCCATCATCCCATATGTGCTGGAGTTTAGGGACCAACTGGAAGAACTCACTCACCTAGTGCTTGAGAACCTCCAGAGGCACCAGCGCACTTGGTATGATCGGGGAGCCAGGAGCCGTAGGTTTCAAGTCGGTCAAAAGGTTTTGGTTTTGAAACGTGTCTGGCATGACAGGCTATAGGCTGCCTGGCAGGGCCCATACTGGGTAGTGGAACGGAAATGTGACACTACCTATGTGATCGGTCCTTGCTCGGGACTTGGGGCTAGACGCCTGTTACATGTTAACATGCTGAAGCCCTACCACGAGCGTACAGAGGATGTCGCTGCTATATATGCTCCAGCCTCGGAAGATTATCATAATTTTCCATTGCCTGACGTCCTGGAGGATGGATCTCGGGCCGGGTCCATAGATGAAGTCCACTTAGGGGATCAACTGACCGAGAAGGAACGCAGATAGGCATAGCAGATGCTGTCTGCAAAGAGGGAGACGTTCTCCAACCTGCCTGGGTTTACCCCACTGACCACCCACACGGTAGAGACCCACGACCCACAACCTCTGCAGCAAACCCAGTACAGAATACCAGAGGCGGTGTGGGAGAATATGAGGCAGGAGATCAAAGAGATCCTCCAACTAGGGGTCAGCGAAACATCCCAGAGTCCTTGGACCTCCCCAGTTGTGCTGGTCCCGAAACTAGACAGAGCCAGCAGGTTCTGTGTATACTGCAGGAGGCTCAACAACAAGATCGTCTCGGATGCATACTGTCAAGGTTGAGCTCCCCAACACACAAACTAAAGGACAAGAGAGGCAACCCCAGATAGACGTATTACCGGTCTTTAAAATGGCCGGACTTGGGGGCGTGGCCTGACAGCCGATGAGTCCGGTCGAGCTTTGCTAGAGCTCCGCTCCACCGGCACCATAAGCTACAATTAGAGACCTCTATTTGGGCGAACCCTTCTTCCCTGATACCCTAATATGGAACGGAGACCCCCCAAGAAGCAGGCTAAGAGGGCCACGGAGCCCGGGGGTTCCGTTCTGGACCTCCTTACAGTGCATCGTCACGGCAGGGCAGGCAGCCAAGATGGCGACGGAGGCTCCGTTCACTCCTCGCCTGGCGCCGATAGAGCTGCCCTGTCTGCGGATCAGAGCGATATAATCGCAAAACTGGCTGAGGTGAAAGCCTTCCTCGCGGGGGAAATCGCCAAATCTACGGCCATACTTCAGGCTGATATCTCCGCCCTGGGAGAGCGCACAGCCAAATTAGAAGACCGCATGGAGGCGACCACCCAGGCCCACAATGGGGTAGCCGATAGGGTTAACCGCATGACCACTCATGTGGTCGACATGGACCTGGCCCTGGAGGATATCACTAACCGCTCTAGGAGGAATAATCTTCGCCTGAGGGGCTTACCTGAAGGGCCGGATGAAGATCTGCAAGAGCTCTTGCTCTCAATTTTTAAGCCTCTCCTTCCGAACATCCCGGAGGAACAGTGGCATATTGAGAGGGCACATAGAGCGATGAAAACGCAGAGGACAGATGCAAACACCCCGAGGGATGTTATAATAAACTTCCTCTATTTCAAGACAAAGGAAGCCTTGATGAAGAAGGGCAGGGATGGACCTATCCGGCACGACGGAGCCCTGATCTCTCTCTTCCAGGACCTGGCCCCCTCGACGCTACAGAGGAGGAGGGACTGGCGGCCTATCACTGGGGCTCTGCGTGGAGCGGGCCTGAAATATGCATGGGGCTTCCCCTTTAAATTGATGGTGTTTCGCGACGGCAGAGCCCACATATTGTCGCCTGGAGGAGACCCGAAGCGTCTGTTCCAGGGTCTGGGAATTCCACCACCCCCAGACCTTCCCGACCTAGCGATGGGACCGGAGGAGCTTCCACACCTTCAGGCAGAGTGGCGCGGAGTGGGATCTAGGAGCCAGCGCTGATCGTCGGCGGTATCGTATACCACCTTCTGCCTCCTTGCCCCTATTTTTTCTCCCCGTATGTAGCCGGGCATTTTTGTTGTTTGTGGGGTGGGGGCTCGGGTATGGGTTTTTCTGGATGGCATGCTACGTCCGTTTCTTTTTGATGTGGCGGCCGTCCGCCACCTGAGGGTTGATGCGGGAGATTTTTCCTCTTAGGGATACTGGGGTCATGGCTCTTATTGCTTGGGAGGGGGTTTGGGGTCACGGGTTATGGCATGTTTTTTTTCGGGACCCTGTTCTCTTTTATTCCCCTTTGCCCCCTATAAAGCGGCCTGGTCCCGCCCGCCCGGTTCCTTCTGTGGCCCCCGGGTCGCAGGGATGGATAGTGGGCTCTGCCTCTCTGGAGTCGAAACTCTTCCCCTCGGGGCTAGACCTCTGGGGCCTCATGTCCCCTTCTGACAAGGACGGGCGTGGGGATATCCATACGGATACCTGAAGAATAAGTTCTTCCTCTGTTTTCTTTTGACAATGCTGCTCCGTTGTGAAAATTGCATACTATGTTGTTCTTTTTTTTTCTTTCCTTTTTATATGTATTATTTATTATTATTAGCGACCTGGGGTTTGCAGGGCATGTTGCTCGTTTATCCCTCCACTGGGTGTAACTATGTGTAAAAAGCAAATAGGAAAAATACACAAATCATAAACAAAAGAAAGTGAGAAGTAAAAATAACAGATGGACAAGAGGACAGGTAAAATAAAGGGAAAAATAAAGGAAAAACAAGAAGCAAAAGATCAAAAAAAAAAAGGAAAAAAAAGAGAGGAAAAAAGAGGGGAAAAATAAAACAAAAAAAAGAATAAAATCAGAAAATAAAAAGAACACACACTCTGAAACAGGAACATGCAGCCACCACACCGACAAAATATAGATATACAAAAGGGGATAAAGTTGACCGAGACACGTGGAGATTTCGTGTTAATGGGGGATGGGGGAGGGAGTGTTCACGGTCACTCTGCAACTGGGGCCAGTGGGGCAGGGGGTGGGAAGGGGTGGGGGGTAGTAAGGGCACTGGACGAGGGAGTAGAGTGTAACCCAAAAGTGATACCTCAATTCCCTTATCTTTGTAAGTTAAGCTGCACTATTGCGACAGGTTCAAAACTATGAAAAGTTCATAACTGGTAATAGATGTTCGATATTGCTAACAAATAGTATCCCGACCCGAGCTCTTTTCAACTATGGCTGGCCGCCCACGGGGGTCATATGACATTTCTACCGCTATTTTAGGGCGTTATTGGGGACATGGTTCAGATGGCCTTATTTATTGAGCTTCCTGGGCTCTCGCCCCCGAGACCCCTATTTCTTATGTACAGGTGGGCGGTTTGGGAAAGCGGGAGGGGCTCTCCGTGGGTGGCTTGCTAGCCGCGGGGTCGCTTCCTGTGCGGCTGCTTGCCCCCGCTGGCCGGTCCAGAGTTCCTCTCTGAGGGGCCTGGCCGGCGGGGGTGACTGCCCGCCCGGGGGGGCGATCCTCGTGGTGGTTGGGGGGCCTGACGTGCCTTGAATAAGCTGCTGTAGGGGAGTAATGTGGGCGGCTAGTTCTATTCCTACCTCTATTCTTACCCCTATCTTTAGTTTGATTTGTTTGGACCCTTATATCATTCTTTTGCGCTCTAGCCTTGGATAAGGTTAGATTGGGCGTCAGATTCCCCGCAGATGGGTTCGCACGTATCCCCTCTCTTACCCTGATCTAAGACCGCAGTGGACGGGCAGCGAGCGCCACGTGTCCAGAGTAAATGGACTGCAAGTGACGGGGGAGACTAGACGTTTATTATGATATGACCGTGGTCGTACTGACAGGGGGAAATGGGGGAGGCTGGGTAGAGGGGACAGGGTTGGGGATTTCCCAGGGCGCAGGGAAGAATGTTAGAAATGGAACAGTAACTTTCTTCAATAAAATATGAAAATTGAAATAAATTGAAATAATAAGGTTTCAAAACACAAGAAACACGTTACGGGGAGGAGGGAGCAAGTGAGGAACACAACCAGAACCCGAATTTATTACACCTTAGTTCAGCACGTTAAGAATCGGTTATCACTGCAGAATATCTCCTTTTGTAAATATAACACCTTGTAACAATTAATACGTAAGGCATGTAGCCTCTATGATTGCCCTGTTGTTTTACTCTGCTTTCGCTCCATTTTGATTGTTTCGGACTCACTGCCTCACTGTGCTACTGTTGTTGACTGTTCGGGTTTTATTGAAAGCCGTTTAAAGAGGCTCCACAGGGAGGTAGAGGGGAGGGGTCTTTACCTAGCGGGTGTGGACTGTAATGCTAAAAGATACGGAGAGTGCACATCCACTATCACATGACTGGGCCTGAGGGGGGTGGTGGTATGGCGGTGAGGCTCCTGGGCAGAGCCAGAACTAATGGAGGGCGAGGGAGAGGTGCCCATAGACTAACTAATACGATTACACTGCCTGATAGCACAGAGGTCTGAGTATCACATAAGTGGTGCCTAGGTGGAAGAGCTCAGGATTCCATTGTTCCTCCCAACGTTGATCGTGGCAGGGCAGTGGGATGACGTTCCCCATATCATTCTGGCATCTGATAAGACCAGAAATTCTGTGCTTCGGACTGTGTCCGGATGCTGTTTTTTTGTTCTATTTTGTCTTCCTTTTTCTCCTTATTTTCTTCCTCTTCCTATTCTCTGGAGGGATGGTGGGGGCGGGGGCCCATCAATAGGGTTACCATGGAACCACGACAGGGGTCGAGTCGCGAACGGTGGTATCGGAGACATTTACAGGGCCGTAACTAGTCAGCCTGATGGAGATTAAGATAGTATCTCTGAACGTTAAGGGCTTGAACGCCCCAAGGAAGCGCAGACTCCTATTCAAAGAACTAAGAAGAATGAAATCGGACATCGCGTTTATCCAGGAGACCCATTTGCCTAAACAGGCCAAGTTCAGGTTGAAAGACCATGCTTTTGTTGGTTCCTACGAAGCTAGGTCCCATCGCAAACGCAACGGGGTGGCGATCCTTATAAAAAGTAGTTGCCCCTTCCGGGAAATGCATTACGAAGCGGACACGGAAGGACGTTTCGTCATTGTCTCGGGGGTCCTACATTCACATGCCATTCACTTAGTTAACATCTACGCACCGAACCAACCGGACTCTGGGTTTTGGAAAATGATCCAGGAGAAAATATCTGGGCTGCCTCACGGAATGTTATTCTTGGGAGGAGATTTCAACGCTGCCCCGAGCCCCGCCATAGATAGGAGTTCGCGGACGGGTACCCCTAGGTCACAGGGTAGGGGCGGTCAGGATCGCCTACTTAAGGCCTTCATAGCTGAAGCGGGGTTGGTGGACATATGGAGAGCCCAGCACCCAGGGGTAAGAGACTATACTTTCTACTCGGCCCCCCATGGAACGTATTCCAGGATTGACCTTTTCCTGACTAATGCAGCGGGCATGTCCCGAACAGCCGGATCACAGGTGGGCAATATAACTTGGTCAGATCACGCCGATATATCCATCACGCTGGGCAACCTCTGCGTTGCTTCGCCGTGGACGTGGAAACTAAACTCGTCATTGTTTCGTCACCCGGACATCTTGGAACAGACTAGGAAGGGAATTGTAGACTACTTTGAGTGGAACACCACCCCTGACGTGAGCGCAAGCACGATCTGGGCGGCCCATAAAGTGGTCATTAGGGGGACTTTGATCAAACTGGCCACCAGACAAAAGAAACTGAAACACCAGCAACTGGAATCTTTGCTGGGCCAACTCAGCACCCTGGAACATAAGCACCAAACGGCGCCATCAGCAAACATCTTCGCGCAATTGGAAGCAGCACGTAGGAACATCCGCACTTTACTATTAGATGACACGGCAAAAGCCATGACCTGGTCGAAACGGACTTTTTTCGAAAAGGCGAACAAAATGGACACCCTTTTAGCAAGAACGCTTAGGCCAAGGCAAGGATGGACTCACATAACGGCGATCAAACATCCTGATGGCACGACAAGAACGGGACCTGTGGAGATTGCTAAGATTTTCGAAGACTTCTACGGAAAGTTGTATAACCACACTCCGGATGGAAGTCCGCACGGGATACGCGAGGAGGAATATATCATACGATACCTAGAAGGCTTAGGGTTGGCTAAATTGAGTGGTGAGGCAACACGTTCTCTGGCAGCGGACATATCGGAAGATGAAGTTGACAAGGCCATCTCGAATCTAAATGGCAACAAGGCACCGGGACCAGATGGTTTCGACGGCTCATACTACAAAACATTTAGAGAAGAACTCACACCACAATTGGTCCGACTTTTTGACAGCTTACGGCAGGGCGGACAACTGGCATCTGATATGACACTGGCGACTATAGTTCTCTTGCCTAAGCCCGGAAAGGACCCTCTATACCCAGAGAACTACAGGCCCATCTCATTGATCAATCACGATCTGAAGATTTTGGCGAAAATACAGGCCGACAGACTTAACCCGTTGCTGGTTTCTCTCATCCATGCAGATCAGGTTGGGTTTATCCCAAATAGACAATTGTTTGAAAATACTAGGAGGAACGTGGATCTGATCTGGAAACAAAGGACATCAAGGACCCCCACGTTAGTGGTATCCTTAGACGCTGAAAAGGCGTTCGACAGAGTTCGGTGGCAATTTCTTTTTCCAGTTCTGAAGTGCATGTGCTTCCCAGAGGAATACTTAACTACAACGAAAGCAATGTATGATAACGTGCGGGCACAAGTACAGATAACGGGTGCCCCGTTCCACCCATTTCGGCTACACAATGGCACGAGACAGGGTTGCCCGCTCTCGCCCCTCCTTTTCGTTTTGGCGTTGGAGCCTCTACTTCACGCGATACGTCAACATCCAAACATTAAGGGTGTAAGAGTGGGGGATAAAGATTTCAAGGTATCAGCCTACGCGGACGACGTTCTCTTAACCATCACGACTCCGTTAGAATCGATGACCGCACTTAAGGGAGTCATTCTAGAATACGGAGGACTATCCGGTTATAAAGCAAACATCCAAAAGTCCAGTGCGCTCCCGATATGCCTGACACAAGATGAAACAGCTAGGTTGCAGGAGGTATACCAAATCCGTATGGAAACAGACTCCCTAAGGTACCTAGGGATCAACATAACGGCTGACCCAGAATGTCTATATGCAACTAATTACACCCCCATGCTTATAGCGCTGACGGAGGACCTAGACAAATGGGTGGACAAACCCATTTCCTGGATCGGTAGGATACATTCTGTAAAAATGAACATCCTCCCGCGCTTACTGTTTCTTTTTCAGGCGCTACCCATCCGAATCACGAAGACACAATTGCTTCCCTTGCAAAGATCAATAGGGAACTTTATATGGCAGAACAAGAGACATAGAATTTCCAAACAGGTACTGTATAGGCGAAAAGATAGAGGGGGCTTGGGCCTTCCGAACCTCTTCTTTTATTACCTAGCGGCACAACTAACGCAGATAGCCATGTGGCATTCCGCTCCTGAGGAGAGGCGGTGGGTGGATATCGAATCTATGATGGTGGGGGTGGATGTCCCCCAGTTCACAATGTGGGTCCCCAGAGAATACAGACCGGAAATACGGATAACATGCCCAGCGATCCTCAATTCGATACGCATATGGGACATGTGTAACGCCAAATATAAGCTGGCATCATCCCCTTCTCCTATGACCCCACTTCTTAGGAACAGAGAATTCCCCCCTGGTATGACCCCCAGGCACTTCCGCAACATCGAACGTGCTGGACTGCAACGGTTGCATCAGCTGTTTCATAATGGAGAGATCGTTCAGTTCGCGGACCTTCAATTGGGTAATCACCTGACTCCAGCGGATTTTTTCCGGTACATCCAAATACGAGACTTCGCCCAAAAACCAACCATTAAAAAGGCTGCAATGGAGACTCACACTTTCTATGAGAGAATATGTTCGGACGGGGCAACCCCCAAGGGGATGATCACATTATTGTACGCACACCTCAGTGAAGAAAATGGAGAATGGGGAAGACTAACGTATACTGTCCAATGGGAGAATGACCTCGGTGAGACCTTTGAGGGGCTGGAGTGGCAAGAGATTTGGGAGGCAAATGCTAAGGTTTCAATATGTGTCACCCTACAGGAGCAGGCGTGGAAAACTATGTTCCGATGGTACACCACCCCAATTCAATTACATAGGATGCACAAACTAGACACAGATGATTGTTGGAGGGGTTGCGGAGACCAAGGAACGTATTTACACATGTGGTGGCAATGCTCAAAGATACGCGGATTCTGGAAGTCTGTGGAGGATTTATTGAAGCAGATATTTGATAAGCCTCTGAGGTTAGACCCCTGGACCTACTTATTAAATAGATCTGTGGATGGGTGGTCCACTCGGGAACAGAAATTAGTACACAAGATTACTTTGTGCGCGCGTCGAGCGATAGCGACAGCATGGCTCACTTTAAAGGGCCCGGATTTCGCAGGGGTAATCTCCAGAATTAAAGAATGTAGAATTATGGATGATTTGACAGCAAGGGTGAGGGGGACCACCGCAACATTCCAAAAACTCTGGGAACCATGGGACAATAGCGTATTTGGATCGAGCGGAGATTGAAGGCATACCTCAACTGGTGCTGACCGCGACGATATATCGCCGGTTGGGGTGCTGCCGCCAGTGGAGAGATGGTGGGCCCGCCGTTTCCCCCCCAGTTCCCTCTTTTTCCTTTTCAGCCTGGACTAGGCACTACTCGTTCTCTCTCTAATCCTTTTTACTTCCTCTTTTTCTTCCTTTTTCTTCCTTTTTCTCTCTTATTTCATCGTTTCATGTGATTTGTTTTTTCAGGCTAGACCAATGATTGGAGGAACAAGGTAACACACTTAGGAAGTTGATCAGCAAATATGATGGCTACTTAACTTTTGCAGATTAGCCTGTACCTTTATCTACCATAAGTTTCCCCGACAAACGGAGAGAGCCAATACTAAGTTACAATTACATGCAAACGACAACCACAACGATTACTTTTTTCTTATATTAAATTGTAATTTAATAGGCCTCTATATTAGCTCGAAAGTGACCGTATAACTGTCGAATTACCCGATCATTGATGTATATCCTAGAAGGGGGTAATTAAAAAAAAAAAATTTAAAAACACCTCGATAGACGGCAGGTGCCAGTAGATTCAGTAAATGGCGGAGCACACATTGTCCTTGCCTTGTCTTTGTTGTTTACTCTTTGTGTTTTATTTTCTCGGCAAACTTTGCAATGTTCCCACAATGTTGAACATGTTGGCTTCTGCGTAAGCCTGAAAGTTGATGTACACTTGCTGATTCTATTGAGTAAAAATAAAGAATAAAAAAAAAAAAAAATGGCCGGACTTAACGTGAAGATAAATACAATATAGGAACGTCAGACGAGCCAAAGTCAGGGTTAGAGAAGGAAGAGTAAGTGGTAAACAAAGCCAAAGGTCAAGGAAGCCAGAGATAAGGATAACCAGAAGACAAGCCAAAGTCAGATACCAAAGAAAAACAAGTTAACAGAACGCATTCTTGGGCTACAAGAAACCACGACAGGGCAAGGAAGTGATGTAAGAAGGAAATATAAATAGGGCTAGGTGAGATCTAATAAGTTAGAGATAGAATAGAGTAGTATATAAATAGAGAGAAATTACCTGGTACTATCCCTTTAACCCCTTAAGGACACATGACGTATGTGACATGTCATGATTCCATTTAATTCCAGAAGTTTGGTCCTTATGGGGTTAAGTATTTCGGGACAAGCCGCACCCCTGTTGGAAACAGCGCGCGCATGCCCCCGGACGTGCACGTGTGCAACGCCAGCCGGAGCTCCGCACAACCTGGCAGAACAGGAGGGACAGCGGGACCGGAGCAGCGTGGGCCGCAAGGAGGTATGACGCATACCCCATGCCCTGTATAGGCAAGCTGCTAAATAGGATGGCTCATGGCCTGTACCTTACCACTATAGATCTGTGTAAGTTGGTACTGGCAGATTCCCCTAGCGACAGATACTGTTCCCAAGTCGGCATTCATCACCCCATTCGACTTGTACCAATTTAGGGTGATGCCCTTTGGGATGAAAAATGCCCCGGCCACTTTCCAAAGAATGGTGGACCTGCTGTTGGAGGGCCTCCAGGATTATGCCTGTGCGTACCTGGACGATATAGCCATATACAGCGACACTTGGGAGGAGCATCTGGTACATGTAGGACCTGTACTAGACCGGAATAGGGAGGCAGGACTAACCTTGAAACCCAGTAAGTGTCACCTAGGGATGGCGGAAGTACAGTACTAAGTGTCACCTAGGGATGGCGGAAGTACAGTACCTGGTACCTGGGTTTGGTGTGGGGCACTGAAGCCTGAGCCAGCCAAGGTTGAGGCAGTAGCTAGTTGGCCTAGGCCCCACACTAAGACCCAGGTGATGGCCTTCCTAAGGACTACTGGCTATTATAGGAAGTTTGTTCCCAAATACAGCTAAGCCCATCACCGACTTGACCCGAAATACCTTGCCCAGACAGGTAGTGTGAACCCCAGAGTGTGAGCAGGCATTCCAAGTCCACTAAAGACTGCCTTGTTAAATGCTCCTGTCCTGGCTGCTCCTAATACGAAAAAAAAACAGATGCCTTAATGTTTGGATTGGGAGCAGTACATAGCCAGGTCGGGAATGATAGCTGTAACGGAGCTCCAGTACTCCAACCGAGTACCTCCGCCAAGTCTGCTTCCTTGTAGCTATCAGGGACCCTGAAACACTTCAGACCCAGACGCTGAGGCTTGACTAGGATCACTTAGGGCCTTTTCCACCCTGGACCAAACACCAGACGACACATGGTGACGGTTAACCCCTTAAGGACCAAACTTCTGTAATAAAAGGGAATCATGACATGTCACACATGTCATGTGTCCTTAAGGGGTTAAACAGCAACTCTTTAATGAATACAGCACACATAGTTTAGGCCCCCAACAGCCTCATTTACATACAATAGGTTACATAGATTACTATAGTACAAGGAAGGGTGGGGTCAGACAATAGCAAGAGCTGATGGGAGATTGAGGAGGGACAGAACAGCTAGTTTAAACTGGTCTGGCAGTGTCCCTGGGACAACGCCTTGCTGGGGAAACAATAGGACAGGAAAAAGGGGGGAGGGGGAGTTGCACAGACCAGCAATACATTCAACATACCCTGCACAAATAATTGGCACAATGTGACAAAACACAAAAGGAATTTGGGAGCCCACCCATAGTGTCTGTCTTCCAACCCCAGTGAGGGTGACTACCGTCACAATGGCAGAGAACATCCTGTAGCCTACCTCAGCAGGCAACTACTACCCTGGTGAGGTGAGCTACGCTGCCATCGAAAATGAGTGTCTGGCAGTGGTGTGTGCACTCAAAAAGCTGCAGCCCTACCTCTACGGGCAGCAGTTCACCTTACTCATGGATCACAACCCAGTTCGCTGGGGACAATGCCAGGCTGTTACGGTGGAGCGTTGCACTACAGCCATACGATTTTACCATTCATTACAGGCTTGTGGTTAAGTGGGAGCTGTGTGGCAGAACCACTGCTTGTTCGGGTACTTTCCACTGGTATTGAGTGTTTCCCATGTATGATTATGAGTTTTCATGTATTGTGCCCTGTTCCCCGTTCGTGAGTGTTCATACGAAAGAATCTCATTCATCTCCCTAACGGGGACCACCCCATTATCCCATTTAGAACGCTGGTTAGAATATTCACACCTCTGACATAGTTGCGAAACCGCAAGGGAAGCAATTAATGAGCGCTCCGCTGGATGGCCACCATTTCGTATAGACAAACGCCAGCCAGGGGAAGTGTTCATAGATTGTTTCCCGACTTGTTCATCTCCCGAACGAGGACCCCCCAGGGCTCCTATTAGAAAGCTCCCACCAATTAATTTGAAAGTTCACACTCTCAACAAGTGGGAAACTGCAACGTTCGCACTGGCAACATAATTGTGAAACCGTAAGTGAAGTAATTAATGAGCGCTCCCCTGGGTGGCCGCCATTTTGTATAGATGAGCGCAACCAGGGGGTGCCTTCGTACCCCGAAAGGAGACGCTTCCTTTGCAGTTTTCCGCACAGGAATCTCGCGAACGGATATTGCTCAGAGGATGTGCCAGTGTGAGGTCACCTGAGGTTGGTGGGGACACTTCTGGGGCACTGGTTAGTTTGGCAAGCTTTTCTGTGCCTGGAAGACAAAGGGATGGTCTCTTTTCCCGCACCTTGGCTCCCAGGCTCATGGGCTGAAGACCCCTCCTCCCCCGTCATCCTGGGCGGGAGACCCCCTCGACTGAGTGGCGGGCTCTTCCCTATATGGGAGACAAAGGGACAGCGACCCCCAAGCATGGAGACTCCTGGGATAACCACTGTGCATAAAAACCTTGTGTGGCAATAAAATTGTGTTGTACCTCCAGAACTGTGGGTCGTCCAGCTACTGGGGTGAGAGAAAAGGGTCTTTTGATATTCCGATATGGTTCCTGAACGGCTGAAGGAAGGGAATTAGTGGGGGTATAATATATAATTATAATTACAGGGTTAATTTGGTCACTCATTGTACACTTTTGTGTACAGTAATAATAAGTTGGTAGATCACAAACTTAGTCACTAAGAAGACAACCTAAATGCTAGTATACCCTATAGCCCTGGAACATTGGGGGAGGGTTATTAATAAAGCTTGTAGAAGCCATTTAAAAATATATTACTTGTTATGTATATTAGCATTGCAATATCTGATAAGGGTAAAAAATAAAAACTTTATATCGCTAGGGGTAAAGGGATGACTAAAACATTAAACCCAACAAAGACAAACAAGAAAACCAAACAATTAAAGAAATATAACGTTAACTATGAGAGCAGTGGTGACCACCCAACTGGATCAAAGATGAACAGTTCTCCAATCCTCTTCATCCATTTTCTGTTGCTTGTCTTGGTGTAAATGGCTCAACATTATCAATGTCCCATTAAGGAGCTAAGGTAGAGGCATGTGGAAGGAGCTGTTTGTCACTCAGGCCGAGTGTTTGAAGAAAGATATGAGTTTTAGAGAGGGAATGCAGTCTGTGTTCCTTCCACCTGATTTACCATCAACGCACACAGACAGACCCATCAGTATTTTATACCTGCAGCTTACAAGCCCGATTTTATATTTTTGGATAAGCTTTTTAAATGATTTAGTATTTTGAAAAAAATATTTTAAACATTTATCCAGAAATATTACATTTAAGGCTTCAATTAATAAGCTTTCCAAATGATTCAATATTGTTTGAAAAGCTTTCCAAATGCTTTATCTACAAATTTAAAATTAAACAAAAAAAAAGCATAATATAGTTTCTCTTTAAATGTCCAACTGTTACTTATTTACTTTTTTTTTGTGTGTATATATTTGGGCTGATGAATACTATAGCCATTACTGCCACCCAAAAGTAGTGTGAGTTTAAATACTTCTGTTGTTTTCTTTTTTTTTACTTGTTTGCCATGTCTTAGTCTGCACCTGGTAGCAGTTCCCCATGCCCCTGGTATGTCCACCACTCTGGCATTGGGCTCCTGGGAGATACTCCTGCCATTGTCATGCCCCTCATCCGAGGTTCTTCTGTCTTCTTTTGCCAGCCCAGGCTATTCCGTATAAATTACCCAGACCTGTCTTGCTTCAGAAATGCTACTGGTCACTAAGGACTAAGATACTGATGTACACTTATTGAGTTCTCAGATGGTCTCCATGGAGGTTGCCATCTCTGAGGTCAACCCCATCAGGAGGTCTCCCAATTGAAACTCTGGTGCATCCCAATGTGCATTCCACATTGAGCATATACACTCAATTCTGCTGGAGATGTGCATTTTATAAATCCTGGGTGCTTCAAAGACACCTACTCTTGAGACATCTGCTTGGGACACGGTCCTTGTGGACCATGCATCGGGGAATACGAGGTCTGTCTGGAAAAAGTCCAGCCATTCTTAATATAACGAGAATAGTGTGTGCGACATCCATGTAACCTGGCAGCCAAGGAGAGTGGACAGGAATGCACATTCACTGTAATAGACAGTAGGGGCAATAGACGCCATTGAGTGAGCATGTGTACTGTGTCTACATCGCATTCAAAATGAGTGAGTGAGTAGAGCAACGAATCTACATCAAATTTTGCATTGAGCTTGAATATTCCTCCATGGAATCTATTCAGATGATTAAGAAGGCTTTCGGCGGTGATGCAATGAGTGCAGCGCAAATAAAAATGTGGCACAAAATCTTTAAAGATGTTCGAAAATCTGTCTGAAAAGATTTGGCACCCTGCTTCTTCTGGCTTTTCACAATACTATTATAACCTTTGAAAGGAAAGAGATTTCCGACCATCTATGAGATTCAGGTAAATACGACACGGCAGCTGTCGACTCCAACAAATAATTTTGCAGATGTTTTGAACAGTGAAAGAGACGCTTGGAGAACTCTGTGAGGTCCAAAGCTGCCTACTTTGAAGGGATCTGAGGTGTCATAGTCCTCTGTACAATGCTTCCTTCATCTTTTATCTAATAAATGTCTCTGTTTTTCATATTACATGGCTGGATACTTTCCAGACAGAACTTGTATGTTGCTTTCTGTAACTATTATTTACAGCCTTCTGTTTGCTTTACCCCAGTAAGAACATAGCTGCTTAACCAAGTTCTTTAGTACACAATATTCGTGTTGTTTTTCTCTGCTTAAGTCTTATGGTAGCATCCATCCTTGGAAGCAATATTGTATTAGTGCCAGGACTCTTCAGATCTCTCTTAGAAAATGATCCTGGTTAGGTCCTTTCTTTAGAGTTAAAGTTCTACCAGATTTTGACCCAGGACTGCTCATTTCTTAGGCATTTGTGGTTCATTGGAACAATGAGTCCATTTGGTCTGTAGTACAATATAGGTGTTACTGTGGGCTCAGAATACCTGGTCTTCTCTGGAGACAACATTAGCAATATCAATCAGTGTTCTAGACAGTGTCTGGGTATGTTTCATGCTCTGAGGTTGTAGCCTGCCCTGTAAGAGGTCACTCCTGTCCAACTCGAGTTTGTTCAAATAATTGCTGTGATTTATGTCAATCTGCAGGGTGAAAAAGTGGATACCATTCTAGCTTCCATTTTAGGGCATGGGCTGTGCAGTCACTATCAAGATAATTTAGTATGGTTCCCATGTCTATAGATGGAAGTCCTTTCACGTATCCAGAGTTTTGGACTTTTTCCAGACAAATTATATAACTGCCTTTATGCCAGCACCCTGGCCTTTTGGTTTTGTTTCATAAGCTCCTGGCATGTCTATTGCTTCCTAATCCCCTGGCCCTTGCAGAAGCTCCGTCCTGTATCATTCTTTTAAACAAATGCTCTAGCTTTATTTGCAGCAATTGTCATGAAAGTCTCTCTTCAGAGTCGTGATTTTTTTGGGCTAGGAGTGTTTTTAGCAAATAGACTCTGTAGAGCTTTCTTTCACATTGAATCTAAATTACAATACACATCAAATTTGTATTTATAAAAAAAAAAGGATGTCCTGTTTTGTTGATAGATTAATTTTAATATTTGCTGCTGTGTTTAGTTTCCTCTTGTGTAGAAATTTTTGTATCATTTTGCAATGATCTTCATTTAGTGTGACTTTTAATGAGTAGACCTTACACTCTGATCCATATTGTTCTTAGTACTATAAACTGCAAATATAAAAGATCTTTTATGGAGAAATTATTACATGGCTAGCAGCAGAAATAATTTATCCTATTAAATAAAAAGCATTATGTTACTATGGAAACGGATGTTCATGGAATGATGGCAAAGGAAGGTTTAAAAGACATTATAATTGTTATGACAACTGGAACTTTTGTCACTATGCCTTGAAGAATTTTTTTATCTCTCTTATCCCTCTTTGATTGCTTATAGAACAGTTATTCAAGAAATAAAATGTTGCCACAGTTTAATATCTATCTTTTCATTTCTACTAAAATATGATACTACATTATTGTTCTGACAAACATTATCATCTTTAACCCCTTAGCGACCGAGGACGGTTCAGGACCGTCATCGTCATTTTTGCCTTGCCGACCGATGACGGTCCTGAACCGTCCTAACGCTCTTACCTAATGGCCGTCGTTCCCCCGGCGGCGATCAGCGTGGCTCCGGTTGTGGGGAGACTGCCTGCAGCCCAGACAGTCTCCCCACACTGAATTAGGACCCCTGTGGCCATGTGATCGCTTAACACAGCGATCACATGGTCACAATAGGTGTCCATGTGTCTGCCTGCAGTGGGTCCGTCTTTGTGACAGGCAGCCTCTCTGCTAGTGTAAAATCATTTAAAAAAATAAAGTTAATGTTAATAAAAATTTTTTATGTATTATAAGGCGTGTGTTTGCTCAATACTATTTGGAAAGTAGACTCTTCTCAAGTAGGGAGTTAGAAACCAGGGAGTTACTTTGGAGTGGTTTGTATACTGTGGAGAGTGGTTTGGTATTTATTTTGTTTAATCTTTAAAGTTGGTATAGTTTAAAAAAAATAAAAAATTTTTGTTTTTTAATTTATTTTTCTGTGTTCTGGTTTCCCCCCCCTTTTTTGTGTGCTGCTGCTTGATTGATTGGGGGAGTGTTCATTAATTACACCTGTGTGGGATTTGTATCCCCATAAAGGCACACCCCTAACTCACTAAGCTTGCTCACGTTATTTGAAAGCAGCCTCTATTAAGTAGGAGTTAGAAAACCAGGAGTTACTTGGAGTGTTTTGTATACTGTGGAGAGTGGTTTGTATTTTATTTTTGTTTAATCTTTAAAGTTGGTAAGGTTTAAAAAAAAAAAATAAAATAAATTTTTTTTTGTTTTTTTAAATTTACTTTTTTTTGTGTGTGTTCTGGTTTCCCCCCCTTTTTTTAAATTTACTTTTTTTTGTGTGTGTTCTGGTTTCCCCCCCTTTTTTTGTGCTGCTGCTTGATTGATTGGGGGAGTGTTCATTGTTTGCACCTGTGTGGGATTTGTATCCCCATAAAGGCACACCCCTAACTCACTGAGCTTGCTCACATTATTTGAAAGCAGCCTCTATTAAGTAGACTCTTTCAAGTAGGAGTTAGAAAACCAGGAGTTACTTGGAGTGGTTTGTATACTGTGGAGAGTGGTTTGTATACTGTGGAGAGTGGTTTGTATTTTATTTTTGTTTAATCTTTAAAGTTGGTAAGGTTTAAAAAATAAAAAATAAATTGTTTTTTAAATTTACTTTTTTTTTTCTTTCTTTTTTTCTGTGTTCTGGTTTTCCCCCTTTTTTTGTGCTGCTGCTTGATTGATTGGGGGAGTGTTCATTGTTTGCACCTGTGTGGGATTTGTATCCCCATAAAGGCACACCCCTAACTCACTGAGCTTGCTCACATTATTTGAAAGCAGCCTCTATTAAGTAGACTCTTTCAAGTAGGAGTTAGAAAACCAGGAGTTGAAACAAACAAGGGGTTCAAACTATCAAGGTAATTGTTTTTATTTACTGTTTAAAGGGGAAATGAGTGTTAGCAAGATTGCTGGTTTAACTCAATGCACATCTTGTTCCATGTATGGCTGCCTGGATGTACCCGTCCAGGGTCCATACCTCTGTGATGGTTGTGTGCGAGTGGCTTCTCTGGAAGCTCAGATTGGAGATCTCGAGAAGCAAATCGCAACATTGAGGGAGATTGACAATCTTGAGAGGAGTCTACTGCTCACTGAGCAGAGTTTAGTGGGGACAGAGAGGGAGGAGATAAGACAGATGGGGAACAGGCATGTAGCTGGGTGACAGTGGGGCGAGGAAGCAGGGGGGGAGGGAAGAGGAAAGGGCTAGGTGCAAACAATGAACACTCCCCCAATCAATCAAGCAGCAGCACAAAAAAAAGGGGGGGAAACCAGAACACACACAAAAAAAAGTAAATTTAAAAAACAAAAAAAATTTTTTTTTTTTTTTTTTAAACCTTACCAACTTTAAAGATTAAACAAAAAGGGCTAGCTAGTCCTGATTTGGTGCAACCTAGCAGATTTGCCCGTTTGAGGGAAGATGTTGAGAGCATCAGCTCAGGAGTAGCTGTATTAGCGGAAGCTGTTACTTCTAACAGCCGAGCTAACAGCCCCCCTAGTACGGGTGGGGATCAAAATGTAAGGAAGGCAAGACAGGTTGTGGTGGTAGGGGACTCTATCATTAGGAGAGCAGATGGGGCAATCTGCTGCTCTGATCGGCTCAACCGGACAGTTTGCTGTCTCCCGGGTGCTCGGGTCCGGCATGTTGCTGACAGAGTGGATGGATTATTGGGAGGGGCTGGGGATGACCCAGCGGTCATGGTCCATGTTGGTACCAATGACAAAGTAAGAGGAAGATGGAAGGTCCTAAAGAATGATTTCAGTGAATTAGGTAGCAAACTTAAGAAAAGGACCTCCAAGGTAGTATTCTCTGAGATATTACCTGTGCCACGTGCTACAGTGGAAAGGCAGCGGGAGATTAGAGAGGTCAATGCGTGGCTTAAGTCTTGGTGCAGGAAGGAGGGTTTGGGGTTTTTAGAGCACTGGGCCGACTTTGCGATTGGGTACAACCTTTATAGTGGTGATGGATTGCACCTAAACGGGAGAGGGTCTGCTGTGCTGGGGGATAGGATGGCTAGAAGGTTGGAGGAGATTTTAAACTAGTAGTAGGGGGGAGGGTCATAGCAATCTACAAAATGGAGATAGGACAGAAAGAAGATGGGCTTTAGCACAGTATAAGGGGGGTGGAAACAGGGGGAGGGGCAAGCTCAGAACAGAGAAGCTGTGTAATGTTGAAAATTCACAAAATATACAAGTGATGCATAATATTAAATGTATGCTTACTAATGCAAGGAGCCTAAATAACAAAATGGGGGAACTAGAGGCATTAGCATACACTAAACAATATGATAAAATAGGCATAACTGAAACATGGTGGGATGAGACACATGACTGGGCAGCTAACTTAAATGGGTACACGTTATTTAGGAAGGATAGGAAAAACAAGAAGGGTGGTGGGGTATGTTTGTATGTCAAACATGATTTAAAGCCAAATGTTAAGCAAATGGTATGCGAGGAGGATAATGTTGAAGCTTTATGGGTAAATATCTGCTTGGGGGAAAAGAAGGGAAACCAACTAGTGGTTGGGATATGTTATAAACCACCTAATGTTAATATTGACGAGGAACAACAGCTGTTTGAGCAAATTGAGAAAGCTGCAAATCTGGGTAACACTTTAATTATTGGAGATTTTAATTACCCGGATATAAATTGGGACAGAGGGACTAGTGCCTCAGCAAAGGGAATTAGGTTTTTAAACTTGTTAAATGACACCTTCATGTCACAACTTGTGCAAGCACCAACTAGAATGGATGCTTGTCTGGACCTGGTTTTAACAAACAACGTTGATCTTTTGACCAACATTCAAGTAGGTGAGCACTTGGGAAATAGTGATCACAATATAGTGTCCTTTGAAATAAACTCAAAAAAACAAAAGCACATGGGGAATACTAAAACATATAATTTTAAAAAGGCCAATTTCAATAAGTTAAGGGAAGCTTTACAATATATTGACTGGCATAAACTCTTTAGTGAAAAGAACACTGAGGATAAATGGATCATCTTCCAACAAATATTACAAAGGTACATTTCTTAGTATGTACCGTTGGGAAATAAATATAAAAGAAACAAATTAAAACCAATGTGGCTTAGTAGAGAAGTAAAACAAGAGATTACAACTAAGAGAAGGGCATTTAAAGCATTTAAATCGGACAAATCAGATGCATCTTATAAAAGATATAAGGATGCAAATAATGCGTGCAAAAAGGCAATTAGACTTGCTAAACTTCAAAATGAAATAATGATAGCTGAAGAGAGCAAAACCAACCCCAAAGCATTTTTTAAGTACATAAATTCTAAAAAAAAACAAAATGAAAGTGTAGGTACACTAAAAACTGAAACGGGGGTGTTAGTTAATGAAGACCAGGAAAAGGCAGGAATTTTAAATAACTATTTCTCCTCCGTATATATTAGGGAAGAACCCATGGCAATAGATGTGCAAATGATTGCTACTAAAAACTTGCAGAATAATTGTAATTGGTTAACTCAAGACAAGGTGCTGCAGCAACTAAAGAAAGTTAATATAAACAAAGCTCCAGGGCCTGACGGTATCCATCCACGTGTACTTAAGGAACTAAGTGCAGAAATAAGTGAACCTCTGTTTTTAATCTTTCAAGATTCTTTTCTTTCAGGAAGTGTTCCGGAGGATTGGAGGAAGGCAGATGTGGTTCCTATATTCAAAAAGGGTTCAAAATCCTTGCCTGGAAATTACAGACCTGTGAGCTTAACTTCTGTGGCTGGTAAAATATTTGAAAGGTTATTAAGGGATAATATTCAAGAATTCTTTGAGAAGAACATGGTTATCAGCAAAAATCAGCATGGTTTTATGAAGCACAGGTCATGTCAAACTAACTTGATTGCGTTCTACGAAGAAGTAAGTAGGAGTATAGATCAGGGTGTTGCCGTGGATGTGATCTATTTGGATTTTGCCAAGGCATTTGATACAGTTCCACACAATAGATTAGTGTTCAAACTCAAGGAAATCGGTCTAGATGAAAATGCTTGTTCTTGGGTAGAACATTGGCTTAAAAACAGAGTACAAAGAGTTGTCATTATTGGTAAATTTTCAAGCTGGACAGAGGTGGCAAGTGGTGTCCCTCAGGGGTCTGTTCTGGGGCCCCTTCTATTTAACATGTTTATAAATGATCTTGAAAAAAGCATTGAAAGTCATGTTTCAGTGTTTGCAGATGACACAAAACTCTGTAAAATAATACAATGTGAGCAAGATATTACCTTGCTGCAGAGGGATTTAGATAGACTGGGGGACTGGGCACTCAAATGGCAGATGAAATTTAATGTTGAAAAGCAACTTATACCCTTAATGGCAGCGAATTAGGGATAACAACACACGAAAAAGACTTGGGAATTGTTATAGACAACAAACTATGCTACAATATGCAATGTCAATCAGCAGTGGCTAAGGCCAGTAAGGTATTGTCATGCATGAAAAAGGGCATTCATTCTCGGGATGAGAATATCATTTTGCCTCTTTATAAATCACTGGTAAGACCCCATATTGAATATGCTGTGCAATTTTGGGCACCTGTTCTAAAGAAGGATATTATGGCACTAGAAAAAGTGCAGAGGCGGGCTACAAAATTAATAAAAGGAATGGAACATATCAGCTATGAAGAAAGGTTAACAAATTTAAACCTATTTAGTTTAGAAAAACGTAGTCTGAGAGGGGATATGATAACATTATACAAATATATTCGGGGCCAATACAAACCATTGTGTGGAAATCTATTCACAAACCAGACTTTACATAGGACACAAGGTCATGCGTTTAGACTGGAAGAAAGAAGATTTCGTCTAAAGCAAAGGAAAGGTTTTTTTTTTACTGTAAGAACAATAAGGATGTGGAATTCTCTGCCTGAAGAAGTGGTTTTGTCAGAGTCCATACAGATGTTCAAACAGCTTCTAGATGCATACTTGCAATAACAGAATATTCAAGGATATAATCT
>OW240916.1:9684254-9697060 GCA_933207985.1 Pelobates cultripes | reverse complement strand
CTTTTAAATACACGAACAGCTCCTGCAAGCACCAATCTCCCGAACATGAAACACGAATTCACCAACTCCCGAACAGGAAACACACAAATTCACCAACTCCCGAACCGGAAACACACGAATTCACCAACTCCCAAACACACGAATGCTGAACAGAAAAAACAGCCGAAAAGGAAAAACCATACGAGCAGCTGACACTCCTGGAAGTCGCACTGCAAAAGCATACAATCCAATTCCACCCAAGAACGAGGCAACACTTCGTTTGAGGATCAAGCAGAACTTGTTTACTGGGGCTACCTGCCCGGCTTTTATGCAGGTCTCCCACCTGGTGGACACTCCCCTAGGGGACCAGGTGGGAAACTGGGAAACATATTGGACAATCCCACAATGCATCACAATCCATCCTCTCTGTCCTGGAGAGAATTGGGAAGTAATCCAATTATCTCCAAGGACAGAGGCAAAACTCCATTCGCCACATGGCAGACAAAGGACAATAAAAGACATAAAATTACATAGTTACATAGTTACATAGCTGAAAAGAGACTTGTGTCCATCAAGTTCAGCCTACCTCACATTTGTTTTTTGCTGTTGATCCAAAAGAAGGCAAAAAAACCCAGTTTGAAGCACAATTTTGCAACAAACTAGGAAAAAAAATTCCTTCTTGACCCCAGAATTGCAGTCAGATTTATCCTTGGATCAAGCAGTTATTACCCTACATTGAAAGATTATATCCTTGAATATTCTGTTCTTGCAAGTATGCATCTAGTAGCCGTTTGAACATCTGTATGGACTCTGATAAAACCACTTCCTTGGGCAGAGAATTCCACATCCTGATTGTTCTTACAGTAAAAAAACCTTTCCTTTGCCTTAGACGAAATCTTCTTTCTTCCAGTCTAAACTCATGGCCTCGTGTCCTATGTAAAGTCCGGTTTGTGAATAGATTTCCACACAATGGTTTGTATTGGCCACGAATATATTTGTATAATGTTATCATATCCCCTCTCAGGCGACGTTTTTCTAAACTAAATAGGTTTAAATTTGTTAACAATTCTTCATAGCTGATATGTTCCATTCCTTTTATTAATTTTGTAGCCCGCCTCTGCACTTTTTCTAGTGCCATAATATCCTTCTTTAGAACAGGTGCCCAAAATTGCACAGCATATTCAATATGGGGTCTTACATACTGTTACATTTATCACATAGAACATACACATTCTACCTATTCCCAGATAGCTTAGATCTGAGTGCCCATTACTACCGAATGGCGCTCAGATCACATATATAAAGTTCAATCGCCATGGAGTCAAAGTCTTTCATACAGTCTTTCAGTATATGGCTGGGCTCCATGGCATAGCTATCTGGGGTAGCATGGTTTAAACAGTAAAGTCCTGAATGGATCGGTGTTCAGATAATTGACTGCAGGTAGGAGAAGGGAGGTCGGAGGCCCAGCCTTTCTGCAGAGAAAAAGAACAGTGTTAAACATGGGGCCATAGTCTAAAGGGAGCAGGCGAGCAACCAGCCTCCTCCAGTGGCGAGGTTTGTTCTGCCACACTTCTGTACTGCAAAGGCCTGGGGAAGACCGCTCACCCAGACTTATTTGAGAAACAATAGGACCCCCCAAAAAACATCAGATAGCGACAACTGCTGTAGGATTTAAATCCACTATACCAAATTCATCGACACAAAGACTATGTACAGACCGAATAGGCCAGGAACATGACCATATCGAGAAAGGGTCATTTCCAGTTTTTTTAACCTCTAAGTTCACCAGTAAGCCCCATGATGTCAGAGGGATCAACAGGAGGCCCAGATCTTAGAACAATCCTGGCACAACTACCTTCTAAATCGGATTTGATATGTTTAAAAAAATGGAAGACAGTTTTGGTGAAAAATTAAAAGCGGTCACCACAGAGATACATAATTTAGGAGATAGGGTTTGTGCTTTGGAAGATAATCAAGAAATAAATGAAAATCAGTGGACTGAATGTTGGAAATTACAAAGATCGCAGACCGAAGCTATTCTTTCCTTACAAAGGAAACTAGATGATATCGATAATCAGGGAAGACGAAATAATCTACGGATAAGAGGGGTCCCTGAAACCATGGAGGATGAACTAGAAGACCCTTCAAACATTGTTATTTGTATTTTCAGTCAAATTTTAGGAAGATCTTCGGACTCTAAGATAAAGCTTGATAGAGCGCATAGAATAGGAAGACCAAGGAATTCACCACAAGAAAATTCTCGAGATTTAATTGGCTGCTTCCATGACTTTTTATTAAAAGAAGAGATAGTACGGAAAGCCCAACTAATCCAGGAAAAAATCTTTCACCTTCTACTTTAATGGCACGCAAGGCTTTGAGACAGATCACTCTTCTACTGGGACAGAAACAAATAAAATATCGGTGGAACTATCCATTTGCATTAATGGTTTTTCAACACTCCAAAATGCATACGATAAAGACACCAGCAGATATACCAGATTTCTTACAGGCTCTGGGGCTCCCTCCTATTGAGATCGAAGACTGGACAGGCCTCTTAGGCATTCCTCCATTACAAGAGCTTCAAAAACCTAAATGGCAAAGTAAAACTAAAAACAAAAAAAACTGCTGAGGCCACTAGGGAATGATTGCCTTATTAACACCAGAAGGTTCTGTGAAGCGTGTTAGCATGAGATGACGTGTTAGGGCAATTAGAATACTCTCGGTCTCTTGATAAATTGGTTTATAATTCTGCTCCCATCTACCTTTACCTCCGTCCGTCATCCTCCTTAGAAAGATACCGATATGTCTTGTGGACACAAATGGGTCTCCCACAGGGGTGGCATCTTATCCTATTTTGGATATAGCATTTATATAAATCTTTAATGATGACTTATTAAAAACTCATACAATGTTGTCAGGCTGTTTCACATCCTTAATAATTTTTAAACCCAGACAGTAATACTCAAAAAAGAATTACAAATGGATATAGAAACAGGGGCGGACTGAGAACCCTCAGGGCCCCCGGGCAAAATAAATCAAGGGCCCCCTTACAGGCCCCACCCATACTCTGCAGCAAGCGCCACCCTTGTCCCGCCTCCATGCACCGCCTCCAGCCACACCCTACACAATCTTTAGACACAAGGAACAAAAGGGCAATAAGCCCTTCGAGGCCCCAGTAGAGACTACAATTGAGGGCTAATGGGCCATGGAGGGGGGTCTTTCTAGCGGAGGCTATCTCAGTGTCCTTTAGAGAGTGTGTTAGATAGAATCCCCTCCAAGCCCCATTAGAGACTACAATGGAGTCTAAAAGGCTTGGAAGGGGGTCTTTCTAACAGAGGCCATCTCAGCGTCCATTAGATATCCCCTGCTGGAAACAGTCGCCTCCAGGCCCCAGTAGAAACTACAATTGAGGGCTAATGGGCCATGGAGGGGATTTCTAGCAGAGGCTAGAGTCTAATGGGGCCTGGAGGGTGGTCTCTCCAACACTCTGGTTCCTATTCACAATATAGCAACACAACATAGCTCGCTGATACCTAAGCCAAGTTGGCTCCTCTTACCTTAATTACTGTTGCTGGCTGGCAGTCTGTGGGCTTGCTGGCTGCGGCTGGCAGGCTGTGGGCTTGCTGGCTGCGGCTGGCAGGCTGTGGGCTTGCTGGCTACTGCCGGCAGGCTGTGGGCTTGCTGACTGCGGCTGGCAGGCTAGGCTGTGGCTTACTGGCTGTAAGCCTGTGGCTTGCTGTAGGCCTGTGGGCTGGCTACTGGCCTGTGGGCTGGCTAACTGGCTGGCTACTGGCCAGCCTGTGGGCTGGCTAACTGGCTGGCTACTGGCCAGCCTGTGGGTTGGCTGGCCGGCCTGTGGGCTGGCTGGCTACTGGGGCACTTGTAGATTATTTAAAGAAATAATCCATGCACAATAACCACTACTGCTCCAGAGTAAGTAGTCAAACCGTTTAAGAACAGTTTGACAACTTACCTGGGGTCTGCTGGGATATGAGGCTGTAGTAGGGAATAGGAGCAGTGGTGCAATGTGTGTGAAAGGTTCAGTGTGTGTGTGGGGGTGTAGTGTGTGAATGTGTAGGGTGTGTGGGCAATGTATGTGTGTGGCAATGTTAGTATGGGGGGCTGTGTATGGGGGTCTGTGTATGTGTTTGTGTGAGGCAATGTGTGTAAATGTGTATGGTGTGTATGGGGGCAGTGTGTGAATGTGTATGGTGTGTGTGTGGGGGCAGTGTGTTTATGGGGCTAGAGTTCACTCTCACCACTGCGACCACCAGGAATCCATGGGGGTTACAGTGTTGAGAGTGAACTCTAGCCCGTAGCTCCAGGGCTAGAGTTGACTCTCGCAAGAGCAGTAACGTTGCCATGGTAACCGCGGCAACGCTCTGTGCTCGCGCAAGAAGGACCCAGAGGAGCTGCAGGGTGAGCTCCCAGGTCCTCTCTTCCTCCCCTGCCCGCACGGTGCCTGCGGACAGGGGAGGGGGGGCATTCTTCCCTCTCTTTCTCCCCCAACTCTCTATTCCTCCTCTGTCTCCCCGTGTCTCATTCTTCCCTCTCTTTCTCCCCATCTCTTTATTGCCCCCCCCTTTCTCCCCCTTCCCCATCTCTATGTCCCCCCGTCTTTCTCCCCCCTCCCCATCTCTCTATTGCCCCATCTTTCTCCCCCCACTTACTAAAAGTCTGAGGGGGCCGGCCGTTTGATGTTTGATGCTGGAGCCGCCGGACCGGGTGGCAGCCTCGCCGGTCCGGCGGCATTCCTCTCACTAACACTGGAGGAGGAGCATGTGTCTGTCATGCTCCTTTGCGGTTCCCACATCCTGTGCTGGGAATTGTGGGAACCGCAGGGAGCATGACAGACACATGCTCCTCCTCCTTCAGTGTTAGTCAGAGGAATGTCGCCGGTCCGGCGGCTGCAGCATCAAACGGCCGCCCCCCCCCTCACAGTGTGCCACCGGACCAGCCACCCGGTGGCACCTGCAGTCCCCAAATGCCGCCCCCAATCCAGCCCTGCCGCCGGGCCCCCTGAAGGCGGCCCTGGCGGCGGGCCCCCCTCCCGGCCGGGCCCTCGGACCGTGTCCGAAGTGCCCGACCGGTCAGTCCGCCCCTGGTGGCAGGGGGCTCCAGGCATCATAACCACCTCTATGAGATGAAGTGGTTGTAGTGTGCCTAGAGTGTCCCTTTAATATACAGGGCTATCAAGTACTTTTAGATTAGTTATAAAAATAGAAAACAATATTGTCCAGAAAATACAGGTAGATTATATGTGATTGACAGGGTTGTTCACTCTTAATTTTAGTAAATTAAATTGGGTTTATAAAAGTGAGACTAATATAATTAATCTGGAAAAATCCATAACCTCAGCTGTAGTCACACATTTGTTATTTTTGCCTTAATCATGCCATCTAGACTTAAATCACAAATATTTGGAATTTAGTGGATAACTGTCTGCTCACACTAAAACAACTAGAAACCACGCAAACCTCATCCAAATACCCTGCAGTTTATCCTCCTCTACCAATATTCAGTGTGCACTCTGGAACGCCCGTTCCATCTGTAGCAATATTAAAGGAACACTACAGGGTTAGGAACACAAACATGTATTCCTGACCCTATAGGGTTAAAACCACCATCTAGCCTCCCTGGTCCCCTCATGCCTCCCTAAATATAGTAAAATCTTACTTGTGTTCAAGTCTGTAGCTGCTTACTTTGTCTCTGTTTCCTTTAGACCTGCCCACTGCCTGCTGACATCATCAGAAGATGTAGCCTGATCCAATCACAATGCTTCCACATAGGACTGGCTAAGACTGACAAAGAGACAGATCAGGGGCAGAGCCAGCACAATTATTATTATTATTATTATTATTATTATTATTATTATTATTATTATTATTTTATTATTTATATAGCGCCACCAGATTCCGTAGCGCTGTACAATTCAAACACATCCCTGGCCAATCAGCATCTCCTCATAGAGATGAATTGAATCAATGCATCTCCAAGAGGAAAGTGTAGTGTCTGAATGCAGAGGGAGGAGACACTAAATGTTTGGATGCATTTTAGGCAGCAATGACCCAGGAAGGATATCTAACAGACATCTTAGGAGTGGCCAGTGAAGTTATTACTAGGCTGTAATGTAAATACTGCATTTTCTCTGAAACAAGCAGTGTTTACAGCATACAGCCTGAAGGGAATGATTCTACTCACCAGAACAAATTCAATAAGCTGTAGTTGTTCTGGTGACTATAGTGTCCCTTTAAATCAACAGCCATACATGACCTCTTCATCTCTAATACCCTCACACTACTAGCACTCACTGAGACCTGGCTTTCCCTCTTTGATACCGCTACTCCGACTTCTTTATGTCTCGGTGGACTACAATTCTCCCACACTCCCAGTCTCATCTGTGAATGCTACGGTGTAGGCATCCTTCTCTCCCCACAAGGTACCTTTCAACCTATCTTCCCTGCCCTATCCTTTACTTCCTTTGAAGTTTACAATGTCTGCATGTTTAAGCACAGTCCTTTAAGAATTGCCATCATCTATCGCCCACCCTGGTCATCCTAGGCTATTCATTGAAACACTTTTCTTCTTGGCTACCCCACTTTCTCTCCTCTAGCACATCTTCCCTCATACTTGTGGACTCAAAAACCACTCCACTCAAAAACCTCAACTGCTGATGCCTCCCACCTGCTCTCTGTAACCTCCTCCTTCGGCCTCACACAGTGGTCTACTTCATCAACTCATACAGCAGGAAACACTCTTGACCTCATCTTCATCAATCTCTGTACCACCTCTAATCTCTCCAATGTTTCATTTCCTTTATCTGACCACCAGCTGCTGACCTTTGACATCGGCATACCCCGTATCCAAATTTCACCACCCTCAACTCTCCAATCTCGCAGAAACCTCCACTGCCTTGATCTCCAGCATCTCTCCACCAAACTCCAAACTCTCCTTTTACCCATCTCAAATCTCACTTGCCCTAACTCTGCAACCTCACTCTACAACTCCACTCTCTCCTCTCATCTTGACATCATGGCATCTCCTACATTTAAACGCAGCAAGCGTTCCCAGTTACAACCCTGGCACACCAAGCTGACCCGATATCTCCAAAAATGTTCCAGAACTGCTGAACGCTGTTAGAGAAAGTTTCACTCTGCACCGGACTTCCTCCACTATAAATTTATGCTGCGCTCCTACACTATGTCTCTTTCCTCTACAAAAGTAAATTACTGCAACACCCTCATAAGCACACTGTCCCACCAACACAAATGCCTATTTCACACTTTTAATGCCTCTCCGCTCTGTCAGTCCCTATATTGGCTTCCGGTTAGATATAGGGCTCAATTGGAAATTCTGGTGCTTGCTTGCAAGTCCTTACATAATGCTGCTCCAACCTACCTATCCTTCCTAATACTCAAGTATGTCCCATCGAGGCCCTGCGCTCTGCCAAAGACCTACGTCTATCCTCTGTCCATACTCCCACATCTGATGCTCGCCTCCAAGACTTCTCCAGGGCTGCACCTTTTCTGTTAAACCTCCTTCCCTTCTCCGTTAGACTTTCACCCAGTCTCCACTCCTTCAAAAACTCTTTGAAAACACACTTCTTCAGGAAAGCATATCATTTAAACTGTTAGCAGGTTTTCATTCCCCCTCTCCTGCAACTGTCAAAAATAACCCAAGTTCTCAGTGAATACTTTTCTAGCAACCTATTTCACTACCCCTAATTATACCCTTTGTGTCATAATATCCCACTTCCTCTAGTATGTAAGCTCATTGAGCAGGGGCCTCAACCCCTCTGTTCCTGTGTGTCCAATTGTCTGGTTACATAGAAACATAGAATGTGACGGCAGAAGGGAACCATTCGTCCCATCTAGTCCAATTTTCTAAATACTTTCATTAGTCCCTGGCCTTATCTTATAGCTAGGATAGCCTTATGTCTATCCCACGCAGGGCCGGCCTTAGGCCTTTAGGCGCCCTGTGCGAAAAATCTTCACAGCGCCCTCCCCCCTCCCTGTCATCCATGTATGATGTAATGTTTGTGTTGTCTGTGTATGTGATAGTAGGTGTGATGACTGTGTGTGATATATATGCTATGTGTTGGCTGTGTGTGATATTTGTAATAGGTGTATTAACAGTGTGTGATATGCGTATATTGGTTGTATGTGATATTTGTGCTGGGCTTATTGTCTGTGTGTGAATGCAGGTGTATATTTTTGCAGGGTTATGTGCACACAGTCAGATGCGCACAGTTATACATATACACTGTCAAATCCACCTCATGCACACAGTCGCAGTCAGATAGTCACATACACAGAATCAGGCAGAAACACACAGGTACAGGCAGTAACACACATACACAGTTACAGGCAGACAGCCACACACACACAGGCAGACAGCCACACACACACCAGCGGACAGCCACACACACACACACACACACACACACACAGGCAGACATCCACACACACACACACAAACACACACACACACAGAGTCTGACGGCCATACACACACACAGACACACACAGAGTCAGATGGCCATACACACACAGGAAGACATTCACACACACAGAGACAAGCAGTCACACACACACACACACACAGACAGACAGTTTATTTTCTTGGTTTTATTTTATGGTTTGGTTGCTAATATTGATTATATTTTATTGCCTATTGAGAGCTGTTTATGTATCAGACTAGTTAGCGTACCACAGTATTTCTCAACCATTTATACAGAAGTACCCCTGCAGGTCTAAAAAAAAATTTGTAAGAACTCCTGCCTCGAGTAAATAATTGATATTGATTTTAAATTCCAAATGAAACATGTAGACACTGATATTTCCGTTAATCCCATACTGGAGAACAAGCCTATTTAAAGGTAGTAAAGAATATTTTAAAAATAAATATGACATGATGTGAATATTGTGTATGTAAGGAGAAGGACACAGACACACACAGTTACACACAGCGGACAGTGATACACACACACACATACATATATATTTACACACAAAGGACACTGGAACATACACAGAAAACTAACACACACACTGACAGACACACTTAGTGACACAAACACATTCACTTACAGACACACACACTGATTTGACACTCACTGACAGAAACATACTCTCACACACACTCACAAATTATTATTTTTTTAAATTATTTTTAGTTACGTCCACCCAGCCTTCTTTAGGAGTGCTTCAGTGGATCCACTAGAGATGATTTCTCTGAGGTCCAGTGGGGGGCTTGTGTAATCTTCAAGCTCTTCGAGCACTGCTCCCTTGCACGCTGTTTTGTGATGCTGGGGCTGGAGAGATGTCAGAACCCAGCTACAGGCATCTTTGCAGGGTTCTCGACGGAGCAGTGCTCGAAGTTCATGAAGATTACAGCTGCCTCATCCTCCATTCTCTTCCTGGACATTGTATTTGGGCAGAGTAGTCACCTGCTGTCTAGGTAAGCAGGTGCCGATTCTGCCTTAACGCTTAGCTGACTGCCTCATGCCACGTGCATACCTCTTGGGGTAATAGTACCACTAGTTGAGAAGAAATAGATAGAACACAACCAGAATATGTCCTATTGTTGGAAATGTATACATAATATTTGTTTAAACAACAGTTCTATTAACTAACTAGGGCTTAAGAAATGGATTTATTGCTTTTTTGCAATCATTTTGGACTTCGAGTTTCCATTTAAATGTACCACTTTTCATTGAATAACTCAAATGATATTGTATTTTTTTCACTGTGTGAGACACACATGCACACCACAAACACAGAGCATCTCTAAAAGAGGAACAATTATATCCTATATGTAGACTGTCCCACTAGAATCTAGACATTTATCTGTGTTGTATCTAATAGGATAAGAATATACATGGCCATAGTTTCTGTATACGTCTATTCAACATTCTGGAACAGAATATTCTATGCTAGCAGAGCAAGCACAACATCTGTGATCTCTGATCTTGTATGGTTCCACTGCAAAGCATACATCTGCTCCTTGTATAGGAGGTGGATTTAATGAGAGAAATAAAAGTAATTATGAAATAAAATCAATACTCCATTTATACCCCCAGAGTACTGGCTGAAGTGTGTTCTTGAGATTTATAGACCTTTATAAATAGAAATATTGCAACCCTATGATATGACTTTACAGATGATGCACACACATGCACCTTCTTATTCTAGAATAGATTTTCCTTAATGAACTGATAGTGACAAGTAGAAGCTACAGATCCATACAATCCACAATATTACGAAGCCCATTGTGGCAATAGTGTTTCTTTCAAGATGCAGGGAATTGCATGGAATGCTATACAGAGCCAGATAGAAAGATCTTAAAGAAGCGGTAACAGTGTTTTCAATTGTCCGGATATAGGGGAGTTAAAATACTGTATTACATGCTCTATAGAGAGTGCCATGGGCTACTACATAGACTGTCCTGTTTTAATATTTCCTTCTTAAGTCCTCATCGCAGCTGGCACCATACATGTTCCCTATACCATGTGATTTACTCACCTTTATCTTATTAAATGAATGGCCGCTTATTAATGGTATAGGCATGACATTGTATTTGAATGAAAAGTGTGGTAAAATACAACTAAGCACATGCCATTATCATCCTTTTGTGAACATGTAGCAACTTACCATACCTATATCAGACTTAATTTCACTTTCCACACAAATCACCTGTAAAAAAGGATCCTATCCTGACAAACAAGACTTTTTGTTCTGTTTATTCTGTTCCTTTAAAAACCAAGTTCCTGCACTGATTTTATTTGCCACTAGTGGCCTCCCTAACCACTAGCACAGAGATTTCCATCTCATTCTCACCTGCCTGGACTAATTCAGATCCTATAAAAGGTTACACCCAACTCACCTCATGGCCTTGACATTGACGTTGATGATTGCCTGAAAGACTTTGAATCCTGGCTCCTGTGTTATAACCTGTGGACTTACCTTATTGGCTTCAAAACCTGCTTTACTCACCTACCTGCTCCAGACTTGCCTGAACAACCCTGCATTCCTGATTTATCTACAAACCTGCACCATACCAGCCTGAACAACCCTACATTCCTGATTTATCTACAGACCTGCACCATACCAGCCTGAACAACCCTACATTCCTGATTTATCTACAAACCTGCACCATACCAGCCTGAACAACCCTGCATTCCTGATTTATCTACAAACCTGCACCATACCAGCCTGAACAACCCTGCATTCCTGATTTATCTACAAACCTGCACCATACCAGCCTGAACAACCCTGCATTCCTGATTTATCTACAATCCTGCACCATACCAGCCTGAACAACCCTGCATTCCTGATTTATCTACAAACCTGCACCATACCAGCCTGAACAACCCTTCATTCCTGATTTATCTACAAGCCTGCACCATACCAGCCTGAACAACCCTGCATTCCTGATTTATCTACAAACCTGCACCATACCAGCCTGAACAACCCTACATTCCTGATTTATCTACAATCCTGCACCATACCAGCCTGAACAACCCTGCATTCCTGATTTATCTACAAACCTGCACCATACCAGCCTGAACAACCCTACATTCCTGATTTATCTACAAACCTGCACCATACCAGCCTGAACAACCCTACATTCCTGATTTATCTACAAACCTGCACCATACCAGCCTGAACAACCCTGCATTCCTGATTTATCTACAATCCTGCACCATACCAGCCTGAACAACCCTGCATTCCTGATTTATCTACAAACCTGCACCATACCAGCCTGAACAACCCTACATTCCTGATTTATCTACAAACCTGCACCATACCAGCCTGAACAACCCTACATTCCTGATTTATCTACAAACCTGCACCATACCAGCCTGAACAACCCTGCATTCCTGATTTATCTACAAACCTGCACCATACCAGCCCTGAACAACCCTACACATTCCCTGATTTATCTACAGACCTGCACCATACCAGCCTGAACAACCCACATTCCCTGATTTATCACAAACCTGCACTTACCAGCCTGAACAACCCTGCATTTCCTGATTTATCTACAAACCTGCACCATACCAGCCTGAACAACCCTGCATTCCTGATTTATCTACAAACCTGCACCATACCAGCCTGAACAACCCTGCATTCCTGATTTATCTACAAACCTGCACCATACCAGCCTGAACAACCCTACATTCCTGATTTATCTACAATCCTGCACCATACCAGCCTGAACAACCCTGCATTCCTGATTTATCTACAAACCTGCACCATACCAGCCTGAACAACCCTGCATTCCTGATTTATCTACAAACCTGCACCATACCAGCCTGAACAACCCTACATTCCTGATTTATCTACAATCCTGCACCATACCAGCCTGAACAACCCTGCATTCCTGATTTATCTACAAACCTGCACCATACCAGCCTGAACAACCCTACATTCCTGATTTATCTACAGACCTGCACCATACCAGCCTGAACAACCCTACATTCCTGATTTATCTACAAACCTGCACCATACCAGCCTGAACAACCCTGCATTCCTGATTTATCTACAAACCTGCACCATACCAGCCTGAACAACCCTGCATTCCTGATTTAGCTACAAACCTGCACCATACCAGCCTGAACAACCCTACATTCCTGATTTATCTACAAACCTGCACCATACAAGCCTGAACAACCCTACATTCCTGATTTATCTACAAACCTGCACCATACCAGCCTGAACAACCCTGCATTCCTGATTTATCTACAAACCTGCACCATACCAGCCTGAACAACCCTGCATTCCTGATTTATCTACAAACCTGCACCATACCAGCCTGAACAACCC
>OW240916.1:9635204-9679721 GCA_933207985.1 Pelobates cultripes | reverse complement strand
ACACACATATATATATATATATATATATATATATTTACAGATATATATATATATATAATATATAAAATAACCCTCAGTGAGTTAACAGACAAAGAAAATTAGAATGTGACGGCAGATAAAAACACCCTCACACACAGCACCCCTCTTACATACACACACACTGCGCCCCTCACACATACAATACGTCCAAATATATATATGTATGTATATATATATATATATACACACACACACACACACACACACTACAGCACTACATACATTACGCTCCAGATACACGCTAGATCCCTTACCTTATATGCACTCTTAATCCTCTATACACACACACACACACACAATCTCCTATACACACTCTGGGTCCTTTACACACTAGATCTCCTACACACACACTGCACCACCTACACACACACTACATTCCTTGTCAGCAAACACATACAACATTCTCTAAACACACCCTCTCTACAACCCCTACACACACTACGTCACCTATACACACACACTACAGCCCGTATGCACACACTCGCTACATCCCCTATAACACTATGCCACCTATACACACACTCTCTACAGCCCCTAGCCACACATATTACACCACAAACACATATGAAATTGACCTATTTACACAATACCACACCACACTCTACACACACGCAATCCCACAAGCAGGCTCCAAACACATGCACCATACACTTTCCTGGCCCTTTTGTCCTCTGGTATCCCACTTGTTGAGACACCAGAGACAATTTAAAAGCAAACACAGCGCAAGCATGTTATTAAATTTGCTTGCGCTGCGCAGAACAAATACAGGGCCTTTTTCTAATGCCAGAGCTCTTCAGCGCAGCTCTCATTGAACCAACATGCTCACTTTGAGAGGAGGCGTGCTTGTCATTAGTGATGACAAAACACACCCTCTCTGGCCCCGCCCCCTTCTTAGGGGGCCGCTCTGATTGAAAAATGCCCGGGCCTAATTTTTTCCCCAGTCCGGCCCTGGTTTCTATCATCTAAGTAGTATCGGCAGCCAAAACAAGCTGTGAGTGTGATATTTAATATTTGCTCAAATATTTGCTTATTCATTATCTTTTAGGATTCTTGTGTATATGAGAATTGCTTTATTGCTATTAATTGAGTGTTAATTGTGTGAGGAGTAAGGATTCTGTGAATTCTTGATTTTTGTTTGTACTAAAGAATTATCTCTTTTCTTGATTGAAACGGTCTCATTTGGTTTGATATATTGTTTAGGAGCGCACATACTATTTTATGTATTTTGAGTTTTCACAGAGCTTCACAGCAATAAGACTCACAGGAATGTGTCTTTAAAGTCCAATAAATTGTTTAATGTCTGTGTCTTTGAAGGTAGCGTTATCCACTGATTAGTTGTCTTTGCAGGTAGCATTAACCACTGATTACTTGTCTTTTCAGGTAGCACTGACCACTGATTAGTTGTCTTTGCAGGTTGTTGTCTTTGCAGTTCTGTGATATCGCTGATAAAATGGGGCAGAGAGTTTTAAAGCGTGATGGTTTACTTGCTGATAGATAATTAATAATAAATTAAGGGACCTAGGAGTAATATTATTTCATTGGACCTTCTGAGATTGGACAAATAAGGGAAACCTGTGACACATAAGGCAGAGATTTTATCACTCCCTATTTGGGGCATCTCAGAACTGTTGTAATAAAATTGTGTTAAAGCGCTTGGAACCATGTCCAGAGTACTTACTGTTATCTGCACCTTCAATGGCACAAACAAATTGTCCTGCGGGGCTGCATATGGCATCCTATCATGTTCTCAGCCACTGATGTTTACTTAAAGGTACATTTTAATCTTTAACCTTCTTTCTCAAGGAATCTGTCATTGGGATTCAGTCATTAGACAGATTTGGAAACGCACAGGTTTCATTTCAATCTGAAACTCGGCAGATGTGAGCGTTGCAAAAACATATCAACAAATAGTTTTTTGCAAAATAAAGAAATATTTTCAAGGATGCCACACCATAAGGCTGCCTCGTTAGCTACACCCACTCATGCCATAAATACTTCCCTATCAAATGTGTGTACACAGTCTCAGCCCTAACAGAACTGAACGAGCAGTTTTTAATTCCTAGCCTGGCTGCAGATAGTCAGAAAAACTGCAGACAGGCCATGATATCCTTACTATATGCCTCCTTGGGTGTCCTCTCCTTCTATTGCAAATGTTTTTTTTAGTTCAGGTCATTCAGTGCTGTGAGTGACTGAGCTGTGTACATACATTGATAAGGAACACTTTCTCTGGAGTGAGTGGAAGTGGCTAAAGTGGCATGGTTATGGTGCAGTATTCTGCAAAACATTTATTTATTTTATGTAAAAACTATAAATTTGAGCATGCAACAAAACACAGCTTATTAATGAAGCCAAAACGTATCAAATGCGTTAAAGTAGTATTGGTGCCCCTTTAACATATCTTACACTTGTGAGATTTGAGCTCCGATCACTTTAAAGTTCCCCTTATATCAGAGGATCTCAGTTGAATAACTTATACTGTAGATAATCTAGTAATAGTTATTAAAATACTTACTCTCTAGGCAGTGGCATACACACGATCCATGGGGCCCCGTTTTTTTTTTATTTAATCCTCCAGCCTCCCTACCTTTGGGAGTGCTGAGGGGATTCCCTGGGGTCCAGTAGGGCTGCCCAGCGACCAGTCCTGCCGGCGGCGAGGGAGCACTGATCCTCCTGTCCTGCTCCCTCATGCGCCGCTTACTGATGCTGGGGACAGGATTATGTCATATTCCGGCTCCAGCATCACTGAGGTGCAAGCGAGGGAGCTGAACAGAGAGAGCTCAGGGGAGAATGCTCCCTCGCACGCCCGGCCACCCGCCATGTAACGCCACTGCCAACCTCGGGGGGCCCTGAGGTGGCCAGCTCCTGGGCCCCCCAGGTGAAGAGGCTGGCAAACTGGGGTACATATGCGGTATGTACGCCAGTGTCTCTAGGCCATGTTATGTCTAGTCGAGAGCATACTTAGCCAGATTTATCCATGTTTATCCAAGGATTGCAAATTGGGTAGTTATCTGAAATTTACAACATTTTTAGACACGTTTAGTTTCATTCGATTCAATATTAACTCTGTGAGGAGCATTGTATTGGAACCTCCATGATATCACCAAGGGGGGCGGGCGAAGGCAGGGCCGGCGCTACCTGTAAGGCGGACTAGGCAGCCGCCTAGGGCGCCCCTTGGGAAGGGGCGCCGCCAGGAGCGCCGGCCCCCCCATGCTGCAGCCGCCCGAGCGCTCTGTATTGAGCCTCAGGCGGCTGCAGCTTTGCCCGAGCGGTGCGTCCATGAGGGCGGACCGCACCGCCTCGGCTTAGCCTGAGGGAGAGGCTGACAGGAGGGAAACGCTCAGCCCCTCCAGTCATCAATTTCTATTATCGAAGTCTGAGTACTGCAGGCACAGGAAGGAGCTGGCCCTGTATTCGTCGACTAACAGGAAGTGCACACACTGTGCACTTCCTGTTAGTCCGCCGGGTACAGAAAACAAAGCTCCCTGCACCGAAGACCATACAGGTGTGGCCTCGGCCACGCCACAACAGAGGCAGGGAGGGTGGGTGGAATAACCGACAGGAGGGAGTGGGGAGGAACAACAAAATGACAGGATGGGAGGGGGGGATTAAAATGGACAGGGATGGGGAGGGGGGGTGGAAATAAATGAAAAGGAGGGAGGGGGAATAAAATGGACAGGAGGGGAATAAACGGACAGGCAGGGTGGGGGAATAAATGGACAGGAGGGGGGAATAAATGGACAGGGAGGGGGGGATAAATGGACAGGCAAGGTGGGGGAATAAATGGACAGGCAGGGTGGGGGGAATAAATTGACAAGGTGGGGGAGGGAGAAATTGACAGGGAGGGGAATTGACGGGGTTAGGAGGGGGAATGAGAGTGGGGAGGGGAGAAGAGAGTTACAACGGGGGAGATGAGAGTGACAAGGGAGGGGGGAGAAGTGAGGGACACGCAGGGGAGAAGAGAGTGACAAGGGAGGGGGGAGAAGAGAGGGACAAGAGGGGGGAGAAGAGAGGGACAAGGGGGGGGAGAAGAGAGAGACAAGGGGGGGAGAGAAGAGAGTGGCGAGGGAGGGAGAGGGGGAGAAGAGAGTGACAAGGGAGGGGGGAGAGATTGACATCCATCACACACACAATGCACCCCTTGCACACAGAAAAACACACAATGCATTACACACACAGACACACACACAAGCAATTCAACCCTTACACACAATGCATCCCTTACACACACAGAAACACACAATGCATTCCTTACACACACTCAATGCACCCCTTACACACACTCAATGCACCCCTTACAGACACACACACTGCATCCCGTACATACATAGAAACACACATTGCAGCCCTTACACATACAAACACAGATTCACACAATGCATTCCTTACACACATATCAGGACATCCCTACTCCTGTGAACAAACTAATTGGTGGAACATGAAGGTGGACCCTGGGGCCCAGACCTTGAGCTGTGTAAAGGGCCTTAAAAAAAATGGAGCTGCTTCCCGTTCTCCCAGAACACAAACAGCCTCCAGAGAGCCTGTTCTACACCAGACGAGTGGAGCCAGACTGCAGCTAGAGCCCATCACCATCCTCATCTGATTGTAAGTAGGCAATCTAGTATATTATTCGTGGCACTAATCTCTAATTTACCTCACATTAAAGGGACATTTTAGTCCCCAGAACCACTGCAGCTTAATGTAGTGGTTCTGCTGTCTATAGCCTGTCCCTGCAGGCCTTTTAATGTAAACACGGCGGCACTGCAGCACTTGCGTTAGTTAACATGGGGCATTGTGATGTCATATGGGCAACTTTACTTTTGCCTAGGGCGGCAAAAATCCTTGCACCGGCCCTGGGCGAAGGTTAGCAGTGCCGAAGGAGTCGAAGGACTGAAACAGATTAATATTCCTAATGCTATAGTGTTCCTTTAAGTGCAGGGTCTTGAAAACTTTTACGACATAATATATACATTTGTGCTTAAAAGTTTTCATACCCTTGGAAAATTGGTCATACAGTGAGGGAAAAAGTAATTTGATCTACTGCTGATTTTGAACGTTTGCCCACTGACAAAGAAATGATCAGTCTATAATTTTAATGGTAGGTGTATTTTAACAGTGAGAGACAGAACAAAAAAAAAATTCAGAAAAACGTGTGTCAAAAAAGTTATAAATTGATTTGCATGTCAACGAGTGAAATAAGTATTAGATCCCCGATCAATCAGCAAGCTTTCTGGCTCCCAGGTGTCTTTTATACAGTAATGAGCGGAGATTAGGAGCACTCTCTTAAAGGGAGTGCTCCTAATCTAAGCTTGTTACCTGTATAAAAGACATCTGTCCACAGAAGCAATCAATCAGATTCCAAAGTCTCCACCATGGCCAAGACAAAAGAGCTGTCCAAGCATGTCAGAGACAAGATTGTAGACCTACACAAGGCTTGAATGGACTACAAGACCATCGCCAAGCAGCTTGGTGAGAAGGTAATAACAGTTGGTGTGATTATTCGCAAATGGAAGAAACACAAAATAACTGTCAGTCTCCCTCGTTCTGGTGCTCCATGCAAGATCTCACCTTGTGGCGTTTCAATAATTATGAGAACAATGAGGAATCAGCCCAGAACTATATAGGAGAATCTTGTTAATGATCTGAAGGCAGCTGGGATCATAGTCACCAAGAAAACAGTTGGTAACACACTACGCTGTGAAGGACTGAAATCCTGCAGCACCCGCAATGCCCCCCTGCTCAAGAAAGCACATGTACAGGCCCGTCTGAAGTTTGCTAATAAACATCTGAATGATTCAGAGGAGAACTCTGTCTTCTCGTGGTTTTCCTCTTATCTCATTCAGTGTCTCCTTTTCTAATGAAAACCTCCTCCCCTCGTCCTGTCTCAGTTCTATTTTCTCTTTATACTGCCTCTCTTGGCAAACTTATTACCTGTACGCTGATGACACCCAGATATATTTCTCCTCCCCGGACCTCTCCCCTGCCATCCTGCAACGTGTCACTGCTTGCCTTTCTTCCGTCTCTGACTGGATGTCCTCCCGCTTTCTGAAACTCAATCTCTCTAAAACTGAGCTCCTTATCTTTCCTCCTCCTAATACTGATCCTCCTCTTCCGCTCTCCCTTCAAGTTTGTGGTACCCACATCAGTCCATCCTTACAAGCATGCTGTCTTGGCATCATACTTGATTCTGGCTTCACCTTTGAGCCTCACATCCAATATGTTGCCAAATCCTGTAGATTCCATCTTAAAAACATAGCCCGCATCCGCCCCTTTCTTATGCAAGATGCTACCAAGCAGCTTGTCCATGCTCTTGTAATTTCCCGCATGGATTATTGTAACTCTCTCCTAATTGGTCTTCCCAAAAGCCATACTGCACAGTCCATAATGAACGCTGCTGCCAGACTGATTTTCCTCTCTAGTCAGTTCTCTCACACCTCACACCTCTGTCAGGCCTTACATTGGCTTCCTGTATGCTATAGGAGTCAATTAGGGGTACTCATTCACACCTATAAAGCACTGAACATCTCTAGCCCCTCTTATATCTCTTCACAGATCCATAGGTATGTCCCTTCTCAGTCTCTCCGTTCTGCCTGTGACCACCTCCTGTCCGTTGTCCGCACCCATACGGCCAACTCACGCTTGCAGGACTTCTCGCGGGTGGCTCCCTTCCTATGGAATAGCTTGCCTACCACCATCAGACTCTCCCCTAGTCTTGCATCCTTTAAGAAGTGCCTTAAAACCCATCTCTTTAGGAAAGCTTATGGCCTCCCAGAGTAACCTCTACCTCACATACCTATCTATTGCTCTCTCCTAAAGCAGCCCACCTTATTTGACTGCAAATTCCGGTCATATTGCCTGCATACCCTTAGTTCTTAATATTGTGTATTACCCCCTTTAGCATCAATGACAGTGTGCAGTCTTTTGTAATAATTGTCTATGAGGCCCCTAATTCTTGCAGATGGTATAGATGCCCATTCGTCTTGGAAAAATGCCTCCAGGTCATGCAAAGTTTGGTCGACTTGCATGAACCACACATTTGAGATCTCCCCAGAGTGGCTCAATTATATTAAGGTCAGGCGACTGTGATGACCACTCCAGAACCTTCACCTTTTTCTGCTGTAACCACTAGAAGGTCAACTTGTCTTTCTGCTTAGGGTCATTGTCATGCTGGAAAGTCCAACATCGTCCCATGCACAGCCTTCGTGCAGAAGAATGCAAATGGTCTGCCAGTATTTTCTGAGAACATGCTGCTTTCTTCTTGCTATCAATTTTCACAAGATTCCCCGTGCCTTTAGAGATCACACCCCTCCAAAACATCAGTGAATCACCACCATACATCACAGTGGGGATGGTATTATTTTCACTATAGGCCTTGTTGACCCCTCTCCAAACATATCGCTTATGGTTGTGTCCATAAAGCTATCTTTAGGTCTTGTCTCTCAAAATTACAGTGTGCCAGAAGCTGTGAGGCATGTCAAGGTGTTGTATGTCATTTTGTAACCAGGCTTTTTGTGACATTGGTGCAGTAAAGGCTTCTTTCTTGTAACTCGACCATGCAGCTTATTTTTGTTTAAGCATCGTCATATTGTGCTCCTTGAAACAACCACACCATCTTTTTCCAGAGCAGACTGTATTTCTCCTGAGGTTACCTGTGGGTTTTTCTTTGTATCTCAAACAATTGTTCTGGCAGTTGTGGCTGAAATCTTTCTTGGTCTACCTGACCTTGGCTTGGTATCAAGAGATCCCCGAATTTTTCACTTCATAATAATGATTGAACAGTACTGACTGCCATTTCCAAGGCTTTGGATATCTTTTTATATCCTTTTCCATCTTTATAAAGTTCCATTACCTTGTTACGCAGGTCTTTTGACAGTTCTTTTCTGCTCCCCATGAGTCAGTATCAAACTTGCTCAGTGTATCCATGTGAGAGCTAACAAACTCATTATTTATACACAGACACTAATTGCAATTTACAAAGCCACAGGTGTGGGAAATTAAAATTTAATTGCCATTTTAACATGTGTGTGTAACCTTGTGTGTCTGTAACATGGTCAAACATTCAAGGGTGTGTACACTTTTGATCAGGGCCATTTGGGGGATTTCTGTTATCATTATGATATAAAAAAGAGCCAAACAACTATGTGATAATAAATTGTTTTGTGTAATCAAGATTCTTCAATAAAAGACATTTTTTTTGCATGATCAGTCATATTTTCAAAATCAACGCCAACATTTCACAATTTCTGCCAAGGTATGCAAACTGTTGAGCACAACTGTATAGACTTGTATTGCTGTCTTCAGGGTAGCAGGTGGATATGTAAACGTTTTATTTCCTAATTTTTACACATCATCTGTAATAGATTCACCAAAAAAAAGAGTGTGGTGATGGCATTTGGTAATTTGATTTAAAATAAATTTAAATTAAAATAAATTATAATTAATTCCTCAAGGACCAAGGCTCCTTTGAGATAAGAATCGTTTTTGAATAAGGACTCTTTGGCACTTTTCCTGTGTGTTCATTCTATAACAATTTCATCCTTTCTGTTTAAGCGCATTGTGATCCTTGTCTGCAGGTAGCACGGTCCTCTAGGGTAAACAACAGGCACAGTCCTTTGGTTTGCATATAATCCAGGCAGTTTTATTGTCAAACTCCACCACAGCTACAGCAGCAAATGAAAACAAAATGTAACAAAATCCTATAAACAAAAACCTAGCTCGGTCTGAGCTCTAACTGACATCAAGTTCCCTCTCTCTCAAGGGTTTAATCTAGAACAAAACAAGAAGTGGTTTCAACAACCTAGCGTCTTTTTCAGCTCTCAGCATTCCAGTGTTTTGGACAGCCTGCCGCTTCCAGCCCTTTCCAGAGAGAAATAAACAAACATTCTCCTCTACCTGCCTAGCAGGGAGGAATTTATTCCCACTGCTGCAGCTGAGCAGTGGGTTGGAGACAGTCCAAAGCCTGGTCTGGACCTAGTCTCCCAAGAGAAAACAGTAAATAGTGGAGTGGAGCACTGGCCCACCCTTGTCTCCAAATGCTCCACCCCAGGGGCCCATAACTAAATATGCATTCAAGTCATATATATATACACACATACATACATTCCCCCTGGGGTTAAAGATCATATGCCTCTCTGAACAATGTAGATGAAATATAAACTCCCTCACAGACCACCCCATTCACCTTATCACAGCACCCATACATATTATAGATATATATATATTTTTTTAAAGAGAAAAAGGGATTTATTTCATAACTATTTGTATAAATAACATGTAAAATAATCATAAAATGTAAAAAAATGGGGAATTAAAAAAAAGGAATTTTCTCAGTTTTCCATTAATACTTTTGACACAAGCCAACTAAAATAATACCTTAATATAGATTTCCATTTCCATTTTAAATTAATTTCAATAAATTTTTAGAAGGGATAAAACAAATATTGCAAATAGTGAATTACGGTTTTAAAGCTAAACCTTTGCCAAATTTGGCATGTTCAGATTACAACTTTTATAGTAGTCACTCAATCCAAATTTGCTATTAAAAAGTATATATTTATAGAAAGTACATCCCACAGGCTATTTAACTTAGAGCTTTTTCAGTTTTCCTTTAACCTCATTATCACCAACCTCAGTCAAACCTGCTGGTTATATTTAATTACTTAATTACCTTTTTTTTAATAGTGATTTTCCCTCTACTATAAAGATCCCATATTTGTATTTTGCTACTGTTCCTGAGTAGAATGACACTCCACATGTATATCTTTACCAGGGCTTTGAGGAAGCAATGTGATCCCTAATAATACCCCTAATCCTACTTCAGTACTGACTTCAGCAAAGTTATATCCCATTGTATACAGTGCAGAATGCACCGTGAGATTGCATCATGATGGTGATCCCAGCGCTGATCACTTTCAGCAGTGGAGCATATAGGGAGTCCAGACCGTGGTCCTTTGGCTGAAGCGCACATTTGCAGCACTGCACACTCATTTGTCAGTCTGGGGACAATACTCGTGTCCCAACCTGACAGACTGCCCTGCTCTGTATGACGGCATAGATCATCACGTGTTTCTTAGTGCTTTCTATAAAAATGTAAATGTATTATATATCGTGGCCTCTGTGTGTATTATTTTAAAAGGCATGTGCATCTTAGTGAATACTGTGGCTATATATGTCAAGTGTTCTGTATAGATTGAAAAAAGATTCATGCTCATCCAGTTCAGTTTGCAAAAAGGCAAATCTCAAATTTGAAATAATTTCCAATTTAGCACAACATGGAAGGAAAAAAAATTCTTGACTTGAAACAAATAGTGGGATTTTTCCTTAGACCAACAACCTGTTACCCCACAGATTTACTACTAAATCCTTCAATTTTTCCAAATCAGAATTTAATACATTTTTGAGGGTACTATTTCTGGTCTAGAATGCAGCGCATGCCATGATTCTTTAAACTAAGCTCAAGTAAAAATGCTAGATCCTGCACGGCTTATCCGTTGTCAGTTACGTGCAAGAGAGTTTATATCAAAGATTGGAGAGAACGAAACAAAATGAGAAGTAGATAGATCCCTTGGCATTATTTTAATGCCAACATTCTCATTTCCCTGTATCAAAGACATTGATGGTGTCTAGCACATCCTGAAAGGAACCTGGCAAAGTTTGCTCTTGTTCGAGAAGAAGATGACAAATGTATGGCAGGCGACCAAAAAATAAACCTGTAAAAAAATTGCAATTTTTGGATTACTGATGAACAAATGAAAGAGATCCTCAATATTATGTGTAATTCATTTTGCTCATGTGTTATATACTTACCGTCTCTGATTAAAATTATAAATATGTCTTTTGATATGTTTGTAAAAACACCTAAAACGTATTGAGACCAAGGCAGGGACCAGCCAAAAAGGCAACTTAATGGAGTTTTTGTCTGTTAAAAGAACACTATAGTCACCAAAACAACTTTAGCTTAAGGAAACAGTTTTGGTGTATAGAACATGCCCCTGCAGTCTCACAGCTTAATTCTCTGCCATTTAGGAATTAAATCACCGACCCCAGCATGTATTTATTTATGCCTTTTTTCGGCATTACCGTAGAGAATTGCGCTGTTTTCTGCTTCTGCACTAAGAGCACTAATTGTTGTGACTCTGTTAAACTTTGTTTCACTATGTTTAGCATTTATGCCAGTAAAAAAATTTGGCGGGGAGGGGATCAAACTGAATTTACTTAACGTCGCTGTTCATTTCCGCCAAATAAAAAACAGGATGGATATTGGGGCAACCAGAACAGCAAGAAAACATGATTCCTGTTGCTGTGCTGAAATGTGAAAATGACTACAATGCTGCCTGGCCTTATGGCTACACAATATTAGTCGTTTTTGGAATGCCATTTCTGAGTAGACAAGATTCTTATATATCTGGATTAAAACAAAAATAAGAGGTTTATAATGAGTGATTGTAATCTTTTTCCTTCTGGTATCCTGTATTCATGGAAAGTAATGCGCAGGAGTATTTAAGTTCAAAGTTGGGTTTTTCCAAAAGAGAAGGAAAAAATGTAATTGGAAAATTGGCACCCACTTACCCCTTTAACCCCCGCGAGAGCAAAACTTTCCCCCACATCCAGTCTGTAGCGGCAGTGACCGTCCTTCGGAGTAATTTGATTGGAAAAAACTGAGATTTTTAAAATAATTAAATGGTGCAACAGGTGAGTGGGTTGTCAATTGCCCACCGATTTTTTTTCTTTTTCATTTTTTTTTTTTTAAATCCACTGTTTTTTAAAGTAATTACTCCCGCTGCAGCTGCTCCCCCTATTTTCAAATACCTTCCATTGTAGTTTTTTGTTTTGCTTTGTCTTGCAGTGTGACAACTCCTGCTACCTCCCCAGATGCAATCAGCATAAGTTGATTGGATATTGTTTTTTTCACACTGAAGGACCGTCACTCATGCTTCAGACTAGATGTTGGAGAAAGCTTTGTTCTTCTCAGGTTGAACGGGGTATATAGGTGGCAATTGCCATAACAACTCACTTTCTACTTAAAAAATATGTGACCGTCTAACCGAGGAAATTAAACAGTGCCTAATTAAACTTAAACGACTGTGTCTATTAGGTAACAGGCACCGCAAGAAACTTTCAGGGCGGTTAACACCCCTACAATGGTGAAAAATGGGGAGCAGCAGCAGGACTAATTTAATGGTTTTTTTTGGTGGGTATACCAGGAGATAACCACTAGGACCACATTTTAAAATATTATTATTTAAAAAGACAGTAAACTGCAGCTACACAGTGTCCATATTACTGAGATTGGAAGCTTACAATTTCCAAAGCACAAGCAGAAGTGCACTGAATTCTAACTCTATCAAAGCCGGTGTAAGTGGAACTGACATTAGTAGATAAATAAGATTTACTTTTTTTCAGCGTTTTCTTTTTTTTTTTAAGATGCCACATGATGAGGTGTCTGACTGTTTCTGTCCAGCCTGCCTCTGATGACTATTGTGACGAGAGCAATCTCGCCACATTGCATTGGAGGAGCCTGATTGCCCGCCTGCTCCCTTTAGACTATGGACCGGACTTTTCAAATACTTTATTTTATCTATCGAACAAAATACCGAAGGTGCAACCACCGGGAAGCTGGTGTGTGCCTTCAATTCACCTCCCTGAAGCTAGCGTGTGCTGTCAATTGACCACACAGCTTAATTGACTGTTACTGGGTGGCCGCGGTTACACTTAGTGGCCGCTAGGTGGAGGTGTTATGGAGCTCCCCGGACGGCCAGCATTGCTCAGCCCGGAATCAGTGCACTAAAAGCAGACACTTTTACGTGCAGGCACCGCTGAGCCTCCAGCCTTCCCTGCTTCTATTTGTGGCTGTTTAGATGAACGCTGGATTGATCGGGACTTTTTCTATGTGAATATGTTAACCCAGATAGCTATGCCATAGAGTAATTAGCTATTTGTGTAATTAAAGATTTTGGCTCCATGGCAATTGAACTGTATGTATAGGATCTGAGCATGATTCGGTAGTTATGTGTGCTTAGATCCCAGCTATTTGGGGATATGTGACATGTATGGATTTTATGTATTAAATGTAACACTGTATGTTTTAATGTATTTTACTGTCTTTGTGTCCCCACGTGTATAATGGAGTTTTGCCTCTGTCCTGGGAGATAATTGGATTACTTCCCAATTATCTCCAGGATAGAGGGAGAGAAATTAGGATGCATTGTGGGGATGTTTTGCTTCTGTGTGTCTGAATGTGATACATGTCTGTCTGTGTTACAGTCTTCCATCTGGTCCCCTAGGGGAGTGTCCACCAGGTGGGAGACCTGCATAAATACCGGGCAGGTGGCCCTCTATAAATCTGATCACTGCTTGACCCTCAACACGGAGCTTTGTCTCGTTCTTGGGGGGATTTATTGTATGCTGTTCCAGTTCGACTGCTAGGAGTGTAAACCTTTCGTATTGTTTTTCCTATTCGGCTGTTTACAGCATTCATATGTTTGAGAGCATTCGTATGCTTCTCCAGTTCAGGAGTTTGGAGTGCTACTTTGTATCCTGTTCGGGAGTTTGGGGTTCTGCGGTAGCTGTGTCTCTGGGAAGGGAAGATCTACTAAACAGCGGTTTAACCCTTTTATGCCTGGGGGTGCCGTTACAACTACTGATACTATCTTCACCATATACCCTGCCTTGCCTAAGTGTGGAGGCTATAGTAGTATAGGAACTATCGCTAAAGGTAGGTTGTGACAAATGCACAGAATCAGATACAGCACCAGTGGACCTGCTTTCTGCCCTAGTAGTTTCTTAGTCCGCTTCATCCCTCTGTAATACAGACTTGTGGCATCTTTGCAAATGTTACCTCCTAATGGAACCAGTGTGATGACCCCTCACTCACCCTCTACTCACTTCCTTGCTGCACCATTTCCATTTTTTGAGACCCAAATTGCTTCATTAGCACAATGCTGTAGTCTTGACCCTTTGCTTTCGTCTGCTGGAGATGTGGGTGGATTTGCATTGGTGGCAGTGGAAGCTTTTACAACACTAGCCTGTACACTAGCACTTGGTTCATCAATTTCAATGTTGACGGTGCTGTTATTGATGGTGGTAATGGTACCATTGATAGTGGGTGAGATGCCTCTTCCAGTGGTAGCAGGTGCAGCTGAAATCACAATTGTCTGTGTTGGATGAGGCGATTCTATAGCAAATACAGGAGGATTTGGATATAGTGGACAAGATGCAGGAAGTGAGCGCGCAATAGCTGCTAAAGAAATTACTGGGTTTCTGTCTGTCCTCTCCACAGTCTCCACTTCTAATTCCTCTGGTTCATCATATTCATACCTGTGACCAGTAGAAGAGTGGTCCTGATGACCCCTACAAAGAAAACTCTGCTGTGCTCTCCCTTAGTTACTTCTTGGGGGGCTCCAAGAAGATATAACGCTTCAACTAGCTGTGATAGAAGGAGCTGCAGTGCAAGTGAAAACAGTAGCACATTTTGTTCCAGTGTTAAATGGATGGCAGAAAGAACATTTACCTCCTGGGGGCTAAACTGAACCTAGAGGACATGTTGCTAATCCCTCTGTCCTGAGGCTCCATAGTACTAATAGGGTCGGTGGTGGTGATGGTGAAGGCATTGATGATAGAGGTGTCAGCAGTACTCATGTCGAGGTGTTCCAACTGTCAAAAGCTATGGGACTACTGCTGATAGTGGTTCGGGGAAAAAGACCCCTTACACCACCTAGGGTCGGTGCAAGGACTTGTGGGTACACAGGCAAAGATGATGTTCCTTACCAGCCCCCTACCTGTCCTACAGTGTATCCTTATTATCCATAATGTTTCTTACCACCCAACCCAATAGTGTTCCTAACATCCCACCCCCCCCCCCACCCCACCGCCACCACAATATGAATGGCTACAACCAAACTATTTTTGAGACGACATTGGGATACATAAACATGCATGCTTTTGTGGGGGTTTGTTTATGGAAAATGATGCTCGGTAGTGTACCCTGACACCCATACTGTTTCTGACACTGCATAATTTCAAATAAAATGTTTGGGAAAAAGAAAATGATGGTTGCAAGATCTCCGTCATATATTTCCCTGAAACTTTGCATTTTTCCACAGTTCCCTAAAGAAAAATGTCCCTTTATCACATATATGGTGCAATACTGTATAGAACACTTTACCTTTCATGGCTGTTCTAAGCACCAATGGGGTCTCCTACCTCTCTTTGTAGCGTGGCCAAGAGGAGCAGACAGCGGTACAGGAGCTTCAGTTTCCTGTACCTGGCTGGACTGACAGGAAGTGAGCACTTCCTTTCAGTCTAGCCGGGTACAGGAAACAGATGTTCTTGTACCGCGGTGTGCACTGCTCTGATCGGCCATGTTACACTGAGTTACTGGCAGGAGTGAGCGCTCTGTGCCCACCTCCTGCCGTTCCCTCCAATCTAGTGCCCGTCGGTGCGCCCTAAAGTGGACGTGCCGTCCCTGCCCCCACCCTCTCTCAATTTCAGCTTGGAAGTAGTAAGCGACATTGTGTTACACTACCAATCACTCGTATTACAGTAAGTAAGGTTACTTTATTCAGCAAAAATTGTTGTTTGTGTTTCAAAATGATTTAATGCACTAAACACATTCTGAAAAAAAGCAGTTTACAAATTTTTACCCTAGGATAAATAACAAATGCCTGCCAACCCAAGAGCCAATTTCTTATCTCCCACTTGAAGTTTTCCCTAGTGCCCCTGTTAGTAGAAGCTACTAGAGACGGCATAAAGCTAGTCTCATATTAGAATCAACGACCCAGGCTGTACTCACTTTTCTGATTGGGACATTACTGTAAGGCTGAGAGTGTCAGCTTTCATAATATCCTCCAGACTTCGGTTTTAAAAAGATTTGTTAATGTTTTAACCTCTTTAGATAAGATGGCACCCATGATGTTCTCACATCAAAAAAAGTTCTTTGCAATTAAGTTGCTATGGTGCCCGGAGTGACCCTTTAAGCAAGAGTAAAGAGTATGAATTTGACAACCACAATTTATTTCTGTACACTCGTATTGGTGAGATTTTGCTTTGTGTCCTTTTGTCCAATTGCAAAACTCACCAACTGAAAGAGTAAGAGTTAGTTTTCTATTTCAATAAAATGCAACATATAATATCATACTCTCTCTGTACATCCTGTTCTATCCGGATGTGATAATCCAATGAATGAAAGCTATTCCAGAATAGCCCAGAGCCTGGTTTCTGGCTGGGCTTTACATTGCAGTCACCTTGATGTGTTTTTTACTTAATTGAGATTGCCAACAACAGATTGAAATTGTATGGTGTGTGTGCCTTGTGTGTGTGCATGACTTTTTAAACTTGGAAGCATGATGTGAGCTCTTCATGAACTTTTTGAAATGTCTTGAGATGTAAATAAAAGTGAATTCCTGGTTTTAACAGTGTGGGGCATGGTGTAGGATTGTGACGGTGTGGGGGGCAGGGTGTGGGGATGACAGTGTGGGGGGCAGACTGACAGAAAACATGCACTCACTGATACACAGACACTGACATACAGTCACTGACAAACAGTCATTGTCTCACACACTGTTTAACCAACACACACATGTTCACTGACAGACCACGCTCTCAGATACACAAGCACTCACTGACATTCACACACTCCCTGACAGACACAAACACACGTTCACGGACACACTCACTGACAGACGCACACACAGACTCTCACTGATTTGACAGACACTCACAGATTCACTGACAGACACAAACATTCACTGACACACACTCACATATTCACTGACATGCACACATTCACTGATACACACACACACACACACACATTCACTGACACACACTCACACATGCACTGGCAGACACACACACATGAACAATATTATTATTTTAATTATAATTTGTCCACTCTGCCTCCCTACCTTTGGGAGAGCTGCAGTGGATTTGTCCCTGGGGTCCAGTGGGGCAGGCGGCTGTGAGCAAAACAGATGTGGTGCTTCCTCATGGGCCATCTACTGATGTCGAGAGCCAGAATATGACATCATATTCCAGCTCCCGGGATCAGTAGAGGGAGTGCGAGGGAGCAGAGCAGGAGGATTACAGCTCCCTTGACCTCGGGGGTCCATAATGTACTTAAGCACCGGGAACATATATGCAGCATTTTTTGACATCCCACGGATAGTGCCACACAGCGTTGGCTGCATATATAAATAGCAACATGAGCTATATACAATATTATATATATATATATATGCAGCCGAGTTGGCCCGTGAGCCTAGCACAGACACAGGGGTGGCAAAATGCAGTGTCGGGGGCAGTGTGTGTGAGAGGTACAGTATGTGTGCATGAGGAGGGCCGTGTGGGTAAAGGGGGCAGTGTGTGTATGTGTGGGGCAGTGTGTCTGAAGGGTGTAGTGTCTGTGTGGTGTAGTATGTGAGGGGTGAAGATTGTGTGGTGTGTAGTGTGTGAAGGGTGCAGTGTGTGTGGGGGATGTAGTGTGTATGAGGGGTGCTGTGTGTGTAAAGGGTGCAGTGTGTGTATGTGTGGGGCAGAGTGTGAGGGGCATAGTGTGTTTGGGGTGAAGTGTGTGTGTGTGGGGTGCAGTGTGTGAGAGGGGGCCATTATGTGTGGGGTCAAGTGTGTGAGGGATGCAGTTTGTGTGAAGTGAGCAGTGTGTGTGTGTGTGTGTGTGTGTTGCAGTGTGTGAACATGTAGGGAGTTATTGGGTGTCGGGAGGGGGCAGATTAAAGGAAATATAACTAAGTTTCTGTTAAATAAAAGAAATATACAACTGCCGCTGGTTGCTCACTGTAATTAAAAACTAGTGAGTGAACACACTTTAATTTTATGGTGTGGTTCTTAAAATTAGATAATGGGGCGAGTGGGAGGAGGGTGGGCTTTATTAAATAAAAATAATGAGAGGTCTTTCTAAAGGGAGGATGGGAGAAGGCAAGATAGGTGTGTCTTGTCCCAGCTGAATGAACCACACACCCCCCTCCTGGACACAGCTCTACTGCCCCCCCCCCCCATAGAATATCAACACTGGTTATCAGCAATCGGCCCAAAAGGTGACTGATAATTGGTATCAGCTCTGGAAAAATTATATCGGTCGACCCTTAGTGAAAATGGATTTATTTATTTTTTGGCTTCATAGTTTTTAATTATTCTTTATTATTTTTTTGTGATTCAAATATTTTATTTTTATTAGTAGTGTTATGGGTTTTTATTTGATCTTCTGTGAGGATGAAATAAGCCGAATTTAAGAAAAAAGAAGACATCTATAGGTAAGTATGATTTGATTTACATATTTTAGATTAACTGTCCGCGTACCAAAATCTTTGAAAACACACTTCTTCAGGAAGCATCCCATTTAACCCCTTGAGGACCGATGACGGTCCTGAACCATTGTAACGGTCTTGGGTTACTTACCTGATCGCCGTCGGTCCCCCGGCGGCGATCAGCACTCCTCCCGGTCCAGGGGGACTGCCTGTCTGCCCAAACATTCTCCCCGTGGCAGATCAGGAACCTGCGGCCACATGATCGCTCGATCACATGACCACAATAGGTGCCTATGTATCTGCCTGCAGGGGGATTGTCTGTGCTGACAGGCAGTCTCCCTGCATCTGTAAAATAAAAAAAAATTAAAAAATCAATCAGTGTAAATAAAAATAATATATGTGTATATGTGTATATATATATATATGTATTATATCTATATATAATATGTATATATATATATATATATCTTATATATAATGTCATACTAAGTGTATTTTTAGATTTATATATACATATATTAATACAAAAATACACTTATAATTAAATTACACACATATATATATAATATATATATAATAACTATATATATTGTATATATATATATATATATTATTATCAAATATAAATAATAGGTATATAAAAATAAATTAAAAAATGTTAAAAATATTTTTTAATAATTAAATATATATATATATATATATATATATATAAATATAATTTAATTCTAACGGTATTTTGATATTAATATACATATTTATATCAAAATACACTTAGAATGAAATTATATATATATCTATGTATAAATAAATAAATAAAAATAACATGAAATATACATGTGTTTATATACATAATTACATAAATAATTTTATAAACACATACATAGACTTCAAATATATAAATATGTATATATATTTAAATTCTACGTGCATATTTATGTAATATTTTTACATAATTAAGTAATTTTATTGATTGCAATTAGAGGGACATGCCTGACAACCCAGGCCGTAAGTCCAGAGAATTTAATTTGCTATCACTGTGTTTAACCCTGTAACCTTCTATGATGCCCTAAAACCTGTACATGGAGGGTACGGTTTTACTTGGGAGACTTCGCTGAATACAAATATTAGTGATTCAAAACAGTAAAACATATCACAGCGATGATACTGTCAGTGAAAGTTACTTTTTTGCATTTTTCACACACAAACAGCACTTTCACTGATTATATTATTGCTGTGAAATGTTTTATTGTTCTAAAACACTAATATTTGTGTTCAGTGAATTCTCCCGAGTATAACAGTACCTCACATGTAGGGGTTTTATAGTGTTTTTGAAAGTTACAGGGTCAAATATAAGGCTTGATTTTACTTTCTTTTTGTTCATTGAAATTTGTCAGATTGGTTATGTTGCCTTTGAGAGCATATGGTAGCCCAGGAATGAGAATTACCCCCATGATGGCACACCATTTGCAAAAGAAGACAACCCAAGGTATTGCAAATGGGGTATGTTCAGCCTTTTTAGTAGCCACTTAGTCACAAACACTGGCCAAAGATTTTTGCATTTTTAACACACAAACAAATATAAATGCTAACTTTTGCCAGTGTTTGTGACTAAGTGGCTACTAAAAAAGACAGGACATACCCCATATTAAATTCCCTGGGTTGTCTACTTTAAAAAAATATGTACATGTGGGGTGCGATTCGGGGATTTATGACAGATAAGAGTTACAATGTCAATGTCTGGATGATCCAGATGGATGGAGTAATGGATGGTTGGTGGATGGCCACCCTGTTCCAACAAGGCTGCGACATCTGCAAGGCAGTGATGGAGTCATGTTTTGGGCCGGCATCATGGGAAGAGAGCTGGTCAGCTCCTTTAGGGTCCCTGAAGGTGTAAAGATGACCTCTGCAAAGTATGTGGAGTTTCTGACTGACCACTTTCTTCCCTGGTACAGAAGGAAGAACTATGCTTTCCGTAATAAAATCATCTTCATGCAGGACAATGCACCATCTCATGCTGCAAAGAATACCTCTACATCAATGGCTGCTATGGGGATAAAAGGAGAGAAAGTCACCCTCCCCTGACCTCAATCCTATTGAGACCCTTTGGAGCATCCTCAAGCAAAATATCTATGAGGGTGGGAGGCAGTTTACATCCAAACAGCAGCTCTAGCAGGCTATTCTGACATCTTGCAAACAAATTCAAGTAGAAACTGTCCAAAAACTCACAAGTTCAAGACTTGTGAAGCTGCTATCAAATAAGGGGTCCTGTGTTAAAATGTAACATGACCTGTTAAAATGTTTAAAAAGTTAAAATGTTGTTACAAGTTTGATTGAAATAGCTTTTGATTTCAGTAAATATGCTGCAAACACAACAAATGACAATTTTCAGTTCTTTACAACCTATAAAGTGTTTTGAAACTTACTGTGTGTAATAATTTGGAACAGTGCATTGTAAGTTTTTTATGTTTAGAAAAAATACTGTTATCAAAAGTTTGTTCAATAAAATGTGAATTGTACTCTCAATAGTTGATAACATGAGAATTATGCTGACTGTTATTTACATTAATTATTTAGGTAAATGAGAAAAATATAATTTGCATAATAATTTGGAACAGGGTGTATATTGAAACAGCAATGTCCTACTTGTACTTATAGCCCTATAACTTGCAAAAAAGCATGTAAACACTTGGTGTTTTTAAACTCAGGACAAAATTTTGAATCTATTTAGCAGTTTTTTTCATCAGCTTTTGTAGATAAGTAAAAGATTTTTCAAGTAAAAGTCCCCCAAAAATTCTTTTTTCAATTTTTCACTATATTTTTTTTTTTTTTTAAAGTAAAATATATCACATGATACCAATAATGGTATGTAAAGAAAGCCCTTCTTGTCCTGAAAAAAAACAATATATAATTGTATGGGAATGTAAATGAGAGAGCGGAAAATTACAGCTAAACTCAAACACCACAAAAGTGTTAAAACCACTCTGGTCCTTAACGTACAACATGGCCAAAACAGGCCGGTCCTTAAGGGGTTAAACTGTTAGGTTTTCATTTACTACCCATGACTCCTCTCATGCAACTGTCAAAAATAACCTACTAAGTTCTCAGTGGATGCTTTTCTAGCAACCTATTTCATTACCCCTACTTATACCCTTTGTGTCACTATACCCCACTCCCTCTAGCATGTAAGCTCATTGAGCAGGGCCCTCAACCTCTCTGTTCCTGTGCGTCCATTTGTCTCGTTACAATTATGTGTCTGTTAGTCCACCCATTGTACGGCGCTATGGAGTTTGCTGGTGCTATATAGATAATAAAATAATAATTATTATTATTAACGTAAGGGGTGATAGGCAGAATGTTCTTTTTTTAATTGGAGAATCCTAGCCACCTGGAGATGGGGTGGCTGACTTGCCCACACTGTAGAGCAGGTATACAGTGATTTGTTGATCCCCTTTAATCATTACTACTCCCCAGTCAAAGGCTATGGGTGAAGGGCAGGGGCGTACCTAGAACATTTGGCACCCGGGGCGGATCCTGTGCTTGGCACCCCCCCCACCCAAAAAAAGAAAAAACCTGTAAAAAATGTAAAGGTTTTCTTTCTTTTTTTTAACAATTTGTAAACTTTGCAAAACCGGTGTCAGCCCCTCCTACAAAACCCTTGTCCTGCCCCTTCTACAAATCCTGTACTGCCCCGTCTACAAAACCCCCGCAACCCCCTTCCACAAATCCCCTACTTATCCCCCCTTCCTGTCCCAATACAAAACCCCCGCCCCCTTCTACAAAATCCCTGCAGCCCCACATACACATTTACAGGCAGACAGTCACACACTCAGTTACAGGCAGACAGTCACACACAGTCACAGGCAGACAGTCACACATACACATTTCCTCCGTGTGGTCAGTTTATCAGCTGTTTGCTTGTGTGAGCTGTACTGGCCACACAGCACCCTAACTACCATGGACACTGTGCGGCCACAGCTCACACAGCCCCCTCCAGCCAGGGCCGGTGCAAGGATTTTTGCCGCCCTAGGCAAAAGTAAAGTTTGCCGCCCCCCCATGTGACATCACAATGCCCCACCCATATGATTTGCCATGTTAACTACCGCCAGTGCTGCAGTGCCGCCGTGTTTACATTAAAAGGCCTGCAGGGACAGGCTATAGACACCAGAACCACTACATTAAGCTGAAGTGGTTCTGGGGACTATAGTGTTTCTTTAATGTGAGGTAAATTAGAGCTTAGTGCCACGAATAATATACTAGATTACCTACTTACAAGCAGATGAGGATGATGATGGGCTCTAGCTGCAGTCTGGCTCCACTGGTCTGGTGCAGAACAGGCTCTCTGGAGGCTGTTTGTAACTGTGGTCACAAAAATCAATGTTCTGGGAGAACGGGAAGCAGCTCCATTTTTTGGGGGTCCTTTGCACAGCTAAAGGTCTGGGTCCCAGGGTCCACCTTCATGTTCCACCAATGAGTTTGTTCACGGGGGGTGGAGTGTGTAGGGGATGTCCTGATATGTGTATAAGGAATACATTGTGTGAAATTGTGTTTGTATGTGTAAGGGCTGCAAGGTGTGTTTCTGTGTTTGTACGGGATGCATTGAATGTGTGTAAGGGGTGCATTGAGTGTGTGTAATGAATGCATTGTGTGTTTCTGTGTGTGTAAGGGATGCATTGTGTGTAACGGTTGCATTGCTTGTGTATGTGTGTCTGTGTGTGTAATGCATTGTGCGTTTTTCTGTGTGCAAGGGGTTCATTGTGTGTATGTGATGAATGTCAATCTCTCCTCCCGCTCCAATTTCCTTCTCCTCCTCCCAATTTCTCTTTCTCCCCCACTCTTCCCCCTCCAATTTCCTTCTCCTCCTCCCAATTTCTCTTTCCCCCCCCTCCTCCCCCTCCAATTTCCTTCTCCTCCTCCCAATTTCTCTTTCTCCCCCCCTCCTCCCATTTCTCTTTCTCCCCCCCTCCTCCCCTCCACTTCCTTCTCCCTCCTCCCACTTCTCTTTCCCCCCCTCCTCCTCTTTCTCCCACTCCCAATTTCTCTTTTCTCCCCCTCCTTCCTAATTCTCTCTTTTCTTCCCCCTTCCTAATTTCTCTTTCTTTTCCCCTTCCTAATTTCTCTTCTCTCCCCCTTCCCAATTTCTTTCTCTCCCCCCTTCCCAATTTCTCTTTCCCCCGCATGTCTCTTTTCCCCCTCCTAATTTCTCTTTCTTCCCCCTCTAATTTCTCTTTCTTCCCCTCTCTTTCTCTTCTTCCACCCCCTCTAATTTCTCTTTCTTCCACCCCCCTCTAATTTCTCTTCTTCCCCCCCCACTTTCTTCTCCCTCCCATTTCTCTTTCTCCCCTCCTAATTTCTCTTTCTCCCCTCCTCCTAATTTCTCTTTTCTCCTCCTAATTTCTCTTTCTCCCTCTCCTAATTTCTTTCTCCCTCTAATTTCTTTTTTGCCCTAGCGTCTTTTCTTCCAGTAGGGTTCGGGTCAGGTTTTTAGCAGCGGCCGGTCTACGCTCGGGTTTAGGGAGTGCAGCTGTACTCAGTCAAACCCGGGTACAGGAGAAGACTCCTCTCGTATCTGGGACATAGCTGCAGGTCGGCCACACTCAACGGGGAAGGACAGGAGAGGGCGCTGGCGCTTCCCTCCTGTCAGCCCTCTTCAGGCTGCTATTGCGGTTCATGGCTCTGGTGCTGCAAGCTGCAGAGCTTCGGGCGGCTCGGTGCCCCTGGCCATGGCCCCCCCCCCCCTGGTGGCACCTGGGGCGCACCACCCCCTCTGCCCCCCCCCCCCTTAGTACGCCACTGGTGAAGGGTAAGGTATTGTTATTAATTCACGTTCTTTCTTCTGTGTCTTTTTCCAGTTGATTGATATATACATCTTTTGTATACATAGTCTTGGGTCAAAGGCTCGACAACATTAATATACGTCTGTATTAATGAAAAGTACTAATACGCAATCTGACTTGCAGTTTCTTCAGGTTTATTCTTAGCGTTACTGATACATAATAAAACAACAAAGGATGATACATGATCATGGATGTTCAACAGCAGATGATAATTGCTGGACTTCTGAAGGGAGAGTTACATCGTTAGAAGAGTCAAGAGAGAGACACCTCTTGTCCCTTTGTTCAGTTACTATAGATATGACCATACTGATTGTAGCAGAATGGACCCTGCTATCATATTTTATACCAGCTCTGGGCTGCCCGTATCCCTTTTTCCCCTTCTTCTTGATCCCCTATGTGCGAAAATAACAATAACTGTGCATGACATACTCCCCTGGATTTGCAACCTAAAGTTTCCCCTGTTTCACCTGGCCGTTCGTCAAAATCCATTCCCTTAAGTGGTTCCCACGGTTTGATTCATCAACCACCCAGCTATGGAGTGTGCCGCTCATTAACTCAGTTCACACCTCCATAAACCGCAATCATATGAATGTTCTAAGCGGTCAGCTGGGTGGTCGCCGTTCGTATAAACGAACACGTGGCGGCGGCCATCTTGGGACACGAACAAAGGCAGCGGTGTTTGGACGTCGAGTGCATGGAACTAAAATCGGACACTTGACAGTGTGAACACCGCTAGGACATCCACCTCCACCTACGTTCACCTAGAAGTGCACAAACTAAGCGCTATTCGGTAGAAACACTATATCGAACCAGATACATCTAATGAAGTTATGCATGAAGAGATCCATTCGTGCAATTTACACATTATTTCACTGAGAAGAGAGACTGGCGGCACAGCTGAATTCTCTGGAACTCTTTTGGGCATGAAATCATGTGTGTGGTTGGTCAAAAGTGACTTCCAAGTAATTTGTGAACCCTTGCTCTGATCTGGGTGATTTTTGGTTTTGTTGTTAACCAAGATCAGAGCTATCCAGGGAGGTGCCATTTATGGGGATATGTCATGTTTTGGGGGTACTTCTGGAATCTTGTGAAATATGTGGTTTTCCTGCCTGGAGATAATTGAATTATTACATTATCTACCTCAATTATCTACCAGGCAGAGGGGAGGGCTTGTACATACTGTATGGGAGTGTCTCTATGCATAACTCTGTTTCATTGTTCTGTTAACTTTGTTTCTCGGTGCCCCACAAGGTCCACCTGGGCGGTAACCTTGTGGGGAAAATCACATAAAAGGCAGTGTGCCTCCATTAAAATTGAGTTATTCCCTGAAAACTGAGTGTCGTCCAGTTACTGGGGAGGTGTTGGGAGAATCATGGCTTGCCTTGCTATATTTAGCTGTTCCTGTGAAGCATCTTCTTTGTTCATCTTGGAGAAACCAGCAGAGAAAAGTCCCTGCTAAGACTAGCGCTCCGCTACACTGACGTCAGAGTATAACACTAGCCGTATAAGGACCCCCAACCCACATTCCAGAGTTCTCATTCAAGAAAACCTTGTGACTTATTGATACCATCAGTTATTTATGTCAAAACTCCTATCTTTCAGCCCTTCAAATATCCCTCAATGACACCTGATCCTCAGAAAGCTCTTCAACCAGATACTAGGTAAGCCAGCGGACACAAATATACATATACATTTTGACAGGGCCCATATGGCACACCCACAAGGCTCACCCACTAACAGACTAAGGGACGTTATTTATTACTATGCCTGCAGGGAGGACATTCTCATAGCTCTCAAAACAATCAACACAGCCCCTGTTGAAGCTCCCATAAACATCTTTCCAGATCTGTCCTGGATGACATCATGGACCAACTTCGCTCCAGAAACCTGAGGTATCATGGAGGTTCCCACTGGCACTGAGTGTCTCATACAAAGGTGCCCTCCACACCATACACTCTCATGCCGACATACCACCATTCCTGCAAGCCCTACACCTGGCTGACCCTAATATACCTGGCCAGTACAAACCCCGAAGAAAAGAAGAACAGATCTTCCAGGCCCAACACAACACTGAAATGGACCCAAAATGGATTACATACAACATACCCACTTCTAAATCCCAATCCTCTGTTTCTCCAAAAGATTGACTACACACCACCATGATGATGATGGAATACCACACAAGAACAGTACAATGCTGACTCTTTTTGGCTGGCGAAGTGGACTGCCCACAGATGATCCTCTACACACATTTTATGGACTGGTAATCCAATCTAGGGGCACCCCCAAACTCTACAACCCCCTCATTCTCTGTTAAGGCTCCCAGGTGGTAGTATTCCATCCTGGGACAGACACCACTAAGTTCTTTATAGATTGGCGATAGGTGGTTAGTGCCTGCGCCACCTCTGTCTCCAATCCCTGGAGATACATATATATACTAAGTTATGTTTATTGTTTTCTTTGTTCGTGTAGAATTTTGTTGATCATTGTTTTCTTTTGTGCATATTGTAAACCAATTTTCTCTCCCACACCTGACACACTTGGACATTGGCTGCCCTTCAAGGAGAAGCCACAAACACCCACATAATATCATGGCTACCCTGTGAGTGGTTACCCTGAACATTCGGGGTCTAAATACTCTGGAAAAATGTTCGCAAACTCTGACAGAACTCCATAAACTCAGAGCCAAAGTGGCTTTCCTGCAGGAGACCCACTTCAAAAAGCATAACGTTCCTACCCTAAAAAGCCAAAAATACCCTACAGGCTTTTTCAGCAATTACAGAAGTGTCAAAGTACACAGGGAAGCCATACTCATATCAGCATATACTCTATTCACCTTCAAGGTTCCCAAGACTGAGGAAGGCAGTAGATTGCTTCTAGACAAAGGACAGATTGGCTAAACATGATCAGCTTTGCAAACCTCTACCTCCCCAATAGAAAATATGCTCCCCAGTAAAGCCCTCAAGAAATATCTACATACCATTGAATCGTTCATTCAAGGAATGCTAAAACTAGGAGGTGACCTAAACATATCACTTGACACCACTCTTGACACCACCTCCACCTCAACGCAATACCAAACATCCACTCGCAAATGAGTCATCCAACTCCTTAACCAATTCTGACTTTGACTGCTCGAGAATACTTCATCCCCACTCCAAGGACTACTTCTTCTTCTCGATGACAACACAGACCTACTCAAGACTTGACATGCTATTTCTTCCACATGACCTCTTATACCTCGCAACCTTCTGCTCGTATGGCCTGACCACTCGGTTGGACCATGCACCTCTGTCTCTTGCCCTTCAAATCCCATCCCTCCCCCTGAAATCCTTCCAATGGAAGCTTAATGATCTTCTAGTAAACAACTCCACTGCAACAACACAAATTTGCTATGCCCTCCACTACTTCAGAGAAAATACTTTACCCTCCATATCGCCTACCTCTGGGATCTGGGAAGCTCACAAATGCGTTATGGGGGGGGGGGGGATTTCTGGTAATCGCCTCCACACTTAAAATAACAATGAGAACAACACGTTCACATGCCTACAAGAGAGATCAGGGATCTAGAGAACACTCACACACAAGATAGCTCCCTCCAGACTTATAACACCCTCACCTCCAAAAGAGCAGAGCTGAAATTATTATTGAATGCCCAGACCAAAAAAAAAAAACTGCTACACACTAAACACTCATACTGCACACAAGTAGGCCAATGTGGCAGATTATTAGCCAATGCCCTGAAACACTCTAGACAAAACTCGTTCATATCCAAAGTTAAGATGCAAACAGGGGAACTCTCCAAAACTCTCCCAGGCATCATGGAAGCTATTCAAAGCTTCTACACTTAACTCTACAAGCATTTCAAATTCAAAGTCTAGCATGGGCCACTGTCACGGTCCACGCCGTGACATCCAGTCTGCCAGACGTGGTCGCTCTGGAAGCGCCCGATAGGGGATTTGAACTGTGGTTCTTCTGGACCATATCCTGCTGTTCTTCCTCTGAGCCATTTCAGGACTTTGGATAACTCCCTGTTTATTCTTGTATTGCCTGCAGCACCAGGGGGCTGGACTTCACCAAAGGCTCTGATCTGTCAGTAACTCTCCAGCTGAATCTGATCCTAATTAACAGGATATAAAAGCCTGCCTCACCCTGGGAGGGGGTCAGTTCATTGACTCTGGTTCTCTTGTTTGGTTCCTGTTACTCCGTACCTGCGTTCCAGTGATTCTTGTCTATTCCGGCTTCTGACCTTGGCTTTCCTCCTGGACTACTCTGACCTCTGGCTTCCCTGATTTTGGCTTCCCTTGACCACGCTTCTGCTTATCCCTGCTGTACTGAGTCTTGGAGCACCTTTCTTGGAAAGCCCCCGTGCACAGACTCACAGGCCAGGTGGCGTCTTACCTGGTCACCCTGGTCTGTGTCTACTTTGCAAGGGTGAGCGTATAACTCTGCGAGCTGGACTCCCTATCAGGTAAGACTCCGTTACAGATGAACTGACCATGGAGTCTGCAAAGTTATACAAGTTACTCACCTCCCTGGCCGAGCAAGTCTCCAACCTGTCCCAGAATGTTACAGATTTACAGAGACATTCATTGGCATTTAAAGGAGCAACGCTTCCAGTCCCGGAACATGTATGCCCAGAACCGTATGTCTTTATGCCTGACAGGTTCGACGGTTCCCGTTCTGCTTTTCCGATGTTCAAGACGGATTGTGAGCTACTATTTGCCCTGAAATCGAGAACCTACGCCACCGACTTTATCAAAGTACGCTCCGCTATTAACCTATGTACCGGGCGATTAAGGCGTGGGCACACCAGAAGTTGCAGGAGAGAAGTACTGTCTTGGACTCCTGGGAGTTGTTTATGTCCGCAATGGATTCTCAGTGTTTTGCAGCGAGAAAAGCAACTTCCAAGCCTACTTCAGGTTCTCGCAGAACCCGGTTGCCGAGAGAAGAGGAATTGTTTTATGGATACAAAAATCCCATCATGTTGAAGCATGAACCCACTTTCAAGGACCCGCCTTGTAACCCTGTTTACACTCGAGCTAGCAGTGAAACTCCAGTCGACATGGAGGAACCCATGGAGATTGGCTTCACCAGGACTAGATTGTCCCCTAAGGAAAAAGACCGCAGGAGAGCCCATGGTCTATGTCTATACTGTGGGAAAAGAGGGCATTTCATATTGCTTTGCCCGACTCGTCCACCTAGGCCAAGACCCCTTCTGTCTGGTGCCATATGGACTTACCCTGTCATCCCAGCAAGACAGCCTGGACACTGCCAGAACTGTCCCCGTCCTGTGACACAAAAGGGTACCCAAACCAATACCGTTAATGTTACCAGTACCTCTGTGGAAACTTCACCTCTTGCTCTAGAAAAATTTGGACCTCTTCCTGATAACACTTCTGTTCAAGCAAGCACCATCACCACTTCCTGCCTTGCCAAAACAGTTCTGCCTCCTGACTGCACCTATGCCTCAAATGGCACAGTTGTGTGTAAACAAGATCTAGAAATATTCGAAAAAGCTTTGAAAGCTGCAAATGCCTCCCCTATAGCACCCGAAACTGGTACCATAAAGTCCCAGTCTGTAGACTTTGATTACAAAGACTATCTTAGTGATACTGATACCGAAGATGAAGAGTACCATTTCCAGGAAGAGCCTGTTCACGCCCAATTCCCCCCTCTACCACCCTGTGCTAAATATGATCCTCCCACTGACACACACACATACTCACAGACAGGCACATACATACAGACACACTGTCACACACACACTGACAGAAACACACACATACTCACTGACAGACACACTCACACACTGACAGACACACACACACACAGACTCACTGACAGACACACACACGCACACATACTCACTGACAGACACACACATACAGACACACTGATGGACAGACACACACTGACAGACACACACACACACACTGACAGAAACACAGACACACACACACAGACAGAAACACAAACATATACACACATACTCACTGACAGACACACACACTGACAGACAGACACACACACACACTGACAGACAGACACACACACACACTGACAGACACACACACACACATATTTTACTTTATTGCTCCCTACCTTTTGGAGCCGATGTGGGGCATCTCCCTGGGGTCCTTCTTACTCCTCACTGCTCCCGCGTACGGTTTAGTGATGCTGGGTGCCGCAATATAATGTAATATTCCGGTGCCTGGCTTCACTACAGAGGGAGTGCGCGAGGGAGCAGTGAGAAGCAGAAACACTGAGCTCCCTCGCTGGCCCTCCTCATGGGCCGGGTAAGTTTTAGCAGAGTAGGCACCTGTAATATGGGGAAAGCAGGTGCCTACTCTGCTATAACACCAGCATGTACTCACTGCTCGCCGGACCGCAAATATGGTCCTTGTGGGCCGCAAGTTTGACATGCTTGGTATATATTAAAACAAGATTCACGTTTCTCCAGTTCAGTCTGCAAAAAGGCAAATATCCAATTTGAAATAATTTCCAATTTGGCACAAAATAGGGGAAAAAAATGTCTTGACCAACAAGCTGTTACTCCAAAAATTTACAAATATACCCTTCAATTTTTCCAATTTAGTACTATTTCTGGTCAAGAATGTAGAGCAAGCATGTCAAACTCAAAGTCTGGCACGGACCACATAAACAAGGTTTAAGTTTAAATACCTTAAATTTTCATAGAAATGTAGGCTTATTTTAAAAAGTACAGTATAAAAAAAAACAGCATCCCCCTCTACTAAACCACAGCACCCCCTTCTACTAAATCCCATTCCCCACCTCTACTAAACCACCCCCCTCTAACACCCTGTGCCAAATCTGATCTTCCCGCTGACACATACCCATACTCACAGACAGACACACACACACATACACACACTGACAGACAGACACACACACTCACTGACAGAAAGACACACATGCATACAGACACACACTGTGAGAGACAGACACACACATACATACAGACACACACAGACACATACACATACTAACTGACAGACACACACACTCACTGACAGACAGATACACACACTCACTGACAGACAGATACACTCACTGACAGGCAGACACACACACACACTGACAAACACACACACACACACACTGACAGACACACACATACTCACTGACAGACACACACATACTCACAGACACACACACATATACTCACAGACAGACACACACATACTCACTGACAGACAGACACACACACACACATACAGACACACTGACACACACACACACTGACAGACACACTCACAGACACACACACACTAACAGACATACACACACATATATTATTTTATTGCTCCCTACCTTTTGGAGCCACTGTGGAGCCCTGGGGTTCTTCCTACTCCTCGGTGCTCCCACGTGCGTTTTTTGTGATGCCAGGTGCCGGAATATGACGTAATATTCCAGTGCCCGGCTTCACTACAGAGGGCGCGCACGAGGAAACAGTGAGGAGCAGGAACACTGAGCTCCCTCGCTGGCCCTCCTCCCTGGCCGGGTAAGTTTTAGCAGAGTAGACACCTGCAATGTGGAGAAAGCAGATCCAGGCCCTGATGGCCTCACAACGTAATACTACAAGGTCTTCCTCCCAACCCTCTCAGAACATTTTCTCCAAACCTTTAATGCACTAACGCGATCATCTACCCTTCTCCTGTGAACATTACCCTAATACCGAAACCGGGTAAATACCCGACCAATTGTGGCAGCTATCGTCCAATTTCACTTAATAACATGGACTTGAAAATCTTCACCAAGATCCTGGACCATTACTCTAAAATTTAATACACACAGACCAGTCCAGCTTCCTACCAGGCCGTGAGGCCAAACACAACATCACCAAAATGCTGAATCTCATGCACATCTCCCAATCCTACCAACGTCAGAGTCTACTGCTCTCTTTTGATGCCGAAAAGGCGCTTGACAGAGTAGACTGGATGTTGCTGACCACTACCCTCCAAACCTTAGGATTTGGCCCCAATTGGATGAAATGTATAGAAGCCATCTATTCTACTCCGACTGCGAAACTGAGAATCAATGGACAACTGCCCGACTCAGTACAAATCAGAAACAGCAGGAGACAGGGTTGCCCTCTCTCACCCCTACTCTTCATCTTAACTCTGGAACTATTAATGCAGGGCATTAGAGACCATCCAGCCATCCACGGCTTCCAAGTCCAGCAACAGGAATTCAAAATCTCTGCCTTTGCAGATGATCTCCTATTTACCATCACATTACCGACCACCTCTCTACCCCCTCTTCTAGATGAAATTTCCATATACAATAAACTGTCTACCTCTCAGGTCAATTATGCTAAAAGTGAAATCCTTCCCTTTCAGCTAGACAACCATACACAAACACTCCTCAAATCCTCATACACTTTCTTATGGGCTACAACTTCGATCACATACCTGGGAGTCCACCTATCCTGAAACCTTAAACAAACATATGGCCTAAACTTCTTACCACTTCTTGAAGATATCTCCAAAGAACTTGCAGGGTGACAAAAGCCCCACTTTAGTTGGCTTTGTAGAATTAACATACTTAAGATGAACACATTACCCAAAGTACTGTACACACTAGAGACACTCCCAATTTCTATACCTTCATCGTTCTTCTCCAAGCTTAAACAGTTTTTCACTACCTTTACCTTGACCAACAAACATCCTTGAAAAGCGTATGCAGTCCTGACTAAACACAAAACTATCGGTGGACTAGGCCTTCCACATATAGAAATGTATGACAAAGCAATAGTGCTGACTAGAATCTATGAATGGATGCCATACCCCCATTTAAACAATGGGCTTTCCTAGAAAATTCAATGTTTCAGTCACCACTATATACTATTCTGTGGGAGCAAATAGGACATACACACCTTCTGCCACAGAACTCTCAACACCCTATGATACTCCGTACACTGCGCACGTAGTCACGTATTAGGAACTTGAAAGATATCTATACCCGCTTGCACAAACCCTAAATTTCTCCCGGGCCTCCAAACACATTTCTTTCAACCCTTCCCTCCAACCCCAGGAGACGAGATACACTATGCTTGGCTCTATAATAACACAAGATACAATCGCACACTATTTACACTCTCCACAACAGAACACCCTACCAATCTACAACATTTCCACTACGCTCAACTATCTTACTTTATGCGGATGGAACCACGTCCCCTACAAGGCACCCGCCCATACTCACCATTTGAAACCCACTGCACCACCCATACACTTCAATCCAAACAACTATCCAACCTTTACAAACTTTTTCACAATACCCATAAGGACCAACTACCCACTTTAATGACCTCTTGGGCCCTAGAGTTGAACATTACACTTTCCCAACTAGAGTGGCAAAAAATCTTCACGTATACACCTACCTTGTCTATAAGCACCAGTGTACAAGACTAATTTTGAATATTTCTGTGCCTTAGTCGAGATATAAGAGATAGCAATGAGTGAAATCTGTGCTCATCCACTTCACTTGCTAACCGGAACTGAGATGAATGTGTATGATAATCATATTCCATCCCTCCCAACCCAGTATTTAAGGCACACCAACTATCCAATATTTATGCATTTTCCAAAGCTGTTCTGGACTACAGGAATACTGGATTAGGAACCATTGCTATAGGCTACATGAGCCATAGTTTGTGTGGTGCAGCCTGTGAGACTCCAATTGCTCACCATTTAGTTATTTCATTGGATTAGGATATAACATATTCATAGGTAATTAATAATTAGAACAAATTTTTTCAGACAGCTTCAAATGTTTTGTTAAAGCTACAATTAAATTCAGAATTCAATATATGCGTTAATGTATATGTGCTGATGTAAAGCAAGCTAATTGCTATAAAAAAAGGAAAAAAAGCTGAAAAGAAATAAGCTGAAAGAAGATAATAAATAAAAAAGAGATAAAAAAATAAAGGGACCAAATATAAAAAAAATAAACAGAAAGGAGAAAGGCACTTAAAAACAAAGCTGGATTTTTAAAAAAAAAGAAAGAAGAAAAAAAGAATAAAAAAGGAAAAAAGGTTATAAAAAAGAGAAAGAAAATGAAAAACCCAATGGCAGAGTACAGAATATTTGATGGCGTCCTAATCTCAACATCTGAGGAAAGGGATTTAGGGGTGATTATTTCTGATGACTTAAAGGTAGGCAGACAATGTAATAGAGCAGCAGGAAATGCTAGCAGAATGCTTGGTTGTATTAGGGAGAGGCATTAGCAGTAGAAAGAGGGAAGTGCTCATGCCATTGTACAGAACACTGGTGAGACCTCACTTGGAGTATTGTACACAGTACTGGAGACCGTATCTTCAGAAGGATATTGATACCTTAGAGAGGGTTCAGAGAAGGGCTACTAAACTGGTTCATGGATTGCGGGATAAAACTTACCAGGAAAGGTTAAAGGATCTTAACATGTATAGCTTGGAGGAAAGACGAGACAGGGGGGATATGATAGAAACATTTAAATACATAAAGGGAATCAACACAGTAAAGGAGGAGACTATATTTAAAAGAAGAAAAACTACCACAACAAGAGGACAAAAATAATATCAGGAAGTATAACTTTACTGAGAGGGCAGTAGATTCATGGAATAGTCTTCCAGCTGAAGTGGTAGAGGTTAACACAGTAAAGGAGTTTAAGCATGCGCAGGATAGGCATAAGCCTATCCTAACTAAGGCCAGGGACTAATGAACGTATTTAGAAAACTGGGCAGACTAGATGGGCCAAAAACCAGATACCGTTTCCAAGTTAACTTTAGTGCTCTCATTTTTTGCAATTTTCTTATTCATTAACCACCATTTACTGATTTGCTTATACATAATATAGCAATCAATTGATCAATGAAGAGGGTTATGGGAGAAAGTTGTGGGAGCTGAAACATTTTATCTGCCTAAATATAGTTTATATGTGCTTTGTCCAACTTTTGTCATGATTATGCATACGTTGGAAATAGTCAAACCTGATCTGGAGGCACTGTCGATGGAAATTTAGGTTTAATCATTATGCTGTAGCTTTAACAACAGCGTATGCTTACACAACCCTGCAGTTTTAAAGTTTCAACTTTACAGAAAGCATTGAATTAATGACCTACGCAATGTTTCACTGTGGTATTACATCTTAATTTAGTCATTATTATATCTTTTTTTTTTTTTTTCCCGTGAAGAGTCTCTGGTTTTCAGAAAACCACAGGTTCGCGTTTAAGAACCAGCTGGCTTAATTACGAAGTATAATTCAAAGTTTACTTAAGTATTGGCTGAAATACAGAAGCTCGTAAAAGGATTAAGACATGAAATATAGTTCTATAGAATTTATAGTGAGCAGTCCAAAATAAGTAGGTGGAAACAACGTTGCATCAGACAAATTAAGTTCCTTGATTTACAATAATCAAAGAACGTATAGAGACACTCACTGATTAAAAATTTAGAAGGAACCTGGAGGGGTGGTACTGAGAAAAAATAAGGAGTCTGAGTTTTTGTAGTGACCTGTAATTGTGGATTGAGGTCTGAAAAACATGTATGGACACAGCTATATTTACAGCTATGATGGGGAAAAGATGGAGAGAGAGGGGTTGGGTAGAGCAAACATTTGTTATTTACAATTGAAAACTTTACCAACCAAATTCTATCAGCCCAAATATTAATAACTATATGCACATGAAATATTGATGGATTTCATTCCATTAAAATAGCAAAACCGCCTGTAAAGAAATTTCCAGTGATAAACTACAGGTATAAATGGTTATAACATTGTTATAGTTACAATTATGATACAGTGACAACGATAGAATACTTTAAACGTACCTTCCTAGGTTCAATCAGTGCCTGAAAGTTGCAGGGAGAGGTAATACACACATCGTACTCCATACACCAACACTACACCCACATTCACTGCACACACGACATGACTTCTACACCATACTGCATGCACAAACACTACAGCCGCATTCACTGCACACACTACATCACTTCTACACACACCATACTCCATACACAAACACTACACCCGCATTCATTGCACACATGACATCACTTCTACACACCATACTCCATACACAAACACTACACCTGCATTCACTGCACACACAACATCACTTCTACACACACAGTATTCCATACACAAACACTACACCCACATTCACTGCACACATGACATCACTTCTACACACACCATACTCCATACACAAACACTACACCCGCATTCACTGCACACACAACATCACTTCTACACACACTGTACTCCATACACAAACACTACAACAAATGGCCCATTCACTGCACACACAACATCACTTATACACACACAGTATTCCATACACAAACACTACACCCGCATTCACTGAACACACAACATCAATTATACACACACCGTACTCCATATACAAACACTACAACCAAATAGCCTATTCACTATACACATGACATTTGTAGAGGTGGGCAGGTGTTTTTAGGGGGGGGGGGGCAGGGTTTGGTAGAAGGGGGGGGGGGGGCAGCAGATTGTGAATGTGCCTTGGGAGGTATCAGTCTTAATTAGAACTAAATAAATAAATGTGCTATTATCATATTATTATCAAAATACATATATACATTTTTTTATTCAACCATAAAAAATTGCAGGTGTTTTTCTACCTTTTAAAGGGGGTAGGGGAGTGCTAATCACAGGATTTGCCATGGATGCCTAATACTCTAGGTACGCCCCTGCCTCCTGTGGTAAAGTTGTAGGCACTTGTAGATTAGGCTAACGCAGCATACATAAAGAAAAAGTGTATGTCCAAGGGGCAGAGTCACAGTGGGCACACAGAAATGGTATGCAGTATACTTATAATTTTAATTTTAGTGACAATAGGTGAATGTTTTCCCTCCCTTCTTTATCACACCCTTCCTTCGGCGCTGATAAGATCTTTGCATGGTTTTTTTTACGATATTTAATGTGCGTAAAAGTTCTTTATGTTTTTATACGATGTGGGTGATGGTTTAGCATTGTTTGGTTGTTCTGTTGATGGTTTTACCGGTTCCTGCTCATGTTATCCTGTTCATTCACATCAAGGAAAGAGGAGGTGCTTGGACTGTCAGGGCCTTATAGCACATGACATCTTTTTTCTGATTGGTTATTTTTATTATGAATGAACTGTGCTGGTGGATTTCAGTAAAGAGAGTTAAACACAAAATAATAATTGCCTCCTGCCATTACTAAAATTAAGATTATAGGTTCACTATGTTAGCATAATCTACAATTATTGTTTACCACTTTGGTTTCTTTATTTCATAATTATACTTATATTGGACTAACCAATTTAACAACTGTGAGCAAAAATGTTTCATCAAGCTTTCTAATCTCTTTTTTGAGATTCTCTTCTTATGCAAATATTAAGAATGTGAGGATTGAAATAGTGAGTGGTATTGGATGATGGGGTGGAGTGCACAGAGTGCCGAAAGAATATTTTGGCAAATAATCCCCAATATATTGTTTAGCGACTATATTTATAAACACAGTCTATGCTGAAAAGTATTAAGCTAGAATTGGTTCCGTTTCAAGGTGGACATGATAGAGGCCTGTTTCCAGGCTTACTATACTGACTAAACACATAGTAATACTTGAGTGATCCTACTCTTGTTTTATGGGATATGACCAATTAAAGTATTTGAAGTCCACGATCTTTGAATATTACTGATACAAGCTTGAACATGCCTATAAATAAAGAACTTGGCGTGTGGTCAAATTAGATTATTAATACCACCTGGTCCTAGAATAATTAAATCCTCTCTAGAACATAGAATCTGGAATATCTAGTTAGAATATATGTTTCAGGTTATCTGGATTACGGGAAGTCCTACTTCATGTAGGTTCCCCTTGTACTGATGTCTTCAGAATGCAACGTGTCAAATATACAGATAAACAGATCATCCCACAGCACCTCGACTTGTGACTCTGAATCAACTAACCTATCACAATGATACCATGCACAGAACTGAACTGTGTGAGAATCTGTTGTCGAAGAGACATTCCTTGGGAAGCCATGGACTCAGCTTGGTAGGGTCAGATTAGCTTTGTGTACCTAGTTTTACACCACAAAACTTTGGTAGCCATATCATTCCAATGTGTGATTACACATTTCTAAAACTCAATTCTCCACCCAATTCCCCCCTCTTCAGGTCTGTTTCTTCATGGGTGAGATGCAAATCTAACTTGTCCATTTGGCTTTGCTCTCATTTTTCCTTAGGATTTTATTTTTATGTCACTCAAAAATGATGTCTAGTTTTTTCATTGTTGTTGTTTTTTTTTTTTTATAACTATAACAATATTTTGGCTTTAACAATTCTGATATGGCCCAAATTACACTTCAAATAAAAATTGCAGATTGGTGGTATGACAATCAGTGACAACAAATTTAGGATGACTCTATCAAGTACAAACCTATCATGTGTAGGAACTAGGGATAGAAAACAAAAATCTTCGAAAATGGCAGAGGGGCCGACGACGTGATGATGCTGCTCGCTCGCACGCTCTCGGCTTGAGCACCGAGCCTTACTGATCCGACGAGCAGGAGATATCAAGAGTCTCATGTGTTTGAGCTGATACTCTGAATTGAAGAGGGGCGAGGAAGCTACATCAGGGTACTGGAGGTGGAGGAGTGTAGCAAGGAAGTGCTGAGAGCGGGTATTAGCGGACCATACTTTGGAGACAGGAGGTTCAGGCGGGGTCCCATGGAGGAAGCAATAGACGCTGAACTCGATGAAATGAGGCCGAGACACGTGGTAAGTAAACAAGTAAAGGGGTATTTAAAGGGACACTATAGTCACCAGAACAACTACAGCTTCAGGCTTTTTGCTGTAAATACTGTACTTTCAGAGAAAATGCAGTGTTTACATTACAGCCTAGTGATAACTTCACTGGCCACTCCTTAGATGGCTGTTAGAGATCCTTCTTGGGTCATGGCTGCCTAAAATGCATTCAAACATTCAGTGTCTCCACCCTCTGCATGCAGACACTGAACTTTCCTCATAGAGATTCATTGATTCAATTCAGGAGGAGATGCTGATTGGCCAGAGCTGTGTTTGAATTGTTCTGGCTCTGCCCCTGATCTGCCTCTTTGACAGTCTCAGCCAATCCTATGTGATTGTGATTGGATCAGGCTACCACTTCTGCTGATGTCAGCAGGCAGTGGGCAGGTCTAAAGGAAACAGGGACAAAGTAAGTAGCTATAGACTTGAATACAAGTAAGATTTTACTATATTTAGGGCGGCAGGAAGGGACCAGGGGGGCTAGATGGTGGTTTTAACCCTATAGGGTCAGGAATACAAGTTTGTATTCCTGACCCTATAGTGCTCCTTTAAAGTTGGTAAACGAAGGAGAAGGAGTGGTGGGATAAAAGCCATTAACTAAAAACAGAGAGGAATAACAAAAGATACTAAAAGAGTTATTAAGGGAGAGAAATAGTAGGTGAAGATAAATACGATATATACATAAATTAACTGTGGTAACCTTCTGCTGGTTCATATCAAAACATTGATTAAATCATCACAGATTAATGTAGTAAAGCTACAATTAAATTCAGAATTCAATATATGCATTGATGTATATGTGCTAATGGAAATCAAGCTAATTGCTATAAAAAAAAAGGAAAAAAAGCAGAAAGAATATAATAAATAAAAAAGAGAGAAAAAAATAAAGGGACCAAATATAAAAAAAATAAACAGAAAAGGGGAAAGGCACTTAAAAGCAAAGTTGGATTTAAAAAAAAAAGAAAGAAAGAAAAAAAAAAGGGAAAAGGTTATAAAAAAGAGAAAGAAGAAAAGGAAAAAATGAAAAGAAATCTCTTTACAAACCTCCTTTAGACTGTTCTTATTTAAAAAAGCTAATTTTTGAATCTCTTGAACAAACCTAATATATCCTGAAGAACCAATTTAAAGATAAGCAAATATCAGCACATAATAAGATAAGTAAATAAACTTAGTGAATAAGCAAAGATAAAGGTAAAATATAGCGAAGCCTCAAATCCATTGTGAGATCCACTGTATTAAACACACACTATAACCACTAACTATAGTGCTGAATAATCTGGCTAGCTAATTTAACTCTCCAAAGAAATAAGAGTAATTATCCTCATAATAAAAGACAAATACAATATCATATGGCCCCAAAGAAGGATAAAGTCAAAAACTTCACCACAACCACTTCAAGTAAGCAAATTAATACCTTTTATTCTCCAAAGTCAACAATTTCAGAATCCAAGAGAAGGTCTCAGGTTACTGAGCCGTCAGCCTCTCAAACAGAAACAGACCAACATACTTCTAATACGACAGAAGAAGATTTCTCGTTTAAAGAACCAGCTATACCCCAACAAAATATCTCAGAACTATTGGAGGGATTATAATTAAACAAGATTACCTCAATTAATTTATTTAGTATGGTTTCAAATTATGATATTAATATTCAAAAGTCTCAAATTTCAGTTTATTTCTAATATTGAACTAGAACTGGTGAAATCTAAATATTAATTTGATTGGGGGAAAATGATATAGATTATCTGGGTATAAAGATTAAACTGAATATATCTAGTATGGTAGAGTTTAACTACACAGAGCTACTGAACATTTTGACATCATATCTTCGTTCTCGTAAAGAATTGGAGATATCGTGGTTGGGCCATATAAATGTAATTAACGCCTATGTACTTCCAAAAATTGGAATTACTTATTAAGAACTATTCCTTTAAGGGTTGATCCTAGTTTATTGGGAACATTTGCAGCTTTATTTAAATAATATATTTGGAGGGGAAAACATCCAGGAATAGCCAATAATATCTTACCTATAATTAAAAAAGAACGAGGAGTGGCATTTCCCAATTTATTGCACCTACATGAAGTAGTAATGTTAAGCCACTTTACTCTCGGTTTGAATCTGATAACTAAAAAGTCAGATTGGTATTATTTCGAAAACAAAGATATGGGCTCATGGGAAATATCGAAGATTTTTTAGTCCTATTTGACAGTAAAAAAAATAATCCTATATTATGAGATAACAGATTTAAATTTACAAACATGGAAAATATTAGGGATCCAAAAAAAAAAAGTTTATGCCCTTCGGTTTACTTCAACAAAGATATTTACTCCCCAAAAAAAGAGATATTTCCATATCTAAGAATTAAAAATTATCCAAAATATGAACTCGTTTAAATTCCAGCTGCCCGACATCGGGGGGAAAAAAATCAAACCTTTACCAATTTCTAAATGGGAATATGAATTACACATGGTTTTTCCCATTGAGGCCTGGTTAAAAGGCATTTCTCGAGTTACACGTATGATCCATTGTATCTCTATGATAGAACTGCACTACAAGTTAAGATATAGGTGGTATCTTACTCCAACACGTCTCAATAAAGTTTCCAGAATTAACTCAGACAGATGTTGGAGATGCCACCGTAATAGGGTACCATAGCTCACATATAGTGGGAATGCACTGAATTAGCAAATAATAAATATAAAATCAAAACAATTCTACAAAACATATTTAACAATAACAAATTTACCCCACAAATGTTTTTATGGAATATATATTTTCTACATTGTAATAAGGCACAAGAATACTTAGTTACACATATTCTATTTGCAGCTAAAATATTATTAGCACTGTTACAGACGCTCTACAGACCAGTACTGGTTCCCTTTATTTTATGTTCTCTTCGGTACCCTTGTTGTATAAACTCAATTACATGAACCATCAGGATCTTATGTTCGCACATACAAAGTAAAACCACCCAGGCCCTGGCGTGTGCCGCCACTTAACCTTTTTCACCTTTCAAACAACTGAACGGCCGACCACCTGGAACTTGTGGTTTGTGGTAACCAGAACATAATTGATGGGCCCCAGGGTGGCCTCGTTCGTATACTACTTCACCGCATTAAAACTCTCGAATGAGGACCTCCCTGTATTCCGGCGTGTGTTCCGCAGACTAATTGTTCATTCAGGGCGGTGTGCGTTCGGTCCACGAAGGGCTGAGACAACCATCCCTGGAGCCGTATTCGTATCACAGACTACCCATCTCTCGATCCAGGGGTTTTGGTGCCATGTCCCGCTCGCCTAATTCCCCGACAGAAAACATGGCCGCCATCTCGTGTTCGGGACAAAGAAACACGAAAAGACTTTGTATGTTAAGGATTGGCTCTACCGTTTGTGAGGTCTGAGCGCTATTTGCACATCTGATGCGCTTCAACCTGAGCTATCTAATGAATGGTAGAATATAGGACATGCGTTATACAATGTTATAAATATGTATATGCTGTTTCATATGTTCAAGTTACACGTGGGAGTCTGGGCAACCCTAACCGTTGAAACTTGTATCTCAAAGATGGGCGGTGACTATTTCAAATGAAATAGTGTGCTGTTATTGGTCAATTGTTTGTACTGTCCCTGTATACCATCAAGTCCAGAGGGGGCTGTCCCTGGACCTGAGGTTTTTGCATAAATAGTGATGCCCAGGTGCCATTAAAACCAGTTCTTGCTTGACCTACAAATCGCAGCCTCGACTCGTTTTGTGGGGAAAAGGGTATCCTAGCTGTACTATAGCTAGTGGGATTGCTCTACATTTACAGGATTCGTATGGACTAGATACCGAAGCGGCGCTTCTCTCTCTCTACACTGTGGATCCAGGCTATCCAAGCGGTCCAGCTTCCAGCTAGCCTGGGGGTAACCGTAACAAGCACGTAATTGTAAAACGACAAATTTAAATTTGATAGAAATACATGAGCAAATTTCATGCCATTATAAAATGGAATGCAGTTTCTTTATAATAAATGATACAGTGGAAAAATACAAAAAATATTGGGAACCTTGGACAAATTTCCTGTCAACATAATTCGAACTTCATTAAATTTAGAACAGGATCCATCTCTAACTCTCAAACATCAATGTAAATAATTAATGTCAATTCACATTTAACATCCTACTACCCTGGACACTTGAGAATGAATGTGTAGTATAAATGGGAACATGTTAGGATAACGTGTAATGTTTTGTATTGTATTGTTAATAATGATATTAATATTATTATTTATGCGTATTTTCACTAAATTGTTAAAATGTGAAAAATGTGTGAATATTAGCACGTCAAAAAAAATAAATTTATTATAACTTGCCTTTTCCACAAATTAAAAAATCTATAAACACAAACAAAACATCTTCAAGGTAGGGAAAGTGTCAACACAAAACCAAGATATTACCATAAATCTGTGAAAAGCGCATATTATTTTCATATTGTTTTTCGTATTTATTATTACTTGAATATACTCTGGTGTATTAATATGCTTAATATTATGATTCTGTTTGAACCAAGACGTTGAATTATTATGTTATTCAAAATTAAAGAAAAAAATCCAAAGTGCTGCTAGCTCAAGAGAGCTGAATAAAGCTCCTAGCAGAAGCTCTGTGCCAGGGAAAAGGCAGGGAGTGGGCCCCATGGACCCCCAGTAAAACCCATTGCTTTTGTATTGGATTGTCAGATCCTGGACACCCTTAAAGACAGTCCTATTGTCGTCCTATTGTCGTCTAGGACTGTAACTGGGTAACAGCAGCAGGGATGGACATGATTAGCCTCTCAGCATCATCTTCATCTCGAAACAGGTTGGGGGTCAGAACTGCAGGACTAATCATGACAGATAGAACACACACACATATCTCTACTTCTTACCACAATAATGTTTGATTGTCTGTATTTATTGATTGTCTTCTCTCATCTCTCTTGTCCATTATAACCTGTTCTTATTGTGTTTGCCTTTTTTCCCAATTGTACAGCGCTGCGGAATAATTTGGCGCTTTATAAATGCCAGTAATAAATAAATAAATATTAGCTACAAGGATAGCTTATTGCAGAAGATCTAGAAGGCTTAAAGGACCACTCTAGGCACCCAGACCACTTCAGCTTAATGAAGTGGTCTGGGTGCCAGGTCCTTCTAGGGTTAACCCATTTTTTCATAAACATAGCAGTTTCAGAGAAACTGCTATGTTTATGAATGGGTTAAGCCTTCCCCTAATTTCCTCTAGTGGCTGTCTCATTGACAGCCACTAGAGGCGCTTGCGTGCTTCTCACTGTGATTTCACAGTGAGAGCACGCAAGCGTCCATAGGAAAGCATTGTAAATGCTTTCCTATGCGACGGGCTGAATGCGCGCGCAGCTCTTGCCGCGCGTGCGCATTCAGCCCAGGAGGAGGAACGAGGAGGAGAGAAGGAGGAGAGCTCCCCGCCCAGCGCTGGAAAAAGGTAAGTTTTTAACCCTTTCCACCTTCCAGAGCCTGGCGGGAGTGGGACCCTGAGGGTGGGGGCACCCTCAGGGCACTATAGTGCCAGGAAAACGAGTATGT
>OW240916.1:9510879-9635104 GCA_933207985.1 Pelobates cultripes | reverse complement strand
ATACACTTGTAAGTTTGATGCAGGGGCGGACTGACCGGTCGGGCACTTCGGACACGGTCCGAGGGCCCGGCCGGGAGGGGGGCCCGCCGCCAGGGCCGCCTTCAGGGGGCCCGGCGGCAGGGCTGGATTGGGGGCGGCATTTGGGGACTGCGGAAGGTGCCACCGGGTGGCCGGTCCGGTGGCACACTGTGAGGGGACGGCCGCGTTTCATGCTGCAGCCGCCGGACCGGGTGGCAGCCTTGCCGGTCCGGCGGCATTCCTCTCACTAACACTGAAGGAGGAGGAGGAGGAGGAGGAGGAGCATGTGTCTGTCATGCTCCCTGCGGTTCCCACAATTCCCAGCACAGGATGTGGGAACCGCAAAGGAGCATGATAGACACATGCTCCTCCTCCTCCTCCTTCAGTTAGTGAGGAATGCCGCCGGACCGGCAAGGCTGCCACCCGGTCCGGCGGCTGCAGCATCAAACGGCCGGCCCCTCGAACAGAGATATGAGGAGGGGAAAAGAGATATATGGAGAGGGAGGGGGAAAAGAGAGATATGGGGGGAGAGGGAGGGAAAAGGGTATGGGGAGGGGAGAAAAAGAACTTAAGAGATATGGGGAGAGGGAGGAAAAAGAGATATATGGGGAGAGGAGGGAACACAGATATAGGGAGGAGAAGAGGGGAACAGAGATATAGGAGAGGGAGGGGGAAAAGGAATATGGGGAGGGAGAAAAGAGAGGAATAGAGATATGGGGAGGGAGAGGGAGGGAAAAGAAGATATAGGGGAGAGGGAGGAACACAGATATGGGAGAGAGGGAAAGAGGAACAGAAGAGATATATAGGAGAGAGAGGGAGAAAAGAGGAACAAGAGATATGGGAGAGGAGAAAAGAAGGAGAAAGAGAACAAGAGATATAGGGGAGGGAGAAAGAGAGGGAACAGAGATATGGGGAGAGGAGAAAGAGGGGAACAGAGATATAGGGAGAGAGAAAGAAGGGAACAGAGATATCACGAGGAGAGGGGAGAAAAGAAAGAGGGAACAGAGATATATAGGAGAGAGAGGGGAGAAAGAGGGAACAGAGATATGGGGAGAAAGAGGGGGGAACAGAGATATGGGGAGGGGGGAGACAGACAGAGAGGGAAGAATGAGACACTGGGAGAAAGAGGGGGAATAGAGAGATAGGGAGGGGGAGAAAGAGACACAGGGGGAGAAAGAGATGGGGAGGGGGAGAAAGAGACAGAGAGGAAGAGAGATGTGGGGGAGAGAGAGACAGGGAAAGGGGGGGAGAAAAACAGTGGAAGAGGAGAGACACAAGGGGAGGGGGAGAAAGAGGCAGAGGGGTAAGAGAGACTGGGAAGGAGGGGGGAGAAAGAAACATACAGAGGGACGGGGGGAGACAAAAAGGCACACAGAAGGGCTGTATATATCACTGGTGGATCCAGGGGGGCAACAGGGCAATTGCTCCCCCTCCCCTGTCCGCAGGCACTGTGCGGGCAGGGGAGGAAGGAAGAGAGGACCTGGGAGCTCACCCTGCAGCTCCTCTGGGTCCTTCTTGCACGAGCACAGAGCGTTGCCGCGATTACCATGGCAACGTTACTGCTCTTGCGAGAGTCAACTCTAGCCCTGGAGCTACAGTCTAGTGTTCACTCTCAACACTGTGACCCCCAGGGATTCCTGGTGGTCGCAGTGGTGAGAGTGAACTCTAGCCCCATAAACACACTGCCCCCCCACACACACCATACACATTCACACACTGCCCCCATACACACCATACACATTTACACACATTGCCTCACACACACACATACACTGCCCACCCATATACACATAGACCCCCATACACAGCCCCCCATACTAACATTGCCACACACGTACACAGCCCACACACCCTACACATTCACACACCACACCCCCCACACACACTGAACCTTTCACACACATTGCACCACTGCTCCTATTCCCTACTACAGCCCCATATCCCAGCAGATCCCAGGTAAGTTGTCAAACTGTTCTTAAATGGTTTGACTACTTACTCTGGAGCAGTAGTGGTTATTGCGCATGGATTATTTATTTAAATAATCTACAAGTGCCCCAGTAGCCAGCCAGCCAACCCACAGGCTGGCCAGTAGCCAGCCAGTTAGCCAGCCCACAGGCCCGTAGCCAGCCCACAGGCCTACAGCAAGCCACAGGCTTACAGCCAGCAAGCCACAGCCTGCCAGCCGCAGCCTGCCAGCCGCAGTCAGCAAGCCCACAGCCTGCCGGCAGTAGCCAGCAAGCCCACAGCCTGCCGGCAGTAGCCAGCAAGCCCACAGCCTGCCGGCAGTAGCCAGCAAGCCCACAGCCTGCCGGCAGTAGCCAGCAAGCCCACAGCCTGCCGGCAGTAGCCAGCAAGCCCACAGCCTGCCGGCAGTAGCCAGCAAGCCCACAGCCTGCCAGCCGCAGCCAGCAAGCCCACAGACTGCCAGCCAGCAACAGTAATTAAGGTAAGAGGAGCCAACTTGGCTTAGGTATCAGTGAGCTATGTTGTGTTGCTATATTGTGAATAGGAACCAGAGTGTTGGAGAGACCACCCTCCAGGCCCCATTAGACTCCATTGTAGTCTCTAATGGGGCCTGGAGGAGATTCTTTCTAACACACTCTCTAAAGGACACTGAGATAGCCTCTGCCAGAAATCCCCTCCATGGCCCATTAGCCCTCAATTGTAGTCTCTACTGGGGCCTGGAGGCGACTGTTTCCAGCAGGGGATATATAATGGACGCTGAGATGGCCTCTGTTAGAAAGACCCCCTTCCAAGCCTATTAGACTCCATTGTGGTCTCTAATGGGGCCTTGAGGGGATTCTTTCTAACACACTCTCTAAAGGACACTGAGATAGCCTCCGCTAGAAAGACCCCCCTCCATGGCCCATTAGCCCTCAATTGTATTCTCTGCTGGGGCCTCGAAGGGCTTATTGCCCTTTTGTTCCTTGTGTCTAAAGATTGTGCAGGGTGTGGCTGGAGGCGGTGAATGGAGGAGGGACAAGGGTGGCGCTTGCTGCAGAGTATGGGTGGGGCCTGTAAGGGGGCCCTTGATTTATTTTGCCCGGGGGCCCTGAGGGTTCTCAGTCCGCCCCTGGTTTGATGGATAGTAAAGTTGGTACGACATAAAAGGAATGTTATCCTGCTCTGATAGGGTGTTGGTTTGTCTTGTTAAGTAAATGTCTTGTGTTGTCTATGTCCAATATCATTGTCTCTTCGATATATTATAATTCTGCTGTATTGATATTTCTTAATTATTTACATTGACACAATATATATAATGATTTTTTGTATTTGTTTGTTTATGAAAAAACATCTTAATAAAGATTTATTAAAAAAATATGTCATTTATAGGATATGAGCTACTGAATTGCTTTCAACATTTATTAATGAAATGTCTCTAAAATTGCCCATCAAGATCTTTTTAAAAGTGCCCAGCAGTTTGTTTTTAAGAAACAGTGTATTAAATATTTCTAGTTATTTAATTAATTAATACAATAGAAGCCGCACCTTAAAGTGCACGAGCCCCAAAACACACTGGATACAATAGATACAATATAAGGTGAGCTGTGTTTTACAAACAAACGTGCATATATAACACACACAAAAAGTAAACCTGTAATATTGCAGTAAAATATAATTAAATACTGTAGTACAATATACAGCTTCACTACAATAAAGTTACTAAATATGTGCACAAATTAACTATGCATGTGCAAAAAGCATCAAAGTGCACAACATTTGCACAAAAAAAAACACTCTATGTGGATCAGTGCATATAAGCCCAAGAGTAAATTAGCAATTTACACTAAAAGATCAAAGTATTGAAGTTGCAACTCCAAATTGGGGGACATGAACAGGAAACAAATATACATAGGGTAATTTTGAAAGGCAAAGTAAAAAAAACAAAAAAAAATCAAAAGGGAATTGAAATGAAACTCACAAACAAAGAGCAGAAAAGTCTGCTCTAATTTTAATAGCACAATCACCTTACTGCTTCAGTCTCTAACACTGTGGCATATTCCGTTTCATTTACACTCAGTACATACACCTTTCCTCTGTCCCAGACTGTATAACAGGGGCTTCTGCCTGCTAGTAAGAAGGTTAGGAGAGGAGAGGACCAGCGAGTGCTAGGGGACAGTCCTTAGAATGCATGGAGTGAGCACATCATTGGACGCGTTTATGTCAAGCTCTGGGTGCTGTCTGCATAGTATGCCCTTAGTTGGCCAGCCTGCATGTCTGGAAGTCAGCCTAACATACATTCATGTCAGACTGGTCTTCAATTTCTTTGGACAGACACAGCCCCTTTTTGGGCATGTTCGCCCCTTTGGGCGGTTCTGGTTACATGATTTACGTCAGTTGCCCACACTTTTACCCCGTCCACCGATATCCTGCTTCACCAGACCTGCTGTTAGGGGGTATGGATTTATTTGAAAGATGAAAGTGAGAGATTAGCATAGGGTATGTGTTTTCTGATGGCTATATCCTGTGAGTTTCCCTCCAGCACCACCTCCACAAGATACATGACGCTTGGGAGTTATGACTGTTTAAGTGCTTTCTGCCGATAAGATTCTGTAATTAGGCCCATCATAATTGTCAGTACCAGGCCCAATGGGCTATTGGTCTGGCCCTGCCTTTTTTCTCATAAGAGGGCTTTCTGGTGTCACCATCCAAACAAAACCTGAAGGTGTTCCTGGATGTATTTTGGCAATCTATTCAAGACCAGTCAGCAATATAACCAAGCAGGTAATAAAAATAACAATTACTGAGGCTTTCTACAAATGTTTTCAGGATCGGCCCATAAGGTTACCAGGTAAGTGAGAAAGCCAAAATATTGTAACAGAACATTAACAAATTATTTGCGATTTTTTAGCTGAAATACACAGGATCACACTACTGCACGAAATATAACAGCTAAAAAATGACTCTGGTTTTCATTCATATTCACTGTTCAATCACTTGATATAAATCCATCAAATTAAAGGTGAAATCTAAACACCATAACCAGAGGGTTAGCCTATCATATAGCTATGACAAAAAGAATGGTGGTGACATCTGAAGACTCATTCCAACACTGAGCTTGTGGTAATGTGAGGGTGTTTCCAATCCATGACTGCTCCTGGATTCCTACCTTTGGGACTGTGGCAATGTGCGATTTGTTGGGGAAGGAGGACCTTGGCAGGTGGCCCCCAAGATGCCTGGGAATGCATAGCTTTCAGGAAGAACTGAATAAAGGAACATCCCCCTATCTTTGAGGATGTTCCTTTGGCAAGCCCCTACCAATGGCCAGACAATAAATATCCCTGGCATCTAGGGGGAGGCACTTGTCAAGGTGCCACCTAGTCAACAAATTGCACAATGGCTTCCCCGGTGTGGGGGCATTTGTCCTGGTCCTCCCCCTCTGGATCCGTGACTGGTGACAGCTCATAGGACCGGCTGCAGGTTCGCACGGCGCGACAGCTAAATCCACCTGAACCACCCACACATTTGCTATCCAGCAGGCAACAGGGAGAGCAAACAAAAACCCGCTTGAAATTAGAAGATGCCAGCTGTGACTCTGCTGGAGACTGCTATATGGTTAGATAGTAAGAGGAGGTGGGAATGGCTGCTCATGCTGCTAATTGCAGGACAGAAAGAGGTTAGCCTAATATTAGTGTTAGGAAAGTGGTAAATCCCAATGGCGGTGGGATTATTGTGATGCCTAATGGAGAATGGAGATTGGTGATGAGAGAGGGAAGGGGTGATGCCTCGTAATGATGTGAACATCACCATGAGGAATCACCCTCCTTCCTCTTTCATCACCACTTGGTATCTCCCCCTCCCATCACCTCAAGGTATCACCTCACTCCCCTCTCACTTCATCATTAGTCATCACTTCCACCACCAATAGGAATAACCCCTCTCCCACCACCATAATGCATCACCCTCCCTCTACAGTCACGATTAGAAATTATATTCCCTCACACCTCTGCCACCATTAGGAATCAGCCCCCCTCATTTAAAACCCAGTAGCTAGCTACAGCATTCTCCCTGAGCCTCGCTCTCTCTCCTCTGCTGCCAGATGGGAGATGGAGAGGGTGATGCTTGATGTTTGTACTTTGAGAAGTCCAGCTCATTTCCCGAATGGGTGGTGAAGTCGGGGAGCTGGGCGGTGGTACACTACCTGGATTACTGCTTTTGTGTGGGTCTGGTGGATTCCCCGACCTGCCGCTACTTATTGAGGATGATTGAGTGGGTGGCCAGCACTTTTGGAGTGCCACTGGCGGCGGACAAAAGGGAGAGCCCGTCCACGTGTTTGAGTTTCCTTGGGCTGGAAATTAACTACCTGCAAGAGTTCTGTCTTCCCTTGGCGAAACTCGTGGGGCCACGGGAGGCGGTGGTGGCAATCTGGCGGTCGCAGAAGGTCACATTGAGGGAGCTGCATTCATAGTTACATAGTTACATAGTTACATAGTTACATAGCTGAAAAGAGACTTGCGTCCATCAAGTTCAGCCTTCCTCACATTTGTTTTTTGCTGTTGATCCAAAAGAAGGCAAAAAAACCCAGTTTGAAGCACAATTTTGCAACAAGCTAGGAAAAAAATTCCTTCTTGACCCCAGAATGGCAGTCAGATTTATCCTTGGATCAAGCAGTTATTACCCTACATTGAAAGATTATATCCTTGAATATTCTGTTCTTGCAAGTATGCATCTAGTAGCCGTTTGAACATCTGTATGGACTCTGATAAAACCACTTCCTCAGGCAGAGAATTCCACATCCTGATTGTTCTTACAGTAAAAAAACCTTTCCTTTGCCTTAGGCGAAATCTTCTTTCTTCCAGTCTAAACGCATTCACTTATCAGTAAGCACAACTTCGCTTCTCGGGTCGTTCGCATGGGGCGGGTATTCAGCCGGAGCCTTTCCAGGGCTACGGCGGGGGTGCATCTGCCACACCACTTAGTGCAGGTATCCTCGTCCATGAGGGCTGACCAGGGGATTTGTGACACGTTCCTGGAGCATTTCAATGGCTCTGTGTTCTTTTGGCGGGAGGCGGTTTCAGCAGCCGAACTGTAGCTGTATACAAATGCCTCTGATAGCTTGGGATTCGATGTGTACTTTGGGGGGGAGGGGTCAGCTGCATGGCTGGGAAGCCCGCTGCTGCGGAATCTGGCTTTCCTGGAACTGTTCCCATTGGTGGTTGCCTTGTCACTCTGGGGTAAACTCCTGAGCGATAGAAAGGTGGTATTCTATATGGATAATATGGTGGTGATGCATGTAGTTAATAATATGTCGACCGCTTCGGTGTCAGTGGTGTGTGTGTTGCGGAGGTTTGTTTTGCTCTGTATGTCCCTCAATGTGGTGTTTTGCTTGCGACATGTACCAGGGTTTTTGAATGTGGTAGCTGATGCTCTGTCTCGTTCGCGGTGGTCCCGATTCCAAAGGAGGCGTCTGGGGCGTGGGAGGTCAGGGAAGACTGCCTGGCAGAGATGTGGCAGGTCGTAATGTCCTGCTTAGGGGACTGCTGAGGGCATTGTTAGCCCCGGGTACCTGGACGGCATATTGTAAGGTTCGGGATGCATGCGAACGGTCGCTGGAGGGTTTGGATAGGGTCGTGGTAGGTGGTTTTGTCTGCTTAGCAAGGACTCCTCCCCGGCAGTGGAGGATAGACACATGGCTGTGCTAGCATTTTTGTTTAAGCTGTAGGGGTGGGTGAGTTTTATGAAGCACTTTGTGATAAGGCAAGCGCTCAAGTGTTTACGAAAGGGTAACGTGTCCCAGGACGCCAGGAGACCGGTTTCTATTTTGCTCCTGGAAAAGCTGGTGTTTTCCCTCTGGGACATCTGCTTCGATGGTTCCGAAACAGAGTTGTTCAAAGTGGCATTCTTGCTGGCCTTCTTCGTCACTTTCCGAATCGAGGATCTGGTCAGCGCTAACAAGGCGAGTCAAGGTGGGATATTGCTTTTGATCCCCTTTGTGCCTGGTGGCCAGTACTTCTCGATACTTGTCTCGGCAGCCAACGACTGGTGGCTTGTTCTTAGTACACATTGATGGTTTCTCACTCTCCCGTTTCCAGTTCCTCAGGGTCTTTCGGATGGGGCTCAGCAGGCTGGACCTCTGGCCGAGCCAGTTCGGGACACACTCGTTTAGGATAGGGGCTGCGACGGAGGCAACAAGGTTGGGCTTGGCAGATGAGTGCGTGAAAAAGATTGGCAGGTGGGAATCAGTTCGGTTCTGGTCTTACATTTGCCTTCACAAACTAGTGTGAGGGCTAGCTTGGGGGTCAGCTTGAGGGACTGTGCCTTGGCTGACATGTTTCTCTTGTTCCTGTAGGTCAAGTGGCTTGGATCGTGGGCCATTCCTTCATTTTCTGAGCCAAAAGGAGAGCTGCGGCTCGTTTTCAAGGTCAGCAGCTGGGCTTCCCTTAGGACCGGATGAGGTTGCTTTGGTTTGGCTACAAGGGCTACGGGTGGCAGGAAGTCTGCAGTGAGATGTTCAGGATGTTGGCGGGGGGTAGAAGACCGGATCTGCTGGTCTTACCCGCAGGTGGTAATGAACTCGGACTTATCCCACAGCGTATCTTGGTTAAGCAGATGAAGCAGGATATTAACCTTATTAGGGCAAGGGTCCCTGAGGTGCAGCTGTCTGGCCAGAAATTGTTCCCCGGCTCTGTTGGCGGCACACACGGGATCCGGCAGCGGTTGGTCACTGCAGAGCAAAGGTAAATGGGTTGATGGTTAGCTTTGTCAGGAAGGTGGGGGGAGTGGTGGTCTGGCACAGGGAGCTAGGAGGTGGAAGAGTCCATCTCTCAGAGGTTGCAGGAAGGCCAGAGCATTATTCTGCGGGGTGGCGGAGCTCAGACGACTTAAGTTTTCAAGATCTGAGCTTGTGGCGGGGCAGAGTAAGGAACATTTAGGGAAAATGGGCCTTAGTTAATATCGGAGTAAGAGGAGTTAGTTGATTGGTTAAAAGGGTACACTGTTCAGACATGCTTGGTAGGTTTTGAGTCTGTTGGTGGCTCAGAACCTCGATGGTGTAGGAGTATCTGGGTATACCCCTACCAGGTGAAATTGATCAATGTTGGTACTTTACATGTTATATTTATATGGTTGTTATATATTGGGAAATGTGTTATGTTGTGGGTCATTGCCTTGATTTAAATATGGGAGAGATGATATGATGTTGGGGATTATTATTATTATTACTTTATTATTAAAGCTGTTGATAATTTTGACCCATACCCTTGAGTGTCGGTGTCTTATCGGGTGGGTTTGGTTCAGGTTATACATACAACCCCTGTCCATATGGCGACTATGCACCTGTCATGTACAGGTATGTGTCTGTCCGTGATTGTTTGTATGTGTGAGTGTCAGTCATGGGGGAATCTGTGAGTGTGTCTGTGAGTACGAATCTGCATGTGTGAATCCGTGAGTGTTTGTATGTGTGAGTTTATCTGTGACCGTGCGCCTATATGTGTATATATTGATGACTGACATCTTGAGGGCCCTGAACCTGGAGACAGAAATGGCAGTTCCCTGATTGATGTCCAGCAATTCACAGTTTAGTGAAGGACTCTGTGTGCGATCTGAGCTGGCAGGTATTCAGATCTCCTTAGGTAGAATGACAGGTTAATTTATGTATCTTAAAACAGTTTTGGACCTGTGGGGTAATTATACAATAAGCTATAATAATATAATAAACTGTAATGATACAATAATATGTAATATAATAAACTGTAATCATATTATAAGTTGTAATTATACAATAAGACTATTAACACATTATTTGTGATTAGGGACATTATAATTTTATTTGAAATACACAGGAAGGGAATCACACTACTACATGAAACACAAGATCCTTTAAGATTTGTTGAGAATAGCTCCAAAAAGGCACAAATAACTGCAGATTATCAGTCAGGTCTTTCAAACATCTTAAAGAGTATCTACACCGTGTATCTTGAGTGTTAGAAGTGGAATTTCAATTTAGTAGAATCTGCTTCTTGAAGTTAGAATTACCAGATCTTATCCAGAATGTTCAGAGTGGCATAGCCCTAAAAGAAAAATAAACAGAATTTAAACCTCATACAGTCATTTCAAAGCAGCATTGCGTCAAAAACCAAGCCCTAATGGGGACCCCAATTTAAATGGCTGAAAAAAAAGGGGAAATGGATGGGATCTCTACTGTATTTGGGTTCGACAGATAAAAATTACACTATCACTATAAAACTGTATCAGTCTTACCTAATGAATTAAATCTTAATACAGATAAAATGTATATTATTATAGATGAATGAGACCAGGGCCGGATTTGCTGTTAGGCCGCTGAGGCCACGCACTGGTGGTGGCAGGCAAGTGTGGGGGTGAAATCTCCCTCATTGACCAGCTGAGTCTCCTGCCGTTGGGCAAGGCAAGCTGACATGGGAGAACCCTGGCAGGGCTGGCGCTCACTATTGTATAATAGGGTTATCATCCGTTACCGCAGCACTGCTCCGTTATAATCCACCAGCACCAGACGGAAGAAGCTGTCTCCTGTGGTGCAGACAGCAACTTTTCCCACCAGACCAACAGGGATTGTGTTCCTCCCTTTCTGGCCTAAGGTAAGTATCAGGAAGGGGGGATGCAAAATTCCTATTTTATTTTTTATTAAGTGCGTCGGTTATTATGGATTTTTATTTGGCCTTTTTTGGGGCTGAAAAAAAGATTTTAGAAGAAAGAAAACATCAAATGGTATGTTTTTTTTTTGTGTTTTTTTTTTACAGGTATTTAGATAAGGGTCCCCCCTCATTATTTTTAGGATGAGGGGGGTAGGTAGGGGTTATTTTTTTGGGGGGGGATTAAATTTTTATTTAGGGACCCCACCCGACGCACAAAGGTGGGGGCCAAGGGGGAGGACAATAGGACCCCCCTCATTATTATGTAGGGCCCCCACCCACCGCCCAAGGGTGGGGGCCGGGGGGAGGACAGACTCATTGTTATTTAGGGCCCCCACCCGCCGCTCAGGGGTGGGGGCCGAGGGGGAGGACAGTAGGTCCTCCCCTTATTTTACTTTAGGGCCCCCATCCGCCTCTCAGGGGTGGGGGCCAATAGGTTGTTTTTTTTGTTTTTACAGTGAGCAGCTAGTGGCTGCTCACTGTTTATTAGACACGACCCTACTCGCGGTATAGCGAGTAGGGGCTGAATTTACTAATACTAAGTAATCTTTACTTAGTATTAGTAAATGTGGCTGAAACACCAATTTAGGTCTTTCAGCCTTTTGGTAGATAGCTCCCTAATACTGTGGGAATTAGGGAGTTATCTACTAAGCAGCTGTTTATTTTATGTTATTTTAAGTTATTTTACGTGATTTCCCTATCCACATTTGTTTGCAGGGCACTTGTCCCACTCTTACCCCCATTTTAATTCCTTTTGCAGCCCTCTAGCCCTTTCCAGGACTTTTTAAAAGGCATTTTAGTGCACAAAAGTTCGGGTCCCCATTGACTTCAATGGATTTCAGGGGTCAAGTTCGAGTCGAACTTGAACTTTATGACGAAGTTCGGCCAAACTTGGCGAACCCGAACATCCAGGTGTCCGCTCAACTCTAGTTATAGCATATTTTCTCCTTAGCATGTAGTTTTCTTAAGAGAGGAAGGTGTAGTGATATGTGTATATTAAAGGACTGCGTTGATTTAAGGGGGATTCCCTGCATAGGAGGGCTTAGGAGAGCACTCCATGATGTGAGTTTAGCAGTGATTCTGCAGGTTATGTTTTGTGACTTATGGAAGTAAAGCTGTTCATATGAAGTAAGTGTCAGCATTGATTATTCTGCAAGAACCACAGAAAACAACACCCACTGCAACTCCTAACTCCCTTTTCCACTACCAAAGCCCCAACACACACACCCAGCAGATCCCTATAACCCTAAAATGCACAATACAGCCCCTATTCCTTGCACACATACACTAGAGAACTGATCCCCCCACACATGGGCGTCCGCAGGAATTTTTCCAGGGGGGGCATAATTGTAATGGCTTGGTCCCTTTTTGACAGTGTCATGAAAAGGAAGGGGCATAGTCATTATCACATAAAGCCAGCGTGAAAAGCGTTTTCACAACTATGGTGTCAGGAATACATGTGTGTATTGCTGACACTTTAGTGTTCCTTTAAGCAAATTAAAGGAACATTCTGATCACCATAACAATTTCATCTAAATGAAAATGCAATGATGCCAGGATGCCCCTGGGTGCTCTCTTTCCCTTAAGAGGTTAAACCACTCTCAAATGGTTTAACCCCAAAGGCTTCCTCCAGCTCCAGGTCGCTCAGTGTTGTTCGGCTTCTGAAACGGAGTGTCAGGAAGTGCAGATTGACGTCAGGCATGTGTGCAGCATAGTGTGCTGATATAGAGGGTGGAAAAATAACTTGAAATTGAAAACTCTTACTCCAACGAAAGAACGCATATAGGGCTTCAAAATAAACAAAAGAGCACCTTTATTTTAAGTAGACGTACATTTGCATGTAATCAATGTTTCAGTACAACTACTTTGGCCTATTAAGGACATTTTATTAATGGTACTGAAATGCTGAATGTCTGCAGTTGCACAACTAAAAAAATGAAGTGAACTTGTTTATTTTGAAGTTCTATGGGTGCGCTCTTCACTTTGAATATGTTATTGTGCATGAGTATGCAACTAGCAACAAGACAGGGCCAATATGTGCTCATTACATATATATAAATATATATTTATTAATGACATTTATGTGTGTATTATGCATATATAAATGTATATTACTATATGTGTAAATATTATAGGCATAATTATACGTTACTAATACACACATCAATATACATGCATATATATATGTGTGTATTACTGTCAGGATCACATCAATTTACGTCTATTACCTTTACCTCGTTTAGTGTATCTTGTCTCCAATTGTCTCCTTTTTTTCTCTTACAGCGACCCTTGTGCATCTTTTACTTCATCCCAGTCCCTGTGTGTTTCTTTTTACCCTTCTCCAGCCTCTGTATTTCTCTTTCCCCCAGCCCCTTTTGTGTTGTTCTTAGCCCCAGCCACTTTGTCTCTTTCTCCCCTTCCAAATCTCATCTGTGTCTCTTTCTAACTCCAGACTCTGTGTGCCTCTTTCTCTTCTCCCAGCCACTCTCTTTCTCTTTTTCCCCAGCTCAGCGTTGCCTCCCAAAAATCTTGTGTCACTTTGTTCCCCTTCCCTACTGTATGTCTCTTTGTCCCCTCAACAAACCTTCTGTGTGTCTCTCTTCCCCCTCTCCTCCCTGTGTCTCTCTTCCCAATCTCCTCCCTGTGTCTCTCTTCCCCATCTCCTCCCTGTGTCTCTCTCTTACCCCTCTGTTTCTTTGTACCCCCATCCCCTGTGTCTCTCTATTACCCCATCTGTATCTGTGTGTCCCCTTCTCCTGTGTCTCTCTATTACCCCTCTATTTGTCCCCCCAACCCCTATGTCTCTCTATTACCCATCTATTTGTCCCCCATCCCCTGTCTCTCTATTACCCCTCTGTCTATGTGTCCCCCCTTGCCCTCTGTCTCTCTATTACCCCTCTGTCTGTTTGTCCCCCCCCCACAAACCTGGTGTCTCTCTATTACCCCTCTGTCTCTTTGTCCGTCCCCTGTGGTTCTACTACCTCTCTATTTGTCCCCCCATCCCCTCTTTTTTTGTGTCCCTGCTGTCTGCCCCTTGTCACAGGAGGACTGAGGGAGGGGGCAGAGCTAACTACCATGCTCCCTAGCGGTTCCCATAATTCCCAGCACAGCCACATCATAGAGTAGGGATTACTCTATGATGTGGCTGTGCTGGGAATTATGAGAACCGCGAGGGAGCATGATAGTTAGCTCCGCCCCCTCTCAGTCCTCCTGTGCTGACAGCTATGCTGCTGTCAGTATCAGTGAGTGTGCCGCCGGATCGCTTAGGAGGCCGCCCAGCACACTCACTGATACTGACAGCAGTACAGCATAGGAGATGGGGCCGTCAGCCGCAAGGTGAGTAATCACCTCAGAGTGTGCCGCCGGATATCGCAGTGGCCGCGATATTATTAAAATATAGTATTATGAAAAAAAAACAAAAAGAGTCAACCTAGAGCCTAATTTTGAATAACACAAGGTACAATGCACAAAAAAACGGGGGGTAACCCCTAAATAGTGAATATCATAGGGAATGAACAAAAAAAAGAAGAAAAAATGCTATTCTACCTGTGTGTAATTTGCTGAAGAAAATTGTAAACTTAAAAAGTAACTTTTAATAAATAAATCTAAAATAAATATGGAAAAGAAAAAAATATTAAGAACAACAGGAGTACGTGGAGACCATACAGCAAGTAAAACTCAGTGTCTACTAATATGAACTGTAAAGGTGTTACAAGTTATACAAGTGATACTTTTTATGTATCACTAATAACTGTAACAAAAGGGGGGAGAGAATCAAAGACTGCCAAACCAGTGCTGTCAGCAGTGTTCAGCAGAAATACGCTGCTGACAGACGGCGATTAGCTAGTGCAGGGGTAAGCAACCTTTTAGCAGCACTGTGCCGATATAGGATTGTGATGTCCCGTAGCGTGCCGGTCCTATTTTTTTTAAATTGAGGTGTGTATGCTGCCGTATTCTGCTTGTGTTATTTATACTGTATTTGCTTTGTATCATTGTATTTGTGCGTATATGAGCTATTATATTGTATATGTTCATTAGTAGTTTGTGGTATCGTGTATGATACATATGAATGTGGGCTGTGTATGAGGGCTGCTTGTGGAATTGTGTGTGTGGATGGATATGTCACATTGTGTGTTTGGTAGTGTGTGGGGGCTATTTGAGGTATTGCATGTGAGAAGCTGCATGTGTGGTTGTGTGCATGTATGTGGATTGTTAGCGGGTTACGTTTGTGCGGATTGTATGTATGTTTGTGGGCTGTTCGTATTATTTGTATGAGGGGAGGGTTATTGTGCATTTCTGTGTATATCTAGCAGTGTGGGTGGCTTCCCTGGGTTCCAGTGGGGACCAGGCTGGCCAGGTACAGGTCAAGGACAGGAGCAGCAACAGCATCTGCAGGCTGCTCTACTACAGTGTGGATTCCCATTCACAAGTGCTGGGAGGAAGTGATTTGCAATGCATAAATTGAAGATTGTCCTTCACCACCTTTTCATATTAGCAGATATCTGAAGTTTCACTGGGACTCCTGATCGGCTAGAGCCTGTTTGGCTGTAGCAGCCTTGAGTGCCGTGCAAAGACACCTTGAGTGCCGTAGGTTGCCTACCCCTGAGCTAGTTAAATATCATGAAAGCAGCCTAGAGAGTAGCAGCATGTGCATCATAAATTAGAGGTTACTGTCAAGCACTAAAGTATGAGATAAGAGGTTGCCGAGCTGACTCCGTTTAGCAGAAAAATATCTAAAGCAGTATTTAATAGCATAGCAACAGCGGAACAAAAATTAGTAGTTTAGCTATGAAGGACACAGGCAACAGTTAACCCATTAATAGTAACAAACATCGCCTAAATGATAACTGCATTAAAATGATAAGTCCAAGTCTAAAGAAAAAAAAAACAAAAAAATGCCTGGTCTTATAAATTTCCCCCCATAAAATGTAATAAAGAGAATGTAAGAGAAATAACGTATATACACAGAGTGCAGTTAAATAGTGTTAGGAGTCTCCAATATACACTCCTGAGATACTGGACTTAAATGCACTTAATATAGAAAAAAATGTGTATCAAAACCACATAAAAAGGGATTGTCCCAAAAACAAGTGAAGTGGTAGAAAACAACCATAAATTACAACCTGAACGTTGAAGGATTGCAGAATATTATCTACAAAATATAAATGCATAACATAACATAGTGTATACTGTATAATACAAATGTATATTAAATAAAAGATGGACAACCACTCACATTTAACAGAGCTGTACCAGGCTCTGTATAGCAGGCTCAAGGGTGCCAATTCATTATGTGGTTTTGATATACATTTTTTTCTATATTTGCTCTTATTTAGTGTCTGGGAAACACTGCTTTATCAACCACTGTATTATATTCATCATACTTCCATTCTGTGAAGCGCCTACCCCCTATCCTCTATTTTTGTGTTAAATGCACTTAATGTCGGTGAACCTCACTGACGAAACGCGCGCGTCAGGTGTTCTGGACACATACTGACACATCATTGGTGTCGACATCTAACTCTCCGCTTATCAACTGCGATACTACCGACATTAAGTGCATTTAAGTCCAGTATCTCAGGAGTGGATATTGGAGACTCTTAACACTATTTACTGCAATCTGTGTATATACTTTATTTCTCTTTCTTTCCCTTTATTACATTTTATGGAGGGAAATTTATAAGACCAGGCGTTTGATTAAGGGGTGCCTTTGAAGGCACAAAATTCACGAATCCTATTCTATATGCCTTCCTCTGTCACTGACTATATTATTATTTTTTCTATCACTCAGGCAGCTTGTTTGAAAACTGTCTAAAAATCTTTTGTTTTCTTTAGACTTGGACTTATCATTTTAATGCAGTTATCATTTAGGCAACGTTTGTTAACTGCTGCCTGTGTCCTTCATAGCTAAACTACTCATTGTTCTGCTGTTGCTATACTATAATATACTGCTTTAGATATTTTTCTGCTAAATGGAGTCAGCTCGGCAACCCCTTATCTCATACTTTACTGCTTGACAGTAACCTCTAATTTTATAACATGACAGGAGGCTTCCTATTTTGCATTAACTCTCTTTACTAAACTCCACAGCAGTAAAGAAAAACGTAAAGAGTAACATTAAATCACTGAGCAGCATAGTATATATAAGGGTCATGCTGCCTGTACACTTCCTCTATCTTTACTGCTCCAACGCAGACAGATCAGACTATTTGGCTCCTCCAGAGGTTTATTCATTTATTATTATTAGTCTGTTTAGTTTAATTTCTCCATTATATATATTTGTATTCTTGTAATTTTTCCTTGTATTTTTATCATTCTACCTTATTACTCTGGGCAGTGGGACTAGGTTAGCCCTTTATGGTTCTTTCCTCTCTTTCTTTGCCCCTCTACCGGCCCTGGGACTCCCTGGGCTCCCCCCTTGGGCTTCCCTCAGGTCCCCCAGTCCTACTACCTTGGAGTGCCTTCCTGGGCCCCCGGAACTAGATGCTGTTACCTTTCAGCTTGGGCCTCCTGGTCTACTTGGTGCATGGAACGGGACTCCGATCCATTTACAGCACCTATTCCCATGATTCTCAATTTTCTTTCATCCTTGTTTTCGTCGGGCCGCTCCTACCGTTCAGTTAACGTCATTTGCTCCGCGATTTCGGCGGCCCACACCCCTGTCGGGGACCTTTCGGTCGGCAAAGACCCTCTCGTCTGCCGCCTGCTCCGTGGTATGCGGCTCCGCCGCCCTCCGGCCCCCAGGTACCCTCACCTATGGGATGTTGGACTGGTTCTCCGTTTTTTCAGGGATTGGCTTCCTTACGACCGTCTCTCCCTACGCCAATTATCAGCTAAGTGCGCCTTTCTACTTTGTCTCGTGTCCTTTCGACGGGTATCGGACGTTCGAACCTTCGACGTCGACGCCTTCGAGGTTGCCCCTGAGGGGGTCACATTCCACATTTCCCGTCACACTAAGTTGGGTTTGACTTCGTTCTTTTACCCCTTTTTCCCCGACGACCCGCAGCTCTGTGTCGTGTCCACCCTTCGCAGATACGTTTCGGTTACCTCCTCACTCCGTAACTCGGCGTCGGGTCAACTCTTAGTCTCCTATGTTCGCCCCCATGCTCCAGTCTTGGCCACCACGCTGGATCCTTTCTCTCGCCGGTATAGACCCCGCTTTCGGCGCCCACCCCATTTGCGGAGCGGCGGCTTTCTCAGCCTTCCTAGCGGGGGCGTCCCTGTCAGACGTTCTCAGAGCGGCGTAGTGGTCTAGGGAATCTACTTTCCGTACCTTTTATTTCCGCACTCCCGCTTCTGCTGGGACATCTCTACTTCAGCGTTAAAATTGCAAAATAGGAAGCCTCCTGTCATGTTATAAAATTGAAGATTATGCTAGCTTTAGTGTACTAATAATCTTAATTTTAATAAGGACAGGAGGCGAGTATTTTCCCTCCCTTCTGTTCCCTGCCCTGACTCCTCGGGGGAGTGGGTCTCGAGGTGACGGATGTTTCGTTATGACTAGTTAGTGGTTTCTCCTTTTCTTTGGGGTGTATGCTGTTTCTATCCCGACTCTCATTCCAGAAACACTGTCTTATGCAGCCAGGTTTACGTTGTATCACATACAACGCTGTATCACGCTTGCATATAAACATTTATTTAACTTTTACATTACGCACACTAATTATGTATCTAATCATTTATGTTAACACACTCTGATAAGGCTCACCTACGTGAACAGTTACGGTTCAGTACCTAACCTATTTTATACTCTCCTTTCAGTGTAATCCTCTTCAGGACCTACACTGGATGTTGGTTCGGTTACCCTCACAACTCCGCTTGATGGGATAAAGACTTTGTTTCGTCTTGCCTCCAATCTCGTTTGCCAGGAGTCGCATCAAGTTCTGCTCACCAGAGACCGTTGTTTGCAGTTTCATTGGCTTTTCTGGTCGTTTCGAGCTCAGTCTGGACTTGGATGTCGCTTCAAGAAAGAGGAAGTGTACAGGCAGCATGACCCTTATATATACTATGCTGCTCAGTGATTTAATGTTACTCTTTACGTTTTTCTTTACTGCTGTGGAGTTTAGTAAAGAGAGTTAATGCAAAATACTCGCCTCCTGTCCTTATTAAAATTAAGATTATTAGTACACTAAAGCTAGCATAATCTTCAATTTATGATCCACATGCTGCTACTCTCTAGGCAGCTTTCGTGATATTTAACTAGCTAATCGCCGTCTGTCAGCAGCGTATTTCAGCTGAACACTGCTGACAGCACTGGTTTGGCAGTCTTTGATTCTCTCCCCCCTTTTGTTACAGTTATTAGTGATACATAAAAATTGTCACTTGTATAACTTGTAACACCTTTACAGTTCATATTAGTAGACACTGAGTTTTACTTGCTGTATGGTCTCCATGTACTCCTGTTCTTAATATTTTTTTCTTTTACATATTTATTTTAGATTAATTTATTAAAAGTTACTTTTTAAGTTTACAATTTTCTTCAGCAAATTACACACAAGTAGAATGGAATTTCTTCTTTTTTTTGTTTACTCCCTATGTTATTAAAATATAGGGAGCAGGGCTCCCTCTCTACATGCAGCCCCCCAGGTGCCGCAGCCCACCGGGAAATTTCCCGGTATCCCTGTGGGCCAGTCTGGCCCTGCCTGCCAGGCCCATGTACCAAAGCCTTATGATGTGGTGACCAAAATAAAGTGGAGGGTTCACTTCACTTGTCCTTCCTGCTCCAATCTCCTTTTCTTCTCCATCATCTGACACTGTCTTCTCTCCTCCTTGGCTCCTCCTGCTCTTTTACCTTTCTGCTACTTTCTGCTTATTTTGCGCCCTTCTGCTCCTTTCTCTTTCTGATCCCTTTCTGCTCCTTGCAAAATCTTTGTGCTCCTTCTCCTACTCTACCTTAGTGCTCCTTCTGATTCTTTCTGCTCCTTCTGTCCCTTTCTGATCTTTGTAGACCCTTCCTTCTCCTTGCCGCCCCTTGCTGACCCTTCCTGCTCCTTGCTGACCCTTCTCCTACCTTATGTTTGTGCTCCTTCTGCCCCTTCCAGCTCATTGCTGATCCTTTCTGCTCCTTGATGTCCATTCCTGCTCATTTTTGTTCCTTCTCCTACTTTACCTTTGTGCTCCTTCTGTCCCTTCCTGCCCTTTCCAACTCCTTGCTGACCCTTTCTGCTCCTTCCACTTTACCTTTGTGCTGATTTAACTTCCAGCTCCTTGCTGACCCTTCCAGCTCCTTGCTGACCCTTCCTGCTCCCTGCTGACCTTTCCTGCTCCCTGCTGACCCTTCCTGCTCCTTTCTATTCCTTTGTGATCCTTCTCCTACTTTACCTTCTGTGCTCATTGCTGTCCCTTCCAGCTCCTTTCTGCTCCTTGCTGACCCTTCATGTAGGCTGTTTCACTCATCCCTCACTTACCTAATATATAGGCAGTCTCTCCCCTCCCTCACCTCCCTGATCTGCAGTCTCTCCCACCACCACCCTCCCTCACTTCCCTGATCTATAGGCTCTTTCTCCCCCTCCCACACTTCCCTGATCTGCAGTCTCTCCCCCACCCCCTCCCTCACTTCTCTGATCTATAGGCTCTACCCCCTTCACTTCCCTGATCGGCAGTCTCTCCCCCAACCCCTCCCTCACTTCTCTGATCTATAGGCTCTACCCCTTCACTTCCCTGATCAGCAGTCTCTCCCCAACCCCCCCTCCCTCACTTACCTGATCTATAGGCAGTCTCCCCCCCCTCACCTCCCTGATCTGCAGTCTCTCTCCCCATGCCCCTCCCTCACTTCCCTGATCTATAGGCTCTCTCTCATCCTCCCTCACTTCCCTGATCTGCAGTCTCTCCCCTATCCCCTTCCTCACTTCCCTGATCTATAGGCTCCCCCCTCACTTCCCTGATCTGCAGTCTCTCCCCATCCCCCTTCCTCACTTCCTTGATCTATAGGCTCCCCCCTCACTTCCCTGATCTGCAGTCTCTCTCCCATCCCCCTCCCTCACTTCCCCGATCTATAGGCACTCTCTCCCCCTCCTTCTGTCCCTTTCTGCCCTTTGTAGACCCTTCCTTCTCCTTGTCGCCCCTTGCTGACCCTTCCTGCTCCTTGCTGACCCTTCTCCTACCTTATGTTTGTGCTCCTTCTGCCCCTTCCAGCTCATTGCTGATCCTTTCTGCTCCTTGATGTCCATTCTTGCTCATTTTTGTTCCTTCTCCTACTTTATCTTTGTGCTCCTTCTGTCCCTTCCTGCCCTTTCCAACTCCTTGCTGACCCTTTCTGCTCCTTTTAGGCTCTACCCCCCTCACTTCCCTGATCTGCAGTCTCACCCCCCTCCCTCACTTCCCTGATCTATAGGCTCTCTCTCCCCCTCCCTCACTTCCCTAATCTGCAGTCTCTCCCCCATCCCCCTCCCTCACTTCCCTGATCTATAGGCTCTCAATCCCCCTCCCTCACTTCCCTGATCTATAGGCTGCCCCCCGTGCCTCACTTCCCTAATCTGAAGGTTGCCCTCCATCACTCACTTACCTGATCTGTAGGCTGTCTCTGGCTGCATGTGCTGCTCCTCTGCGGATTCAGTCAGAGAGAAGCAGGGATAAGCCATAGCTTCCTATCCCTATTTCTCTACATACACAGCCGGTATTGCACTGTATTTTCGATCTCACACGAAAAATAGCAGAACAAGCTGAAAAATCCAGGTGTGGGTGAGGGGGTGGGGCAAGTGCCCCCACTTATCCCCCTGCGGACGCCCATGTGCCCACACAAACACACACGAGCCTCAACTCCCCCACACACTATGCAATCTAGATACATATTGTACTGAGAAAACTGGCCTTGGGGCAGCAAGGAGGATAAATCCAGCCCTGAATGGGAACTTCTGCTTTAGTGGAGATACAGAGGGCTGTAAGGACAGTGGGCGCCAGGAGGCTCCAGGTAAGTGTAAAAAATCCCAGCACTTTACCTTTCTTTTGATATTTTTGTGTTCAGATGTTGCCAAACATGCAACGTTTTTAAAATAGAAAGTCTTCAATAAGGAAATGGCTCCAGTTGCTGTCAGTCAGACAGCCGCTAGAGGTGTGGTTTAGACAAAATGTCTCAGAAACTGCAATGTTTTACATTGTGGGACAACAGGGACAGGGTCTGTACACCAAAACCACTTTATTCAGATAATGCAGCTTTGGTGCTTAGAGTGTCCATTTAAACCCATTAATACATTGTGCTGTCCATTTAAACAATTCATTGAACAAATAGATGTAATAACAAATGTATATATTGCTGAGGAAGGATAGATATACTTACATCATATATAAAAAATAGCAATTCTGGATCTTCTAGCAAATGACTAAATTGAAGCCCTATAAAATCCCAAAATTGAACTGGAATAAAATTCATTAAATGGATTAGTGCTCGGAGTAAAAGTTCACATGATTTTCTATTACAGTGAAAGCTTTGAAATTAGTTCAAGGAAGTTGTTAAAAATGAAATGAGTTTCACTAATACAAGTTGTTCAATTGAAGAACAATTGCTATAGTGCTATCCTTTCTTTGTTGCATTGAATTTGTTTTGAAAGTCAAAGAAGACTTTTTTTAAAGAAATAAATCATACGAAGGCTAACTGTCTTACTGAGACAATCAGGGTTATTCAGCAAAGGGAGAATTGTCAGGAATTCAAAGTGAATTTAAAATGTAATGCTAAAGTAGCCAAACTGGCAATAAAGATGACTTAGAGAATTTTTCCAGTTGGGCTATTTTGGTCTTAAATTTTGCCTACTTTGGTATCCTTTCGTGGGATTGCCTTAATATGGGCAGTGGTGTATCCTGGTTTTGTGCTGCCCTAGGCATGACAAAACTCAGGCACTGTCCCTCTCTCCTCCTCCTTCTAAATACACATACACACTCACTGATAGACACATATACACTCAGTGTCAGACACACATTCCCTGACAGACACAAAGACATACTCACTGACAGACACAGATACTAACAGACACACATTTTTTTTCATTTTATTTTTAAATTCAATCCCCCCAGCCTCCCTACCTTTGGGAGTGCTGGGGTGGATTCTCGCTTTCCCTGGGGTCCAGTGGGGCTGCTGGGCGGCCCGTCACTGCAGTCTGCGAGGGAGCACTGATCCTCCCGTTCAGCTCCCTCGTGCGCCGCATAGTGATGCTGGGGCTGGAGTGACATCATATTCTGGCTCCGGCATCACTGCGGAGCATATCAGGCATCTGAACAGGAGGATCAGTGCAGCCGGTGCCAGCCTCGGGGGGCCCTATCAAGATGCTGGCATGGCATTTGCCAGGGCAATTGGGGCGTGGATTTCTTTTGCTGCCCCCTGAAAGTAGATAGAGATATGTTTTTTTTTATTATTATTACTGTGTAAAACATTTTTATTAACTTTATTTTAGTGTCTAGTGATTTGTATAGGAAACACAGATATACTTACGAGATGGCATATTCTTCACAAGGTTTGGCAGATTTGTGTTAACTAAGGATTGAACAAGTTCCTGGAAACATGCAAAAAAAGAAGATAACATTAATATTAATTAAAATGCACTTTTCTTTACAATATGTATATATGTATATATATATATATCTTTCAAAAAGTAAGCAACATGTGGAACAATATTCGGTGTTTCTCTGTGTGTAGCGTATAAGGGATGCATTGTGTGTTTCTCTGTGTGTGCATGTGTGTGTGTGTAAGGGATGTATTGTGTGTTTGTGTGTAAGGGATGTATTGTGTGTTTGTGTGTTAGGGATGAATCCTGTGTTTTTGTGTCTGTGTGCGCAAGGGATGCAATGTGTGTTTCAGCGTGTGTAAGGGATGTATTGTGTGCTCGTGTGTATGTGTAAGGGATGCATTGTGTGTTTCTCTGTGTGCGCATGTGTGTGTGTAAGGGATGTATTGTGTGTTTGTGTGTAAGGGATGAATCCTGTGTTTTTGTGTCTGTGTGCGCAAGGGATGCAATGTGTGTTTCAGCGTGTGTAAGGGATGTATTGTGTGCTCGTGTGTATGTGTAAGGGATGCATTGTGTGTTTCTCTGTGTGCGCATGTGTGTGTGTAAGGGATGTATTGTGTGTTTGTGTGTAAGGGATGAATCCTGTGTTTTTGTGTCTGTGTGCGCAAGGGATGCAATGTGTGTTTCAGCGTGTGTAAGGGATGTATTGTGTGCTCGTGTGTATGTGTAAGGGGTGCATTGTGTGTTTCTCTGTCAGTGTGTAAGGTATTCATTGTATGTGTGTGAAAGGCAAGCATGTCAAACTAAAAGGCTAGCACGAGCCACATAAAGAAGATTTCAGTTCATGTGGGCCGCAAAAAAATCAAACCCCCCTTAAATTTTCATAGGAATCTAGATTTGTTTTGAAAAAGAACAGTATATATATATACCTAAAAAAATCAGCATCCCCCTCTACTAAACCCTCTGTACTAATTCCCAGTCCCTGCCCGTATGCGACTCTGGAGTCCAGACTCTGGTATATACCCCCAATGGCACCGTCCACACCTTATGCCAAAGCGGATCCTTCCGCTAATCCTTATAAACCTGTGAAGGTGGAGAACCTTGATGTCACGTCGGAATGTGACCCCCTGGTCCTCCAGTGTCCAGCCGCAGCCATTGCAACACTGACCAACACACACACTCTGACAGACAGACACACACACACACACACACTCTGACGGACACACACACACACACACACTCTCTGATGGATTCACACACACACTTTGATGGACACACACACACTCTGGCAGACACACACACACTCACTCTGACAGACACACACTTTTCCACATTCTTGCATACACCAACATAATCTGATTTATTGCTCCCTACATTTGAGAGCTGGTGTGGGGCCTCTTCTCTCAGAGCTCAGTCTTACTGATACTCACTGCTTCCTCACACGAGCAGTTTTGTGATGCCGGGTGCCGGATATGACGTCATAATCCGTCACCCGGCATCACTATAGAGGGCGCGCACGAGGGAGCAGTGAGGAGCAGGAAGGCTGAGCTCTGTTGCCGCCACCAAGGACCTCTCCTCCCCAGCCGGTACCGGGTAAATTTGAGCAGACTAGGCACCTGCAATGTAAGGAGTTCAGATGCCTACTCTGCCTTAGTAATCATCGCAAACTTGCGGCCCAAAAATATATTCATTGTGGACCGCAAGTTTGACATGCTTGGTGTAAGGGATGCTTTGAGTGTGTAAGGGATGGTTTGTGTGTGTAAGGGATGAATTGTGAGTTTCTGTGTGTAAGAGATGCATTGCGTGTGTGTTAGGGATGCACTCTGTTTCTGTGTGTAAGTATTGCATTGTGTGCTTCTGTGTGTCTAAGGGATGCATTGTGTGTTTCTGAGTGTGTGCAATGATGGGTTAACAATCTTCTTGCGAGTCCAGCGGCACAGCTAGGAACCCCAGAGCTTGCAAGAATGAGAGGACCAGCTGAAAGCTTTCTATCCCTCCTCCCCCACCTGCTGTGTGTATCAGATGCATTCCCTTTCTGTTCAGTTGTCCGTACCCCCCTTGTTAGTTCCCCAAATTGACGATTTATGATCCCTTTATACCTCCCCGAACACCGACCACCCTTGGCTGTTAATTGCAATCAAGTAATTAGCTCAAGTGCTTTCACTGGGTGGCCGACATATGTATAAACAAACGCACGTATTCCAGTGATTGGCGGCCCTTTTGTCTCCTGAACACAGGCATCGGTACTTTGTCGAGCGCCTGGAACCTTTTCGGCCACGTGAGTCCGTGAACCTGGGCAAAGTTTGTACCGCTGCCCGTCACACTTCCCGACCAGCTAGGTGAACGACTTTAAGGAGATAGAAACTACCAACTGGGGGGAGCATTCACTCCATGAAAGCCAGTGGGTGCATTCATTGGTGTTCGCACAGGAGCCCCCAAAAGTGGTCAGAACTTTACCCAAATGGTGATTCTGTTCTACTGAATGGATCTGAGTGCTATTTGGACAACTTGGGTGCTCAATTCAGGGCTATAAGACTTGTGGAGTTCCTGTGAAATATGACTGTTTTCTTTGGTGCTTCAGGTTTCCTGTAACTGAGAGATAATCGAGTTACCACATTTTGACTCCATTATCTCCCAGACACAGGAACGCCTGGGAGGAGTCTGTGTGATTTTGAATGGAGACCCCATGCTGGGGGTCAGTGCATAAAAGGCTGAGTTTGAGCTGTATAAACTAGTCGTACTCCCAGAACTGTGTGTCATCCAGTTACTGGGGGGAATAGAGCTATTCACTTCACAGCGCCTTGTTCCAGAGTTCCAGTTTTCAAGGATCCGGAGGAGGAGAGTCCCAGGGAGGGACATTTTTCACCTCCCTTACTCGGGCATGTGTGTATTCAAGGGGCCCAATAAGCCTTTTTTTCATATATCTACATATAGAGTGTCCTGGGTTACATGTATAAGCATGAAAACTGTGAATATTTGAAATCTGAGCTTGTTTGCACTTGTTTTGAGCATTTTCAGCTTTGATTTTTTAATTCATTGTAATGTTTTTGATGTAAGTGAAGCTAAGCAGAGATCACTTGAAAAATGTAATTTGTGTCCCCAAAAGCCTTTCCTTATTCCAGTAGATTGGCAGTTTAAGCTAATAGAGCTTGGTGAAGAGAAGCTCTATAGAAAATTAGGGCATCTAATAACAAGCACATAGGACACAAATATATAAAACATTAATCTCACAGCTATTTATTAACTGATAATCAGCAATTAAGTCTTAGTAGTAATTTTCACTGAGCTGGCCTGCCCAACTGGGTTGACCTACCCTTAAAGGGGACGATGGACCTGCTTGTCAAAGGGGCAGTCCCCCCCTAAAAGAGGGTGGCCAGGGTAACAGACAGCTTGACGCCTCAAGCAGACCATGCACAGAGTGTTGCTGAATTGTTCTATGCATGGTACTAGTGTCCAGTACCCTTCTGCATTTTAAAATCAGCCAAAAAAATTTAAAAATGAAAGGCAGGTCTCAAGGACCTATGTCTGCTGTAACAGTACCCCAAAATATCATTGCAGAGAGAGCCCTTATATATACACCTTCTCATACTATATAAGATATTATAGTGCATTGCAAATATCACTTCTCTCAAGACTTTTTCACGTCCAAGTAAGAAGAATTAAACCTAGATTTTTGTTTGTTTTGCAACATTGTGCTATGCTATGTTACTAAATACAGCGTTAAACGCTTTGATATCAAGACCTGTGAGTGCGCTCCTTTTCCTGGAGAGATAGAGATATATATATCCTGATGAAAGTCCCCAAGGAGGACTGAAACGTTGATCCTGTTTTAAATGCTACAATAAAAGTTATTGTTTATGGAAGTCCGAGAGTGCAGCCAACTATTTTAACCATTTGATTAGTGGAGCCCTGGTAATGCACCCTGCCATGGAATTTTGAAGCCAGAGTGCAAGGTACTGTAACCTTTATATATATTTATTTATATATAAATATATAAATATACACACGCATACACACACACACACCTCCCATATTGCTCTGACAGGCATAATGCAGACAAAGCATTATGGGACATGGAGTTCACAACATCTGTTCTAGATTAATAGCTTTTTTACATCTTTGAGTCACTATATATATGCAAGAGGGAGTGGGGTAAAATGACACAAAAAGGTAAGGATAGTATTAGACTAGTGACAGTTGCAGAAGAGGAATCAGTCAGGAGCTATTAACAGTTTAATTGATACGCTTTTATGAAGAAGTGGGTTTTTAACGATTTTTTGAAGGAGTGGAGACTGGGTGAGCATCTAACGGAGGAGGGAAGCGAGTTCTACAGGAACGGTGCAGCCCTCAAGAAATCTTGAAGGCGAGCATCAGAGGTGGGAGTACGGACAGAAGATAGATGTAAGTCTTCAGCAGATCGTAAGGGCCTAGACGGGACATACTTGTGTATAAGGGAGGATAGATAGGTGGGAGCAGCATTATCTAGAGATTTGAAAGCAAGAACCAGAATTTTAAATTGAGCTCTATATTTTATAGGAAGCCAGTGTAGGGGCTGAGAGAAGGGTGAGGCATGGGAGGTGCGGGCGGACAGGAAGATGAGCCTCGCCGCCGTATTCATTATGGACTGTAACGGTGCTAGTTGGGAGCACGTAAGACCACTGAGAAGCGGATTACAGTAGTCAAGGAGAGAAAGGACAGTGGAATGGACCAACACCTTAGTCGCATCTGGCATTAAGAAGGGGCGGATGCGCGCAATGTTTTTGAGATGGAAATGACAGGATTTGGTGATAGATTGAACATAAGGCTTGAAGGAGAGGTCGGAGTCAAAAAGAACACCTAGGCAGCGAGCCTGCGTGGTGGAGCTGATGGTAGCACCGTTGACTTGGAGGGAGACAGACACAGGAGTAACAACACTTGAGGGAGGAAAGACCAGAATTTCAGTTTTGGTCAAATTTAGTTTAAGGAAGTGGGCAGCCATCCAGTTAGAAACAGCAGAGAGGCTGTCAGAGACACTAGTCAAGAGGGACGGGGAGAGGACAGGTAGATTTGCGTGTCATCTGCATAGAAATGATATTGGAAGCCAAAGGAGCTAATGAGTTTACCAAGGGAGGCAGTATAGATGGAGAACAGTAGGGGACCAAGGACTGAACCTTGGGGGACACCAACAGAGAGGAGTTGGGGACAAGAAGCAGAGCCAGAGAAACAAACACTGCAAGAGTGCTGGGAGAGGTAGGAGGAGCACCAGGAGAGAGCAGTATCTTGTAGACCGATATTGCGGAGGATGAGAAGAAGCCGTTGATGATCAACAGTGTCAAAAGCCGCAGACAGGTCAAGGAAAATTAGGATAGAGTAGTGACCACGAGATTTTGCAGCGAGTAGATCATTGGATACTTTGGTCAGTGCCGTTTCCACAGAGTGCTTAGCGCGGAAACCAGACTGAAGCGGGTCTAGCAGAGAGTTGGACTCGAGGAAGTCTGTCAATCTCGCATACACAATTTTTTCAAGGATCTTGGATGCAAAAGGCAGTAGCGAGATAGGACGATAGTTGGATGAGGAGTTAGGGTCAAGATTGGGCTTCTTTAGAATTGGGGTTACAGTTGCATGTTTGAAGGGCAATGGAAATATACCAGAGGAGAGAGAGATTGAGAATTTTAGTGAGAGGTGGAGAAAGAGAAGAAGACAGAGTACGGATGAGATGCGAGGGAATTGGATCTAGGGAGCAGGTGGTGGGGCGGGAGGACCAGAGCAGAGCAAAAACCTCTTCCAATGTAGCGGGTTCAAATGAGCATAGAACAGCAGAGGGAGTGAAGTTAGGGGAAGTATTGTAAGGGGAAGAAGAAAGATGAGATATCTCTTCTCTGAGTGTAGAGATCTTGTCAGTGAAGTGAGTTGCAAAGTCTGAGGCGGTCAAGTTAGTAGGTGGAGGAGGAACAGCAGGGCGAAGAAGAGAGTTAAATGTGTGAAATAGTCGTTTGGGTTCGCGAGAGAGTGTGGTTATGAGTGTATTGAAGTAATTAACTTTTGCAGAGGAAAGAGCCAAGCTGTATGAGCTCAGCATAAATTAATAATGGAGAAAGTCAGATGCACAGTGAGACTTTCTCCAACAGCGTTCAGCAGTTCTGGAGCATTTTTGGAGGTATTGAGTGAGCTTGGTGTGCCAGGGTTGTTGTTGGGGGGGCCTGCGGCGTTTAAATGTACAAGGTGCCATGATGTCTAGTTGAGAGGAGAGGGTGGAATTGTAGAAGGAGGTTGCAGAACTAGGACAGGTGAGGTTTGAGATAGGTAAAAGGAGAGTTTGGAGATTAGTGGAGAAATGCTCTAGGTCAAGACATTGGAGGTTTCTGTGAGAGTGATGTTCAGACGGTGGTGTCAATTGGGTCTTGGGTATGCCAATGTCAAAAGTCAGCAGATGGTGGTCAGATAGAGGAAAGGGAATATTAGAGAGATTAGAGGCAGTACAGAGGTTGGTGAAGGCAAGATCAAGAGTGTTTCCTGCTGTATGGGTTGCTAGATTGGCCTATTGCGTAAGGCCAAAGGAGGAGGTTACAGAAAGCAGACGAGAGGCATCAGTGCAATTGGGGTTATTGATTGGGATATTGAAATCCCCAAGTATAAGGGAAGGAGTGCTAGATGAAAGGAAGTGGGGAAGCCAGGAAGAAAAGTGCACCCTAAGGTGGCCACTTGTGCCGCCTTATGGATGTGCCGGCGGAGCGCACCCTCCCTCCCTCCGGCGACCTGTGGCCGCATGCCCACAGAGGGGGCTCGGCGTGCCACCTGTGGCACGCATGCCATATGTTCGCCATCACTGGACATATGGCATGCGTGCCACAGGTGGCACGCCGAGCCCCCTCTGTGGGCATGCGGCCACAGGTCGCCGGAGGGAGGGAGGGTGCGCTCCGCCGGCACATCCATAAGGCGGCACAAGTGGCCACCTTAGGGTGCACCGGCCCAGCGGGCGCAAAACCGGAGTGACCGCCAGGAGATGAGCTCCCTCCTGCCAGGCACTCTGTCTAGCGTGGCCGAGCGCGCCGCGGTACAGGAACTAATGTTTCCTGTACACGGGTGGACAGAAATGAAGTGCTCACAGAGAGAGCACTTCCTGTCCGGCCGGGTACAGGAAACTAAGCTCTGCGGTGCGCTCGGCCACGATACAAGGTAGGAGATCATGGACAGGGGGGAGGGGGTGGTAGAAAGAAAATTGAAGGGGGTAGAAAGAAAATTGAAGGGGGAAGAAAACTGAGGGAGAGATGGGGGAGACATGTGGGGGAAAGAAAACTGAGGGAGAGATGGGGGGAAGAAAACTGAGGGAAGGATGGGGGGAAAAAACTGAGGGAGGGATGGGGGAAAGAAAACAGTGGGGGGACGACATACACACAGCACCCCTGCCCTACACATATCACCCCACACAAACCCGACACAAACACACACACACATCACCCCACACAAACACACACACACATCACCTCACACAAACACACACACCACCCCACATCACCCCACACACACCCACACACATACACACACATCACCCCACACACACACACATCACCCCACACACACACACACACATCACCCCCCCCACACACACACACACATCACCCCACCCACACACATACACACATACCACCCCACATCACCCCCCACACACACACATCACCCTACACACAAACACATCACCCCACACACAAACACATACACTGTACCCCTCAATGCAGTGTGTGTACACTCAGCAGTCTCTGTGTGTGTGTACACTCAGCAGTCTGTCTGTGTGTGTACACTCAGCAGTCTGTCTGTGTGTGTGTACACTCAGCAGTCTGTGTGTGTGTGTGTAATCAGCAGTCTGTGTGTGTGTGTACTCAGCAGTCTGTGTGTGTGTACTCAGCAGTCTGTGTGAGTATTTAGCATTCTGTGTGTGTGTGTACTCAGCAGTTTGTGTGTGTGTGTGTACTCAGCAGTATGTGTGTGTGTGTGTGCTCAGCAGTCTGTGTGTGTGTGTACTCAGCAGTCTGTGTGTGTGTATTTAGCAGTCTGTGTGTGTGTGTGTGTGTGTACTCAGCAGTCTGTGTGTACTTAGCAGTCTGTGTGTGTGTACTCAGCAGTGTGTGTGTGTGTACTCAGCAGTCTGTGTGTGTGTATTTAGCAGTCTATGTGTGTGTGTGTGTGTGTGTATGTATTTTGCAGTCTGTGTGTGTGTGTACTCAGCAGTCTGTGTTTGTGTGTGTACTCAGCAGTCTGTGTGTATTTAGCAGTCTGTGTGTGTGTGTGTATTTAGCAGTCTGTGTGTATTCAGCAGACTGTGTACTCAGCAGTCTGTGTGTGTATTCAGCAGTCTGCTAAATACAGACAGACTGCTAAGTACACAGACAGACTGCTAAATACACACACAGACAGACTGCTAAATACACACACAGACAGACTGCTTAATACACATACAGACAGACTGCCGAGCACACACACCAACTGCTTAATACACACACAGAGATGTTAATTAGTTCGGACAACTGTATGAGTTGTTTTTTTTAAACTTAAACCTCAGTATTCAGGTTTAATTGCCGTTTTGGCACTTTGAGGGAAAAAAAATTGGCATGTATTACGGTTTGGGCACTAGGGCTCAAAAAGGTCCGCCATCACTGGTCTAGGATAACTGGGGGAGGGGGGTGCGGTAGATGATAGCAATTCTTAAAGGAGTGGGTTTAAATAGGCGGACAGTGTGAACTTCAAAAGAAGAAAAGGATAGGGCAGGGGGAGTTATGATTGGTTGAAAGGTACATTGAGGGGAGAGAAGGATGCCTACGCCGCCTCCTTTACAGTTGAGTCTGGGAGTGTGAGAGAATTGTAGCCCACCAAAATATAAAGAGGCAGGAGTAGCGCTATGAGAGGGGGACAGCCAGGTCTCTGTAAGTGCAAGCAGATGAAATTAAAAAGTCGTGTATGGTTGTTGATTTTAAATTACGGCAGATGGAGCGGGCATTCCTGAGTGCACAATTAATTTTGGTAAGTGAGGGTAAAGGGCAGGGTATTGTGATGAGATTTGTGGGGTTTCTGGTTGTCTTAGTGTGTGTAGAGAAGGTGAAGGGCCCTGGATTGGGAGAGACATCACCAACTGCTAGAAGTAGGAGGAGAGAAAGTGACAGGAGGTGTGAATAGGTTTTATATGCTTGGGGTCTAGGATGAGATCGATTGTGGGTTGGAGTGAGAGAGTAGAAAAATGAGTGTAAGGCATGAGATGAGAGAAGGGGGGAGTGTAGCAGAGAAGGGCATATGTAAATGTGGATGGGGGGATGAGTGAAGTGGGTGTAAGGAGAGATTTTTATACTGAGGGAGACTGAGGAAATAAAGAGGAGGAGAAAACAGAAAATGAAGGAAAGGGACCTCAGTTGAGAAAAAGGATAAATTAGTCATTTATTACACGTGAGTTTACAGAGGAAGAGGTTCTATTTCAACTGTCAAAAGTAAAGACAAATAAGTCAATGGGACCTGATGGAATACACCCAAAGCTATTAAAAGAGCTTAGTGGTGTACTAGCAAAACCATTAACAGATTTATTTAACCAATCATTGTTAACAGGAGTAGTCCCAGAAGATTGGAAGTTAGCGAATGTTGTGCCCATTTACAAGAAAGGTAATAGGGAGGAGTCGGGCAACTATAGGCCAGTAAGCCTTACTTCAGTAGTGGGGAAAGTGATGGAAACCATGTTAAAGGATAGGATTGTTGAACATCTAAAAACACATGGATTTCAAGATCAGAGACAACATGGGTTTACTTCAGGGAGATCATGCCAAACTAATCTTATTGATTTTTTGATTGGGTAACTAAAATTATAGATCAGGGTGGTGCAGTAGACATTGCTTACCTAGATTTCAGTAAGGCTTTTGACACTGTTGCACATAGAAGGCTTATCAATAAACTGCAATCTTTAAGTTTGGATTCAAATATTGTTGAATGGGTAAGGCAGTGGCTGAGTGACAGGCAACAGAGGGTTGTAGTTAATGGAATATATTCGAAGCTTGGACTTGTCACCAGTGGGGTACCTCAGGGATCTGTACTTGGACCCATTCTCTTTAATATTTTTATTAGTGATATTGCAGAAGGTCTTGATGGTAAGGTATGTCTTTTTGCTGATGATACTAAGATATGTAACAGGGTTGATGTTCCAGGAGGGATAAGCCAAATGACAAATGATTTAGGTAAACTAGAAAAATGGTCAGAATTGTGGCAACTGACATTTAATGTGGATAAGTGCAAGATAATGCATCTTGGACGTAAAAACCCAAGGGCAGAGTACAGAATATTTGATAGAGTTCTAACCTCAACATATGAGGAAAGGGATTTAGGGGTGATTATTTCTGATGACTTAAAGGTAGGCAGACAATGTAATAGAGCAGCAGGAAATGCTAGCAGAATGCTTGGTTGTATAGGGAGAGGTATTAGCAGTAGAAAGAGGGAAGTGCTCATGCCATTGTACAGAACACTGGTGAGACCTCACTTGGAGTATTGTACACAGTACTGGAGACCGTATCTTCAGAAGGATATTGATACCTTAGAGAGGGTTCAGAGAAGGGCTACTAAACTGGTTCATGGATTGCGGGATAAAACTTACCAGGAAAGGTTAAAGGATCTTAACATGTATAGCTTGGAGGAAAGACGAGACAGGGGGGATATGATAGAAACATTTAAATATATAAAGGGAATCAACACAGTAAAGGAGGAGACTATATTTAAAAGAAGAAAAACTACCACAACAAGAGGACATAGTCTTAAATTAGAGGGACAAAGGTTTAAAAATAATATCAGGAAGTATTACTTTACTGAGAGGGTAGTGGATGCATGGAATAGCCTTCCAGCTGAAGTGGTAGAGGTTAACACAGTAAAGGAGTTTAAGCATGCATGGGATAGGCATAAGGCTATCCTAACTATAAGATAAGGCTAGGGACTAATGAAAGTTTTTAGAAAATTGGGCAGACTAGATGGGCCGAATGGTTCTTATCTGCCGTCACATTCTATGTTTCTATGTTTCTATGTTTCTATAAAACAGATCATTGCTAAACTGTGAAAAATATAAATTGGAGATAATTGGAATATCAAGAGCAGGTGAAGGTGTTTTATGGGTTAAGCAAGTGCAGGAGTGTACTAATAAGAGGCAGTTTTTTTTTTTTTTTAACCTAACTAAAATGTAGGTGTGACAGACAATCTATAAATGTAATAATGAGCGTGGGGTGGGTGGGCATCAGGCTTGCTCACTGAAGGAATGGGCTTGCAAAGTTGGGGAATCAGGCTGTTGAATAAAGAGATGTGAGGGTCAGAGAGCTTGCAATAAAGGTAAGGGAGGGGGAAATGTATCTAGATATAGAGATGAAGAGATGGGTATTCAAATAAAAACAAACATATCAATAAGAAAAGGGAGGGGTCAGAGGTCAGTCACAAATCAGAGGGGAAATAGAGGAATGGATATAGGTGAATAAAAAAATTACATACAGGGCTAGCAAAATTACACTTTAGCATAAAATACAAGATATAAATACGAGAAAACAAGTAAATATACAGTGTACACAGGATATATTAAATAAAAATAAAATAAATGTACAGGGTGGTTAAGTTAAAACCTTGACATTGTTTGTGCCTTTTGTACGTGTATGGTTCGGTATTTGGGGCTTGCCGAACGGATCAGACTAATGTTTTTCGTATACCGAATAAACTGTTGAATGGACCGACCACCCAGAACAGTCGTGTGCTGCTTGCTGACTCTTGACACTTATCAACACCTTAACTGCAATGTTCTAAGTGGTTAGCTGGGTGGCCGTCGTTCGTATATGTGAACACGTGGCGGTGGCCATCTTTAGCCGCGAACACATACAGCGGTGTTTGCTCGTCGAGTGCATGGAACTATAATCGGACACTCAATGGCGTGAACACCGCTGGGACTTCCATCTCCTAGTATGTTCGGTGGCGTTCTTATGAGAAGAGCAGCATTCGGTGTGAAGAAGCTCCTGAACGAGAGGCATAGACTGAATCTACCCACGAACTGTTACGTTCGTTATTTTGGACTATATTGAGTATTCCCGAAAGAGACCGATCGCACAGCCTGAATTCATGGAACTGTTTTGGACAGGAGCCTCATGTGCGGTTTGTCAACATATGACTTCCATGGAAATATTGACCCCCTGAACCGATCTGGGTGATTTTTGGATATGTTGGTCACACAGATCGGGGCAATCAGGGGATATAACATTTTTGGGGTTTTAATGGGTTTTGTAATTGTTTCTACTGTGGTTTACTCTTAGGTCCAGGGGGTGTGCCCCTGCACGGGGACTTGCATATAAGGCCAGTTGTGGCTACTAATAAAGGAGTTTCTGCTTACCCCCAACATAGAGTCTCATCTCAGGTGTGGAGGAAATGGCTGTATCTACCCTGGGGATTTCTATATCACAATACTCCCTTGGGATTATAATAACTTGCTCTTTTAAGAGCGCTCTCTTGAAGGAAAGGTCTACCCACTGGAAGCCGGATCCTGGTCTTTGGTCCAGGGTGGGTGGAGGACAGCGGGACCCCGACCAAGCTGCAATGCTGCAAGTGGGGACTACAGTGCTGATGATGTCTGGTGGAGTGCTGTGAGCACTAGGAGCATTGATTGGCAGAGGCACGCGGTTGGCGAATAGAGATCTCCAAATTTATAAAAGAGCTTTTGATTATCTAGATAGGACATTTCCATGTAAGGGCCAGTTTTGTCACATGTTCATTAACTAAATACTTACATTAGAGCTAACAGAACTGCTGCGTGTAGATTTATTGTTTAGTTGAAAATCACTGTGTAAGGAAAAATAATTTAGAAATAAAAGAATAAAATCACATCATAAACATAAAGCAAGTGGTATGCATTGACAAACTGCTTATAACTAAAAGGAGCCGTTTCACTTCAATCTTAACAAGTTTTAACTAGAGGAGGCCTTCTTTATGAGAATCTCACTAGATCCATGATCAGTATTTTCATCACATTTAGTCAAATGTTAATCATCAGCTGAAAAATTCAAACACTATCAATTCATGCATTTATCAAGATTCATTTAGTTTCAACTCTCCTACACTAAACTTTGAAAGGAGTTAGGATACCGTTAAATGATAGTGATCTACAAGATGCTTCAGAACTGAGGAAAGAACCAATTTCTAATAAATTTGCTTAAAAACCTTGTAAGCCCTGCTGAAATCAGAAGAACTCAGCAGAAGCGACCACTGAATAACCCTTTGTTTTCTCAGTATAAAAATTAGTTGATAAAATCGGGTGTCACATAACTAGAGAATGTGGCAGTTTCGGTCCAGACACATATTATGTTTAATTTTTACCAAACTCAAAATTGTAAATGTAAATTGTGGTTACCTTAATAAGTGAAAGTTCATTACAGCAAACCATTTTGTTACATTCAGTGGGATTCCCACCTGTGCATTCTGCAATAAAGGATTATGTAATTATTTGATTTATTTCATGCAAAAACAGTTAATGTTTAACCCCTTAAGGACTGAGGCAGTTGTACAAGTTGTGATAAAAACAAAACCTTGAATTTGGGCTATATGTCTGTTAAGGCTTAATTTACATCTTTCATACTATGTGCACCCCCACTTTTCATATATCATTTTGTTTAAGAGAAACTGAGCTTTCATTTAACATCAAATATTTGTATATTAAACATAATTTAATATGCATAAAATATAAAGAAAATTGAGAAATTAAGAAAACATTTTAAGGTCTGCATGGCATTTTAACTGTGAATGTCACAAAACTGTCAGCTGCTACTGCAATAAAATACACATATTTGTGTTCAGCGAAGTCTCCCGAGTAAAACAGTACTCCCAATGTACAGGCTTTATGGTGTTTTGGAAAGTTACAGGGTCAAATATAGCACATTACATGTTTCAGTTTTTACACATTGAAATTTTCCAGACTGGTTATGTTGCCTTTGAGAGCGTACGGTAGCCTAGGAATAAAAAATTACCCTAATGATGGCATATAATTTGCAAAAGTAGACAACCCAAGGTTTTACAAATGTCCAGTCTTTTATAGTAGCCACTTAGTCACAAACACTGGCCAAAGTTAGCATTCATATTTGTTGTGTGTGAAAAATGCAAAAAACTAAATATGAACGCTAATTTTGGCCAGTGTTTGTGACTAAGTGGCTACTAAAAAAGACTGGACATACCCCATTTGCAATACCTTTGCAAATGGTATGCCATCACGGAGGTAATTCTCATTCCTGGGTACCACACGCTCTCAAAGGCAACATAACCAATCTGGCGAATTTCAATGTGAAAAAAAGAAATGCAAGCCTTATATTTGACTCAGTAACTTTTGAAAACACCATAAAAACTGTACAGGGGAGGGGGGGTTACTGTTATACTCAGGAGACTTCGCTGAATACAAATATTAGTGTTTAAAAATAGTAAATGTATCAATAATTATATTGTCAGTGAAAGTACAGTTTGTGTGTGAAAAATGCAAAAAACTGCATTTGTACTGACGATATCGTTGTGATATGTTTTTCTGTTTTGAAACACTAATACTTGTATTGAGTGAAGTCTCCCGAGTAAAACAGTACCCCCCACATACAGGTTTTATGGTGCCTTGGAAAGTTACAGGGTTAAACATAGGGCTTGCGAGCCAAATTCTCTGGACTTTCTACCTAGGTTGTTGGAAGGTCCCTCAGATTGTAATTAATAAAATGACTTAATTTTGTAAAAATATTATATAAATATATTTGTAGAATTTATATATAATTTTATTATTTTTATATATATATATATATATATATATATATATATGTATTTATAACATTCTAACTATTTTAAATTTAATTTATGTATATTAATATCAAAATACAGTTAGAACAAATTAAAACTGGTATATAAATTTTTTAATTTTTTTTTATATATATACACTGTACATATAATTAACGTCATTCTAAGTGTATTTTAATATATATATATATATATATATACACATATATATATATATATATTAAAATACACTTTTATTTATGATGTATGTGTATATAAAAGTACTTAGAATATATATATATATATATGATCTAAGTACTTTTTATTTAATTTATTTAATTTAAAAACTGTTTAATAACCTACTAACTTTTAAAAAAACTTTTACAGGCATGAGGGGGACTGCCTGATATTTCAGGCAGGCCCCCTGCAGGCACTGCATAAGCTGGCTATTCTGGCCATGTGATCGCGAGGACCCCGCGATCACATGACGGGGGGGGGCTGGATTGGGGAAGCGGGCCTGAGCTCCCATGCAGACCCCAGGATCACGACCGCTGGCGTGGGATCGGCAGGGACACGGTTGTGCCCTGGACAGCGGGGACGTTCTATGCTGCCCGCTAGCGTTTAGGACCGCCCCAAAAAGGATGGCATAGAACACCCGCTGTCCTTAAGGGGTTAATGCTCCTATTATCCTCAAAACTGTATTCATTATCATTTCACACTTAGGGGTTTGTATTAGACATGTGCATTCGTTATTGGACGAATATTATTTCGTGCAAATTTTCTGACTTTTTGTATTCGTTTACTATAACATAAATGAAAGTCACACATAGGAATTATATACGAAACAAAAGGGCAAATGCATTACCTTTTTGTTTTAGTTCATTAAATAGACTTTGTGCTGCAGGAGCATTACCCCCACAGCACAGAGAAGAAACAAAAAACGCTGGTTCTCCCTGCAGCCTGTGAAGGGGATGAGACAGTAACCGAACAAAACCACAAAATACCCAGACCACCCGTATGCTTATTAACCTCTTTCACCCCTGTTAACACCTCAATAACAATTCACACCTCAGTGTTCTGTGGTCGACTGGGTGGCCACCATTCGTATGCATAAACACATGGTGGCGGCCATCTTGTGTGCACGAATGCAGGCAGCGGATTTTAGTCGTCAAGTGCATGTAACTAAAAGCGAACACTCGACATCGCAAACACCACTGAACTTCCATCCTTGCCTGCATTTGCTTCTTTACATCTTGGAAGAACACTATTCGGTGGATTAGGTGAACACTATCTGCATACCAGCTAAAGCATACGTTTGGTATTTTATTCGTTGCCGGCTCCCTCCTTGCTTTTTGTTTGCACATGTGCAGTTTTATTTTCGGCATAATGGGCGAAAACAAATTTACAGAATTTCGGCCGAAAAACAAACTTGCAATGCAAGGTATAGGAAAGCCTTATAAGGCTAGGATGTTTTCTGTATATAGTTAGTTTGTAAATAGTTCTGATTATGTTTTGTTACTACTACCTTTATTGTCATTATTTTTTTACCAGTCTATACTATAGGATACTGGATTATATCCAGGGAGCCTCCTTCTCATTTTTGTGAGAAGACATTGATTGGCCCTTTATTTTTCTTTGTTTTCCTAAAAAATACTTAGGAAAACATTCCAACAAAGCAAAAAGGGCAAACTAATAAACCAATCAGAATTAGCGGAGCTGCCGGCCACCGTCTGCAGCAGCACCAGCCCTGAGGGCAGTCAGGATGGCTTCAACATCCAAGAAACCACAGGCCGAAAATCCAACAGGCCCAAATCAACAGGAGGAGGCAGAGAAACTTGTTGCTGGCCCGGCTCCTAAGTGGCACTGAGGTCAGTCCCAATTGTCACCACCCACTTCCTCTCATACAACACTCCCCCAACATAACCACAGCCCATCCCGTTTCATCCATTCCCACACTCATTCATGTGCCCTTTTCCGCTAAGCTGCGCACTCTCCCTGGGGCCTCGTCCAAGTAATAGGAATGAAACCTAGATTTTTGTTTGTTTTGCAACATTGTGCTATGCTATGTTAATAAATACAGCGTTAAACGCTCTGACATCAAGACCCGTGAGTGCTCTCCTTCTCCTGGAGATATCTATATATATATATATAAAATCCAATGCTTGCACTACTGTTAAGAGATAATCGGCCTGGTGCTGGTCAGCAATAAATATAAAATAAGTAGTGTAAAGTTAGCACTCCAAGGACTTCAGAAATATGGTGAAAAAACCTATCTTTATTCAGGTATCAGCCTAGGTGGACCAACATTTCAGTTCACTAATGGAACTTTCCATTTGTGAACTGAAACGTTGATCCACCTAGGCTGATGCCTGAATAAAGGTAAGTTTTTTCACCATATTTCTGAAGTCCTTGGAGTGCTATCTTTACACTACTTATTTCATATATATATATACACACACACATACATACACATACAGGTGATACTCGAAAAATTAGAATATCGTGCAAAAGTTCATTTATTTCAGTAATGCAACGTAAAAGGGGAAACTAATATATGAAATAGATGCATTACATGCAGAGCAAGATAGTTCAAGCCGTGATTTGTCATAAGTGCGATGATTATGGCTTACAGTTTATGAAAACCCCAAATCCACAATCTCAGTAAATTAGAATATTACATGCAATCAATAAAACAAGGAGTGTACATAGAACAATATCAGACCTCTGAAAAGTAGAAGCATGCATATGGACTCAGTACTTGGTTTGGGCCCCTTTTGCAGCAATTACTACCTCAATGCGGCATGGCACATGGAAGCTATCAGCCTGTGGCACTGCTGAGGTGTTATGGAAGACCAGGATGCTTCAATAGCTGCCTTCAGCTCTTCTGCATTGTTCGGTCTCATGTCTCATCTTTCTCTTGGCAATGCCCCATAGATTCTCTATGGGGTTCAGGTCAGGCGAGTTTGCTGGCCAATCAAGCACAGTAATCCCACGGTCATTGAATCAGGCTTTGGTGCTTTTGGCAGTGTGGGCAGGTGGAAAATGAAGTCAGCATCCCCATAAAGCTCGTCTGCGGAAGGGAGCATTAAGTGCTCCAAAATCTCCTGGTAGACGACTGTGTTGACCCTGAACTTAATGAAGCACAGTGGACCAACACCAGCAGATGACATGGCTCCCCAACTCAACACAGACTGTGGAAACTTCACACTGGACTTCAAGCATCTTGCAGTGTGTGCCTCTCCATTCTTCCTCCAGACTCTGGGTCCTTTGTTTCCAAACGAGATGGAAAAGTTGCTGTCCTCAGAAAAGAAGACTTTGGACCACTGAGCAACAGACCAGGTCTGTTTTTCTTTAGCCCAGGTAAGACGCTTTTGACATTGTTTGTTGTTCAGGAGCGGCTTGACAAGAGGAATATGACATCTGAAGCCCATGTCCAGGATCTGTCTGTGTGTGGTGGCTCTTGATGCACTGACTCCAGCCTCAGTCCACTCCTTGTGAAAGTCCCCAACACTTTTGAATGACCTTTTCCTGACAATCATCTCCAGGCTGCGGTCATCCCTGCTGCTTGTGCACCCTTTTCTTCCACACTTTTCCCTTCCACATAACTTTCTATTAATGTGCTTTGATACAGCACTTTGGGAACATCCAACTTCCTTCGCAATTACCTTTTAAGGCTTTCCCTCCTTATGGAGCGTGTCAATGATGGTTTTCTGCACAACTGTCAGGTCAGCAGTCTTTCCCATGATTGTGATTCCTACTGAACCAAACTGAGAGACCATTTAAAGGCTCAGTAACCCTTTGCAGGTGTTATGGGTTACTTAGCTGATTAGAGTGGGACACTGTGAGCCTAGCATATTGCACCTTTTCACAATATTCTAATTTACTGAGATTGTGGATTTGGGGTTTTCATGAGCTGTAAGCCAGAATCATCGCACTTATGACAAATCACGGCTTGAACTATCTTGCTTTGCATGTAATGCGTCTATCTCATATATTAGTTTCCCCTTTTACGTTGCATTACTGAAATAAATTAACTTTTGCACGATATTCTAATTTTTCGAGTATCACCTGTGTGTGTGTGTGTGTGTGTGTGTGTGTATATATATATACACATACACACACACATATACATACGCACACACATCTCCCATAATGCTCTGACAGGCATAATGCAGGCAAAGCATTATAGGACATGGAGTTCACAACATCTGGAGTGCCAAAGATTGCCATCCCCTGTTCTAGATGAATAGCTTTTTTATATCTTTGAGTCACTATATAAATTAGTTAAACTGGAGACCCAAGTGTGGCGAAAGGAACCTCACCACCTTGCCACTGGTTCATGGAGGGGCTTGATTGCCAGCATCTTGCCCCAGGACTATGGCCGCTGTGATAAACCTTGCTTACAGACACTGTTCATGCCTGTAACGGAGCTTCCTGTACTCCGGTTGGGTACCTCCGCCAATGGATGGTCCTAGTTTGGCACCAAATACAAAACATACTAGCCAATAAAAACAGAGGTTTACATTCAGACACTCCCATACAGTGTACACAATCTCTCCCTTCTGCCTGTGATACAATTAACGAAGACAATGGACTAACTCAATTAACTCTAAGCAGAAAAAACATACATTTTTACAAACCGCAAAAAGTACCCCAAAATACAACATATCTCCACAAACGTCACATCCCCTAATTGCCCTGATCTGAGTGAACAACAAATCCGAAAATCTCCCAGATTGGTTCAGGGGTTCAGGAATTTCCAGGAAGTCTTATTTTTGCCACCGTGCACATGGTCCCATGCCCAAAACAGTTCCATACACTCAACAACAAAACACTACTGGACAATTTAAGATGGTTGCTGCCACATGTTTGAATCTGCTCCAGTTAAAAGTCCAAGGGGCAGAAACAGTACTTTTGAACATGGGTTATCACAGGGCCCATAGTCCCAGGGTAGGAGGCTGGCAAGCAGGCCCCTCCAAAAACTCATGGCACACTTTTTGTCACAGTGCCTTTTGTACTTGTATGGTTTGGTATTTGGAGCTGGCCGAACGGATCAGACTAATGTTGTTTGTATACCGAATAAACTGTTGGACGGACCAACCACCCAGAACAGTCGTGTGCTGCTTGTTGACTCTTGACCCCTATCAACACCTTAACCGCAATGTTCTAAGTGGTTAGCTGGGTGGCCGTCGTTCGTATATGTGAACACGTGGCGGCGGCCATCTTTAGTCGCAAACACATACAGCGGTGTTTGGTCGTTGAGTGCATGGAACCATAATCGGACACTCGCCGGTGTGAACACCACTGGGACTTCCATCTCCAAGTATGTTCGGTGGTGTTCTTATGAGAAGAGCGGCGTTCGGTGGGAAGAAGCTACTGAACGAGAGGCATAGACTGAATCTACCCACGAACTGTTACGTTCAGTATTTTGGAATATATTGGGTATTCCTAAAAGAGACCGACCGCACAGCCTGAATTCATGGAACTCTTTTAGGCAGGAGCCTCGTGTGCGGTCGGTCAAAATATGACCTCAATGGAAATCCTGAACCCCTGTACCGATCTGGGTGATTTTTGGATATATTGGTCACCCAGATCGGAGCTATCTGGGGATGTAACATTTGTTGGGTTTCCATGGGTTTTGTATTTGTTTCTACTGTGGTTTACTCTTAGGTCCAGGGGGTGTGCCCCTGCACGGGGACTTGCATATAAGGCCAGTTGTGGCTACCAATAAAGGAGTTTCTGCTTACCCTCAACATAGAGTCTCATCTCAGGTGTGGGGGAAATGGCTGTATCTACCCTGGGGATTGCTATATCACTATACTCCCTTGGGATTATAATCACTTGCTCTTTTAAGAGCGCTCTCTTGGAGGAGAGGTCTACCCACTGGAAGCTGGATCATGGTTTTGGGTCCAGGGTGGCTGGAGGACAGCGAGACCCCGACCAAGCTGCAATGCTGCAAGTGGGGACTACAGTGCTGATGATGTCTGGTGGAGTGCTGTGAGCACTAGGAGCATTGATTGGCAGAGGCACGCGGTTGGCGGATAGAGATCTCCAAATTTATAAAAGAGCTTTTGATTATCTAGATAGGACATTTCCATGTAAGGGGCAGTTTTGTCACATGTTCATTAACTGAATACTTACATTAGAGCTAACAGAACTGCTGCGTGTAGATTTATTGTTTAGTTGAAAATCACTGTGTAAGGAAAAATAATTTAGAAATAAAAGAATAAAATCACATCATAAACATAAAGCAAGTGGTATGCATTGACAAACTGCTTCTAACTAAAAGGAGCCGTTTCACTTCAATCTTAACAAGTTTTAACTAGAGGAGGCCTTCTTTATGAGAATTTCACTAGATCCATGATCAGTATTTTCATGACATTTAGTCTAATATTAATCATCAGCTGAAAAATTCAAACACTATCACTTCATGCATTTATCAAGATTCATTTAGTTTCAATTCTCCTACACAAACGACCACTGAATAATCCTTTGTTTTCTCAATTCAGTATATAAATTAGTAGTTAAAATCGGGTGTCACATAACTAGAGAATGTTGCAGTTTCAGCCCAGACACATATTATGTTTAATTTTTACCAAACTCAAAATTGTAAATGTAAATTGTAGTTACCTTAATAAGTGAAAGTTAACTCCAATATTCAATTTTGTTGCATTCAGTGAGATTCCCACCTGTGCATTCTGCAATAAAGGATTATGTAATTATTTGATTCATTTCATGCAAAAAAATGTTAATGTTTAACCCCTTAAGGACTGAGGCAGTTGTACAAGTTGTGATCAAATCAAAACGTTAACAAAACTTTGAATTTGCGCTATATGTCTGTTAAGGCGTAATTTACATCTTTCATACTATGTGCACCCACACGTATCATATATAATTTTGTTTAGGAGAAACTGAGCTTTCATATCATATCAAATATTTGTATATTAAACATAATTTAATATGAATAAAATATAAAATTTTTTTACAAATTAAGAAAACATTTTGGGTCTGCATGGCATTTTAACTGTGAATGTCACAATACTGTTAGCTGTTACTGCAATAAAGTACACATCTTTGTAGTAAGCGTTGTCTCACAAGTAAACCAGTGCCCCCACTGTACAGGTTTTATGGTGTTTTGGAAAGTTACAGGGTCAAATATAGCACATTACATGTTTCAGTTTATACACATTGAAATTTGCCAGATTGGTTATGTTGCCTTCAAGAGCGTATGGTAGCCTAGGAATAAAAAATGACCCCCATGATGGCATATAATTTGCAATAGTAGACAACCCAAGGTTTTACAAATGGGGTATGTCCAGTCTTTTTTAGTAGCCACTTAGTCACAAGCACTAGCCAAAGTTAGCATTCATATTTGTTGTGTGTGAAAAATGCAAAAAGCTAAATTTGAACGCTAATTTTGGCCAAGTAGCTACTAAAAAAGACTGGACATACTCCATTTACAATACCTTGGGTTGTCAACTATTGCAAATGGTATGCCATCATGGAGGTAATTCTCATTCCTGGGCTACCATACGGTCTCAAAGGCAACGTAACCAATCTGGCAAATTTCAATGTGAAAAAAGGAAATTCAAGACTTATATTTGACACAGTAACTTTTGAAAACACCATAAAACCTGTACATGGGGGGTACTGTTATACTCAGGAGACGTCACTAAACACATATTAGTGTTTAAAAATAGTAAATGTATCACAAAAATTATATTGTCAGTGAAAGTACAGTTTGTGTGTGAAAAATGCAGAAAACTGCATTTGTAATGACGATATCATCGTTGTGATATGTTTTTCTGTTTCGAAACACTAATACTTGTATTCAGTGAAGTCTCCCGAGTAAAACAGTACCCCCCCATATACAAGTTTTATGGTGTCTTGGAAAGTTACAGGGCTAAATATAGGGCTTGCGAGCAAAATTCTCTGGACTTTCTACCTAGGTTGTCGGGCAGGTCCCTCAGATTGTAATTAATAAAATGACTTACTTTTGTAAAAATATTATATAAATATATATATATATATATATATATATAAACATTTTTTTGATATATATATATATATATATATATATATTTATAACGTCATTCTAAGTATTTTGAATTTAATATATGTATATTAATATCAAAAAACAGTTAGAACAAATTAAAACTGGTATATAAATTTTTACAAATTATATATATATATATATATATATATATATATTAAAATACACTTTTATTAATGATGTATGTGTATATAAAAGTACTTACAATATATATATATATATATATATATATATATATATATATATATGATCTAAGTAATTTTTATTTAATTTAAAAACTGTGTAATAACCTACTAACTTTTTAAAAAACTTTTACAGGCATGAGGGGGACTGCCTGATAGTTCAGGCAGACCCCAGGATCACGACCGCCAGCTTGTGATCGGCGGGGACCCGGTAAGTGCCCTGGACGGCAGGGACGTTCTATGCTGCCCGCCGGCGTTTAGAACCACCCCAAAAAGGACGGCATAGAACGCCCGCCATCCTTAAGGGGTTAATGCTCCTATTATCCTAAAAACTGTATTCATTATTATTTCACACTTAGTGGTTTGTATTAGACGTGTGCATTCCTTATTGGACGAATTTGATTTCATCCAAATTTTCTGACTTTTTCGTATTTGTTTACTATAACATAAACGACAGTCCTACATACAAATTATATACGAAACAAAAGGGCTAATGCATTATCTTTTTGTTTTAGTTCATTAAATAGACTCTGTGCTGCAGGAGCATTAACCCCCACAGCACTGAGAAGAAACAAAAAAAAACCTGGATCTCCCTGCAGCAGGGGACTTAACCCGTGTGTAAGTCTCCCTGCAGCCCTGCACAGGTTAAATCTCCCCACACTGGTGGCTAATGCTATTACTAGCTCTCCCTGCACCGGCAGACTTCACTGGTGGTGTACTCCATGCTGCAGGAGAATTAACCGCCACAGTACGGAGAAGAAACAAAAAACGCTGCAGCCTGAGACGGTAACCGAACAAAACCACAAAATACACAGACCACAAATACACAGCCTGGTGGCCAAATCCAGTCAGGTGGCCCATTGCACCAAGAGGAGAGTAAAAAAAAAAAAACACCTTTCCCATGTGATTTAAAGGAGTGGGGAGGAGTGGGTGGGAGGGGGCATCACCTAAACAGACACTCAATGACAGGCACACACACACTTGCTGATTGGCACACACTAAAAACACACACTCACTGACAGGCACACAGAAAGGCACACTGTTACAGACATACTGGCGCACACACAGACAAACTGGCGCACACACACACAGAGACATACTGGCGCACACACACACAGACATACTGACACACACACACACACACACAGAGACATACAGACAGAAAGGGGGGGCAGGGACTGAGAGGGTGGGATAGGGGCTGAGGAAGGGGGACAGGGGCTGAGGAAGGGGACAGGGCTAGGGAAGGTGACAGGGGCTGCGCAAGGGGACAGGGCTGAGGAGGGGGGACAGGGGCTGACTAAGGGGACAGGCTGAGGAGGGGGGAAGGGGCTGAGGAGGGGGACAGGGCTGAATAAGGAACAGGGGCTGAGGAGGGGGGGACAGGGGCTGACTAAAGAGACAGGGCTGAGGAGGGGGACAGGAGCTGATTAAGGGAACAGGGCTGAGGGTGGGTGACAGGGGCTGACTAAGGAGACAGGGCTGAGGAGGGGGGACAGGGGCTAATTAAGGGAACAGGGCTGAGGAGGGGGACAGGGGCTGACTAAGGGGAGAGGGGGCTGAGGAGGGGGGACGTGGGCTGAAGAGGGGGTACAGGGGCTGAGGATGAGGGGACAGGCCCCAAGGAGGGGGGGACAGGGGCTGAGGAGGGGGATGACAGGGGCTGAGGAGGGGGGGGACGGGCTGACTAAGGGACAGGGATGAGGAAGGAATAGGGGCTGACCAAGGACAGGGCTGAGAAGGGGACAGGGGCCGGACTAATGGGACAGGGCTGAGGAGGGGGGGGACAGGGGCTGACAGGGACAGGACTGAGGAGGGGACAGGGGCTGACTACCGGGACAGGGCTGAGGAGGGGGGACAGGGGCTGACAAAGGGGACAGGGCTGAGGAGGGGGGACAGGGGCTGACAAAGGGGACAGGGCTGAGGAGGGGGGACAGGGGCTGACAAAGGGAACAGGGTTGGGAACAGGGTCTACTGTCCTCCCCCCTGAACCCCACCCCTGAGCAGTGGGTGGAGGCCCTAAATAAGAATGAGGGGGGACACCTACTGTCCTCTCCCCCGGCCCCCACATCTGCACGGCGGGTGGGGGCCCTAAATAACAATGAGGGGGGGGACCTACTGTCCTCCCCCCCAGCCCCCACCCCTGAGTGGTGGGTGGGGGCCCTAAATTTAGAATAAGGGGGGCTATTGTCCTCCCCCCTGTCCCCCACCCCTGAGGGGTGGGTCGGGGCCCTAAATAAAAATGTAACCCTCCCCCAAAAAAATAACCCCTACCTACCCCCCTCATCCTAAAAATAATGAGGGGGGACCCTTATCTAAATACCTGTAAGAAAAAAACAAAAAAACTTACCATTCTTTCTTCTAAAATCTTCCTTTTTCAGCTCCAAAAAAGGCCAAATAAAAATCCATAATAACCAACGCACTTTAAAAAAAGAAAAATCCAAAAAAAAAATCAGTTTTCACCCATGGAGGGCTCCGGGCAGACTGAGCTCTGCAGGGCGGGGGAAGGCTTATAAGGCATTGCCCTGCAATTAGGCTCTGAGCACTATGATTGGTGGGTTTAAGCCATCCAGTCAGAGTGCTCTGACAGATAAATGAAGAGACTGACAGGTAAGTCTCTACATTTACCTGTCACAATACTCCGATTGGACGGCTTGAAATCCACCAATCAGAGTGCTCTGTGTCATTTTACACAGCGTGGGAAAGTTCTTTGGAATAGAGATTAATTATGTGGGTTGGACATAGTGGGTCGAGTTTTGCAGCAGTGGGTGTGGTAATCTTTCAAGGTAGTAATTGATAGCTGTGCTGCAAAATGTTCTTGGAAATTGTATTCAAATGTTGGCAACTATGGCACTGTACCAAGGGAAATGTGTTTGTTTTTTAAAAATCCCTGGTGGAAAATAATGAATCCTCCACCAGGGATTATAAAAAAAACAACACACCACACATTGTGTCGGGGGCGGGGCTTAAATGTGCCCACCGTGGGGCGGTGAGGGCGGGGTTAAATGTGCCCCTCTTCTTTTGTCCCTGGCCCACCATGAGCACCCCCTAAAATGAATCCTAGAGACGCCACTGTTAGGGCCCCCACCCACCGTGCCCTGGTGGGGGCCGGGGGGGAGGACAATAGGTTCCCCCCCCTTATTTTACTTTAGGACCCCCACCCGCCGTTCAGGGGTGGGGGCCAATAGTTTTTTGTTTTTTTTTGGCTGCTCACTGTTTACTAGACACGACCCTACTCGCGGTATAGCGAGTAGGGGCTGAATTTACTAATACTAAGTAATCTTTACTTAGTATTAGTAAATGTAGCTCAAAGACCAATTTAGGTCTTTCAGCCTTTTGGTAGATAGCTCCCTAATACCGTGGGAATTAGGGAGTTATCTACTAAGCAGCTGTTTATTTTATGTTATTTTAAGTTATTTTAAGTGATTTCCCTATCCACATTTGTTTGCAGGGCACTTTTACCCCCATTTTACTTCCTTTTGCAACCCTCTAGCCCTTTCCAGGAGTTTTTAAGAGGCATTTTAGTGCCCAAAAGTTCGGGGTCAAGTTTGGGGTCAAGTTCGAGCTGAACTTGAACTTTTTGATGAAGTTCGGCCGAACTTGGCGAACCCGAACATCCAGGTGTCCACGCAACTCTATTTGTAAATAGTTCTGATTATGTTTTGTTATTACTACCTTTTATTGTCATTATTTTTTACCAGTCTATACTATAGGATACTGGATTATATCCAGGGAGCCTCATTCTCACATTGGCCCTTTATTTTTCTTTGTTTTCCTAAATATATTTAGGAAAACATTCCAACAAAGCAAAAAGGGCAAACTAATAAACCAATCATAATACTGAACCATGTTTGCCCATCTTGTTAGTCGTTTGCTCAGTTATACGTATATATGGCACATCGGAGTTTGTTAATTCGCCCAAAAAGCTGATCAGCCCAGAATTGTAATTTGTTTGAATCTGAATGCACAAGTATGTTATTTGCTGCAGAAACTAAAGAACAGGTTTATGACTTTCCCCTTGGCGAAATATTTCTCTAAAATAATATTTATTCTAAGCCACATTTTAGTGTGCATCTTTTCCATCTAATCAGTTACTAAATTGTTAATAGACATGTGCAATTCGTTTTGTTCTCGGAAACTTGGACATTCGGATGCTTCCAAATTTCTGAAGTTTCGGAATGCCGAACCGAACCACCGAATTTCCAAAATGTTTGGATCTCTGAAAAGTGGCAAAACAGGAGAGGGTTGGGGTTAGGGGTTGGAGTTGGGGTAGGGTTAGTGGTTGGAGTAGGGTAGCTCTACTCGCTCTCACTCTCTTTCCCATGCACATCCCTAATTGTTAAGATGGATACTTACAGCTGGCGCAGACACAAGAACTCCGAGAGATTCACTGACCACTTTAACTGCTGCACCTAAAGAAAGTGTAGACCCAGCTTTTCGAAGAGAGCAATTTGCAGATGTAATAGACATTTCCAAATCTAGATTGTCTTCTAGAGTTACATCCTATGAAAAAAAACAGAAACAAAAATGCTAATTTTGTGTCTGGATAAATAAGTCTCCTCGTTATATGGCAACATTTACTGAATGTCCCATTTATATAACAGTACAATCTACAATAGAAATGTTGCTTGTAATATTGCGATTTTTCATCAAAGCAAATTTTTTCTGAAATACAAAGCAATTCTTGGAGATGTCTCTACGTGCTTCGTGTATGAGGTCATTGCTGTTTATTTAAGAACCAAATTTATTCCCCAGGCAGTGGTTATGGTGTTTGGAGGCACTCCAGTCTGCCATCTTTATTACATCCTTTATCATATATTTCTGATCCAACAAACTGGGTTCTCTCATCCTGACTTGGATTGCTTCATAACAGGAGGAAATCGAATGATTCTGGGCCACTTACCCCCTAAAACCTGATAAATAACGTCACTTACCTCTGAAACTTGATCTTTAAACGGGGTTGACGGGATCTGTGTCTGTAGAATAAACAATAACAGGTTAATGTTATACAATTTGTAGATTGCCTATAGAAGTATTTTTAATTATGTGAAGTAAAAATATAGAATTGATTTACTTTAATGACAAAATAAGAGCTTCTGTGTGGCAAAGCAGTTGATAAGCTCATCATAGTCCAAAGCAGATGCAGCTCTAGACTTAATGAGGCCTTAGGCGAGACTCAAACATGAGGCCCCACTAACAACAAAGTGAAAAAATAGAGTTGCAATACATGCACACATACACATTGATGCAATGTCGACCTGTGTATGTGCCTGAGAGTGTGTGTGTGTGTGTCTGACAGAGAGTATTCTTGTGTGTGTGAATGTATATGACTGCTGCCCTGAGGGGTTGGCATAGCAACTAAATGGATATAGTTGGTTTTGCAGTTGGCAGCCGGGAATTCCGGGAAAATTACCGGACTACTGGTGAACAATGCTGAGGGAGCCTGGCAGTGTCTTTCCCTGCCCACCCTCTTCAATTTTTGTGTTCTGTAATTGTTGTTTTGTGTTGTGTTTTCTTTGTTTTTAATTTTGTCACAGCTGCGGGTTTCCTGCACCGGCAAGTTTGGTAAATGAATAATGCCCGGACGGGCTTGGGGAGTCGCAGTCTGAATTTGGTTGATGACGAAGGACAGGCTGAAGAGGCTCTGGAAGAAGTTTAAAGTGTACCTGCCTGCTGGGTAAAACCAGCAGCCCACAGTATTTGGTTATGCTGGTTTCAATAAAGCTGTGGCCGTTGCCTTTACCCACTTAACATGCTGTTGCTTTACTTATTGGGAATGGAAGGATAACGGGATTTGGTGTTTAAAGGAGTCAGCAGTCATGTGCGGTTTTGTTAGGCTTGGACCTTTGTGGTTTACATTAGTATTGGTCCTGGGATCCTTCCGATATTAGAAACCCACTCACTCCTCCTTTAGACCGCCCCCATTTGCTGTTAACACGTAGTCACGTGTCATTATAACGTCACACGTTGCGTGCGCATGCACAATGACGTCAGACGCTACATGCGGAAGTAACATGCGGTTACAGAGATTCTTTGGATATCCCACCCTCCTCTCACCTTGTTTTATTATTCCACTTAGGGTTATGTGGTGGGTCTTTATAAATGGTAACAGGACCTTAGTTGTTTTAGATTACCCCTTGAGGAAGACGTAGTGTCGAAACGTTGGAGTGCTGTGGTCTCCAGACGGGTCAGTATACCTCTTGTTACACTGGGGTTAAGGCATTGAGCACTTTATATGCCTGTACTTATGTGGTTATGTGGTTAGGTGATTTCTTTGCATGTTTTGATAATGCATAATGTGAATAAAAATCTTTTTGTGAAATATCTCTAAGGTGTGGTATGGGTTTTTTCTTTTTGTATATATATATATATATATATATATATATATATATATATATATATAACATGGGGGTGGGGGGGTGGTTGCACTCACCTGAACATGCTTAAATGGGGTGCTGCTGGGGGCCATATTATACAATAAACAATACACACGATCCAGCGCACTCTCCTATCTACTAAACAGCAACTTCAATGTTGACAGATTTTATTAGTTTTTTAAAAAGTTTTTTCTAAAAACACCTAATCTAGGCAAAAGATAATGGGGATTTAGTTACATTATATGATCATACATTGTATAAGCCTGCCACAACGTCAATGTACCCCATCTTTGGCAGGTCCTACACTAACAGCCTAATGTCTGTTCTTATGAGATTAACCCACTTATTGGGGAAAAAATTCCATCTGAGGCTCTCTGCAGTACAAGACTTAATAGGGACCTGAGATGAGGCACCTGTAACAGGGAGGGGTGCAAAACCAAGGAGTTGGCTAGACTCCCAAATATATATATATATATATATATATATATATGAAACATGGGGGGATGGAAACTAATAAAATCTGTCAACATTGAAGTTGCTGTTTAGTACATAGGAAAGTGCGTGTGTATTGTTTATTATATATATATACATATATATATATATATATAAAAAAATACCAAAAGCCCCTGCACTCACGCTCTAATTGTCCTTGTATCCCGGGTGCTAGCTAAATGTAGCCGTCCATATAAAAATCCAACGAATAGCTGCACTCACGGTAAATATAAAGCAAAATTTATTAGAAATAAGCTAAAACATCAATGATCAACGTTTCAGTCCGACCAGGACTTTCCTCAGGATCAATAAAAAGATGAAAAACAGTATATACACAAAATAGGACATTTATACATAGATCTATTAAGAATGTGAACTTACCCCAGGTGAAAACCGCCATACAATCGGCGTTTAAAGTGGCTAATTAGTCCCAAATATGGGTTGCACTGTATGTTGCAGCATACATTTCCCTTATGAGCCCTGAGTGGTGGGTGGGGGCCCTAAATTTAGAATAAGGGGGGCTATTGTCCTCCCCCCTGTCCCCCACCCCTGAGGGGTGGGTCGGGGCCCTAAATAAAAATGTAACCCTCCCCCAAAAAAATAACCCCTACCTACCCCCCTCATCCTAAAAATAATGAGGGGGGACCCTTATCTAAATACCTGTAAGAAAAAAACAAAAAAACTTACCATTCTTTCTTCTAAAATCTTCCTTTTTCAGCTCCAAAAAAGGCCAAATAAAAATCCATAATAACCAACGCACTTTAAAAAAAGAAAAATCCAAAAAAAAAATCAGTTTTCACCCATGGAGGGCTCCGGGCAGACTGAGCTCTGCAGGGCGGGGGAAGGCTTATAAGGCATTGCCCTGCAATTAGGCTCTGAGCACTATGATTGGTGGGTTTAAGCCATCCAGTCAGAGTGCTCTGACAGATAAATGAAGAGACTGACAGGTAAGTCTCTACATTTACCTGTCACAATACTCCGATTGGACGGCTTGAAATCCACCAATCAGAGTGCTCTGTGTCATTTTACACAGCGTGGGAAAGTTCTTTGGAATAGAGATTAATTATGTGGGTTGGACATAGTGGGTCGAGTTTTGCAGCAGTGGGTGTGGTTATCTTTCAAGGTAGTAATTGATAGCTGTGCTGCAAAATGTTCTTGGAAATTGTATTCAAATGTTGGCAACTATGGCACTGTACCAAGGGAAATGTGTTTGTTTTTTAAAAATCCCTGGTGGAAAATAATGAATCCTCCACCAGGGATTATAAAAAAAACAACACACCACACATTGTGTCGGGGGCGGGGCTTAAATGTGCCCACCGTGGGGCGGTGAGGGCGGGGTTAAATGTGCCCCTCTTCTTTTGTCCCTGGCCCACCATGAGCACCCCCTAAAATGAATCCTAGAGACGCCACTGTTAGGGCCCCCACCCACCGTGCCCTGGTGGGGGCCGGGGGGGAGGACAATAGGTTCCCCCCCCTTATTTTACTTTAGGACCCCCACCCGCCGTTCAGGGGTGGGGGCCAATAGTTTTTTGTTTTTTTTTGGCTGCTCACTGTTTACTAGACACGACCCTACTCGCGGTATAGCGAGTAGGGGCTGAATTTACTAATACTAAGTAATCTTTACTTAGTATTAGTAAATGTAGCTCAAAGACCAATTTAGGTCTTTCAGCCTTTTGGTAGATAGCTCCCTAATACCGTGGGAATTAGGGAGTTATCTACTAAGCAGCTGTTTATTTTATGTTATTTTAAGTTATTTTAAGTGATTTCCCTATCCACATTTGTTTGCAGGGCACTTTTACCCCCATTTTACTTCCTTTTGCAACCCTCTAGCCCTTTCCAGGAGTTTTTAAGAGGCATTTTAGTGCCCAAAAGTTCGGGGTCAAGTTTGGGGTCAAGTTCGAGCTGAACTTGAACTTTTTGATGAAGTTCGGCCGAACTTGGCGAACCCGAACATCCAGGTGTCCACGCAACTCTATTTGTAAATAGTTCTGATTATGTTTTGTTATTACTACCTTTTATTGTCATTATTTTTTACCAGTCTATACTATAGGATACTGGATTATATCCAGGGAGCCTCATTCTCACATTGGCCCTTTATTTTTCTTTGTTTTCCTAAATATATTTAGGAAAACATTCCAACAAAGCAAAAAGGGCAAACTAATAAACCAATCATAATACTGAACCATGTTTGCCCATCTTGTTAGTCGTTTGCTCAGTTATACGTATATATGGCACATCGGAGTTTGTTAATTCGCCCAAAAAGCTGATCAGCCCAGAATTGTAATTTGTTTGAATCTGAATGCACAAGTATGTTATTTGCTGCAGAAACTAAAGAACAGGTTTATGACTTTCCCCTTGGCGAAATATTTCTCTAAAATAATATTTATTCTAAGCCACATTTTAGTGTGCATCTTTTCCATCTAATCAGTTACTAAATTGTTAATAGACATGTGCAATTCGTTTTGTTCTCGGAAACTTGGACATTCGGATGCTTCCAAATTTCTGAAGTTTCGGAATGCCGAACCGAACCACCGAATTTCCAAAATGTTTGGATCTCTGAAAAGTGGCAAAACAGGAGAGGGTTGGGGTTAGGGGTTGGAGTTGGGGTAGGGTTAGTGGTTGGAGTAGGGTAGCTCTACTCGCTCTCACTCTCTTTCCCATGCACATCCCTAATTGTTAAGATGGATACTTACAGCTGGCGCAGACACAAGAACTCCGAGAGATTCACTGACCACTTTAACTGCTGCACCTAAAGAAAGTGTAGACCCAGCTTTTCGAAGAGAGCAATTTGCAGATGTAATAGACATTTCCAAATCTAGATTGTCTTCTAGAGTTACATCCTATGAAAAAAAACAGAAACAAAAATGCTAATTTTGTGTCTGGATAAATAAGTCTCCTCGTTATATGGCAACATTTACTGAATGTCCCATTTATATAACAGTACAATCTACAATAGAAATGTTGCTTGTAATATTGCGATTTTTCATCAAAGCAAATTTTTTCTGAAATACAAAGCAATTCTTGGAGATGTCTCTACGTGCTTCGTGTATGAGGTCATTGCTGTTTATTTAAGAACCAAATTTATTCCCCAGGCAGTGGTTATGGTGTTTGGAGGCACTCCAGTCTGCCATCTTTATTACATCCTTTATCATATATTTCTGATCCAACAAACTGGGTTCTCTCATCCTGACTTGGATTGCTTCATAACAGGAGGAAATCGAATGATTCTGGGCCACTTACCCCCTAAAACCTGATAAATAACGTCACTTACCTCTGAAACTTGATCTTTAAACGGGGTTGACGGGATCTGTGTCTGTAGAATAAACAATAACAGGTTAATGTTATACAATTTGTAGATTGCCTATAGAAGTATTTTTAATTATGTGAAGTAAAAATATAGAATTGATTTACTTTAATGACAAAATAAGAGCTTCTGTGTGGCAAAGCAGTTGATAAGCTCATCATAGTCCAAAGCAGATGCAGCTCTAGACTTAATGAGGCCTTAGGCGAGACTCAAACATGAGGCCCCACTAACAACAAAGTGAAAAAATAGAGTTGCAATACATGCACACATACACATTGATGCAATGTCGACCTGTGTATGTGCCTGAGAGTGTGTGTGTGTGTGTCTGACAGAGAGTATTCTTGTGTGTGTGAATGTATATGACTGCTGCCCTGAGGGGTTGGCATAGCAACTAAATGGATATAGTTGGTTTTGCAGTTGGCAGCCGGGAATTCCGGGAAAATTACCGGACTACTGGTGAACAATGCTGAGGGAGCCTGGCAGTGTCTTTCCCTGCCCACCCTCTTCAATTTTTGTGTTCTGTAATTGTTGTTTTGTGTTGTGTTTTCTTTGTTTTTAATTTTGTCACAGCTGCGGGTTTCCTGCACCGGCAAGTTTGGTAAATGAATAATGCCCGGACGGGCTTGGGGAGTCGCAGTCTGAATTTGGTTGATGACGAAGGACAGGCTGAAGAGGCTCTGGAAGAAGTTTAAAGTGTACCTGCCTGCTGGGTAAAACCAGCAGCCCACAGTATTTGGTTATGCTGGTTTCAATAAAGCTGTGGCCGTTGCCTTTACCCACTTAACATGCTGTTGCTTTACTTATTGGGAATGGAAGGATAACGGGATTTGGTGTTTAAAGGAGTCAGCAGTCATGTGCGGTTTTGTTAGGCTTGGACCTTTGTGGTTTACATTAGTATTGGTCCTGGGATCCTTCCGATATTAGAAACCCACTCACTCCTCCTTTAGACCGCCCCCATTTGCTGTTAACACGTAGTCACGTGTCATTATAACGTCACACGTTGCGTGCGCATGCACAATGACGTCAGACGCTACATGCGGAAGTAACATGCGGTTACAGAGATTCTTTGGATATCCCACCCTCCTCTCACCTTGTTTTATTATTCCACTTAGGGTTATGTGGTGGGTCTTTATAAATGGTAACAGGACCTTAGTTGTTTTAGATTACCCCTTGAGGAAGACGTAGTGTCGAAACGTTGGAGTGCTGTGGTCTCCAGACGGGTCAGTATACCTCTTGTTACACTGGGGTTAAGGCATTGAGCACTTTATATGCCTGTACTTATGTGGTTATGTGGTTAGGTGATTTCTTTGCATGTTTTGATAATGCATAATGTGAATAAAAATCTTTTTGTGAAATATCTCTAAGGTGTGGTATGGGTTTTTTCTTTTTGTATATATATATATATATATATATATATATATATATATATATATATAACATGGGGGTGGGGGGGTGGTTGCACTCACCTGAACATGCTTAAATGGGGTGCTGCTGGGGGCCATATTATACAATAAACAATACACACGATCCAGCGCACTCTCCTATCTACTAAACAGCAACTTCAATGTTGACAGATTTTATTAGTTTTTTAAAAAGTTTTTTCTAAAAACACCTAATCTAGGCAAAAGATAATGGGGATTTAGTTACATTATATGATCATACATTGTATAAGCCTGCCACAACGTCAATGTACCCCATCTTTGGCAGGTCCTACACTAACAGCCTAATGTCTGTTCTTATGAGATTAACCCACTTATTGGGGAAAAAATTCCATCTGAGGCTCTCTGCAGTACAAGACTTAATAGGGACCTGAGATGAGGCACCTGTAACAGGGAGGGGTGCAAAACCAAGGAGTTGGCTAGACTCCCAAATATATATATATATATATATATATATATATGAAACATGGGGGGATGGAAACTAATAAAATCTGTCAACATTGAAGTTGCTGTTTAGTACATAGGAAAGTGCGTGTGTATTGTTTATTATATATATATACATATATATATATATATATAAAAAAATACCAAAAGCCCCTGCACTCACGCTCTAATTGTCCTTGTATCCCGGGTGCTAGCTAAATGTAGCCGTCCATATAAAAATCCAACGAATAGCTGCACTCACGGTAAATATAAAGCAAAATTTATTAGAAATAAGCTAAAACATCAATGATCAACGTTTCAGTCCGACCAGGACTTTCCTCAGGATCAATAAAAAGATGAAAAACAGTATATACACAAAATAGGACATTTATACATAGATCTATTAAGAATGTGAACTTACCCCAGGTGAAAACCGCCATACAATCGGCGTTTAAAGTGGCTAATTAGTCCCAAATATGGGTTGCACTGTATGTTGCAGCATACATTTCCCTTATGAGCACTATATATATATATATATATTTTTACATACATGTATTATTTATTCAGCTACACTGGCTATGCACTCATTAATATTGGATATGGAATCTATGTACACATCCATTTAAATATGTGATATCTTAAAGCATTATAATTGCACTGATAAGTATTAATCTAATATAGTGTATGGCCCACTTAGATATTTTATATCCACATTTCCATATTGTTTTTATCTTTTTATCTTGTTCACATGCTTATTTGATTACACTAATGTTTATATCCGGGCTAGCTCTCTCTCATATTCATTGCCGATGGAGATGCTTTGTTTATCAGCATCACCATGGCAATGGTCGCGGCGGTCTGTTTGCCGGCATTCAACTAATAGCCGTGATGCTTTGTTGTCTAGCATCACTATGGCAATGACCTGGCCACGATCACGTCATGACGTCATGACGGGGGGCGGAGTCGGTTCGCTCAGGCGCACTGAACGGGTTGGAACGCCGATTGTATGGCGGTTTTCACCTGGGGTAAGTTCACATTCTTAATAGATCTATGTATAAATGTCCTGTTTTGTGTATATAATGTTTTTCATCTTTTTATTGATCCTGAGGAAAGTCCTGGTCGGACTGAAACGTTGATCATTGATGTTTTAGCTTATTTCTAATAAATTTTGCTTTTTATTTACCGTGAGTGCAGCTATTCGTTGTATTTATATATATATATATATATATATATATATATCCCTGTATTGTACCTAGCTCTGAGTAATGTATGGGTATCACTGTATTATATATATCCCTGTATTGTACCTAGCTCTTAGTATTGTATGGGTATCTCTGTATTATATTCACTCTGTGTATTGTGTATATATCCCTGTATTGTACATAGTGTATGGATATGCCACTTGGGCAGGGATCGCAGTCAGTCACTAAGGAGATTCCATGGAAAGGGAGGATATGGGGGCATTCTGGGAAGGAGGGGGCACCTATAGACACTGCTTTCCACTGAAGCCATTCACCCTCCCAGGTTGATAATGGCAGCTGGCTGCAATCACATTAACTGGTAATAAAAAATACATATTTACAAACAATTAAGAAGCAGTCAGCCACCCCGTCACACCGCCAGTCTAGGCTTTGGGCATCGGATATTGTATCGATATCATTCTTTATTACTGAGGCGGGTATCGAGAATTTTGTGATTAGAATGAGTGAGCATTTGGGATTTGGGAATCCATTACTCCATTACTAGCAATGCTCCTTCCTTAATATCTAATGGCGCTTTGAATGTGGGAAGGAATTACTGGCCTTTCACCCATCCCCCATACATTAGACAATGATAGAAGAGATGACTTGCTCACTCCTTGTTAATTGTGACATTTGGGGAGTAAATGGTCATTTTGTTGAGATAAGTCGCACAAAGGATGGGAATAGTAAACACAAACAGTGATTTACGATAGAATTTTATATACATGTAACAGACTGCTATATTTTACTGTTTTGCTTTAAGTTTTGAGATATTGAACTTTGCCCTTTGCCCTGTCATGTGTGGAGGAAGGGTTTGGATGGCAGGCAGAAGAGGACAGGGGAGAAGCCATGTTCTCTGAGTCTGCTTCTAGAAAGTGTGTTCCTCCCTGTTTCAATGGTCTATTACTACTGGGACAGTGAAATAATAACAGGGGAGGGCTAATGCACTGCAACTACAAGAAGCTGGAGACTGTCTACTGCTCTGCTAAGAGAATTAGAAGACTGTTATTTAAGGTCCAGCTTCCTGCAGGAGTGTGAAGGAGGAGAATTTGAAGACTTGTTATTTAATGTCCAGCTCCCTGCAGATTCCGGAACTTCCTGCAGGAGTGTGAAGGAGAAGAATTAGAAGACTGTTATTTAATGTCCAGCTCCCTGCAGATTCAGGACCCTCTGCAGGAGTGTGAATAAGCTTTTGCATCCTGTCAGCAGAAGGAAGAGAAAGGATTGCCATTGCTGTTCTGCTGCTGTCCTACATTCTGCTGGTCCTGTCTCCAGAGATTGCTTCAGGATTCTCCATTATAACTGTCTCTGGGTAGCGCTAGCTACACCTAATGGCCCCAACGTTGTGCACATAATTTACCTGCAGGTACCTAGGAGTTTAACTGTTCAGATTTAGTTATTGATGTTATTAAGAGAAGTTTGTTGTCTGCATTCCTGCTGCTAAAGACTCTTGTGACTGTGTCAGGGATTTTATCATCATTTAACATTAGCCAGGAACTGCATTGTTATTTCTGCTGTTATATGTCTATCTCTTTAACCAGAATACAGTGTGTATTTCCATGTCTGTAGTTATTTCAAGTCTCTGAGTTATTAAGTGGAGGATACTCATCTACTCAGTGGGGTGGGTTCCCCATAAACAGAAGTTGCACTGAGTGAAGGCACTGCGTCAGAACAAGATGTCCCAATCTCCCAACTATAGCGGAGGCTCAGGATCCCTGTCAGCGACAGAAGAAGGAGTAACTGCTGCTAGCTATGGCTTGTTGCCAGGAGCAGGGCAAAAAAGGGTTACATACACTATTACCAGGAACAACTAATAAAGAAGCAGTTAGTAATATCCTATAACAGTGATGGCGAACCTATGGCACCCGTGCCACAGGTGGCACGCCGGGCCCTTTCTGTGGGCACGCCGGGCCCTTTCTGTGGGCACGCCGGGCCCTTTCTGTGGGCACGCGGCCATAGGTTCGCCATCAATGCAGAGTAGGCACCTGCCTGCCCAAAATGGCAGGCACCTACTCTGCTTCCGTGTCGGGAGGCAGTGGGAGGGATCTGTGAAGCAGCTCCCCTGTCCTCCCGCGAGCAAGCTGTGTGGAGCGTTGCCGCACATTACCATGGCAACGCTCTACACAGCATCACGCGGGAGGACAGGGGAGCTGCTTCACAGATCCCTCTCCCTGCCTCCCGATACGGAAGCAGTGCTTGCCATCACCGGACCACCAGGGATGGCTGTGTCCCCCCCTCCTTCATTAAAGGTAAGGAGGAGGGAGGGGGGATACCGATTTAGCATAATTTTTTTTTTTAAACACCTTTATCCCAGCCCCACACACACAGCACCCCTACCCCCCACCCCTCACACACACAGAGCACCCCTCGCACCCACACACACCACCTCTCATACACACACAACACCCTTCATACACACACACACAACACCCCACACATAAACATATACACTACACCCCTTAATGCAGTATGAGTGTGTATTCAGCAGTCTGTGTGTGTGTGTGCACTCAGCAGTGTGTGTATTCAGCGGACTGTGTGTGTATGTATTCAGTTACCATGGCAACACTCTACACAGCATCGCGCGGGAGGACAGGGGAGCTGCTTCACAGATCCCTCTCCCTGCCTCCCAATACGGAAGCAGTGCTTGCCATCACCGGACCACCAGGGATGGCTGTGTCCCCCCCCTCCTTCATTAAAGGTAAGGAGGAGGGAGGGGGGGATACCGATTTAGCATAATTTTTTTTTTAAACACCTTTACCCCAGCCCCACACACACAGCACCCCTAACACACACACACAGCACCCCTCGCACCCACACACACCACCTCTCATACACACACAACACCCCTCACACACACACACACACACACACAACACCCCACACACACACACACAACACCCCACACATAAACACATACACTACACCCCTCAATGCAGTATGTGTGTATATTCAGCAGTCTGTGTGTGTATTCAGTAGTCTGTGTGTGTGTGTGTGTGTGCACTCAGCAGTGTGTGTATTCAGCGGACTGTGTGTGTGTATGTATTCAGCAGTCTGTGTGAGTGTGTGCTCAGCAATCTGTATGTATATTCAACAGACTGTGTTTGTGTGTATTCATCAGTCTCTGTATTCAGCAGTCTTGTGTGTGTGTATTCAGCAGACTTTGTGTGTGTATTCATCAGTCTCTGTATTCAGCAGTCTGTGTGTGTGTGCATAGTATTTGTTGGAGATACTAATTAATATAAGCTTAATTTTATCTATTTATATCATTTAAAATTTGTATCATTGAACTCTCTGTTGTTGTGTTCTTTTAAAACAAAAGTTGTTAACTAGTTCGGACAACAGTACGAGTTGTTTTTTCTAAACTTAAACCTCAGTATTGAGGTTTAATTGCCGTGTTGGCACTTTAAGGAAAAAAAAGTTAGCATGTATTGCTCAAAAAGGTTTGCCATCACTGTCCTATAATATAATATAAATGGCTCATTGAGGTTTAGTGAGAGGCTATTACCCTCGGGTAACTACAGGTGAGTTTTGTAGATCCGCACAAACTATACGTACAGTGACCCTATTTACATACATACTAATTATGGACAACAATAAACATCTTCTGTAATATAACACGCATTGCTTAAATTAAATTAACAAATTCAGTCAATACTTCCTTACCTTTGCAGACAGACCTGAAAGGCTTAAAAATGAAGAAAGTAACTTTTCTTGAATATTGATCGAAATTAGATAATTTAATGGTGATACAATCGCTGGATTAATTAAACATTCCAGTGCTGTTTTCGTAACTTTATCAATGATCTAAGGAGTACAAAAAACATACATTTTCTATTAAGAATGACTAAAAAAAATTACAGAAATGTCCACCTTACCACACTTGATTGTTAAGATTTTACCCATAAATGTATGATTTTCAGAATAAAAGCAGAAGAAAAAAGGATTGTGGATCATATAGCTGCAGTGACATCGAGTCAGTATGTGGGGTGGTGTAATGAAGCCAGTATGTGGGGTGGTATGACAGAGCCAGTATGTGGGGTGGTGTAATGTGGTGTAATGAAGACAGTATGTGGGGCGGTATGACCGAGCCAGTATGTGGGGCGGTATGACCGAGCCAGTATGTGGGGCAGTATGACCGAACTAGTATGTGGGTGGTGTAATGGAGCCAATATGTGGGGTGGTATGACAGAGTCAGGATGTGGGGTGGTATGGCGGAGTCAGAATGTGGGGTGGTATGACAGTGCCAGTATGTGGGGTGGTGTAATGGAGCCAGTATGTGGGGTGGTATGATGGAGTCAGAATGTGGGGTGGTATGACGGAGCAAGTATGTGGAGTGGTATGACGTAGTAAGTATGTGGGGTAGTATGACAAAGCCAGTATGTGGGGTTGTTTGACAGAGCAAATATGTGGGGTGGTTGAACTGAGTCAGCCAGTATGTGGGGTGGTATGACAAAGTCAGGATGTGGGGCGGTATGACGGAGCCAGTATGTGGGGTGGTATAAAAGTCAATTTGCGGAATGGAATACAGTATGGAGGAATGTTGAGATGTAAGAATCTAAGGGTTATTTACTAAAGTGAGAATTCAAAGTAAATTTACAATTTAAAAGGACACTGAAGGCACCCAGATCACTCCATCTCAATCAAGTGGACTGAGTGTAGTGGCTCTTTAGTTTTAACCCTGTAGTGTAAAACATTGCTTTTCAGTAGATATGGTGATGTTATGATTGCAGGGTTTAACATGCCTCTAGTGACTGTCTTCCTGACATTCTATCCTCCTGACAGCCACTAGAGGCGATTCCACTGAATAACCGAGTCAGACTATAAACTGTTGCTCATACAGTAGGGAGTGTGCACACTTCCTTTCAGTCTGGCCGGAAACTGGAAACTGGTGTTTTGGGAAGTTACAAGGTCAAATATAGCATGTTACCCTTTTCATTTTTTTCACATTGAAATTCGCCAGATTGGTTACGTTGCCTTTGAGACCGTATGGTAGCACAGGAATGAGAATTACCCCCATGATTAAAATACACTTAGACTATTTATGTGTGTGTGTGTAATATATATACACACACACATACTTCGATCATTTTTTTGGGACGGCTGTGCCGTCCATATGATCGCGAACTCTACGCAAGGACCTCACGATCACATGGGCCAGGGGGGCTGGAACGGATGGAGGGGGACTCCCTGGGCTGCCAGGTGAGTCCCTGCATCGCGATCGCTGGCGAAAGTAGAAAGGACGGCAGGGACGTGCTATGCCGCCCCCCGGCGTTTAGAGCCGGGTCCACAAGGATGGCATAGCACGGCCGCCGTCCTTAAGGGGTTAATATAAATGGGGGAACCTAATGTCCCCCCTGGTCCCCAGCCATGAGCGGCGGGTGGGGACCCTAAGCAAATAAATAATGCGGGGGACCTAATGTACCCCCAAGGTACCCACCCATTAGCGGCGTGTGGGGACCACAAATAAGAAAGTGACAAGGGTTCCCCAAGCCCCTAGTTACTCACCCCAATAGAAATACCCTACCTACCCCCCCTTAAGAGCATAAAAGGGCCGTCTACTGAGCTAGTTATGTACATGTCCGTGTCCATGTGAGTTGTTAAAACCACCATTTATTATATAATAAGAACTTTGTACTATCTGCACTATATAGTGTTTATGGTCTTTTATTTCATATATTTTGTTTGGTGTATTATTGAGGGGTAAGCTATTTATGTATGTTTATAATTTTTTCCTTTAAAAGCGCTCCACTTTAATATTGACTTATTACCTATATATCCCTTTTTTATAGTTCTGTTTCAGCTGATTGTGTGTAACTAAGCTGCTGGGGGTAGATAATCCCAGGTTCTATCAGTCTTAGAATACCTTTGTTCAATACTTACTCTATGTGTTATTTGGTGTTCCCTAGAAGCAGGGGTAAGCAACCTTCGGCACTCCAGATGTTGTGGACTACATCTCCCATAATACTCTAACAGTTATAATGCTGTAAAAACATCAGGGTAGATGTAGTCCACACCTGGTGTCCGACACCCGCCCTTGAGGGATACATTTATTGTAAATATTGGATCATTTCCTTTCATGATGGGATCACTTTATATGTGAAGTTTCATTTAATACTGAATTGATCTGAAATCTTTGCTTAAGAAAAAAATATACTTAGTAAGTCATAACTTAGAATTCGAATTCACACACAGTGTATCATTGCAATTTGTATTCTTTGTATGGATTTTTTAAAAGTATCACAACTAAACAAATAGACTTACATTTGATGTAATTTGCAAAACTCCTTCAACTAATTTAACGTCTGTTGCTACAACTTGAACAACTGCATCTTCAGTAGTCGAAGTGGGCTCTGTGAAATACCAGACAGACAGCAGACTCATTAGATAAAGTAATAAATGTAAAATATGGATTACACGAATACACTAATGTACATTTAGCGGGATTGTTTTGCGTCTGTAATTAAAAAACCACTATAGTGCCAGGAAAACATACTCGTTTTCCTGGCACTATAGTGCACTGAGGGTGCCCCCACCCTCAGGGTCCCCCTCCCGCCCGGCTCTGGAAAGGGGAAAGGGGTTTAAACTTACCTTTTTCCAGCGCTGGGCGGAGAGCTCTCCTCCTTCTCTCCTCCTCCGATCTGCCCCGTCGGCTGAATGCGCACGCGCGGCAAGAGCTGCGCGCGCATTCAGCCGGTCGCATAGGAAAGCATTCATAATGCTTTCCTATGGACGCTTGCGTGCTCTCACTGTGATTTTCACAGTGAGAATCACGCAAGTGCCTCTAGCGGCTGTCAATGAGACAGCCACTAGAGGATTTGAGGGCTGGATTAACCCATTTATAAACATAACAGTTTCTCTGAAACTGCTATGTTTATAAAAAAATGGGTTAACCCTAGCTGGACCTGGCACCCAGACCACTTCATTAAGCTGAAGTGGTCTGGGTGTCTAGAGTGGTCCTTTAATATTTTCATGAAGCTTTAGTGCACAAATGCCTGATCAACCGTTTCCAGAGGAATTTAATCTTTTTTTTTTTTTTTTTAATGTGTCAAAAAGTACAATAAACGTGTATTGTGAAAGAGAATTTAAAATGTATTTCTACATACTTTGAACATCACGTAACTTCTGATTGGTAACTTCCATAACACCATCTATGACCGTCTCAAGCTGTAAAAAAAAAAGAGAACATTCTGAAAATGATACTATATGCAGTATTCTAGATATTTAAATTTAATTTATTGAATTAACCCCTAGAGGCAATTGAACACGTTCTGATCAAAACAAAATCAAAACAAACCCTTGAATTTGAGCTATATGTCTGATCAACCATAATTTTACAACATGACAGGAGGCTTAATATTTTGCATATCTTTCTTTACTTCACTCCATAGAAGCAAAGAAAAAACAAGAACCAATCAGAAACAAGTAATGTATATATAAGGCACAGTGAACCCAAGCACCTCCTCTTTCTTTGCTGCTCCATGACAAGGACAGCTCAGAGTTTCTGCTCTCTTCACTGTCTATATTGTATTGTTGTGTCAGTTTGCTGGATTGTGTCTGCTGCTTATTTGTCCCTTTCCTGGCAGGCTCTGCCTGTCCGCCTGCCTCATTACTCTTTTTCCCTATTCCCTGACAGGCTATGCCTGCCCCACACTCTCTCACTCATGTTCTGATGTGCCTATGTTACTGGCAGGCTCTGGTGTATTTATTTCCCTCTGGGTAGTGTTATTTGAATTGCTTTCCCCCCTTCTGGAGGGCTGGGCTGCAGTGACCCTTTTTGCTATTGTCTTGCCTGCACTTTGCATTTTTGCACTTTTTCCACTTACCTGATTGTATTGTGTTTTTCTGTATACATTTCACCCTCAGGGCAGTGGGGATTGCTTTAAGTGCATGTGTGTAAATATTACATTTTTATCCACTACTATCTTATCTGACCTCAGCTGGTTTTTATAATGGCATATTGTAGGTTAATGACCACCTCTATGAGAGATGCAAGAAATAGAACATTTGAAAATAAGTGAGGAATGTAACGAGGAAATAATTGGAAGAAATAGTAAATAACTTAAATGTAAAAATTACAAGAGAAGATTGTGACTACTAAAGAAAAAAATTAAATAGAGATAGAGAAGATTACAAAAGTGGTAAACAAAGAGATAGGAGTGTGAAAGTATAATACGAACCAAGAGAGTGGGAACTTCTCTGGTATACGTGTAAACTGCGCAAAGCAAGTATACTCGCAATGTTGTAATGAATGATCCAAAGAAATATAATTGTGTGGGAAAAAAATATACGTATACACTTAATATAGGGTGTGTCTGTGAACAATGTGAAAGATGTGCCTTAAAATGCTGCTCCTTTAGAAGAAAGTATCCCTACACTTTCTAGTACAAGACAAAGTAACACTAAAAATGGTTAAGGTAAACCAGCAGACCACTCAGATAATGGTGTTATAGCTCAGATTACACCACAGAAGAGCCACACACGTAGCTATACATAATAGCCTGAACTGAAATAATCCTGAACAATGTTGTTTTCCTGTAACTCAAGCATGTTGTTTAAAAGCTGTATTTTTCATTCTGAAGACCTACTCGTAATGCTAAGCTTGAATACATATGTTAAAAATGTGCAAGGAACTCATGCCACTACCTAACCTGTATACACATCCTAATATACGCTGTTGTGGCATTGTGACACAGTTTTGTACCTACCTGCACAATAAAAATAAAGAATTTTAAAAAAATGCTTAAGGTAGCGCAAAAAATACAGTCTAATCACATGTTGATAAACATATAAACATTTTCTGAATCTTATATGAAGTCTAAAAATATATTTAAAATACAATGACAAAAAAACCTTGTACAATAATAATTATTGCTATACTGAGTGTGCACACTACTAAGTAATATATAAAAAAAAAAAAAAAAGACTGTGTCAATTAATGAAATATAAGGTAAAATAGAAATATACCATAAAAATATAATAATAAATATGGAAAAAATAAAAATAAAAATGAGAGTAGAATGGCAGAAAAAAAACAGAGTACTGAAAAAAATTGGGGTTGGGGGAGGAAGTCCAACCTTGTATCGTTTGCTGGCAGCTTACTGTTGGGGAGGTGTTTGTGCTGACATCCTTCTAATTACCTCAGTATTTAAATCAAAAGTTTGCAGAAGTGGTAAGTCTGCTAAACAATGTAGCACAATAAATCAGTAGCAATTGTAATGCTAACAGTTAAATCTTCAATATACACAAACCAAATGAAAGTATATGAATTGTATCAACAAGTAAAGAAAATGGTAATAGTTTCAGTCCTTAATATGTTTGAAAACCCATAAACGAGCAGGACAGTCCTAATGAGTCTATTTGTGTACGGCTGAAATCCCTTCTATTGAAACAGCAGGGAAAACTAGCCAATGGGAGCACAATATTACTCTAGTAACATTAGTAATTGCATTAATAGTATGGTACACATAAATGATAACGCAATCCACTGTGTGAAGAAATGTCGATGTAGAAATGTATAACGAAGTGGTGGCTAAAGCAAAGTCTGCAGTTTAATGCAATCAAGCTGTACAGAACAGAGAGCGCCTGTGCGTTTTTGGGGTTGAGCTTTTTCTACAAGCAGGCTGTTCTTTTCTCCTTCCAGCCTTTAAACACAGAGAATAAAATCTTTTTTGATGAAAGACATGCTTCTGCACTTTATACTATGAAGACCAACGGCTGGTGTTGGATGGATAGCATTGCTGGTTACTAACTTGATTTATATGTAGAAAAGTTCATTATACATTTCTACATCGACATTTCTTCACACAGTGGATTGCGTTATCATTTATGTGTACCATATTATTAATGCAATTACTAGTGTGTTACTAGTAAAACTTTTGATTTAAATACTGAGGTTTTGAATACACCCATTTAAGAATTGTAAGTGTTAGTTACTATCTCCTGGTTGCAGCAATTTGATATTTTCTTTTTCTATTCCTATTCTTTATTTTATTTTTTTCAGCCTTGAGACCACTATCTAAACCTTCCTATCTATGACTCTTTATTTTACTATCCTTCTGATTACATTTGAAGAGAGTAAGGTTTGCTTCAGCCCTGAGTATTGAAGCTGTTACTGCTACAAACTATCCAAATAGTAAGTGCTGCTGGCTGACTGCCAGGGAGTCCCGTTGTGGAGCTGCACAGGGTAGTGGAGATGAAATCCTTTTTCCCCTGTGGCCGCCTTGCTACGTGGGGGGTCTCCTTTGTTAGTAGCTGCCGGAGATGAGCGTGCTCTGCCGATAGAATATGTTGCGGCCGCTCACATGGAAAGTTAAAGTAATTGCGTCCACTCGTAATGAATAAATGCGGTCGCTCTTGATGAATCTGTGTGAGGTCTGGTCTGGTCCCAATCTTCTCCGTCGATCCTACATGTTTCATGAGCCTGCACTCACACTTCACACTTCACACTTCACACATCCCCAACAGTAAGCTGTCTGCAAACTATACAAGGTTGGACTCCCCTCCCCCCCTTTTTTTTTTCAGTACTCTGTTTTTTTCTGCCATTCTACTCTCATTTTTATTTTTATTTTTCAATATTTTTATTCTATTTTTTATGGTATATTTCTATTTTACCTTATATTTCATTAATTGACACAGTCTTTTTTTTTTTTTTTGCCATATTAGTAGTGTGCACACTCAGTATAGCAATAATTATTATTATACAAAGTTTTTTTGTTATTGTATTTTAAATATATTTTTAGACTTTATATAAGATTCAATAAATGTTTTTATGTTTATTATTAACATGTTATTAGACTGTATTTTTTGCGCTACCTTAACCATTTTTAGGTTTAATAAACTAAATAGTTCTAATATTCCAGAGAAATGCCCTTTTATTAAGGAATGATAGGAAAATTGAGAGAACCAAAAAAATACCACATGAACACCCCATCTCAATCCAAAAGAAATGAAAATAAGGAGTTGGTGGTAAGACGGAAGGAACAATTTAAACCCTTAAAAGCCAATTCCACTAGGGAAAGACCAAAAAAAAACAAAAATTATATTTTTTTAGAGAAACGGATAGGGAATCAATATCGGCGAAGTCCCACGGAAAACATTTGGTATCGGAAAACATTTGGTATCACAAAAACAGGTTTCCCCCACCCATGACAACTCAACACCCCCCCAACAAAAAAAAAAAAGAAAGAAAGCTCCTAGGAGCGACAGGAGGATCATAGGATCTAGGGTAGGGAGAAATGTCCAACTAGATATAAATATCAATACGGAGGGAATCTTTAATCTTTCTAAACAAGTGATAAGTAATGAGCAATTAAAAATTCTAAACAAGGGATTGAAATTTGCTCCCCAGAAGGGCACAAACAATTTCGGATTAATCATAGACACACATACATTTCTAAGGAAATTAACGATAAAACGTTTCTTTGAAACAATGAAAGATAAGACTATGGAAACTGTTGAAAATACAACTGAACTAAAACAAAAAATTGGTGAATACAACCACCTAAATAATGTATTCTAATTTAAAACATAAATCCACATTTTTTCTAACATGCGAGAAGGGTGATTTTAATCCTGTTTTTAGCAACATGATTCTAACTGAGTTTGATACGTTTTCTAAAAAGAGTGGAAAATAAAATCTTACTAAGAAAGAGAAGCTAGCTCTACAACTATTAAAAGAAAATTACAATCTGGTTGTCAGACAAGCAAATAAGGGAGGAGGAACGGTTATATTGAACCGTGAGGACTAAATGACTGAAGCATTTAGAATTTTAGGAGATACATATACTTACATAATTTTAAAAACCAGTCCAATGGAAGATTTAAAAAAAAGGATTAGTGATGTCCCGAACTGTTCGCCACGAACGGTTCACCACGGACTCATCATTGAGTAAACTTTGACCCTGTACCTCACAGTCAGCAGACACATTCCAGCCAATCAGCAGCAGACCCTCCCTCCTAGACCCTCCCACCTCCTGGACAGCTCACTAAGAATGCAGCTTCACAATGAATGTAAAATGGACGCTGTCCGGGAGGTGGGAGGGTCTGGGAGGGAGGGTCTGCTGCTGATTGGCTGGAATGTGTCTGCTGACTGTGAGGTACAGGGTCAAAGTTTACTCAATGATGAGTCCGTGGCGAACCGTTCGCGAACCGTTCGGCGAACAGTTCGGGACATCACTAATCCTGATAGAAAGCTCCCAATATTTATTTAACCTGCAATTCAAAACTCCTACCTGTGAGACCAACTACAAAATTAAAATTGTATTCATTGTATTTATGGAAAGCCCAGTGTTATAAATAATTCACTCTCTAACACATGGGAGACTTTATGCTAAAATATTAATAGTAAATGTGCTCCGGTTGTAGAAAATCATTAAACTTTCTATTTCTTCCTGTGTTTGCGAACATACCATCTGACTTTATTTACCATACAAAACCTTGGGACAACATCCCTAATCCATTTAAAACTATCCCCAGTAGATCTTGTCATCTTGCCAGCTGTTTTATCTCAGGGGCCAAAGTCATGAAAATTCTCAGAACTTAGTATTTTGCATTGCGAATATTTTCATGTGATAAGCTATTTAAAAGGATGCTCTGCTGCCCAAAAATAAAATAAAAAAATCATTGTTTTATAGATGTATTCCAAATGAAAACATGCATGCATTTAATTAATTGGATGTATAGTAAAATAAAAACGATTTTTTTAATGTTTCTTTTATAACAAAATTTAACAGCAAGGCTTATATAGTTGAAAAAGGTATTAAGAAACATTGGCCAATTCTGATACAAGATCGATATTTAAAAAACTATTCTACCCAAAAATCCACCATTCATATATAAAAAGATGCAAAATTTTAAATCTATTTTAGCATACAGTATTCTACCACAAATTATACCTACAATGAAGGAATTGTTTTTATGTTTAATTACTAACATTGTTTTATTTTATTTTACAGAAGCAGAGAGACTGCCTGACAGCCCATTCAGTCCCCCTGCAGGCAGATGCCTGTATGCCTATTGCAACCATGTGACCACTCTGTCAGGCAGTCCTCCTAGACCCGGACCAACAACAATCGCCTGCAGGAGAACGGCAGCGATCGGGTAAGTATTAATGAATGCTGCAGATGGACTAGGTAGGACCGTTTTTGTCGGACGTACTTAGTACGTCCGCTGTCAGGAAGGGTTTAATGAATCTCTATAGATTGTTCCGCACGATTTTAGAAGTATTTGTATATCAGTAGGTGCATCTTGGGGTGCTTTGGCAACCTTTGGGAGACGAAAGCAGGCATCCACCACAAGTTGTTTGGCCTATTTTGGTGGCAGTGGGGTAGCAATAAGCCTCTGGCAGTAATGGGGTAATTCAGTGTTTGAGATGGCATCAGGAACACCATGTATTCTTACATTGCGTGTTTTAGCCCTGTCATCAATGCTAGCCAGTTGTGTCGTCAGGTTGTCACATTTCTTCTGTAATGAACCTAGAGCAGCATCTGTGGCAGATTGTGCTGGTTTGGTGCTTCCCATGTCTCCCTCCACCGCTTCCACTCGGCTAGTTAGTGTGGTAACTTCCTCCTGGACTAGTGCCATATCTGCCTATAACATGGCTTTGATATCCTGCCTCAATGCCTGTACGTTGGCTTTAGCAGAAGGAGCAGAATAATCCTCCTCCACTGGTGCCCGAGGCACAGAGTGTATCTGGGGTGAAAGAGGAGATATATCCTGGAGGCTGTCGTCATCCGACGATGGAGTGGAGTAGGCCCCAGCAGATGCCTTCTTGGAAGGTGCAGGCCATGCAGTGGGTTGCATAAAAGCTACAATATCTCTGGAGCCTGAGCGTGTATCCACTCTGTACTTTTTATTTTTCTTCCCCATGTGATAAGGAGTCCAGGGAGCCCCACCGGACCCCAGCAGATAAGTTAGTGGCTGGAGGAACAGCTTAAATTGGGAGAAGCTCTCAGAGCTGCATAGAAACATGTCCAGCTCGTTCAGGCGCTGGCTTCGCTCCCCCCCCCCCGCGCGATCTAAGTCATTTGATGAATGCATGGTGTGCGAATGAGCGCACAATATTAAAGAGTGGGCACAAATGTGTTTCTCTTTCCTAGGAAACACAAATGTAGCACTCTCTTTGGAGAGAAGCAAAGCAGCACTTTTCCCCATTGATGGAAAACAGTCAGACTTGGGGGCTAAAGAACTCGGCCCTAAGGCACAGGGCAAGCTTTTCACGGAAGCCTTCATGAAAGAGCTGAATAAACATGTTCATGTGTAACCGTGTGTGGTTCCCTTATTTACCACTATAATGTCTTAAAGCATAGAACTTAGTAGGGCTAACCATACAGATATCTTAGCCATAATTTTATATAGTGTAAGAGATCCTCTATTTAACATATATAAATAATTGAGAATACAATATAAAATAAGGATTGTCTTGGAAGCAAGATTGTCTTTTTGGATATTTATTATATAAAAATATAAAATCCATTATAGCAGAGTTTATAAGATTACATTACATGCTTGCAAATATCATTAATAGATTAACATACCCTTCTGAACATGTTATCATGTCAGCCTCTCTGTCATTTTAAGATGGAGCAGCGTCTGTCTCCAAGTCTCTCCTCTGTGTCTTAACATTTAAAAGTACACCTATTTATACCTTAGGTGTCTCCATTTTAGGTTACTGTAGTTCAAATATGAAAAAGTAACACTTCTTTTACTTTATTCAATTTAGGACCTCCCTTAATTTGGCAAACATACAAGGCCATAACTAAAGGGTGTATACGTCATGGAAATTTTCCTGACTTAGTTCAAGATGGCATCTTAAAGTCTGAATAGGTTATCTGTTGTTTATACTAAGTCGTAAGTGTACAGTCGCGGGAGATTCCCGGATTTGGGGAAGTTCCATTAACTTGGGGTTACCACAGTATATTGTGTACTGCAAGAGTCGTAGCATAGCCTTGAAGCTTGTTTATGCATTATTGTTATTGTAATTCGTCTGGGACAAAATGGCGCAAACATATTATGCACTGAGGTTATTGCTTAAAGAAACATCTATGAAAAACAATATGTTCCATTTCTAACACCTTGTCAATTTGCAATATCTCTTAAAGACAAAGTACACAGTTTAAGAAATACAACATTTCATTCTAAAACTTGTAATATTTGTATTTGCCCGTTTTCACATCCCTAAACAAGGTGCAATCTTCCATGAAGAAGTCTTCAGGGGAGGATGTCCCTGTCCAGTGGCAGCCCACCCGACCTATCCATTTTGCATCTGCCGACGGCTTATAAACCAGGAGCTTCAGGAACTATGGCTAAGGGGTGCAATCCAACCTGCCTAAGGGGATGGCGGCTTCTTCAACAATATGTTCTTGGCCAGCAGGAAAACTGGTTAGTTTCCACCTGCGATCAACCTGTGGGACCTCAAATTTCAAAGATCCTGAAGCTGATGGTCGCTCATCTTCGGACTCACGGGATCCACTGCATAATTTATCTGGATGACATCCTGATCTTCTGTCAGACAGGACAAACTGAGGGACCATGATCGATATTTCATGAATCTACTAGAATCTCTAAGTTTGTAGTAAATTGGTCCAAATCTGTGCTGGTTCCCACACAGACGTTTAAGTTCCTGGGGTTTGAGATCGATTTAATTTTGTGTACTCTGAGACTACCTACCTCCAAGGTCTCGTCTATACGCAAGAAGATTTGCAGTGTTCTCCATCATGACTTCATCTTGCTTTGCATGCCCGCACAGTTTGTATGGCTGTTGTCTTCCTCAATTCAGGTGATCTTCCAGGGTCCACTACACTATTGGGCAATGCAGCTATTAAAGGCCAAGTTCCTCAGGTGTTAACATGACCAACTGGTCCCAATGACAAACAAGGTATAGATGGAGCTGCAGGACAGGATGAAGGTCTGGTACAGCCAGGCCATATTTGGTTGGCTATACCAGCCTTTGGGGCTCAGAAGCGATAGAATGTTCACAGGAGAGGCGTGGATGGCTCAAGAGCTCTCTATGCACATCAATTGCTTGAAGCTCCTGGCAGAATCATTCACCATATGCAGTTTGGCAAAGGGGAGGTCAAACTGTTGCTTTCTGCTCCGCATGGACATGTATCTGCAGTGTGTTACATCAATCACCTCGGGGATAACAATGTTATATCTGATCTCACAAAGGAGATTTATATTTTTGTCTTCTCTGCAACATATTTGTGAAGGTAGAATAGACGTGTAATGGACCCCCTATACTCCGACTGAGTATATCCGTTGTAAGTCTCCCAAAGCCCGAAGTAAAGTAGTGATTATAGCTCTGATCTACCTAAACATCAGCCAAGACTTGATGAAGGGTACAAGAAGAATGTTTTATTATGGCCCAGTGGCCTGTTTATATACAAAGACCCCCAGCGCCTCTGTGTCTGGGAGATTAGAGAGCTTGCTTTTACTTAAACTAATTATCTCCCAGGCACAATACGAATTATTATCCTAAAACACCCAAAATACGCATAATATTTATAGGAACCCCACAAGTATTATAACTCTGGATAATCTTGGTCTGAGATCCCAAGTTATCCAAATAGAACTCAGAACCATGAATTCTAGCTGGTCCCATGCCCAAAACAGTTCCAGGGTGTTTGGTACTATGGTTGGTCACCTTTCAGGAGTTCCCATGTTAAAATAAACAAACATTTTCCACTGGCTTGTAGGTAGCGAATGCTTGCCTAGTTTGTGCGAACATTCCTACTGAACAGCGCTCTCCTGTCTTACCAGGAACGGAAGCAGGCGTCGACAGAAAATCACAGAGGTTTGCACGGGGGTGTATCCGACTTTGAGTTTAATATTCGATGACCAAGTGTCGCTGCCTGCATTTGTGAGACAAGATGGCCACGCAGAGATAGCACTTAAGTTTGTGGCTAGTTTGTAGTTAACAAGTCCGGTCGGTGTTTGGTAGATTGCAACTAGATTGCCGGGTGAGATAAACCTCACAGTGTATTGATTCTCTTGTCATTGGAGGGAAGGCAAAGACTGACTGGAAGCCTAACCCATTGCAGTTTGCTGCCCTTGCATTCCTGATGGGTCTCCTTGGGTTGGAACTGTTTGCTTCATGCAACAAACACCAAATTTTGCACTTTTTATGCTGGCTACAAGATCCAGATAACAAAGGATTAGATGCATTTGTTCAGACTTGGCTGGTGCGTAGAGCCTATGCAACAAAGGAGTGGCTCAAGAAGAAGCACATTAAGGTCCTGGAGTGGCCTAGCCAGTCTCCAGACATTAATCCCATAGAAAATCTGTGAAGGGAGCTAAAGGTTCGAGTTGCCAAACGTCAGCCTCGAAAACTTAATGACTTGGAGAGGATCTGCAAAGAGGAGTGGGACAAAATCCCTCTTGAGATGTGTACAAACCTGGTGGCCAACTACAAGAAACGTCTGACCTCTGTGATTGCCAGCAAGGGTTTTGCCACCAAGTACTAAGTTGAAAGGGTCAAATTCTTATTTCACTCATTGACATGCAAATCAATTTATAACTTTTTTGACATAGCATGGTTTTTCCGACTTTGTTTTTTGTTATTCTGTCTCTCACTGTTAAAATACACCTACCATTAAAATTATACACTGATCATTTCTTTGTCAGTGGGCAAACACTCAAATCAGCAGGGGATCAAATACCCTTTTTCCTCACTATATACTACTATTATTTAGCAGCACTCTTCGTCTGTCTTCAGAAATGGATAATTATAAAGAATATGAAGCTTTTATTTTACTAATTTTTATAGAACAGGGAGAAACCTGTATTTAGCTAGGGACGGTTTGTATTCATAATGCCATAATGTTCCTTTAAGATTTGAATAGCAAAAATGAAGCAAAACTGTGACTATACATGAATTGGAAAATGTTTCCAAATTAGCTACATCAGCTTCAATTTTGCCATTTGGCTTTAACTGGTTAAAATTCTGTGTTTGTGAATAACCCTATTGGAATCCTGTTGCAATTTGCACTATAGCAAAGATATAGATATGGAAATCAGTTATGGCTCTGTTGAAATTTACACTGGGGTGAAATGTGCAGCAGAGGTAAGTTACGTCTACTTACTGCCTTAAGCAGGTTCTAGATCTCTGATAACTCGCTGAACCTGCATGTCATTATTTCTATCTTCCAATCAGAACACAGAAAATCATAGCATGTAACAGACTAGCATCAAAAAACAAATCTATATAAACATATTAATAATGTAGATATATAATATATACCGCCCACGCTCACATCATTGAGATGCATTTACTCTGCCACTCATTATAAACTCTTTGTAATACAATGAAATATACATAAATCCACTATAAGATATTTTAAAGCAATTTCCAATTGATGTGGTTTTACAATCACCTTGTCTTTCAAAGCTCCAGAAACGGTTTTCAGAAGAGAAGACAACAGACCAGCTGGGAGGCCATCACTTTCGCTACCAGTTCACAACAAAATAATAAAGAGAGAGAAATCTCAGTTTAGGTGATTTGTTCTCATTGATTATCAGCTATAACTTTATGCAGTATTATTTACACTGTGTGCAGCCGTAAGAACTTTCCCCTGATCTGCGTTCCTTCTTACAGAACCGTTAGTGGTGTTTTTTTGAGTTTTCAGATATAAATATAACATATTCTCATTTCCAAAATCAAAATGTGACTTATTACTTAAAGGGGAACTGTCACTTCACTAGAATCGGCATCAATTAATAACACATTGAAAATCATCCACAAATTGTGTTAAACTTGTTTTCATGAGATTCTCCATTTCTTTAAAATTCACACTATTTACACTTTTGTAGTATTTAGTATTTTACGTTTACTGCCTTACTGTTACCATTTTAATTACCTGGTTTAATTTGATATAGATCATATATACTGTATGCAGTTTTTATGTAAAATCCCCTGTAGACAGTTATCATGTTATATCCACTGAATGCAGTTATTATGTCATACCCCTTGTATGCAGTTATAATTAGAGTTGAGCGAACCCGGACTGTAAAGCTCGGGTTCGTACCGAACATTAAGTTTTTTGGACCCCGGACCTGAACACGGACATATTACTGTATGTTCGGGTTGGAGTTTGGTGTTCGCGATTTAATGACGCGTTTTGAAAGGCTGCAGGGCAGCCAATCAACAAGTGTTTGACTCATGTGCCCTTAGAAGCCATCACAGCCATGCCTATTAATGGCATGGCTGTGATTGGCCAGTGCAGCATGTGACCCAGCCTCTATATATAAGTTGGAGTCGCGTAGCGCCACACGCACATGAGGTCTTATTAGTGTAGGGAGAGGATGCTACCGCTGTGAAGGACAGCTTAGGAAAGAATTCTGCAAACTAGTACATTAGTGGGGTGGGGTGCACTTCATATCTGAGAGTCAAATAGAAGTGTCAAACACTGCAGTCACATTGCAGTTTTAAAACTTAAATTTTTTTGGGTGCTAAAAATTACATTAGTGGGGTGCACTTCATATCTGAAAGTCAAATAGAAGCGTCAAATAGTGCGCTTACAGCGCAGTTTGAAACATTCTAATTGTTTTGCTGCTAAACTGCTAAATAGTACATTAGTAGGGTGCACTTCATATCTGAGAGTCAAATAGAAGCGTCAAAGAGAATACCCTGCACTCCAACCTTCTCTCAAATGGATAATTCTGGTGATCCTCCTGACAGCCATGCTTTAGATTTTGATTTATGTTCTTCCAAAGCTAAAAAGTTTCCATCTAGTGCTATTTTATGGCTCAGCTGTATTTTTAATTTCTATGTTATTTAAAGTGATTAAATCCACATTTTTTTCACAGTTCAGCCGAACCCGCCGGACCCGAACATCCAGGTGTCAGCTCAACTCTAGTTATAATGTAATATCCCCTGTATACAGTTATCTCATACCCCCCTGTATGCAGGCATTATCTCATACCCCCCTGTATGCCGGCATTATCTCATACCCCCTGTATGCCGGCATTATCTCATACCCCCCTGTATGCCGGCATTATCTCATACCCCCTGTATGCAGGCATTATCTCATATCCCCCTGTATGCCGGCATTATCTCATACCCCCAGCGTGCAGGCATTATCTCATACCCCCAGCGTGCAGGCATTATCTCATACCCCCTGTATGCAGGCATTCTCTCATATACTATGTATGCAGGCATTATCTCACAACCCCAGTATGCCGGCATTATCTCATACCCCCCTGTATGCCGGCATTATCTCATACCCCCAGCGTGCAGGCATTATCTCATACCCCCAGCGTGCAGGCATTATCTCAGACCCCCCTGTATGCAGGCATTATCTCATACCCCCCTGTATGCAGGCATTATCTCATACCCCCCTGTATGCCAGCATTATCTCATACCCCCCTGTATGCAGGCATTATCTCATACCCCCCTGTATGCCGGCATTATCTCACACCCCCAGTATGCCGGCATTATCTCATACCCCCTGTATGCAGGCATTATCTCATACCCTCCTGTATGCAGGCATTATCTCATACCCCCTGTATGCAGGCATTATCTCATACCCCCCTGTATGCTGGCATTATCTCATACCCCCAGCGTGCAGGCATTATCTCATACCCCCCTGTATGCAGGCATTCTCTCATATACTATGTATGCAGGCATTCTCTCATATACTATGTATGCAGGGATTATCTCATACCCCCCTGTATGCAGGCATTATCTCATACCCCCCTGTATGCCGGCATTATCTCATACCCCCTGTATGCAGGCATTATCTCATACCCTCCTGTATGCAGGCATTATCTCATACCCCCTGTATGCCGGCATTATCTCATACCCCCCTGTATGCCGGCATTATCTCATACCCCCAGCGTGCAGGCATTATCTCATACCCCCCTGTATGCAGGCATTCTCTCATATACTATGTATGCAGGCATTATCTCATACCCCCCTGTATGCAGGCATTATCTCATACCCCCCTGTATGCCGGCATTATCTCATACCCCCTGTATGCAGGCATTATCTCATACCCTCCTGTATGCAGGCATTATCTCATACCCCCTGTATGCCGGCATTATCTCATACCCCCCTGTATGCCGGCATTATTTCATACCCCCTGTATGCCGGCATTATCTCATACCCCCCTGTATGCAGGCATTCTCTCATATACTATGTATGCAGGCATTATCTCATACCCCCCTGTATGCAGGCATTATCTCATACCCCCCTGTATGCCGGCATTATCTCATACCCCCTGTATGCAGGCATTATCTCATACCCCCCTGTATGCAGGCATTATCTCATACCCCCTGTATGCCGGCATTATCTCATACCCCCCTGTATGCCGGCATTATTTCATACCCCCTGTATGCCGGCATTATCTCATACCCCCTGTATGCAGGCATTATCTCATACCCCCCTACCCCCTTTATGCAGGCATTATCTCATACCCCCTGTATGCAGGCATTATCCCTGTATTTAAGTATTCAGGCAATCTGCACCTTCATTAATCTCATACCCACCTTAATACTCTCAGTATATACTTTGTAGAGTTTCTGATTTTTTTAATAACTAGAAGCATGCATGCACCTCATTGCTTCCTCAAACTAATAGTAACTAAACCATAGTCCAACCATAGTTGCATGAACTGTCAACCCTGTACAGGTTACTGGTTTATGTCAGGGTGACATCATTGATTGATAGATGGACAGCAGGCAGACAGATGGAATAGACGGACAGTATTGATAAATCAAGACTAACCATAGTGAGCATTTTTGAAATCTTATCACAGTTACTATTGTGTTTGTGTGTGTGTGTGTGTGTGTCTGTGTGAATGCATTGGGGTGTACGCTGGTAACGTAGCAATTCGGTATCTCATATTTTTTAATCAAACTATCTGTTGAGATCAAGGAATTATTTGACATCTGAATGTACAGAACAAGATTGAACTGGATTCACTGGATTTCCACTTGCCCATGAGGAGTAAGGTCGACGCTCACAAGTTTGTCTAAAATCAGTGAAAGACCACCATCAACTATTACTGGATTCAGGATTCCCAAATCTGCTTTCAGATCAGCTAAGATGCTGTTTGCCCTAGAAAATATTGGGTTAGAGAAACCGTTTCAGAGTAATGTAAAATACTTCACAAAACTACAGGATTTCTGTGAGTTAAATACTTCTTACATATCAGAAACATTTTAAACATAAATATGAGATGTGTGATTATTAATAAGCTCACACTGTGTTGATGCTTCCTATCTAAAGCTATACAGAGTCACTTTACAGGAGCTGGGACTGACAGTAATGATGAATCTCACATGGGAAAGGTGGGGGGGGGCAACGAGAGTTGAGAGTGAGGAGATATCGGATACAAACTAGGTGGGATGAAGAGGATCTCCACTAATAAGGAGATAGAACAGGAAAGCTCATATGGAAATAGGGAATCAATTGGTGAGGAAGAAGAGCACGGATATGGGGAGAGAGAAGCATAAAAGACTTGTGGGGGGAGAGCATAAAAGACCGTGTACATTACACTATAATTATTGTACTTACAGTATGCAGGATAAGTTCAGCAGGGTATTAAGGGACATCGCCAACGTTGTAGAGTCTATTTTTATATTGATATTAGAGATGTTAGAGACTTGTATACTGAAAGATAAATAGAAAGTTTATATTATATTTATTAATCTCCCCGGGAGGAGGGTACATTAAGCTGATAGTTTATACTACATATGTTGTATATCAATTTAGTGATGCATTGACTATACTCTCAATTAACCCGTAATCTTATTAGTGCTGTAATCAGAATGTTCCAAAACACACCGTAATCGTGATATTTATCATTAAAAGAAGATCAAATGCAAGTCTCCCAGCCATCCCGTTGCTAGAGAAACAGTCACAATTTTCCGGGTCCTGTCCCACCATCATGGCTTTGCTTCCTTGTGTCCCCAACAAGCATAGCACAGATATGCAAATGACACATTTAAACAAACTTTGTCATGTTAAATGTCAATATAATTTGGAAAAGCAACAGACACTTGCAAAATAGTGAGCACTGAGTCAGATAACTGACAATCCAATTAAAGGCTTACAAAGAAGGTTCTCAGAAAAGGAGAGTGGGAGAGGTAGGGTGGTATTTTTTTTTTCAAAAAAATGTAATTACATGAATTAGCAAAAAAAAATAACAAGCTGATATATTATAACATGAAGATTATATTAATATATTCAATATGTTTGATGACAGTGTTCCTTTTAAATGTGTTGGTGATTATAAAAGGAAAAATCCATTATACCTTTAACTTTTTTGTTAAAGAGACTCTAAGCACTAAAACAACTTTAGCTTAATGAAGTGGTAGTGGTGCATAGATCATGTCCCTGCAGATATATTGCTCAATTCTCTGCCATTTAGGAGTAAAATTACTTTGTTTATACTGCCCTAGTCACAGCTTCCCAGGTTGTGATTCACACATTCTCCCTACATTATTCCTGGAAAAACAGCTTCCCATGTTACACAGTGTGTTAAATTTAGAACTTATTTTTGCCTGCTTCTGGTAACAGCCTACCTGAGGCTGCAGCAGCCTGCTGTGTGTGATTAAAGTTCAATGAATAGAGCAGGAGATAAAATCTTCTAAAGTGAACACACTGAGCTATAAAAATGAAAAAAACATTTTTGTGGATGCTCTGTAGGTTACATGCAGAGGAGGTATGGCTAGGGCTGCATACACAAAATGATTTAAAGGGACACTATAGTCACCAGAACAACTACAGCTTATTGAATTTGTTCTGGTGAGTAGAATCATTACCTTCAGGCTTTTTGCTGTAAACACTGTCTTTTCAGAGAAAATGCAGTGTTTACATTAGAGCCTAGTGATAACTTCACTGGTCACTCCTCAGATGGCTGTTAGAGATCCTTCCTGGGTCATGGCTGCCTAAAATGCACTCAAACATTCAGTGTCTCCTCCCTCTGCATGCAGACACTGAACTTTCCTCATAGGGATTCATTGATTCAATTCATCTCTATGAGGAGATGCTGATTGGCCAGGGCTGTGTTTGAATTGTGCTGGTTGCCAGGGCTGTGTTTGAATTGTGCTGGTTCTGCCCCTGATCTGCCTCTTTGTCAGTCTCAGCCAATCCTATGGGAAAGCATTGTGATTGGATCAGGCTACCACTTCTGCTGATGTCAGCAGGCAGTGGGCAGGTCTAAAGGAAACAGAGACAAAGTAAGCAGCTGCAGACTTGAATACAAGTAAGATTTTACTATATTTAGGGAGGCATGAGGGGACCATGGTGTCTAGATGGTGGTTTTAACCCTCTAGGGTCTGGAAAATATGTTTGTGTTCCTGACCCTATAGTGTTTCTTCAACTCCTAAATGGCAGTGACTTGAGCAGTGAGACTGCAGGAGCATGGTCTAGACACCAAAACTGCTTCATTAAGATAATGTTTTGGTGCTTAGAGAATCCTTGTAAAGATCCCTCAACTATGAAAGTTAGTGTGGCTTAAAGTTACTACTAACCCTGTCTGTTACTGCTTACACCTACTAAGTAGCATTTATTGCTGCACACGGTACCTCTTGGCCCTAATGCTTTTTTAGTAAATTAACCCTTTAAATAACCCACTGCAAAGATGTTAAACACTGATGTGTCTTACTTTATGTACTAGCTCATTGGTTGCCTGAAGAGAAAGTACAAATGTCATAATTACATCTTATGTAACTACGGATGGACTTCCCTTACTATTAATTTTCTTAATATTTCTATTGTTTATTACTTTTCCGTTTAATACTGTTTGAAACATGTTGTTTAATAAAAAGAATTTGAAAAGAATTGACCTATATAGTTAATATGTAGGAAGTGATACTTAGTGACATGTTGCTAGCTATCCCAAGAGTTGCATTCTAACTTAGAACAGTTACGGAATACTTACTTGGTACCAGTGTTGTTAGTATGAACATGAGGCACTTTAGTTTGTAGTAAATTAGGTTCGTCGTTCACAAATACTACTTTAATAACTGAAAATGTAGAAATATAGAGATAATGTAAATTGTTTGTAAGGTTTTACGGCTAATGTTAATAAATATTTAAAGGGAGACTCCACTGCCCTAATACAAAATAAATAAAAAATAATTTTTTAGTAGATATATACCCAAAATGAAAACTTGCATGCATTTAATTGTGCATTTTTTTAATATTTGTGTTATATCTAAAAACACCTTGCAAAAACTGCAGATCTCTTGTCAGCAGCCTTTGCAAGCCTTCCCCTTCGAACCCTGCCCAGACGTTATGTGGCTGTCCAATCACAGGCTTCCCAATGCAGCTCAATAAGACGTCTTTGCAAGCCAGCTATGCTGGGCAATTGCTGCCTCTTGAGTTTAGTTCTACTGAGCTAACCAAACCAGTTAAGGGACAGGGTGTCTGATTGACAGCCAAGGGGTGTAACAAGGTTAACTTATTAAACTGCCAATTTCTATTGAAATCTACACTTTTTGCAAAATGGAAAAGTGGACACACTCTTCACACATAAAGCATTTCAGCAAGCTAAAGTGCTTTAGAGGACTGGAGTGTCGTTTTAAGTGAACAGATTGATTGATTTCACTGTTTTCTATTTTACAGATAAACAAATGTGTAATGTTGCATTTGCTGATACACATTGACTAGAACAGTGATGGCGAACCTATGGCACGCCTTTCTGTGGGCACGCGGCCACAGGTTCGCCATCACTGCAGAGTAGGCACCTGCCTGCCCGAAACGGCAGGCGCCTACTCTGCTTCCGGGTCGGGAGGCAGGGGGAGGGCTCTAGGAAGCAGCTCCCCTGTCCTCCCGCGCGATGCTGTGTGGAACGTTGCCGCGCGTTACCATGGCAACGCTCCACACAGCATTGCGCAGGAGGACAGGGGAGCTGCTTCCTGGAGCCCTCCCCCTGCAGTGCTTACCACCACCGGACCACCAGGGATAGCTGTGTGTCCCCCCCCCACTTCATTAAAGGTAAGAAGAAGGAGGGGGGGTATACTGACACACAGCACCCTTACCCCCCCCAGAAGTAGCCCTACCCCCAGCACCCCTACCCTCCCCAGCAGCACCCCTACCCCCCAGCAGCACCCCCACCCCTACCCTCCCCCCAGCAGTACCCCTACCCCCAGCAGTAACCCCTACCCAGCAGTACCCCTACCCCCCAGCAGTAACCCCTACCAGCAGTCCCCAGCAGTAACCCCTACCCACCCAGTAACCCCTAGCCCCTACCCCCAGCAGTAGCCCCCCCCCAGCAGTAACCCCTACCCCCAGCAGTAGCCCTCCCCAGCAGTAACCCTACCCAGCAGTAACCCCTACCCTCCCATAACCCCCTACCCCATACACAGTACCCCTACCCCACACAGGGTACCCCTACCCCCCACACACTACCCCTACCCTCCCAGCAGTACCCCTACCCCCCACACTGTACCCCCAACCCTCCCAGCAGTACCCCTACCCCCCACACACAGTACCCCAACCCTCCCAGCAGTACCCCTACCCCCCACACACAGTACCCCTACCCCTCCGCAGCACCCTTACACATATAGCACACACACACAGCACCCCACACACACACACACAGCACCCCTCACATACAACACTCACACACACACGCACCCCCCACCTCAATGCAGTATGTGTGTATTCAGCAGTCTGTGTGTGTGTGCGTGTATTCAGCAGTCTGTCTGTGTTTGCGTGTATTCAGCAGTCTGTGTGTGTGTGCGTGTATTCAGCAGTCTGTCTGTGTGTGTACTCAGCAGTCTGTCTGTGTGTGTACTCAGCAGTCTGTCTGTGTGTGTACTCAGCAGTCTGTGTGTGTGTGTATTCAGCAGTCTGTGTGTGTGTACTCAGCAGTCTGTGTGTGTGTGTGTGTGTACTCAGCAGTCTCTGTATTCAGCAGTCTTGTGTGTGTGTATTCAGCAGACTGTGTGTATGTATTCAGCAGTCTGTCTATGTATGTATTGCATTTGTTGGAGATACTAATAAATATAAGCTTAATTTTATCTATTTATATCATTATTTAAAATTTGTATCATTGAACTCTCTGTGTTCTTTTAAAACAAAAGTTATTAGTTCGGACAACAGTACGAGTTTTTTTTTTTTTTTCTAAACTTAAACCTCAGTATTTGTGTTTAATTGCCGTGTTGGCACTTTAAGGAGAAAAAATGTTGGCATGTATTGCGGTTTGGGCACTCGGGCTCAAAAAGGTTCGCCATCACTGGACTAGAACATTGATTTATCTCTTTTCTCTGACAGGGACCTTAATTTTCGGGAACGACTAGGTTAGGAAATACACATTTTTTTTATTGCATTATTTCATGTTTAAGATTGAAAACATTTATTTCCGAACTGTATAAAATCATACTTTTTGCTTTGGGTCAGCTTAGCTGAAGATTTTGCAGCTAAGCTGACCCACTACCTTAATTCTTAGCACTAAACTGTTTGCTAGTGTGGGACACCGGGAGCAGAATGTGTTATGAACGCTCACTCAAATAACAGTTTAGTGAATAAATACCAACAAGCTGTGGAAGCTATAAAAACATACATGAAAATAAATATCAGTAAAAAAAAATTATAACAATAGTAAACAATTAAATATTGGATTTTAGCTGACAGCAGTTATTCTCAGATCTTCATATATCTCCCCCTCGTCTTCCTCGCAAGTCCTAATCTAAACCACTGATGCTGAATAGTAAGATAGTGTCCCAAATGAACACTCATTTTTAGTGGTTTTGATGCTTAACCCCTTAAGGACCAAACTTCTGGAATAAAAGGGAATCATGACATGTCACACATGTCATGTGTCCTTAAGGGGTTAAACAGCCCCTTTAAGTACAAAACAATAGTCTTTCATCAGTTATAAAATTACTCCAAGACTAATTATTCAGTTGTAAAGTAATATATAATAACAGAAATTCTAAAAAAAAAGTAAGGACACCCAGTGGTAGTTGTGAGGTATTTAGAGTGACCAGTTTATTATGGGCTGTTGCCTATGGTCTGCTAAGATGTACCTGGTCCTGTGGTATTAGGGACCCATGAAATTCCAATGGCACACAATTCTGGATCCCATCTAATTAGGACATTTTGGAGAGAGCATACATTAATTAAACCGTCAATATGTGTGTTTGGTGTGTGCTGGCTGTATGTCGTGTGTGTTTGTGGTGTGTACTGACTGTGTATACTGTGTGTTGTGTGTGCTTTCTGTACATAGTGTGTAAAATATGTAAAGAGAAATTAGATATAGCTGTACAATCTAAAGATACTGTCAGTATATTTTTATCCGCAGACATTTTGTGCTAAGATAGAAATTAAAAGTGTATATTGCCAGAGTCACTCAGAACAGAGCTGACTCCATTTTGATTTTCAGGCAAGACAGACACAGAATTTCTTTCTTTCTGTAACTCTATTCATTCTAGCCTGAGCTAAGGAATGCGTTATGTAAACAAGGCAATGAGTCTCACAGCAAGAAGGAGAATGGAATACTATTTCTTAATGTTAATGGAATAGAAATAATCTTACACACAGCTTCACAAAAGAACAAGACACCAGTGATAGATAATACTTAGTAATTAATTTTACTTTCTAAATCTTACAAAGTCCCTTTGTAAGCAAGAGGTGAAGGAGAGTTTAGACATGTCAAAAAGTTAGATTTAAAGGTATATGCCCGATGCTTTGTCTGGTATAAGACTGAAAGAAACAAAGAAAATGCTTTGAAGTGACATGTCTTGTTAGTTATAGTGGCTGTATAGATAAGCCAAAATGACATCAAAATCATCATCAAATTTAGTTAATCCATTACATGACAAGAAACTTTGGTGATGTAATTGCGCCATCTACTGAACAAAAACTAGATGATAGTCTGTTAGGTAGACACACCTACAGTTCCCTATTGGCCCGATCAACTAATGACGTGCAGAGAGTTTGGCCCTTTAAAAAGTAAGGACAAACGCAGACATTCAGACATTCAACTCTCTAGGACTGACACTCAATTCTGACATTGAAGAACATTCAACACTCAAAGACTGAGACATTCAAACTCTCTTGAAACAACTTAAGAAACACTTTCCTGGACACCTAATCTTTTCAAACCAACACCACTTTCTCTATTACATACACACCTCTATACATCAATCATACTTGCATTCAATTCCTGGGACTATCTACTCGTCTGATAAGAACATCTACATCATAACTGGTAATTATGCTGGTTTTATTTATTTAATTAAATTAATTTAAAAATGTACTAATAGCAGGAATATATCTGGATAAATCTCGGTCAGATTTCAATCATTAGAAATCTTAGTTAACTAAAGAATATATGGTTATAAAAAAATCCATTCCTGCAGGTGGAATAAAGATAATAATATATTAAAGGTAAATTTACCAACAAGTTAGCATACCGACTGTTTTATCCAGATGTAGTAATTTGTTCTGAAATAACATAGTGTATCTTGTGTAGGGAAATTCAAATTCGGCTAATGTAAAATCTGGTAGATTATTCTTATTGGATGGTTCCAGGGATGGTTAATGATCTGGTATGAAAATTGATTTAATTGAAAATTGCAACAGAATAGGATATTATATGCCTAGGAGGATTCTAGCCAGCAGGGAAAGGGCCAATTCAGTGTGATCTAACTATTAGCCAGAGTTGTATTGCTTCTCGCTGCACTGTGTGTTCTGTGTGAAGCACCCTACCATAAATCTTGTTAAGTTCATGACAACTGGTTGCTTTTAGCCGCTGTACTGTGTAAACCATTGCCATTTTGTATACCTATGTTATACTAAATATTCACTGATTATTGTCACGCATGTTACATATTATTATTATTATTATTATTATTGTCACAATAAATTATATTTTTATAAAGAAATTGTGGCTTTACTGTGTAAAGTAAAATACTCTGATGACTTGCTCTGGGATCTAAGTGAATTAAAAATCATGAGTAATTCTCAGCTTTATATTATCATATTCGGGACAGTGCCAAAATATATCAATTTTGATATAATAAAAATTATTAAATACATTTTTGATATTTTTATGAAAATATTATTTTTAATATTTATCACCCCATAAATATCCTCACAATACACAAACAGAATATAGTGTGATACTGTCACAACAATTAACACACTATTCTGTTGCACTCACAAGATGTGAATAATATAATCGCCTTGAAGGTCGTCCCCTGATGATAATGGGGGGCAAGAGGACCTTCTCCCTCCTACTGGTACTTCACTTCAGAAACAAAGAGATCAGGAATCCAGGTTAATGTAAAACCATTTATTTAAAGACAATAAAGAGTGAAAACCAGCATTTTTTTGGGAGGACCCTGAGGAAGTTCTTATATGAAAACGAAACTCGTAGGACCGAACTTACTATCACTATTTTTTATTTCTTGTTTTTAAATGTTTTTGTCTATTGTCTCAAGGTGATTCTTCACTTCTTGTGAGTGCAACAGAAATGGTGAAAATGTTGTGACAGTATCACACTATGTACTGTTTGTGTATCTTTAGAATGTGCACTTGTATCTCATTTCTCTCTACATATATTATTTCTGTTGATGTGGTAGCCAGCTGTGTAAGCAACCCAGCTAGGCTGCTAAGTTAAGTTGTTTAATTTATTTCTAATTTTTTTCACCTAACACTGGAATGGTGTGTTAATTGGTGGACATTTACAATAAATGAGACAATTACACAGTGACACAGGAACAATAGTTAAATGAGGGCCCTGCTCAAAGAGCTTACAGTCTAGAGAAAATGGGGTACAAATACACAACAGGGCAGCAAGGGTGACAGCCACCAAACAAAGTGGAAAAGTAGCATTACTGGAGGAGAGAGTGGAGTGTGGCTCTTTAGGAGAGCAAGAGACATATATGGATAGCTATAGATAAGTTACTCTGGGAGTACATAAGCATTTCTAAACAGATGTGTTTTGAGGGACTTTTTAAACAATTGAAGACAAGGGGAGAGTCTGATGGGGGTAGGTAGGCTGTTCTAAAGCAAGGGAGCTGCCCACAGGAAGTCCTGCAAGCGCGAGTTAGCAGTTTGGGTGCAGCGGACAGGAGAAGGTCACCAGAAGAGCGGAGAGACCGAGAAGGGGCATACCTATAAATCAGTGCAGAAATGTAAGAGGGGCTAGAGTTGGTTAGAGCTTTGTAGGTAAGGGTTATTATTTTGAATTGATACCTATATAATGCAGCAAGCCAGTGTAAGGATTGACAGAGGGGCGAGGTATGAGAGGAGCGACGAATGAGAAAGATCAGCCTGGCGGCACATTCATTACTGATTGTAGTGGAGCAGTTCTGCTTCTGGGGAAACTAACTAGGAGAGAATTTCAGTATCCATGTGAGAGATTACCAGAGCATGAACAAGCTCCTTGGAAGCATCTTGCGTGAGAAAGGGGCGGATGCGGGCAATGCTTTTAAGGTGGAATCGACAGCTTTTAGCAACATTCTGGATATGAGGTGCAAAGGTGAGGCCAGGATCAAAGATAACACAAACACAACGAGCTTGCATGGATGGACTGCTGCAAGTACCATCATCTTGCAGCCAAAGCGAAGGAGGAGGATCAGCATTATGAGGGGGGAAAAAAAAGAAGCTCAGTTTCAGAGAGATTAAGTTTCAGAAAGCGTGAGGACATCCAGTCACAGATTGAAGAAAGGAGAGGTCAGGGGACTGCGTGGGAGAGGTCAGGGGAGGAGAGATATATCTGGGTGTCGTGTGTCATCGGCATACAGATGGTAGTGGAATCCAAAGGAGTTAATGAGTTTGCGAAGAGAGGCAGTATAAAGAGAAAACAGAAGGTGACCAAAAATAGATTCTTGGGGGACTCCGACCGAGACAGGGCAATAAGAGTAGGTGTCATTGCAAAAGGAGACACTGAACGAACATTGGGAGAGATATGAGGAGAACCACAAGAGGACAGTGTCACAGAGACTGAGGGATTGAAGAGTTTGCTTTATATTGTATGTTTTTGCATTTTATGTAGTGTTTGTCTCTGGTTTGTACTGCCTGTATGTAATGTGTGTGGTGTTTTCTGTCTGTATGTATTGTATCTTTGGTGTGTGCTGGCTGTATGTAGTATGGGTGTGCTGAATGTACATAATGTGTATGTTCTGCATGCTGTGTATCTGTACTGGCTGTATGTAATGTATGTGTGTGGTGTGTACTGCAAGTACCATCATCTTGCAGCCAAAGCGAAGGAGGAGGATCAGCATTATGAGGGGGGGAAAAAAAGAAGCTCAGTTTCAGAGAGATTAAGTTTCAGAAAGCGTGAGGACATCCAGTCACAGATTGAAGAAAGGAGAGGTCAGGGGACTGCGTGGGAGAGGTCAGGGGAGGAGAGATATATCTGGGTGTCGTGTGTCATCGGCATACAGATGGTAGTGGAATCCAAAGGAGTTAATGAGTTTGCGAAGAGAGGCAGTATAAAGAGAAAACAGAAGGTGACCAAAAATAGATTCTTGGGGGACTCCGACTGAGACAGGGCAATAAGAGTAGGTGTCATTGCAAAAGGAGACACTGAACGAACATTGGGAGAGATATGAGGAGAACCACAAGAGGACAGTGTCACAGAGACTGAGGGATTGAAGAGTTTGCTTTATATTGTATGTTTTTGCATTTTATGTAGTGTTTGTCTCTGGTTTGTACTGCCTGTATGTAATGTGTGTGGTGTTTTCTGTCTGTATGTATTGTATCTTTGGTGTGTGCTGGCTGTATGTAGTATGGGTGTGCTGAATGTACATAATGTGTATGTGCTGCATGCTGTGTATCTGTACTGGCTGTATGTAATGTATGTGTGTGGTGTGTACTGGCTGTATGTACTGTATGTGTGTTGTGTGTGCTGGCTGTATGTTATGCATGTGTGTGGTGTGTGATAACTGTATATAATGTATGTGTGTGGTGTGTGCTGGCTGTATGTAATGTATGTGTGTGGTGTGCACTGATCATCATGATGGTACGGAACCTAACACACAGACAGGACACAACGGACAGAATTGCAATACCGGTCCTTAGAATGGCCGGGCTATGCAAAATAATAGTCAAAGCAAGCTAAAGTTAAAGGGAAATAGAGAGACGGAATACGAAGAGACAAGCCAAAGTCAGGGAGCAGAGAAAACAAAGTAAACGTAAGACATGCCAAAGTTCAGTAACCAATTAATCAGAGTATAACGCACTATTGGGCTAAACAAAGACCACAACAGGGCACTGAGGCAAGGGGGTGGGGGGTAGCTTATATACACACAGGGTGTGTCTGGTTGGCTAACCTCCAATTAGTGTTAACCACAACATGTGGGAGGTGTTTCTTCCCTACTTTGAGGTCTCTGAGGTCACCACTGTGTGCCAGGTCACATGACCGGGTTTGGCACACACATAAGGATGCTGCTCTCGAGTGTGCAGCATCAGAAACACTGTCATTCTAGAGCATGGCGGGGACAGCCACAAGTCGGGGACAGGGACCAGATGACGCTGCTCATGGTAACGGGGTGAGCATGGCGGCCGCGAGTCGCGCAGAGGCAGGGGACCTGACACTGACTGTATGTAATATATGTGTGTGGTGTATGCTGGCTGACTGTACGTAATGTTTGTGTGTGGTGCATACTGGCTGGCTATATATAATGTATGTGTGTGGTATGTACTGACTGTATGTAACGTTTGTGTGTGGTGTGTATTGGCTGTATGTAATGTGTGTGGTGTATTCTGGCTAGCTCTATGTAATGTATGTATGTGGTGATTACTGGCTGTATGTAATGTATGTGTGTGGTGTGTACTGACTGTATGTAATGTATGTGTGTGGTGTGTGCTGGCTGTATGATAATATAATGTAGCTGTGACTCCCACTTTATGGGTGAATTGAGAGACTATTAATTAGCATTTCATGCACATAAAATGTTAACACACAGTGAGCCCTACACTGTCCAAAGCCGTATAACAATCAGGCAGATGGTGCCATTCAGTTATAGTGATAGAGCAGCTCTGTCTCCCCCCAGGCAGCTTTACCACTTACCCACAGCAGGGTTAAAGGTTAAAATAAACTACTGGGCATCGAGTGATACAGATTTCACCTCTCTAAAATGGATGTTACAGAACTTACTATATTCCAAAAACATTGGCGATACAGATGTAACTTGATTACTTTGAACGGCACTTGCCGCAAAGCCGAGTAAGACCAGGAGCCACAGATTCAGCATCTTGACGGCTGACAAACATCAACAGTGCCATAAGAAAAAACAAAACTTGAGATTAGTAGTGAATACAATTCACAATATGTTACAATAAATATGGTATGCCAAACATTACCCCTCCCATCACCCAATGTCAAAAATGTAATTTGTTCATGATAGTTTGTATAGAGTAAAAACAGAATGATTTATGGACAACTCTACCTCTACCTAATCTGAAGTTTTACATATATATATTTTTAGAAAGGTCATTGACTTGTGCTCTAGTAGAAGGGAGCAGAGAGATTAATGCTTCCAATGAATTCTAAATAGAAGTCGGCACTGTTATTGGCTGGGTATGATTTATAAACCTGAATACTGGTAAAGGAGTATAGACAGAGAACTGGACCATCATCAACACAACTCTCCTTGCTCCCTTCCTCCAGACCCCCTAGAGAGTGTACAGAGCTGCTAGTTCCTCTGGCTCTCACCTGTTCTCTATTATTACGCCGGTGAGATAGCTCAATGGGCTAATGCAAAATCAATTTAATCTGTTTAGCCCTTGGGGGTCGCAGGTTTGACTTCATCCTTCCAAGGTAGATAAAATGAGTACCATTAAATTGAATAATAGTAACATCCCCTGGATGTTGGGCAAAAGTAACATCCGCACCTAGGATGTACTTGGAAACCAGAGCAAGCTAAATGTAAAATGTTATTATTATTATTATTTTAATTTGATGTAATACTTTAACCCCTTTAGGACGGTTGACAGACGAGGTCCGTCATCCAGAGGAGACCGTTAACGACGGGTGACGGACCTTTTTCCGTTATGTGTTAAAATTAACCCCAGATTGCCGCAATTGCAGCGATCGCTGGGTTAACGTTGCTCAGAACGAGCCCATGTACTCCATATACTTACCTTCTGCCTCCCGGGTTCTGTGTGAAGTGCAGGGAGACGGATCAGTGATGATCCTGCTTCCTGTTGAAAAAAAATAACGTTTAATTAAAATCCCACCCCCTTCACCCCTTTTAATAAAAAATTAACCCCTTCCCTGCCAATTGATCACTGACTACAGTGATCAATTGGCAGGGTATACATTTAACAGTGATCTGCTTTTTTTTTTTAACTCCAGAGGGTCAAATTTTATTGTTTGTAACCCTCAGGGGTTAATTTAATTTTATTAATTAATTTAAATATATTAAAATAATATATTTAGATAGCTGGGCTGGGTGGAAGTTAGTGGGAAATTGGGGAATTTGGTTTAGGCTAGTCAGGGGTTAATGTTAATAAAAATTTTTAAAAAGTTTAAAAAAAAGTTTTAATAATTTTTTTTTAAAAAAGTAAACAAAATCCCACCCTTCTTTACCCAGTCCTAATAAAAATGAACCCCTTCCTTGCCAGTTGATCACTACCTACAGTGATCAAAATACAAATCACAGTATTATACTGTGGGTTAACCCCTAGGTTTAACTTTTTTTTTTTTTTAACCCTCAGGGGTTCAGTTTATTTAATTAATTAATTTAAATATTTTAAAATGATATATTTTGCTAGCTGGGGTGGGTGTGAGTTATGGGAAATTGGGGAATTTTCCATTAGTGCTGCTTACTGCTAGTTTGGGGTAATGGTAAAATAAAAGTTTACAAAAATGTTAAATCTGTAAAAAAAAAAAAAAAAGGTTTTAAGAAAGTTTAGGAAAGTTTAAAAAAATTAAAAAAGCAAAAAAAAGTTTAAAAACTAGTTTTAAAAAGTTCAAAAGTTTTAGAAAGTAAAAAAAATAAAAAAAAAATTACATTACCACTACACCTGGAACAAACTAGAGAAAAAATGATCCCACGCTAAGGTTCAAAATGCACCTTTTGAATTACCCCAGGGTGTATTCTTTAATAAATAGTATGTGTTTGTGGGGAAGTTTCAATAACCAACCATCTAGACTACTCCAAATTGGAACATGGACACAGCGTAAAACTTCAAAGTTAGAAAAAAAAACTGCATGGCTGCGTCTCCAATGTTCCCCTTCAACATCCACATATACCTGGCAAAGGTACATACGGGGGTATTGCTGTACTCAGATGACATAGCTGAGCAATATATGTATTATTATACAGTCATAGCACACATAAGGTTTGCAAAATATACAGTAGAAACTCACCGCGTGTGTCAAAAAAGCAGAAGAAATGCTTATTACCACTCCACTTGGTACAAGCTAGCAGAAAAATGATCCCACTCTAAAGTTAAAAATATGCCTTTTGAAATACCCTGGGATGTCTTCTTTAAGAAATGGTATGGCTTTATGGGGTTGGATTATATAGCCTGGTAAAATACTCTACAATGGGACATGGGCACAGCGTAAAAATGTAAAGTTTGAAAAAAACTGGAATGGCTGTGTCCCAAATGTGCCCCTCCAATATCCACATATACCTGGCAAAGGTACATACGGGGGTATTGCTGTACTCAGCCGACATAGCTGAGCAACATATGAAGTATTATACAGTCGTAGCACACATAAGGTTTGCAAAATATACTGCGCAAACTCACTTTGTATGTCAAAAAGGCAGAAAAAACGCTTATTACCACTACACTTGGTACAAGCTAGAGGAAAAATGATCCCACGCTAAGGTTCATAATATGCCTTTTGAAATACCCTGGGATGTCTGCTTTAAGAAATGGTATGCCTTTACGGTGTAGTTGCAATATGTAGCCTGTTCAAGTGCTCCAAAGTGGGACACAGACGCATCAAAACCCTCCATGAAAATTCACACTTAAAAACCTGAATTTGTCACGTCTCTTTTACAGTACTGTAACTTCACAAAATAGTGTCCAGGTCATACATTTGGCATATTGTTTTACTCAGAAGACTTAGCTGAGCATAATTTGGGGGGTTTGAACTTAGTAGCAAAAATGAAATATAGAAAATGCCCAGCAAAAATGTAATCCGGATGTAAAAAATAACCAAATTATTTTTTTACCACATACTTTGGCATACAGGGCCGGCCTTAGGTGTTCATGTGCCCTGTGCGAGCCAATCTTGTGACGACCCCCCGCCATCTTTGTTTGACCCCCTCTAGACAATTTCAGGCACATTCACAATCTGTCGCCTGAACCCCCTTCAACAAAACCCTGCCCCCCTTCATCAAAACCCTGCCCCTCTTTATCACCAGTCCCCTGCCCCCCTTTATCACTAGCCCCCTGCGTCAAAAGCCCATACGAAAATATACAAGGCACAAAAGGAGAGTAAACTTGTCCGACAACTGTCAGAGGGATAGCTCCTGATTCTCCGGCCATTCTTGTATGAAATCCAGAACCCGATGTACGTTCCAAAGGGATGTATATTTAGGTGCCAATGGACGTTACAGTCTGATGCCTCTCAAGAGTCTACAAACCAAGGGATCTTGTCCGACAGGAGTCCCTTGAAGGGGTACATGAGCCGCTGAAATGGACGATCTGGCAACGTTAACCGAACAATATGACCTCCCTTGGTCGTAGAGGTGAGAGAGGAAATTCAGGACGCTGGATACAGGAGTTGTAAAGGGATCAATACTCCATTGCAGACACCAACGACACCATAAGTTCCAGGCGGACAAATAACATCTCCTTGTTCCTTGGGCCCACAAATCCCAGAGGAGGCTTCTAGCTGATCCTGATAGTTCATTGACATTTCAGGTACCCCGGAAAGAGTCCAAGCCTCCAAGTGGAGGTGGCCTTCCAGTACGAGGGGAGGATGGTTGCCTTGTGAATCCAAAAGGAGCATCTGCGGAGACGGAAGGAGAAGCGGGTCCCGACAAAACAGCTTCAGTAACTATGGGAACCAAGCATGACCCTGCCAAAGAGGTGTCAGCAACACCAACGATACCTGTTGACTTCGTAATTGGAGTAGGACCCTGGAGATCATAGTGAATGGTGGAAATGCGTAGACTCCCTGTGACGGCCAATCCTGAAGGAAAGCATCCACTGCTGCGCACGTCGGGTCAGGGAGCCAGCTGAAATAGGTCGAAACCTGGAAGTTCATCCTGGAGGCGAACAGATCCACCATGAATGGGTCCCTCCGTCTTGCCACCTCGACGTATATCGGACGATGTAGCCGCCAATCGCTGGCATCCCTCCAGTGTCTGAAGAACCAGTCTGCCGTCAGATTCGTCACACCTGGGAGGTACTCCGTCTGGAGAGTGATGTTGCGCTAAAGACAGAAATTGTAAATCTCCCTCGTCACCTCCGTCATTGCCCATGAGTGGGACCCCCCTAGGTGGTTGATGTACTGTAACGCTGATATATTGTCCATTCTCAGCAGGATGCAGCAATCCGACAGATGACCCGCCAGGCTCCGTATTGCAAACCAGCCAACGATCATTTCTAGGCAATTGATGTGATAAGCCATTTCCATGTGTGACCAGGGGCCTCCCATGGAGGCAGTTGCGCAGATCGCTCCCCAGCCCAGTAGGCTTGCATCCGATTCCAGGACGAAGTCCGGCATCGGGCCGAAAATCGTGTTGCCAGGAAAATATGTGGTGTAACTTGTCTCACCTGTAGGCATTCTGCCTCTTTCACGCATCCAGCTTCCTCTGCCACGGTCCGACCTCCGGGAGGTGAAGGACCCAAAATGGTAGCTGGGGAAGAAAGTCGGTATCCGGGATCCTCGGTGGCTCGATGGCTAGAAACGGCTGGAGGCACGACCCCGCTGCCTTCCAGCCCTGCCAAAAACACTTGGGCTGTGAGTGTGGAACACTCTCCTCATCGGGGATTGAGCCTTGTTCAGGGTAGCATAGAGATTGACGTGTCTATGGAGATCCTTGATGAAGGGTTCTCTGAACAGTAGCCCTTTGTCCAACGGTCCCAGCTCTTTGGACCCCAACTGATAATTTAGCATCCATGCGCATAAGCACCGCCTTCCTCTGCTCCATGCATAGCACCACGTTGGAGTTGCCCAGCAGGCAAATGGAGCGTAATTCCCAATCTCTTATGGCCGCTGGGTCCAGGGGTGAGCCCTGTGAGACAGCTTCGTCCGCCATCATAAGGATCCAGGCCAGAGGCCCCAACATGTCAAGCACCTTATCTTGTGCCAGACGGAGGCTGCGTTCAATTCCTTTCTTGGTATTGCGACCCATGCGGGTCAGATAGGTGGTGACCATCGGGTTAAATTCGGGTGTCATAGCAACCTTGTCAGGTAAGGTGGATCTGGGGCACTCTGCCCTCAATCTCTTCTGAACTGCCAAATCTAAGGGTCTGCGAACCCAATAATGAACAAACTGCGCCAGATGTTCGGGTAGGGACCACTCAGGAGACCTGGGGTGCTGGATGGTGTGCGGGTCGAAGAGGGGTTCGCCTGTCGAGTCCATGAACACGTCCTGCCCTAAGGAGGAGTGTAGGTGCTGCAAAGCGGTCTCACCGGTTTCCTGTTGGTACGAAAACTCCTCCAGGTCTTCCTCACCCCACCCGCCTTCATCCTCCGAGGGGGATTGATCTGCCCGCCATTCATCCAGGATGGACAGGGGTGGGGGAAGAATTAATTCTTCTTCCTCTTTGGAGGAGTACCTTGGTCGTGCCGGTACTCCCCCAGGCACTGGAGCACCCACTTAGGTCGCTTCGCAGGAGCCTTACCCTTCCAGGTACCTGACTCAGGGCCTTCACCCTTCCAGTAGCGCTTAGGTTCTCGTGTCTGGTCTCTGTCCGGTGAGTCGGGACCGGACTCTATCTGCGTGTGCTGAGTCTCCGCTATGTCCCTATCTTGGGATGTTAGGGGCAGTGCTCTTGAGAGTGCTTTCTCCATGGAAGCAGCGACAGCCGCGTTAATCATTGCCTGTAGGCTATCTTGGGTTGGAGCGTCCATATTCTGACAATAGCATGACCCTGGTGGTAGAAATGACAGGTGTCACCCCAGATAGTATGGGAGAAGTGTTTATATAAACAAAATTTCTAAGTGTCTATAGTGTGGTCGGGGTGGTCTCCCAGTATAAAAACTCCCTGAATATATTCCTAGGCCTGTGGCCGGAGGGGATTTGGGCACGGGCAAGCGCCGGCTATCAATATGGCACAGACAGAGCAGGCCAGTTTAAGGGGCACAGTCAGAGCAGGCCAGTCATAGAGCACAGACAAAGCAGGCCAGTCAATGGGGCACATACATAGCAGGCCAGTCAATGTGGCACAGACAGAGCAGGCCAAGTCACTTATAAGTGGTGCATAAAATAGCATTAAGGGTCACAGTTAGGGAAGCGCTCCTTATCCGTGTGAATATAGGTGAGGCACCTTGTGTTAAAAGTCCAGATGTAAGCCTTTGATATAGTAATTATGTAGTATACAGAGCTCAGACTCCCACTGGAAACAAGTGTATAATGTTTGGTGCAGTACACTGTGTGAGACACCCTCAACTGTCCACCAATGAATAACTTCATGCATAACATATATACACTGGGATAAATTGAAGGCTGGTGAAACCCAGGCCTGATGCGGGGGAAAGGGACTGCTCCCAGACCGCCAACTTTTATATAGGCCTCAGGCCATGGTATAAATTAACCCCTGGCTCCCCGATGGGGGGAGCAAGCCTCTATCGGCTTCCCGGCAATAATCTAACAGGCGGGGGAGGGGGCGTGCGTTAGTGCTCCCTCCTCCACCCGGCGGACACACGTGGTCCGCGGATCGAGACGGTCGTGGTCAGCGGCCAGCGGCCAGACGTACTCCGCGGTCCCGAATCTTAGGGGGATTGGAGGAGGCAGAACAGGCCGACCTCCTGAAACCCCCCAGTGGCACAAAGTACCCGCAAAGGCGAAAATGGGATAGAAAAACAGAGGGAAAATTTAAGGGGACAGAAAAGGGGAAGAACCCCAATATAAAAGAGCCAGAGGAAAACAAAACTCCCCACAAACCCCAGTGAAATATAAATCAGAGGAGCATAAAGCTACTCATACAAACAATTCCACAAACAATTAAATATGTCAAACACTGAAAATATAATTAAAATCACACAGCCACCAACTAAAAGCAGGAGGCAGTGGTACTCTGACCTGTACTGATGCGAAGCAGCAAAGAAAGAGGGAATGGAATGTTGGGAAGGGACTTATATGGTCTCCTTACTGTTTTCTGATTGGTTGTTTACTCTCTATGTTAATGTGTTGCTGTGGAGTTCTAGTAAAGAGAGACTTAAGCAAATATGAAGCCTCCTGTCATGTTATAAAATTGTAAATATTATAATTGTAACATATTTATTAAATTAAGCATATGAAAACATCTAAAGACTAATATCTGGTCTGTATCACACAGACTAAAACATATTAATTAATCACAGAATACATGACATCTTCGAAAATATATGTAATATTTCTTTAATAAAAAAATGCCTATATAAATACATTTAAACCATGTTACATATGTTACATAATCCATGTACTTATTTTTTTTAGTTAAATTATTCTAAACACTCAATACGCTCACATCATTTTCTTGAATAGATACAAAGATTATGATAACAAATAAGAACCTTAATGTAACCATTCTCATATCTTCTATAAAATATGACTTAGTTCTATTGAGGACTACTTTACATGTACCCCAGAATTTAGTTTTACCCCTGTAATTTTTATTAAAATAGTATTCCAAGTAACAGTTGCTGCACTTTCTTTTTAATAAAGACAATCTAATCTGGTTGGTAAAATATTTGAAAGGTTATTAAGGGATAACATTCAAGAATTCCTTGAGAAGAACATGGTTATCAGCAAAAATCAGCTCGGTTTTAAGAAGCACAGGTCATGTCAAACTAACTTGATTGTGTTTTACGAAGAAGTAAGTAGAAGTATAGATCAGGGTGTTGCCGTGGATGTGATCTATTTGGATTTTGCCAAGGCATTTGATACAGTTCCACACAATAGATTAGTGTTCAAACTCATGGAAATCGGTCTAGATGAAAATGCTTGCTCTTGTGTAGAACATTGGCTTAAAAACAGAGTACAAAGAGTTGTCATTAATGGTAAATTTTCAAGCTGGACAGAGGTGGCAAGTGGTGTCCCTCAGGGTCTGTTCTGGGACCCCTTCTATTTAACATGTTTATAAATGATCTTGAAGACAGCATTGAAAGTCATGTTTCAGTGTTTGCAGATGACACAAAACTTTGTAAAATAATACAATGTGAGCAAGATATTACTTTGCTGCAGAGGGATTTAGATAGACTGGGGACTGGGCACTCAAATGGCAGATGAAATTTAATGTTGAAAAATGCAAAGTTATGCACTTCGGCGTAAAGAATACACAAGCAACGTATACCCTTAATGGAAGCGAATTAGGGATAACAACACACGAAAAGGACTTGGGAATTGTTATAGACAACAAACTATGCAACAATGTGCAATGTCAATCAGCAGTGGCCAAGGCCAGTAAGGTATTGTCATGCATGAAAAAGGGCATTCATTCTCGGGACGAGAATATAATTTTGCCTCTTTATAAATCACTGTTAAGACCCCATATTGAATATGCTGTGCAATTTTGGGCACCTGTTCTAAAGAAGGATATTATGGCACTAGAAAAAGTGCAGAGGCGGGCTACAAAATTAATAAAAGGAATGGAACATATCAGCTATGAAGAAAGGTTAACAAATTTAAACCTATTTAGTTTAGAAAAACGTCGCCTGAGAGGGGATATGATAACATTATACAAATATATTCGGGGCCAATACAAACCATTGTGTGGAAATCTATTCACAAACCGGACTTTACATAGGACACAGAGGCCATGCGTTTAGACTGGAAGAAAGAAGATTTCGTCTAAGGCAAAGGAAAGGTTTTTTTACTGTAAGAACAATCAGGATGTGGAATTCTCTGCCTGAAGAAGTGGTTTTATCAGAGTCCATACAGATGTTCAAACAGCGACTAGATGCATACTTGCAAAAACAGAATATCCAAGGATATAATCTTTCAATGTAGGGTAATAACTGCTTAATCCAAGGATAAATCTGACTGCCATTCTGGGGTCAAGAAGGAATTTTTTTCCTAGCTTGTTGCAAAATTGTGCCTCAAACTGTTTTTTTTTTGCCTTCTTTTGGATCAACAGCAAAAAACAAATGTGAGGAAGGCTGAACTTGATGGACGCAAGTCTCTTTTAAGCTATGTAACTATGTAATCAAAGCGTTCCCCTTTCTAAGCAGTCCATTACTATAGTTGACAAACTATTTATTAAATACAAATATAGTGTTGTGTAATTTAAAAAAGATCTTTTCATTTGAGCATTTGCTTACCTGGATGCTTGGAAAATGCCGTCTGTTAATGAGTTCTCACCTGTCACTAACAGACTGGCACTGGGAGGTGACTATTTATACCAAAGAACTAGGTTAACTTAAGGAAGTGTTCTAGAATGTTAAGTGAATACATCATCCTCTGGACTGACAGAAGTTCTGAATGCAATCCAAGTCAAACAGTGACATGGACAGGACAATTTCTTGAACTGCCTCCATGGAAAAAAAAATGTTTTGTTCTTTTCTCACACTTCGAACATGGAACACTGGCATTAGAACTGTTTATTGTCTTAAATTAATCTTTATATTATAATAACCCATCTCATTTTTTTTTTAAATTCATATGTTTTATAATCCCTTGCCTACCTTCCCCACTCTTCCTTACTGACCGCCATCAACTACGGTGTGACCACTAACACAACTCAAGTACAATTTCAAAAGGTTTTGGCCTCATATTGATGCTGTTATCCTCCCTGTTAGAAATATATTTTAACTAATTGTGAACCAATGTGTAAGTGTAAAGTGCAGCTAGATAAAATGCATTATACACTTATTGGTTAGCAAATAGTTTAACTATATTCATTGTCTGGGGGGCGGGGCCGGACCGCCATGCTGTCCGGTCGCATGCAGGAGAGGCTCCAGAGTAATCTGGCCTCTTAGGCTACCAAAGCAAACGTTTAATCCGAAACAAACCCGAGAGAGACTTATGCGGCTGTCGCAGAGGTAGCAGACCCTGAGATCGGGAGTTTCGGGCCCCACTGGAAGGGGCACGAGGCTTTGGGGGCTGCAGCCTAACTACGAGAGGTGCAGGATGGACGACCACCACCATGCCTCCTTCTCCAAATGTCACACACTGACCACACAAGTCGCCTGCCGGTCCTGCTCCCCCCCCTCTGGGCCGGGGGGTCATCCCTGTCCACACTGGGTAGAGCTTGAACTAAGAAGAGACTAAGGAGCACAGACCACCCAAGGCCTACCTGGTAAAATGGCAGAGACTTATTGCATTGCAAGAACTGCTCCTGCACCACGGAACCTATGTGAGCTCTTGCCTTGGCTCTGGCTCCAGTGGAGAACCTCACCACATTCCCAACGATAAAGCTATCGGGAGGATAGAGGGTTCGGGAGAGCCATCAGACCATCTCATCAACCCGTGACAGACACCCCCTTGACGGGGCTGGGCGTAAAACGGGACTGAGAAAATTAGCCGCAACACAGACCTGCTATGCGGACTTAAAAAATCATCTACAAGCCTGACAAGCTCTGAATTCCATACCTGATAAGGGGATATCGACCACACGCAGATGAGGACCTGCTACCCATGGAAGCACAAGCGTTCCCCACTATGCCGAACTGCTGTGGTGCCTATCTGTTGAAAATGAAGATTACCCTTCATGAGCAAGCGTTAATAACAGCCCAACCGGACAAGCACCTCCTGGAGGGACAGCAGCCTCACCCAATGTGAGAAAACAGCCAGTGTGCCATCCTCATCTAATCTCACACAGAGACATATAACACCACAGCGGTCAGATCAGATTTAGTGGTCTTTAAGCCACACTAATTTTATCTTGCAGCAGTATATTCCTACTTGTGCATCTGCCTACATTTACTTACACCTAAGTGTTCCTACCCTTAGTACCAAATATAATCCCTTAATCATATCTTAAAGCATCCAGCGTAATGTTATATATGTTGCCCTGCTCGCCAGTGTTAAGCTCCCATGAGAGCAAAACCTATGCTGTATAAGCAAAGTTAATGATCTCTTTAATATGTATAAATCTTATAAATATAAGCATAGCTAATCTAGTATCGTAAAGTGATGGTTATCTTACGCCATATGTCCATGTTTCTAGCATGTTATAACTATTGATACGTACTTACAATAATCGGATAGCTCATAGCATGGTTATTGCACCGTTCTAACTAAATTCTATGTTTAAATCCAAATGTTTGAGCCTGACTAAAATAAAAATTGTGCTTGTTATTCATGCGCCCCGCACGTTAAGCGTGGGAAAAGCCGGAGGACTGCTTTTAGGGCACCTCTCGCCAGCCTGTATAATTTATTTGCACTGCAAAAATAAAGAATTTAAAAAAAAGTATTCATTTTCTGCCTTACAGAGAAAAGGAAAGTATTGTTCCAAGATGTTGCCTGTTTCCCTCAGCTGTCGTAGCCAAAAGCTGATATGGTGGTAGCAGAAACTCCACATATTCACAAAGATTAGAAATCTAATTCCTCCCAATAAACTGGTGCTCTATCGCTCCTCACATAACATGTCCTTACACTCTCTCACCGTTCCACTCTACACCACTCATACATGGTGATGTCTCTTGAAACGTCATTGTTAGCTCTTGTATTTTATATTTCACTACTGCTAGATTGTAAGCTTTATGAGCATCTACCTCAAAATCTTCTCCCTACCATATGCACCATCACATAAACTCTGCCATCTAGTGCTTAAAGTCTCCAACTATTTTTGTCACAGTCATCCTCATTGCTGCTCTTTAGTAAACATGGCACTTGGCATAGGCATCCTGGGCCTAACAGAGAATGAAGCAAATAAGCAAACACCAGAGATAAAGACATAACTTTTACTGAGAGGAAAAAATAAACATTAATGTACATCAAAGATAGAATCTTTATGATTTATTTTTTTTAACTGTGTTGGAATATGACAACAAGACAATAGTGGCATCAAAAAGAGATAGCTTAAGGTAACTTGTAGTGGAGCTCCCTGTACCTAGGCTCGGTACCTTCTCCAAGGACTGCTTTCTAGCTGGAACAGGATAAAACATCAGCGCTTCTGCCTCAGTCACCGTGGCTTGACTGGGATCCTCCTGGAGCCTCTCCGTTGTGGAATAGGATAGGGTCTAACTATATTCCCTCGCAGGGACTGGACGACACACAGTCCTTACAAGGACTCTCCCAGCCAAATCCTCCATGAGCTGGAACAAGGTGCTGAGCAGTGATTATAGCCATTCCCTCCCAATAACTATACGACACATAGTTCTGAGAGTATAACTGATTTTAATGAGTCAAACTCAGCCTTTTATGCACAGTCCCCAGCAGGGGGTCTCCATTGTATTCAGCACAAGCCCCTCACAGGAATCTCTGGGCCTGGGACATAATTGTGCTATTGTGTTAAAGACCGGTAAGCTAATTATCTCCCAGGAACAGAGAGCCAAACACAATAAAACACAAAAAAATATAAAAACACAAAAGTACCCCTAAACATAACAAAAACATAAAATAGCCCCACAAATGGCCCCACAAATGATACATCTTTAAATAGCCCTGATCTGAGTGCCTAAGTTCTCCAAATAGCACTCAGATCCATGGAGTTAGTGGCGGAACTACCGCAATCGCAGGGGCCACAACTGTGACCAGGCCCATCACTCCAGGAGGCCCTAACGCCCTGTCAAACCCTGCGACAGGGGTGCCCAGCTGGCATTGTGGTGCTTCCGCCGGGGCTGCAGTGAAGGGTCCCATTGGATGGCCCATGCTCTTACGGCCACCCGATGGCAATGGACTTCCTGGTGCCCGGTCAGTGCTGCAGCACTTTAAGAGTGTGACCAGGGCCCAGTCATGACGTCACTTTCTCCCAGCTAACAGAGCACCGCACGGAAGGGGAGGAGGGAGTCAGAGTGAGAGCTCTGTAGCGGAGAGGTAGTATAATCCACAGGGTCTCCGCTGGTAGACAGGTACAGCATACAATAATCCAGGTAGCGTGATAATAATCCCTTCTTCCCAAGAACTAGATGACACATAGGCTGGGAGTCAACTGAGCTTTTATTCACAGGTCACAGTATTTATGCAGTTCCCCATGCAAGGGGTTTCTGGAGTAACTTTGCAGGGGTTGTACAGTAGGGGACTACATGGGGAACTGAGCATACAGGACAATTTTCCCGCCATGCACTACTGTATTAGAGGGATACTCCCATAAGAATATACTGTTAAGTGGATTTTCCCTCTGTACAGCAGAACCTGTCTTTTCACATAAAAATACATAACTTGCACGTTATTCGAGCTATTTAACCGAATGACACCAGTATAGATAGCTGGGATCTGAGCGCATACTTCGGGGAACTACCGCTCAGATCCTAGCACAATTAGCCGAATGCCAAACGAAACATCGTTTAATACGAACACACAGGAAAACATACAAATGGATGGTTCGTATGAAAATACCGAAGGACCGGTGGTCCCGAACGGTCTGGAAGTCCAGCAGTGTTCGTGCCATCGAGTAACCGATTTTAATTCGAGGCACACGACGACCAAACACCGCTGGGCTAAAAGGTGATCCAAGATGGCCACCGCAGCGTGGTCGGTATATGAACGGCGGCCACCCTGAGAACCGATTAACAGAGGGTAGATACAATGTTGCAATCCGTAATAAGAGCCACACAACCCCCTGTATGTGATCTCCCATTCGATACTTGGTTCATTTCACGAACAGTGTTGAAAGTCACTGTTCGTGAAACTGCCATAGGAATGCTAGCGGCTTTCGCGACGCTAGCATACGAATGCTCTCTATCACATATTTATACGAACAACAGAAAATAAGCCATATATCTGCAGTCTCTCCAGGGCAACCCTTATACATCACAATAGTCTTAAGTAGCTAGGTTTGCCACAAGCTCTGACTCCCATCAGAATGAGGCAGCCACTGGACCCCAGGGAAATAACTAAATTTGTGTTTGTGTGTGAGAGAGAATGTCTGTATCAGTATATCTGTGTGTCTGAATGTATGTGTGTGTGTGTGTGAGTATATGTTTGTCTGCATGTGGGTCTGAATGTGTACCGGACCCCCGGTTACATCCTCTATTTCCCTTCCTTCAGTCGTCCAGGAATCCTTACAACAAGCAGGCATCCATTTTCCCCCATTAACTGGACACAACACACAGCTCTAGAGTAACAACAGGAATGACTCAGTTTATTTTGTTACACATGGTATTACAGACACAGACCCCTACATGGGATCTCCATGGGATCTCCAAAACAAAACAACAGGGATTTCAACCCAAGAAGTTGCAGGGGGAGTGAGGAAGGACAAAGCATCCAGGTTAAACTGGGCTGGCAACATCCTGCTGTGATGCTGTGACAGGAAAAGGGAGGGGAAAGGGGGGAGAGGTACAGGCAGACACTACATTTACAAAAGGAAGGGGGAGGGGAAGAGGTACAGAGCAATACACCCCTCCCCCCCCCCTTTGTTGACCCACAGCTGCATATACAGGCAGAATACATGAAAGACATATAAATACAAGTGGGAATACATAATACAATGGAAAACCCATGAATAAGCAGTGGGCATGGTACTCAGTGACGGTGGTCCACCACAGTATGTGTATCTGTTTGTCTGTATATGTATCTGAATGTTTGTCATTAAGTGTGTCTGTGTATCTGCGTGCATGTCTATATGTGTATCTCTCTACATGTGTCTGTATGTGTATCTGTTTGTTTGCATGTGTATCTGCATGTGTGTCACTGTGTGCCCCTATGTATCTGTATGTGTGTCGCCATTTATATCTGTATGAGTGCCATTCTGTGTATGTACATCTGCATGTGTCTATATGTGTGTCTGTCTGTATGTGTGTCAGTGTTTGTATGTGTAGAAGTGTCATTCTGTGTATCTGAATGTGTGCCATTTTGTGTGTCTGTGTATTTGCATGTGTATCCGTGTATGTATGTGTTATACAAATGGAGGGGTGGGAGGGGCGGGGGAGATTCATGGGGGGCCCCAGGGCACTTTTCGCACTTGGGCCCTGTAGTTTCTAGTTAGACCTCTACATGCAGTGTAGGGAAAACGCCACCGTGTTCTGACTGGTTTATATTTACAGTTCTCAAACTCTCTTCAGTCTCCCCTTTCTTTAGGCTCTTCAGCCCTCCTCCTGCTCCTTACTGATGCTGCCTACTCAATAGTACACAGGGCAATAAGATTACAGATATGCCCATGAAAGTGTAGAAAAACTACAGTACAGTCTAAACCGTTTTTTTAGACTTCCATTTATCTTCAGGAACTGTGTTCCTGATCATCTTCTCTCTTCCTGTCTACTCCTGGCCTCAAAGTATTATTATTCTCTTCTTGTTTGTGCTCCAAAGCACTCTCCTTGGTCCTGATTCATGGACTGCTGACACAAAATGGCAGTAAAACAAAATGGCGGCACATCCAGGAAAAAGTTCATAAAGGAGGGAGTTCATAAAGTGAGAAATGCCTGTATATATATTTTTTATTTTATTTATATATTATTTATTTATTATTTTTATTTTATTTTTCATTTAAAATATATATATATAATTTTTAAAATTATTTTGTTTTTAAAAATAATTCTTTATTTGAATTTTTTATCACACACACACAAAAATACAGAATACATATAGCATTAACGTACAAAGACCTAACATTTACTCATACATAATACATTCTACCTGTTTGAAAAATGGGGGGCCAAGCAGGGAAGAGGAAGAGCAATTCCTTTCTTTTCTTTATATGTCTTATCTAATTCTGAAGTGAATGTTTTACATTTTATTAAGACATTTCTCTCTTATCATTTTATTCCTGACCGAAGAATTATTTCTCCAGCATACACCCAATGCCATCTTTAATTGGAAAGTTAGTTGTGTTTCCCATTGATAGTAACTGATTTCTATAGGTTGTTTCCATTCTCTCGCTATGAGAATCTTCACAGCCAGGAAACCATGTGTAACCAGATAATAATTTGATGTAGCTAAATCAGGCCAGCCCATATGCAATAATGCTGTTATTGGACATTTTTCAATTTTAATCTTATCCATATCATAAGGTATTTTATAGACCTGATCCCATATAGTTTTGATTTTTGGGCAGCCCCACCATATGTGAAGATAGCTTCCAACTGCCCCCAAGCATCTCCAACATACATTTGAGACACTAGTGTCCATTTTGTTTAACCTGGTCGGAACCAAGTACCACCTATTACATACTTTAAAATAAGTTTCGATCAAAATTATATTACGGCCATTTTTCTTAACTCTAACTAGGGTTTTACCCCAAGCACCAACATCTATGTTAATGTTGCAATCTATTTCCCATTTTTTAAATTATTTTTTAACGATAATTTGTGACATCGTATGGGTCAACACATAGCATTTTTATAAAAGTTTGACGTTTTCATTGGTGCAAAAAATAGTTTTATATAGATGTCATTTTTACTTTTTCCCTCTTCAAAAAGTTTAGAAACACGTGATTTCATTCTTAAGTAGTTAAATGTTTCAGATTTTGGTAAATTATATTCGAACATTAGAGCTGCAAAAGTTTTAATTCTTCCCTCTTTCATAATATTATTTACATCTTTAGTTTTATTTTCTTTCCACAAGTCTAACTTTAGATCATCTATAAGCGATTCTAGAATCTCCAACTCCAAAAAAAAACATACATTTTTCTATTGTTTTTCATCTTTTTTCTTAGTTTAAACCACACCGGGAAAATTTGGGAGAGGATTTTATTTTTAATTTCTTTCAATATCAGATAATGTTTTTCTTGCCAGACACTTTTATTTAATAATTGGGTCTCTAATATAAACCAACCTGTTCCCCTCGCTTCCTTTTTAGTTAGAATTTGGTTATGATGAATTGTACTAGCCTCATAATGTTTTCTAATATTAGGAATATTCGTACCACCTTGGCTGGGACTATTTGTCAACAGGTCCAGGTTAATTCGTGGTCTCTTGCCTCTCCACACAAAATTTCTAAAATTTCTCAGAACAATTTCTAACCAGCTGTCTGGTATTTTTATAGAGTTCATTTAAAAAAAAAAAATGTCCACTTACGGAGACTATAGACATTGATGATATTAATTCTACCTAACCAGCTCAGAAATATATTATTCCACTTTTTTAATATTAGGTTTGTTGATCTAATCAGTTTCAAAACATTCTCTTCAACAATTCTATTTGTTTTGTCAGAAAGCGTAACACCTAAATACTCAAAACTCCCCTTAGCTTCTCTAAAGCTATGCATTTCTAATATTTGGTTTTTTTTGTATCAGCATCAAAGTTTTTGAACATAATCACAGATTTATCTATATTTATCTTGTAATTAGATATGTCACTGTACTGGGCAATCTCATTCATTAAATGTGGGATGTGAGCAATGGGATCAGTCAAAGTTATTATCATGTCGTCCGCATACATGCACATCTTAAGATCTGTTGAGGCTACTGGAATCGCCCTGATATTTGGGTTTGACCTTATCCTAGTTGCTAGGGACTCCATGGATATTATGTATAATACTGGTGAAAGCGGGCATCCCTGATGGGTGCCATTACCCAAAATTAACCACCCTGGCCATAGGATTTTGGTATATGGTTGTAATTGCTGCTTTTATCCATCCACAAAAACCCATGGACTCTAAGACTCTGAACCTATATCCCCATTCAACCCTGTCAAAGGCCTTTTCTGCATCCAATGACTGGGTCAGAAGGGGATTCCCTGATCTCTCTCCCCAATTCAAAATATTGATTAAACGTCTTGAGTTAGCACTTGCCTATCTAGTGGGAACAAAACCAATCTGGTCTTCATGAATTAAACTAGGTAAAATATTATTTATCCTTTCAGCTAATACTACCAAGAACAGCTTAGAGTCTACATTAGAGAGATTGGATGATAGTTCTTTAGTTTCAAGGGATCTTTCTCTTTGGTATGTTTGCTTAGAGCATTTCTTTTGGTCCAGAACCCTTATCTACCATCTCGTTAAAAGCGTTGGCTATATGTTCACACAATATATCTTTATAAATCTTATAAAATGTATTAGTCATCCCGCCTTGGACAAGGGTCTTAAAATTTACTAGCCTTTTGATAGCTAGTTAAAATTCTAATTTAGTGAAAGGGGCATTCATATTATTATTTTGTTCCTGTGTTATTTTAGGTGATTCTGTTTCCTTCAAATATTTAGCTATTTTTAGTTCATCAGGTTCTTTCACAATATTATACAAGTCCTCATAATAAGTCTTGAAACATTTTAGCTTTGGTTTCTGAAATTCTATATTCTATCTGATCTTTTTAAATACCTGCTATCTTATTTTTCCCGGCTTTCCTTCTCAGCTTATTGCTTAACCATTTAGCTATTTTATTATTGTCTTGATAATAGTTCACTTTCATTTTTTCTCGATTTTTATTAATTTGTTCACATTCTATTTCATTGATTTTTAAAAAAAATTGTTTAGTTGTGTTATTGTTTCACTGGTTAGAAATGTGTTTTTTTTTTAATAGTTTGTAATATTCTATATATAGTTCTTCCCTCGAGGCCCCTTTTTATTTTATTTATTTTCTTTATTTATTCTATTTTTAAGTTTTATCAAGTATCCTCTCACAACAACTTTGAAGGCACACCAAATTTTGCGTATGGCAATCCTTCAGTTTTGTTTTCTTTTAAATATAATTCTATTAGGTTGCTGATTTGTTTTTGATGTTCCACTTTGGAGAGGATACTATCATCCAAACGCCAGGTACTAAAAGGTTTATATATATTTTTGGTCTTTAAATACAAACAGATTATATATGGTCTGCCCATGGATTCTCTCTTATTATAATTTTTTGAATCTGTTCTACTAAGCTATTCTCTCCAAAGACCAATTCTGGATAACAAGTGATGTACTCTAGAAAGATGTGTAAATTAATTTTCATTTAATGGTAGACTCGCCATATATCTAAAAATTATACTCTCTCATAATATTACGCAGTATCTTAGATTGTTTCTGTAATACCTATTTTGTAATATTTCTTTAATTGGAACTCAACTGCAGCATTTCTTGGTTGCAACAACAATAAGGTTCACCTCCTTTTATATTGGTATGAAACTATGGTCACTGTACCTTTAAATATCCATGTAGGTAAAATTAGGCTTTGTAACAATCCCTTATGAGTAAGAGGAATAATTAGACAAAGTGACACTTTAGTGAGTTTTAGATACTGTGTAATATAAATAATAGTAATTGACTTGTTTGGTAAAAGTATTACTTAACTTAAAGGCAGTTCTGGCACTGGAAGGGTTAATTCACCCAATGAAGGAGAAATTAGAAGTCCGTTTCAACAAGCTGAGAACTAGGAGTGGAGAGTGGGGAAGTCCGTTTTAACAAGCCGAGGTCTGGGAGTGGAGAAGGTAGAATTCAGAGTTACAAGCCGAGGTCTAGGAGTGGAGAAGGTAGAAATCCGTTTACAAGCCGAGGTCGAGAAGTGGAGAAGGTAGAAATCCGTTTACAAGCCGAGGTCGAGAAGTGGAGAAGGTAGAAATCCGTTTACTAGCCGAGGTATAGAAGTGGAGCAGGTAGGATCAGAAGTAGAGCAGCTGATCTTCATGCAGCACCTGTGCGAATAATCCAGCCCTTTGAATCTGGCGCGGTCCTCCTAAGTATCGTGGAGGGACCGCGTCAGAGAAAGGGGCGGGGCTGAGCGCCGTGAACCCGGAAGTGGGTTCCGGCGATAATTACATGCCATGCTATACCTGACAGTTTCATTAGTTTTTGTTTTTTTTTATCTTTAATTTTCTTATCTATCTCCGTATCCGGGACGCAATTAAAATCCCCTGTGACAGCCAGTATTGACATTTTAACTTTTTCAACCCTATCCATTACCTTTTTTAAAATATTTTGTGGGTAATATATTTGGCAAGTAAAGATTAACAAAGGTATATGTAACTGAGTCTATCCTGCATACTAGAATTTGGTATCTTTCTTCACTATCCAACTTTGTTTGTAATATTTCCTTATTAATCTGTTTTGAAAAAATAATGACAACTCCTCTCCCTCCCTGCCCCTCCACCGATGCATGTATTACCTCTTCATACAACTCATAATTCCATCTAACTTTCTCTTCCCTTTTCCAGTGAATCTCTTGTATCAAAGATATGTCTATTTGTTCTTTTCTGAGTAATTCATAAAGATGTTTTCTTTTACATGGGGTGTTTAGCTCCTGTATGTTCATGGAAATACACTTCAGAATTCTATTCTATTCCTATTAGCTCCTCATTCTTTTCTCAGTCCTCCTCACCGGATCAACCAAAAAACAGTCATACAACATGAAAATTCCTTACTGTAGAAGGGATAACCGTTACAAAAATCCCCCTCTTTGTGTAACAACTAACATTATTCTTCATAATGTCACTAGCTAAGATCTTCTATAAGATCTCCAAGCAGGGGTATTATTAAGGGATTGACATGCACCAACGCTTCATATAGTAATGTTTTACACATCCCCTTTACCACCATTTATGGCAAAAAATTTTTTTTCAAATTCTTGTTTCTTTTCCTGCACCTCTTCTTATATTCCTCTGTATATTTCTCTTCTCCTAGTCTCTTTCAATTCAGTAATTATAAAGAGTTCCTCTCTTTTCTTCTAATTTCTTCTATCTTCTTCTTCCCTCACTTTATTTTTTCCCTTGCTCATTCCTCCAATTCCGTTGGTTCAGAAAATATGTCTTAGTGTCTTTCCAGAACACTCTTATTAGTTTGTTTGGCCCCCATCGGTATCTTATATTGTGTTGTTTAAGTGGTATCAGGTCTGTAAAAAATGTCTTTCTCCACATTCTTGTATAGGATGATAAGTCCTGGTACGTTACAATATCTATAAATATTCCCTCTGTTAGTTTCTTCACTCTACTTGCTTGAATAGCTTGTTGCTTCATTTAAGAAGAATAAAAGACAATACCAGATCTCTCGAACTTATTTGTGGAATATTTGGCGGTTTTCTCACACAATATGCGTTTTCTATCACAAGTCCCTTGTTTTGTATATTGATGTCTAAAGCTAAAAGAAATCCAAGCACAAATTCTTTTGTATTTTCATAGGTAATGGATTCAGGGATATTTTTCAGTCTGATGTTCTTTCTTCTTTGCCTACCTTCCAATAGATTTATTCTTTGTTCCAAGGTGTTTACATCATTTTTCATTCTTTCTTGCACCTCAGTGACCGTCTTGTATCGGAACTCAATTTTGTCATATTTTTCTTCCATCTTATTTATTTATTTTATTTAGTTATTTTTATTTATTTAGTTTATTTTATTTATTTAGTTATTTTTGCACCGATTTCTTCTATCTCTAGTTTTAGTTGACATGTGCTATTATTAATTTATTTTTCTAAATTTTCCGTTTGACTTTCCAATTTGATTTTAATAAATTCTTGCAAATGAAACATTGAATTCCTCCTATCCTCCATTAAAGATTCTTCTGATAACAAATTATCTCCAACTTGTTTGTTTTGGGGAGAGAAAAAAGCTGATACTCCTTTGCCTTGTTTGGTGTCTTAAAGATCTTTTTTTCTTGGGATCTTTGCAGTAGCCATTTTATTTCACTACTTAGTTTGGCAACTCTTTTTGTTTTAAATCTTGAGATTCTGTTTCTTTCCCCTTTTTCCTTTCTTTTTTATTTTATCTTTTCTCTACCTTCTTTCTTTTATTTTCCCACCTTCTTCTAGGCACATCTTTGTACTATTACATGTTATTAGATGATATTATAGCTTAAAATATAAATGGGGATGTTTTTAGAGACTTTTTCGGAGTAGTTAATTTTAGTTTCTCTCTCCCTTCTCAGCACACAGAGCAGATTAAAGTAAATTATATATATATGGAGAGAGAAACATAGATGAAGCTGATTTGATATATATATAACAGTATATAACAGTTATATATATGTTATCAGCTGTTGTTATTTTATTTTTTCAGATTTTCCCGTTTTAAACATTTATAAGCTTAGTGGGATTTTCTGGACCTTTTTTCGTTGTCAGCCAGCTGCCGTTTTTAAGTCTGGTCAGATCTCCTCAGTGTCTTGCATATTCCAGTGGAGACTACCAGTCACTTATTAGGACTTCTAGTGATCGGCTCTAATCTCCTGCCATGATCCCTTTTCACAGAAGCATGGACATTCTCCTCCACCCTGCTCACTTGACATTGGATTTGACTCTCGGACCCGGTGTTCTATCAAATTCCCCTACCCCGTGAAAATCCCCTACCCTTGTAACTTCCGGTGAGGGGAATCAGCTGGATCCTGTGCTGCACATGCGTGCTAGCCCTCCTGCTACTCCTCCAGAGCAAGGTCCTGGAAAGTAAGTAAAACTAGTTTTACACTTTCATTATAATTAGTGCATTCACTAAGCTTAGGACATGAGGCATTTAGGGTTAATGTTAGGGTTCAAATTAGGGTTAGGATTAGGGACTTGTTCATATTTAGTGATATTTCACATTAGGGGAACATCACTAAATAGTGATTTCTCACACTTTATTTTAACCCTTACCCCAAGGGTTAGGGTAAGAATAGAGTGTGAGAGAGGTTAGAAGCACTTACCTAACCCTAATTTGAACCCTCACTTAACCTTAAAAGTCCTGTGTGCCTAGGCTTAGTGAATGCACTAACTATAATGAAAGTGTAAAACTAGTTTTACTTACCTTCCAGGACCTTGCTGTGGAGGAGTAGCAGGAGTGCTAGCACGCATTTGCAGCGCAGGATCCAGCTGATTCCCCTCACCGGAAGTGACGAGGGTAGGGGATTTTCACGGTTAGGGAAATTTGATAGAACACCGGCATGCAAGTCAAGCCCCTTGGTCAGACTACTCCTCCTTGCTTACACAGCACCCGACATATCAGAATTGCTCTGACAGCTAAATAAGTCAGCAAAAAGAGCCACACCCATTCAGGGATTAGGAAACCCCCTTGCTCCGCACACTCAACTTGACCCACCCACTCAATGTAAGAGCCAATGGACAATCTAACCCTCCGTTAGCCCCGCCCACTAGATTGCAGAGGCAGCTGATTTAAACAGGACGTTCACAGACTGACAACATGCTACTATTGATAAAGCCCAATGGGCGAAACGCGTTTGGTGGCAGAAGGATCAGTTCCAACCTAACAGCAGTTGTTTCACAAGACCTGGAAGGACTCCATTCGACAGACCTCCAGGAACTGGAACAAGGCAGAGACCCTGACTAAAGACCAGATTACCTGCAGTTACATTGCTGTCGTAAGGAGATATTCGAATGAAGTTTGCATGGTTTCGAGTGGATCTTCTTTTAGAATTTCATATGTGGTTTCATCTTCTGACAACATGCTGCTATTGATAAACTTTAACAGGCGAAACGCGTTTGGTGGCAGAAGGATCAATCACAACCTGAAATCCCACTAACAGCAGTTGCTTCACAAGACATGGAAGGACTCCATTCCACAGACCTTCAGGAACTGGAACAAGGCAGAGACCCTGACTGAAGACCAGATTACCTGCAGGTCCTATCACTGGGAGGAGGATCACTGTCAGTGTCTTTACACTGCAACAAGTACCTATGTGGGTATTAAAAACTATTTTCTTTTTTATTTACCTGGATTATACCAGTATAAAGAGACTTTTCACATGAACTGTTAAAATCTTCTACACATTGAAGCTGCTAGTTATGTATTGCATTTCATTGTTATTTTGTACACTGTTATTTTTATGAATTTTTCAATGTTGGATTTAGCATGTGCACATGTTTTAGTTAAAGGATATTACTGATTTGTTTTATTAATTGAATACACAGTATTAATTTCAATAAATAGTTTATTTTAATATTTAACTAGTCTGTTTATCCTGCATTATTTTTCCACTTTACCACTTCAGGGTTCCCCTCCCTTACCCTTTTTTTTTTTTTTTCCCCCAATTATTTTTGTTTTGGTTTTGTGCGTTTATGAATTTTAGTATCTGTTCAGTGTTTGTGCTCAGGATGCCTCGAGGCTGTCCGGTTTGGCCAACGTTCCATTCCATCATGGATTCTGAATATTCTGAATAACATATCGTGCATAAGGTTTTATGTTCTTGGCAGTTATCATTGGGAATGTTTGTTGTTCAGGCAGAGAATATTTACCTATTAAACTTATTTACGTGAGCTTTTCAACTATAATTAGAGCTAAAGTTTATTCAATTATTAATAAATAGTATGCAAAACATGAAGATGTTTAACTTGGATTCTTTATTGCCAGACTGCATTAAAATGAATTGAAAAAAATATGTATTTTTTTTATTTAATTAAAGCATGATTATATTTCTATGTTAAAATGGTAAAGGGAATTAGGCACAGAGTATAGACTAAATTAATGGATTGATTTTAAATATGCGTTGAAGGGCATTATGCAGTGTGTGTGTGTGTGTGTGTGTGTGATCCTTTTGAAGTCCCATTATAAAATAATTTACCACTGGTATCTCACTCCCTCCAGACTTTTTAAGTCACAGTTGTCACATAGAAACTCATTCTGTAGGGGATGCGGTTAAGTAGTTTGTTGTGTCATATACTGTAGATGTGTCCCAGGCTTACATCCTATTTGAACTCTATTCTTGATTTAATTAAAACCATTTCTGACTTAATTGTAGCTTTATCACCCGAACTCTGCTTATTCAAACAAATCCCTATTGATTTGCCTAAATACAAAAAAATTATGTTCGGCCACCTCTTAATTTGAGCTACGTCAACCTTCCCTTGTTTTTGTAAAACTGCTAATTTATTAACTATAAGGGAGGTTTCACACTCTGTACTAGAGAATAAATATTGTGAACTACCATTTTGAATGCCATTTTGAGCCACTAAGCCAGATATATTCATCTATGTTATAATTACGCTTTACAATTCTGCACCATGGTAATAAAACCACATTGGCCTTTACGTTTTGTGAATAATTGTATTCATGATGTCATGGGTTTGGGATTAATGGGCTCGGTATGTAGAGATTTATATGGTCACTGAATTAAAAGGTTTTTGTTTTTGAAAAACAAATGAATATGAGGCAAGTCCCAATGCATGTATAAATAAAAAACAAGGCAATTCCTTCAATAATAAAATAAAAATGTATTTAAGGAAAATAAAGTCCTTTTACTAGAGTTCCAGCACTTGGTAAATGAAGAGAAACTTGATTTGAAGCTGTAGTTGAATTGCAGAAAATAAATCAAAGCTGGGACAGCATTGCAGGGGTTAACCAAAGTAGAAAGCACTGCAGGGGTTAATCAATGTTGACACGGCATTGCAGGGGTTAATCAAGGTTGAAGGCAGGTTACAGGCAGACAAGAGTTGATTCAGAGGAATTCCATAGGTAAAGGTAGTCAACTCACTTCAGTCAGTAGAATCAGCACTGCAGCAGTTAATGAAGGTTGAATCAACGTTGCAGAGGTTAATCAAATTGAAGGCAGGCTCCAGGCAAGTAGGAGTTGATTCAGGGGCTTCAAAAAAAGCTAATACTATCCTTCTAACTAACTTAAGTAGATTTATCAGCAGGAACCCATAAAGCCCTAAGTCTGGCGTCTTAATCGATGCGCGTTTCGGTGCTGTGTGGCGCCTTTGTCAAGAGCAGACTTGACAAAGGTGCCACACAGTGCCGAAACGTGTGTCGAGTAAGACGCCAAACTTAGGCTTTCATGGGTTCCTGCTGATAAATCTACTTAAGTTAGTTAGAAGGATAGTATTAGCTTTTTTTGAAGCCAATATACTTACCAATAAATTCACTCTCCAGTCATTTAGAAGGATAGTAGTGTTTTGAAGCCGATATACTTGCCTTTATTAGCTAGGATTCACTTATTTACTTAAGGCTTTCCACTACCCTTTGCCTAAAACCTTAGGGATGGCTTTAGGATACTTAGATTTAACAATTATGTATACTTCTCTATCTGTTTTAAACCTGTTATACTTTATCTAGATACCAGCCGGATACTGAGAGATACTTTAAGCTTCAACTTAAAGGGAAAAGATAATTTGTTCCTGTCTATGGCTCTTTAATTTTTTACCTACTGGCACTTAAGTCGTTTACATTTCAGCAGATATTGATATCTGGCAGCTTAGACTCACAGGTGGGCGGTTTATATCACCCACCTAGGCGTTCTACTTGCATACCACTATCTACTGCACTGCAACCAGAGCCAATTTTGGAGCATATACTATCCAAGGGGTGAGGCAGTTTATACCGCTCTACTGCTCTCCCAATATTTATCTGTTTTTTTTTCTGGGGTGTAGTTTATACTCAGGCCACAAGGGGGGAATTTGTATATTTAGATTTCCCTCGGCAATAGATGCTCTGATTACTGGCCCTAGATATTACAGGACGCTATCTTTTCTATTATTGCCTTTATCTATTAGCATTTTTTAGATTTGGCTACTATCTAGTCCATCTATGCTACTTTAGCTATCCTACTACCTATACTCCTTGACAGCTATATTTTGTCTTTCTAGTCTCCATTTTGATCACTCCATATTGTCTTATGGGATTTTACCCTTTATAGGAGTATTTAGCTCTAGATGTTTATATAGCTAAGACTCCAATAGGACCCATCTTTTATATTTTATACTTTTCTAGCACTTATTTTACTTGATAGAACTTTATTTGATTGGTTTTTCGCTACAGAATATTTTAATGCTTTCCTTAATAAAGATTACTTTTAATTTTAATTTTTGACATTTCTATACCTTGTTTTTGAGTTATCTACTCTATCTAATGGGCACACCCTGTCTTGGTTTTTGTCGAGGGTTAGACTTCTGCTTCCCCTCCCAATTATACCGATTCCAGGGATTTTTCTATTTGTCTATTCCCCTGGGTTATTCTGTTGCCCGCTTAGTCCACCTTTGACTTCAGAGTCAGCTTAGTCTTACTCTGCAGTCATTTTTTCTATTTTTATTTCACCCCTCACATAACATGACAGATTATTCCCCAAATATAAACCCCACAGCTACAAGTCCCTCGTGGACCACAGCCCTCTACCCCACCCTACACAATGCAGCCTCTATCCTCTTACACACACTACAGCCACTATCCTACCATAAGCATTCTTTATATTACTGATGTCTTTGCTCCCACATCATATAGCCCATGTTACCTCAAACACACTACATCCTCTGCTCCCCACCACAAACACTACAGTCCCCACATCCCTCCATAAACACACCACAGCCCCTATCCCCCCCTCAAAAACACATACGCTGTTCCGCATGACATACACTATAGTCTCTACATCCCTCCATGCACAGACCACAGCCCATATTTCACCAAAACACACTACAGCCTCTATACACATGCCTGCTGTATAGGGGACATTTTTCTGCCACTTTATATATGTGGTGAACTGCATACTCTGTCCGTATGCCTTAGACAGCTCCTCTTTGAGCTTCCTCCTCACTTCTGGCACTAGTAGTGATGTACCGAACGGTTCGCTGGCGAACATAGCATGTTCGCGTTCGCCACGGCGGGCGAACATATGCGCGGTTCGACCCGCCCCCTATTTGTCATCATTGAGTAAACTTTGACCCTGTACCTCACAGTCAGCAGACACATTCCAGCCAATTAGCAGCACACCCTCCCTAGCAGACCCTCCCACCTCCTGGAAGGCATCCATTTTAGATTCATTCTCAAGCTGCATGCTTAGTAAGAGGAGGGAAAGTGTAGCTGCTGTTCATTAGATAGGGAAAAGCATAGCTAGGTTAGGGTTAGGGTATGCTTTTTTTTAATTTATTTTTTCTATGTAATGTAATTGCACTTAGTTGTCTGCCACTGCTGCCAGCTTCTGTGTCAGGCTCACAGTGCATACTGTGCCCATTTCCCCAGTCAGTGCCACCACTTACATCTGGTGTCACAATAGCTTGGATTTAAAAACAAAAAACTTTTTTCACTGTTATAGATTGAATAGCAGTCAGTTGTCTGCCACTGTTGCCAGCTTCTGTGTCAGGCTCACAGTGCATACTGTGCCCATTTCCCAGTCAGTGCCACCATTACATCTGGTGTCACAATAGCTTGGATTTAAAAACAAAAAACTTTTTTCACTGTTATAGATTGAATAGCAGTCGGTTGTCTGCCACTGCTGCCAGCTTCTGTGTCAGGCTCACAGTGCATACTGTGCCCATTTCCCCAGTCAGTGCCACCACTTACATCTGGTGTCACAATAGCTTGGATTTAAAAACAAAAAACTTTTTTCACTGTTATAGATTGAATAGCAGTCAGTTGTCTGCCACTGCTGCCAGCTTCTGTGTCAGGCTCACAGTGCATACTGTGCCCATTTCCCCAGTCAGTGCCACCACTTATATCTGGTGTCACAATAGCTTGGATTTAAAAACAAAAAACTTTTTCCATCGTTATAGATTGAATAGCAGTCAGTGTCCTTAAAGCGGGTGTGTTACGCTAACAGTGGATACGGTGACCAGTGCCACCACTTATATCTGGTGTCACAATAGCTTGGATTTAAAAAAAAAACCACTTTTTCACTGTTATAGATTGAATAGCAGTCAGTGTCCTTAAAGCGGGTGTGTTACGCTAACAGTGGATACGGTGACCAGTGCCACCACTTATATCTGGTGTCACAATAGCTTGGATTTAAAAACCCCCCACTTTTTCACTGTTATAGATTGAATAGCAGTCAGTGTCCTTAAAGCGGGTGTGTTACGCTAACAGTGGATACGGTGACCAGTGCCACCACTTGAATCTGGTGACACAAAACGTATTTAAAAACCCCACTTTTTCACTGTTATAGATTGAATAGCAGTCAGTGTCCTTAAGGCGGGTGTGTTACGCTAACAGTGGATACGCTGACCAGTGCCACCAATAAGATCTGGTGACACAAAGCTTGGATTTAAAAAAACAAAACACTTTTTTCACTGTTATAGATTGAATAGCAGTCAGTGTCCTTAAAGCGGGTGTGTTACGCTAACAGTGGATACGGTGACCAGTGCCATCACTTAGATCTGGTGACACAAAGCTTGTATTTTAAAACAAAAAACACTTTTTTCACTGTTATAGATTGAATAGCAGTCAGTGTCCTTAAAGCGGGTGTGTTACGCTAACAGTGGATACGGTGACCAGTGCCACCACTTAGATCTGGTGACACAAGCTTGTGTTAAAAAACTTTTTCACTGTTATATATTGAATGGCAGTCAGGGTCCTTAAAGCGGGTGTGTTACGCTAACAGTGGATACGGTGACCATTGCCACCACTTAGATCTGGTGACACAAAGCTTGTATTTAAAAAAAAACAACCACTTTTTTCACTGTATATATTGAATAGCAGTCAGTGTCCTTAAAGCGGGTGTGTTACGCTAACAGTGGATACGGTGACCATTGCCACCACTTAGATCTGGTGACACAAAGCATGTATTTAAAAAAAAACAACCACTTTTTTCACTGTTATAGATTGAATAGCAGTCAGTGTCCTTAAAGCGGGTGTGTTACGCTAACAGTGGATACGGTGACCATTGCCACCACTTAGATCTGGTGACACAAAGCTTGTATTTAAAAAAACCAACCACTTTTTTCACTGTTATAGATTGAATAGCAGTCAGTGTCCTTAAAGCGGGTGTGTTACGCTAACAGTGGATACGGTGACCAGTGCCACCAAGTACATCTGGTGACACAAAACGTATTTAAAAAAAACAGCCACTTTTTTTCACTGTTATAAGATTGAATGGCAGTCCGGTGTCCTTAAAGCGGGTGAGTTCGCTAACAGTGGATCTACGGTGACCATTTACCACCACTTGATCTGGTGACACAAAGCTTGTATTTAAAAACAAAAACACTTTTCACTGTTATAGATTGAATAGCAGTTAGTTATCTTCAGCGTTGTCAGGCTTACAGCCTGTGCTCTGCACAACTGTGCCAGTGCACATTACCACTCATATCTGGTCTCACAGTAGCTTGCACGCATAGTACCACTAATCCCAACAAAAATGACAGGCAGAGGCAGGCCACCCCGCAGGGGCCATCGTGGTCGTGGTGCTGTGATTCCTTTGGCCCTAGAATAATGCCCAGTTTTCAGAGGCCACGTACCCTGAACTTGAAAAGTTCTGAGGACATAGTTGACTGGCTAACACAGGACACCCAATCTTCTACAGCCTCAGCTCAGAACCTTGACGCACCATCCTCCTCCAGCTTAGCTTCAGGCACCTCTCAAGATACCACTCACCCGCCTGCCGCCACCACCAAAACTAGCACCACAGCCGCTTCAGTTGGTATGTCAGAGGAGTTATTCACACATCAGTTTGAAGAAATGAGTGATGCGCAACCATTATTGCCAGAGGATGTAGATAACAGGGATATGTCTCAGGCAGGCAGCATTACACACATGGAAGTACGGTGTGATGATGATGATGATGTTGTACCCGCTGCTGCTTCCTTTGCTGAGTTGTCAGATACAAATGAAGCGGTTGATGATGACGATGCGTCCATGGATGTCACGTGGGTGCCCGCTCGTCAAGAAGAAGAACAGGGCGAAAGTTCAGATGGGGAGACAGGGAGGAGGAGGAGACGAGTTGGAAGCAGGGGGAGGTCGTCGCAAGGAGCTAGTAGCACAGTCAGACAGCATGCATCGACACCCGGGGTCAGCCCGACAGCACGCCAATCAGCGCATGCTGTGTCCACCACCAGAATGCCGTCATTGCAGAGCTCAGCAGTGTGGAATTTTTTTTGTGTGTCTGCCTCTGACAACAGCGATGCCATTTGCAACCTGTGCCAAAAGAAACTGAGTCGTGGGAAGTCCAACACCCACCTAGGTACAACTGCTTTGCGTAGGCACATGATCTCACATCACAGACGCCTATGGGATCAGCACATGAGT
>OW240916.1:9445882-9505563 GCA_933207985.1 Pelobates cultripes | reverse complement strand
GAAAGTGTTTAGTTGGATCAGGAGAAGAAAGTACAGGTGATTTAATGAGAGCCGTCTTGAGCTGTTGGAAGGCCTGTTCACACTCTGGGGCCCATACTACTATCTTGGGGAGGTTTTTACACGTTCCTATATGGCACTTACTGGGCTTTAGGGTCAGTCCGGACTCCCTAATCCGGTCTATAACGGCTCCTATGTGGGTCAGGTGTTCCGGCCAGGAGCTGCTAAAAATGTCTATACCATTCAAGTAGGTGTGTATCAGTGTGTATCAGGGATCCTTAGGACAGGTGTCAATCCATATCTGCCAAGTGACCCCATGTAGGGGGAACAGTCTCTATTCTGCTCTGTGTCATTGTGTATCATGGTCTCTGAGGACAGGTGTCAATCCATATCTGCCAAGTGACCCGATGTAGGAGGAGCAGTCCCTATTCTGATCTGTGTCAGTGTGTATCAGGGATCCCTAGGACAGGTGTCAATCCATATCTGCCAAGTGACCCTATGTAAAAAAAGCCTGATGAGATGAGCTGCCTTGGGCTAAAAATGGTCCACACGCTGCTGTATTTTAGCTCTGAATGCCTGTTGCCTTGCGTGACTTATCCGCCACCAACTTGGGTTCAAGCCGCCAGTGCGTACTTTATAAATGGCTTTATAAAGCAGTGTGTACTTTATAAATGGCTCCACCTGCCGCATTACAGCAACATAGTCTCTCCAGTTAGGAGGACCGACCAAGCCTCTTCTTCCATCTCCCTGTTACAAAAAATCAATGCGTGTACTACGTCCACTGATAGGAGGCAGGAAGGTATTAAACTGATAAAATAGTACTAAACACACCACTCCTATCTGGTGTCACATTAGCTTGACAGCGCGAGTGCCCCAAATTTGCAGCAAGAGGACCAACCAAGCATCTTCTTCCATCTGCCTGTTACAGAAATTACTGCCGTGTACACGACCACTGATAGGAGAGGCGGAAGGTATTAAACTGATAAAAATAGTACTAAGCACACCACTCCTATCTGGTGTCACATTAGCTTGACCGCGCAGTGCCCCAAATTTGCAGTAAGAGGACCGACCAGGCCTCTTCTTCCATCTCCCTGTTACAAAAATCAATGCCGTGTACACGACCACTGATAGGAGACGCGGAAGGTATTAAACTGATCAGAACAATACTAAACACACCACTCCTATCTGGTGGCACATTAGCTTGACCGCGCAGTGCCCCAAATTTAATGTGATCTGTGAGTAAGGTAAACGGTTGTCCATACAAGTAGGTTGCAGCTTTTTTGAGGGCCCACACCACCGCCATGCACTCCTTTTCAATGGCAGTGAATATACTTCACTGTGCAAAAGTTTACGGCTTAGATAAAAATCAATGCTGTGTACACGCCCACTGATAGGAGACGCGGAAGGTATTAAACTGATCAGAACAATACTAAACACACCACTCCTTTTTTTTGGTGAGGCTTTACAGGACAGAGTGCTTCTCCACGGGACATGTTAACTCACGGGCAGCTGGCTCATCAAGGAACCACAGCAGCTTTCCATGTACAGGTAAGACACGTGCAGCCGGTAAGGGTTCAGGCTCTTCTTCCTGGAGGATACGCTGCAAGCCTGTTGAACGAGGTGACCTTGCTCGGGTCCCAGGTGTACGGTTCCTAAAATGGCTGCCATATACACGTCCACTGATAGGAGACGGAAGGTATTAAACTGATCAGAACAATACTAAACACACCACAAATAAGGTTTCTCTCCTGTATGGCTCCTCAAATGATGCTTAAGATTAGAAGCGGCTGAAAAGCATTTCTCACACTCCGAACAAAAATATATTTTTTAACATTCTCTCCACTTTGAACGAAATGACGTTTGGGAAGAGATTAACATAATTAAACACAGGCAGTAAAAATACAGTTTTTAGCCATACCCTGTAACTTTAAAACTACACATCCCATCTTCATAATTACATATTTGGAATCAGCACACTTAAAACATAAACATAACCAAAAATCAGCCAAATCCATCCAGGGGTTAAAAAGTTAGCTGGAGGTCCCTTTATGACCGACCGCAAGCACATTTTCCTGCCCAAAACAGTTCCATAGATTTGGGCTGTGAGGTCGGTCTATTTCAGGCTGAAAAAACGACTAAGTCCCATCGCCGAATGGGACTTAGTCTCTGCAGCTGTAAAACCAGTAGGGGAGAAGGTAGAGCTCAGCGGTGTTCGCGGAAATGTGTAGCCGATTTTAGTTCCATGAATTTGGCTACACATACCGCTGACCTCGTCGAATGATCAAAGATGGCCGCCGCCACGTGTTCGGCAAACGAACAAAGACCTCCCAGCATTGTCAATTAAGCTGCGGTTAACCGCAGCTTCTGGGAGGTAAATTGCCTGCACACTTCCACTTCTGGGTGGTCTGCCTGTGTGGTACTTGGTTCAGTAAGCCCCATTTACTGAACCAAGTGGGAATTAGCCAGGCAGGCACAAAGGGTTTGCACCAGGTCTGGGGACACAGGGGACACCGTCTTAAAGGGGCAGTGTCCCCAACAAGTCTGGGGACACGGCCTTAAAGGGGCAGTGTCCCAATCTTCCTGATGTCCCAAAAAGGTGTTTAAAGGGCCAGCACCAGTCACATAAAGAGTCCATAAGCCCCAATATGCCCACCGACAGTCTTAAAGGGCCATACACACCAAATAAAAGTGCATACATTTTCACAATCTCCCAGGGGCCATAGTCATGCGGGAGGAGGCTGGCAAATAGGCTTCTCCACAACCCAGGGAAGCAGGGCAATTTGCCATTTAAAGGGCCCGTTACAAATAGCAGTTTGTAAAAGGTGTCAATCCATATCTGCCAAGTGACCCTATGTAGGGGGAACAGTCCCTATTCTGCTCTGTGTCAGTGTGTATCATGGTCTCTGAGGACAGGTGTCAATCCATATCTGCCAAGTGACCCTATGTAGGGTAACAGTCTCTATTCTGCTCTGTGTCAGTGTGTATCATGGTCTCTGAGGACAGGTATCAATCCATATCTGCCAAGTGACCCTATGTAGGGGGACCAGTCCCTATTCTGCTCTGTGTTAGTGTGTATCAGGGAACCTTAGGACAGGTGTCAATCCATATCTGCCAAGTGACCCGATGTAGGGGGAACAGTCCCTATTCTGCTCTGTGTCAGTGTGTATCAGGGATCCTTAGGACAGGTGTCAATCCATATCTGCCAAGTGACCCTATGTAGGGGGACCAGTCTCTATTCTGCTCTGTGTCCGTGTGCATCAGGGGCTCTGAGGACAGGTGTCAATCCATATGTCAAGGTGTCAATATGTCATATGTCAGGTGTCAATCCATATTGATTGTGATTTAGGAATGTTAGGTGATTTCTGCCCTTTATGGATTAAAACCAGACTCTGTATCAACTGTGTAATTTTCCATGGGAGTTTTGCCATGGATCCCCCTCCGGCATGCCACAGTCCAGGTGTTAGTCCCCTTGAAACAACTTTTCCATCACTATTGTGGCCAGAAAGAGTCCCTGTGTGTTTTAAAATTCGCCTGCCCATTGAAGTCACGACGAACGCGAACTTCCGCAAATGTTCGCGAACCGAAAATTTCGGGTTCGCGACATCACTAGGCACTAGCAGAGGGGGCTGCGGCTGCTGAATCATCCCTCTCCACCCACACAAATAGCTGCCAGGATTAGCTATTACCCACTAAGTATCCTTAGTCTCAGTTAGGAGGAAATTCTGGTATTTGGCACACTGCACCTAGAGTGTCAATTTAAAGTTAACTTGAAGTATGTTGGTACTCACCTTTCATATAAACCCATAAAAATATTACATTTTAACTTTAGAGCGCTCCCTCATTTGTTTAGATTCACGGCCTCCACTTCGAAATAATAATTAAAAAAAACAACCTTCAGGGTCAGCAGTCGCTCTTCCTCCAATCAGATCATCATGCTTGACTATAATGTATATAATGAATTATTTTAAGTGCTTTTAGTAATCCATGATATGTTTTATTTCCTTCTTTTCCTTTATTTTTTTGTAGATCAATTTTGAAAAAAAAATTAATATTATTTTTTAATATTTTTATATTATTAATATCTATGTGTCTCATATGTATATTTTAAATAAGTTCTCTCATGAAAAGGTTGGGAACATCTCTCTGTGTTATTAATTCTATTGCTGGTTTACCTTTTTATTCATTTTTAATGTTTATACATAATAGAATTATGATATCCGTTTCAATTTTGATTTGTGAAGTACTGTTGAAGGACTATATACCGTATGGACTTTTAAAAATGGAGATTTGGGAACTTCCGGTATCGCGTTATCGTCATGACGTCACGGCGCAAGGATGCAGAATACAGGCGCCGGACGGGTAGTGATGACAAGTACGGAAATAATAACCGGAAGTTATTGAGAAGGGAGCGCCAAAACACACATTTAAAAGAAGAATTGCGGAGAAGAATAGAATTACCACTTCTGAGGATGGCTTTAACGCCAAAACGCGTCAGGTGGCAAGAATTGGTGGACTTATCCTGCTTTTAAAATACTTTATACTTTATGTTCAATATGTGGCGAAACCGACCTCGCAACTGGGCATTGGAGAAGACTGATTGCCAGCCTCCTGCCATGTGACTATGGCCCCTGGGATGTATTGCCCCTCCCCCATTGTCCCAGGGACACTGCCAGACCAGTTGGAACTTGTTGCTATGGTTTAACCCCATGGCAATTTGACTGTGTTTGTGGTATCTGAGCGCTGTTCGGATATAGTGAGTGCTCAGATCCAGGCTATCTGGGGATAGGTTGAATGTGGGGGTTCTGTTAAGTATAATAGGAATTATGTATTTTTATGTGTTTTTACTGTTGTTGTGAATAGAGCTATTTTCTGTATGCTGAAGGTAATTGGCTTACCACACCCAAGCCATGCTTGCAGATGGTCACAAAGGGACTTCCAACTAACTTTTGACCCACTGGACCAATTTGTATGATTTTGACGTATGTTTGTATTTGGATTATATTGATTCTGAAAATGTAATGTAATGTTTTATGTGAATGTGATGTATACTTTTGGAGTTATGAATATTGTGCAAAACTGTGTATTTTCCTGCCTGTGATAATTAAGTTAGCCCATTGTGTTCAGTAATTATATCACAGGCAGAGGGGAGGATTTTGTGTGGGAGTGTCTGAGTGTATTGTATGTATTGATTTGTTGTACTTCAAAACCCTGTGGGCTGTACTATATTTGTACTAATGGGCATAAAAGCAGAGTGTGTGTAATTAAAAATCTGAGTTCTACTTCACCCTCAATTTGGAGTACCGTCTCTTATTGGGGGAATCTGTTACAAGGGATTGCTATGCTTGTCTTACTCCCTTGCTAAATCACTACTAAGCTCTTGTAAGAGCTTGTTCCTGCCTTGCTCTCTGGAGGAGTCTACGGTGGTTATGTTGTCGGCTGGGGTGCTTGGACCCCTAAGGAAGTGCTAGGAGCATCCTTCAACTGAGGTACCCAGTCGGGGTGCCAGGTGATCCGTTAAACAATAAAATCGTGTTTTTACCGTGATACTGCATCCTGGGTCTCTGAATGTACAACAATTGGCATGAACACGAGACATCCTGGGCACAGCAGATATCCAGCACTACAGCTGTTTTTCTCCGCTTTATGCTTCTAGTCTGAGTCAGCTTTTTAAGTGACTCCGTAACATGTGAGTTTGACCAATAATATGCTAATATGCGGTTTTAATATTAGTTTTTACTATATTACCCTATGGTCTTTTATATCATTTTTTAGAATTATATCCATGTTATAATTGGAAAACTTTATGCTTATTGAGTGCTCTCACCACCTTTTATTATTTCACTTTGTTTCACTTTTGTATGTGTTGAGTGATCCACATAGGTGATAGTAGCACCAGATTTCACAAGTTCCAACGATTGCATATTTTGTTTAAGATTGTTTACTTGTTGTTTTTCTTTTTTAAATATCCATCAAATACACATATACAATTGGAAGAAAAAGTATGTGAACCCTTTGGAATGATATGGATTTCTGCACAAATTGGTCATAAAATGTGATCTGATCATCATCTAAGTCACAACAATAGACAATCACATTCTGCTTAAACTAATAACACACAAAGAATGAAATGTTGCCATGTTTTTATTGAACACACCATGTAAACAGTCACAGTGCAGGTGGAAAAAGTATGTGAACCCTTGGATTTAATAACTGGTTGAACCTCCTCTGGCAGCAATAACTTCAACCAAACGTTTCCTGTAGTTGCAGATCAGACGTGCACAACGGTCAGGAGTAATTCTTGACCATTCCTCTTTACAGAACTGTTTCAGTTCAGCAATATTCTTGGGATGTCTGGTATGAATCGCTTTCTTGAGGTCATGCCACAGCATCTCAATCAGGTTGAGGTCAGGACTCTGACTGGGCCACTTCAGAAGGCGTATTTTCTTTTGTTTAAGCCATTCTGTTGTTGATTTACTTCTATGCTTTGGGTCATTGTCCTGTTGCAACACCCATCTTCTGTTGAGCTTCAGTTAGTAGACCAATGGCCTTAAGTTCTCCTGCAAAATGTCTTGATAAACTTGGGAATTCATTTTTCCTTCGATGATAGCAATCCGTCCAGGCCCTGATGCAGCAAAGCAGCCCCAAACCATGATGCCCCCACCACCATACTTCACAGTTGGGATGAGGTTTTGATGTTGGTGTGCTGTGCCTTTTTTTCACCACACATAGTGTTGTGTGTTTCTTCCAAACAACTCAACTTTGGTTTCATCTGTCCACAGAATACTTTGCCAGTACTGCTGTGGAACATCCAGGTGCTCTTGTGCAAACTGTAAACGTGCAGCAATGTTTTGTTTGGACAGCAGTGGCTTCCTCTGTGGTATCCTCCCATGAAATCCATTCTTGTTTAGTGTTTTACGTATTGTAGATTCGCTAACAGGGATGTTAGCATTTGCCAGTGACTTTTGTAAGTCTTTAGCTGACACTCTAGGATTCTTCTTCACCTCATTGAGCAGTCTGCGCTGTGCTCTTGCAGTCATCTTTACAGGACGGCCACTCCTAGGGAGAGTAGCAGCAGTGCTGAACTTTCTCCATTTATAGACAATTTGTCTTACCGTGGACTGATGAACAGCAAGGCTTTTGGAGATACTTTTATAACCCTTTCCAGCTTTATGCAAGTCAACAATTCTTAATCGTAGGTCTTCTGAGAGCTCTTTTGTGCGAGGCATCATTCACATCAGGCAATGCTTCTTGTGAAAAGCAAACCCAGAACTGGTGTGTTTTTTATCGGGCAGGGCAGCTGTAACCAACACCTCCAATCTAATATCATTAATTGGACTCCAGTTGGCTGACATCTCACTCCAATTAGCTCTTGGAGAGGTCATTAGTCTAGGGGTTCACATACTTTTTCCACCTGCACTGTTAATGTTTACATGGTGTGTTCAATAAAAACATGGCAACATTTCATTCTTTGTGTGTTATTAGTTTAAGTAGACTGTGATTATCTATTGTTGTGACTTTGATGATGATCAGATCACATTTTATGACCAATTTGTGCAGAAATCCATATCATTCCAAAGGGTTCACATACTTTTTCTTGCAACTGTATATTACTTTATTTTTGTAATTGTCTAATTTATTCTTTTATATTTATTCCCTAGTTATAGACCCTTTGGGTCTTTGGACACTGAATGATTTTAGTGATATGAAAACTTAGTACATATAAATGGACTAAATGGTGTGCTAAGGGAACTTCGTACAGGGGATAACCCACAATAGTAAGTATAACTCGAAAATTAACACAACAATGTCTAAATGAGCTCTAAAAGCCCACTTGACACAGGTCCCTTGTAATACATAAAAAAAAATATACAGAAAATGCACAACTTTACTGCAAAACAAAAAAAAAAAGCTTACATATCCAAAAACAATTAAAAGACCCAATAAAAAGCTAAATTGGCTAGAGAGCTAATGGAGAAGGGAGGGAGGTCAATCTTAACCCTACCTTAATGCTGCTTCTAATGCAACCTAGCATTTCTACCAAGAAACAAAAGCTACACTGAGAAATAAATAAATAGATACCAGCGGCACACTTGTAATTGTATAGTAAAGTTGCAGATTGTGACTGTTATATACAAGGAACTATCTAGAGGTAGATCATTTTGTCACATGATAGTATTTAGAAAATTGGGCAGACTAGATGGGCCAAATGGTTCTTATCTGCCGTCACATTCATGTCACATTCTATAGGTTATGAGTTTTAGAAAGCTATATGGAAAAAGCTATAGTGAGAATCCAGAAGGCTATGTCCCAGTTGTTCTGTATTGCTAGTCCCAGTATCCCTGCACGGCTCTAAATTCCCCAGAGACCAGCAAGTAGCAGCCCTTCAGCCCTTTCCCAAACTAATATTCGATAAAGTGCAGTGTGTTACTGTCAGCAACAGCCTACCTGTAAAATTAGTACTTTTTAACCATTCAAACAAAACCTATGGTAAAAGTCATTGGAAAGGAGTAGAGAACCACATAAGTTTGAGATTCGAGGACTCAAATGGTCTTGTAAGTACATTTTTATTGGGACTTAATTTTTCATCACATGGTACAAGTAACAGGTCAATACATTCTGACAATCTATGCAAGACTAGTCAGCAATATAACCAAGCAGGTAATAAAAATCACAATAACAGAGGACATCTATGGTTGACTTCAGGATTGTCCCAGATGGTCACCAGGTAAAGTGGAAAAGCCAAAACCATATAACAGAAGATTGGCACATTATTTGTGATTGGGGACATGATAAATGTAATTTAAGTTTTTAAGTTTTGTCGAGAATAGCTCCAAAAATGCACAAATCACTGCAGATCATCCATCAGGTATTGCAAACATCTTTAAGGGCATCTACACGCTGTATCTTGAGTGTTAGAAGTCGAATTTAGTATTTTGGGTAGAATATGATTCTTGAAGTTAGAATTAATAGATGTTCAGAGAGACATAACCCTAAAAGAAGAATAAACAGAATTAAATTCTCACATATGGTCATTTCAAAGCAGCATTGCATAAAAATCCTCATGGTGGCAGGCAAGTGGGGAAGGGGGATGTATCACAGGGTTATCATGCATTACTGCAGTAATGATCTGATGCAATCCCCCGGCACTGGCCAGAAGAAGCTGTCTTGGGGTGCAGACAGCAACCTCTCCCACTGGACCCCCAGGGATTAGATTATCCCCTCCCTGGCCAAAGGTAAGCATCAGGAAGGGGAGGGGGATACACTCTAGGCTGTATTTCTTTATTTAAATATAGCTTAAGCAGCCACACAGCCCATCTCTTCCACACTACATTCCCAGTTTTCCCACTATAGCCACTACTCCCCCTCCGCATCCCTCTGCCCCCACTACAGACACTATCCACCCATCAAAGCCTTAGTCCTCCCAATAGAGCCACTACCACCCTAGAGCCTCTATCCCCCACAACAGCCCCTATCTTCTCACTTTATCCCTAATCACCTTACCACCACAGTCCCACTACAGACACTACTCCTATTTACATGCTCACACACATACTACAGCACAAACAACAAGCAACCCACACAAAACCCGCACATAAGCAGCTTCCCCTACAAGCAGCTTTACCCACAGGCAGCATCCCCAGAAACAAGCAACCCAACAAGAAGCCTACATTTAGAAATACAAGACAACAAGTAGGCACCGCACACACGCAACCCTACAAGCAGCATTTCAAGAAACCTCGGATTAATGCATCCATCCGCATACCCCAAACTTGTGGATATATATATATAAAGTGCATTGAGGAAACTGGCTTTGGGGCAGCAAGGAGGATAAATGCAGCTCTGCTTTAGTGGAGATACAGAGGGCTATAAGGACCATGGGCGCCAGGATGCTCCAGGTAAGTAAAAAATTCTAGCACTTTACTTTTGCTATTTTTTTGTTTAGATGATGCCGAACATGCAAAGTTTTTAAAATATAAAGTCTAGAATGAGGAAGTGGCTCTAGTTGCGGTGTGGTTTAGACAAAATGTAAATATTGCATTTTCTCAGAAACTGCAATGTTTTTTTGTAGTGAAACAACAGGGACAGGGTCTGTGCACCAAAATCACTTCATTTAATACATCGTTCTGTCAATTTAAACAATTCATTGAACAAATAGATGTAATAACAAATGTATATATTGCTGAGGAAGGAAAGGTATACTTACATCATTCATTAAAAATTGCATTTCTAGCTCTTCTAGCAAAAGACTAAATCGAGGAAACATAAAATCCCATAATTGAGCTGGAATAAAATTCATTAAATGGATTAGTGCTCGGAGTAAAAGTTCAGATGATTTTCTATTACAGTGAAAGCTTTGAAATTAGTTCAAGGAAGTTGTTAAAAATGAAATGAGTTTCACTAATACAAGTTGTTTAATGGAAGAACAACTGCTCTAAAGCTTTCTTTGTTGCATTGAATTTGTTTTGAAAGCCAAAGGTCAAATAGTTTATTGAGAAAGAAATCATACAGAGACTAACTGTCTTATTATTATTATTATTATTATTATTATTGCCATTTATATAGCGCTTTACAATATTATGAGATGGGAGATTTAACCATAAATAGGACAATTACAAGAAAACTTACAGGAACGATAGGTTGAAGTTGACCCTGCTCAAACGAGCTTACAGTCTATAAGAGGTGGGGTATAAAACACATTAGGACAGAAAATAGCAATCAAATAAGGTGGGAGTGAAGCAGAGCTGGAGGAGAGAGCAAGAGACAGGTATGTGACGTAGAGGTTACTCTGGGAGGCCATAAGCTTAACTAAAAAGATGGGTTTTAAAGCACTTCTTAAACAACTGAAGACTAGGGAAGAGTCTGATGGTGGTAGGCAGGCTATTCCATAGGAAGGGAGCCAATCACGAGAAGCCCTGCGAGCGTGAGTTGGCCCTACGGGTGTGAGTAGTGGACAGGAGAAGGACACGGGCAGAGCGGAGAGACCGAGAAGGGCACAGCTGGATTAACATAGGGGTTGATGGAGCTGAAGCTCCAGGCCCAAGCCCATGGAATAGGCCTATTGAATTAAAAAAAAAACATTTTTTTTTCACACACTACTCTTAGGGTTGCCAGGTATTTCTCAGGTATTTCTTAGGGTTGCCAGGTATTTCTTAGAAGTATTTCTCAGATATTTAAGACTGCCTAGCCAGTGCCGGTATTGCAGCATCTCCCTCCCTGCCTCTCTCTACTCACTGATCCGTGGGGGAGTAGCTCTGCACAGAGAGTCTAGACAGCAGCTCCGAGCCTCCAGAGACAGCCAATTGATCAGGTAAGTGAGGGACGAGGGAAAGGCTGCAGCCAGACACTAGGGGACACTGTGAGACACTACGGGGCACTGAGAGACATGGGGACACTGAGACACTAGGGGGCACTGAGACACTAGGAGACATAGGGACACTTGTTGAACACAGACAGTAGGGGGCACTGGGAGACCTGGGGACACAGACACTAGGGAAAACTGAGACATGGGGACGGTGAGAGACTTGGGGACACTGAGACATTGCGACACTGGGAGACATTGTGACACTGGGGAACATGGGGACCCTGAGACACTAGGGACACAGTGGCCCCATGTCTCCCAGTGGCCCCTAGTCTTTCAGTGTCCCCATGTCTCATAGTCAGTGTCCCTAGTGTCTCAGTGTCTCCATGTCTCCCAGGGTCCCTGGTGTCTCTCAGTGTCCCCATGTTTCCCAGTGTCCCTGGTGTCTCTCAGTGTCCCTTAGTCTACCAGAGTCCCCTAGTCTACCAGAGTCCCCTAGTCTCTTAGTGTCCCAATGTATCTCAGTTTCCCCATGTCTCTCCCAGTGTCCCCTTGTGTCTCAGTGTCCCCATGTCTCTCCCATTGTCCAAATATCTCTAAGTGTCCCCTAGTGTCCTAGTGACATGGGGACACAGACACTAAGGGACTGGGAGACATGTTCACCCCTTTCGGCAGTTCTGGTTATGTGATTTGCGTCAGTTGCCTACCCTTTTACCCCATCCATAGACTTCCTGCTTTACTGGACATTGCTGTTAGGAGTATGGATTTACTTGGAAGCTGAAAGCATGAGATTAGCATAGGGTATGTATTTTCTCATAGCTGCATCCTATGAGTTTCCCTCCAGCACCTTCTCCATCAGATACATGACACTTGGGAGGTAGTCCTGTTTTAGTGTTTTTGGTCAATAAGATTTTGTAATTAGGCCCATCATAATTGTCAGCACCAGGCCCACTGAGCTCTTAATCTAGCCCTGGAGAAGGGGCATACCTATTGATCTGTGACGAGATAAGATGGGGCTGAAATTGTTCAGTGGTTTATAGGAATGGGTTAGCACTTTGAATTGACTCCTATAGGCTACAGGAAGCCAATGTAAGGACTGACGGAGGGGTGAGGTGTGAGAGGACCGACTAGAGAGGAAAATCAGTCTGGCAGCAGCATTCATTACAGACTGTAGCAGGGCAATACGGTTTTTGTGAAGACCAATTAGAACAGGGTTACAATAATCCATGCGGGAAATTACTAGAGCATGGACAAGCTCTTTGGACCATCTTGCATAAGAAAGGGGCGGATGCAGGCTATGTTTTGAAGATAGAATCTACAGGATTTGGTAACATGCTGGATGTGAGGCTCAAAGGTGAAGCTAGAATCAAATTAGACAGCACCCTTGCAAGTATGGAATGATGTGGATGCCACTGACTTGAAGGGAGAGCGAAAGAAGAGGATCAGTATTAGAAGGAGGAAAGACTAGGAGTTTAGTTTCATAGAAATTTAGTTTTAGAAAGTGGGAGGACATCCAGTCCGAGATAGAGGAAAGGCAAGCAGTGACACGTTGCAGGATGGCAGGGAAGAGGTCTGGGGCGGAAAGATATAGCTAGGTGTCATCGGCGTACAGATGGTAGTGGAATCCAAATGAGGCAATAAGTTTCCAATAGAGTCAGTATAAAGAGAAAATAGAAGGGGACCAAGGACAGAGCCTTGGGGGACTTCAACAGAGACAGGATGAATGGAGGAGGTATCATTAGAAAAGGAGACACTGAATGAGCGTTGGGAAAGATAGGAGGAAAACCAAGAGAGGACAGTGTTACAGAGAACAAGTGACTGAAGTGTTTGAAGAAGGAGAGCATGATCAACGGTGTCAAAGGCAGCAGAGAGGTCAAGAAGTATTAGTATGGAGTAGTGGGCTTTAGATTTAGCTGCAATCTAAAGCCCACTACTTTAATAAGAGCAGTCTCAGTAGAGTGGAGGGAAGGGGGTCAAGGAGAGAGTTGGAATTGAGGAAGTGAGACATACAGGTAAAGACAAGTCTTTCCAGAAGTTTTGAGGAAAAAGGGAGCAGGGATATGGGACGATAGAGGGGGTGGACAGATTGAGAGATGTTTTTTTCAGGATAGGTACTACAGTAGAATGTTTAAGGTCAGCAGGGACAATGTCAGAAGAGAGAGAGCAATTGATGTGTGTTAAGGAAGGCACAAAACAAGGGGAGAGAGTTCTGATAAGGTGAGATGGGACAGGATCGAGCGGGCAAGTGGTAGGGTGAGAGGAAAGTAGAAGCTCAGCCACCTCTTGTTCAGTGGCTGGGGAGAAAGTCTGAAGGGTAGGAAAGGCATGATCTATGTGTGGTTGAGAAAGAGAACGGCAAGGCGGGGAGAATTCTTTCCTTAGCTGTTCAATCTTGTCGGTAAAGTAGCATGCAAAGCTCTCAGCTGTATGGTTAGTTTGATGGGTGGCCACAGCAGGGCGAAGAAGAGAGTTAAAGGTGTCAAAGAGATGCCTGGGATTGAGGGAGCATGAACTAATGAGAAAGGAAAAGTATAACTGTTTGGCAAGGGCAGCGGCTGTATAAGCACAATATGAATCTATAATGGAAAAAGTCTGACTGGGTGCCAGACTGCCTCCAGGAGCGGAAGACAAACAGAGCTATTCAGTAAAGGGAGAATTGTCAGTAAATCAAAGTGAATTTAAATTGAAGAGCAAAGTAACCAAACTGACAATAGAGATGACTTGGATAATTTTTCCAATTAGGCTATTTGGTCTTATATTTGGCCTTTCAGCTGTTTAGTATATTGCTCCTTACTTTGGTATCCTCTTTGTGGGATTGCCATAATATGGAGTGTCAAATCTGGACATATCTACTGTGATGGAAGGTCCCATGACACAGCCTTCTGGAAAGGCTTAAAGGATATATATATATTTAATTAGGTTGTCAGGCAGTCCCCCTGAACCAGATCATCGTGGAGGGTAAGTATGGGAAGCAGGGGGGTGTCACTATCTGCAGGGCATTCTATGCTGTCCACTTTTATTGGGCAACATAGAACACCCTGTGGCATTAAGGGGTTAAACACAACATAAAAGAATAAGTGTTTTTACAGAAGGGCTTCTTAATAGATAATGCAGTCTTGTCTTTCTGGGTATTTATTTTCATTTTGTTTTATTCTACTTAATTGTTTGTCTTGTTTTTATGTAATTGACGTGATTGATTTGTGTAGGAAACAGATATACTTACGAGATGGCATATTCTTCACAAGGTTTGGCAGATTTGTGTTAACTAAAGATTGAACAAGTTCCTGGAAACATGCAAGAAAAGAAGATACCATTAATATGAATTAAAATGCACCTTTCATTGCAATATGTATAGTTCTTTCAAAATGTAAGCAATATGTGGAACACTATTCTGTGTGTAGAGTGTAAGAGGGATGCATTGTGTGTTTCTCTGTGTGTGTGCAAGGGATGAATCCTGTGTTGGTGTGCGCAAAGATGCATTGTGTGTTTCATTGTGTGTTTGTGTGTAAGGGATGCATTGCGTGCTTGTGTGTATGTGTAAGGAATTAATTGTGTTTGTCTATGTGTAAGGGATGCATTGTGTTTCTCTGTCAGTGTGTGTGTAAGGGATTCATTGTTTGTGTATGTAAATGATGCATTGTGTGTTTCTGTGTGTAAGGTTGGTTTGTGTGTGTGTAAGAGATGATTTGTGATCTGTGTGTGTAATGGATGTATTGTGTGTTTGTCTGTGTAAGGAATGCATTCTGTGTTTCTGTGTGTGCGTAAGGAATGTCTTGTGTGTCTCTATTTGTAAGGGATGCATTATGTGTGTGTGTGTGAGTGTGTGTGTGAGAGAGAGACTTATGGGATAGGATATGGGAGTTTTGTGCGGGAAGTGAGGGTAGCATCTTTTTATTTTTTAATATTTATTTATTTAGCTTTTTTTTCAAAGGTTTATTCCCCCATCCTGTTTTTTTGCCTGTGGCCAGTATAGGAGGACAACGCATTTGGAGCATTCTGTGGTGGTCTAGTGGTAGCATAGAGGCTCTGTATTCACCTGTGATGGGTGAAGGATCTTCCTGTGTGCCCAGGGCTTGCAAGAATAAGAGGACCAGCTGCAGAGGTGAAGGGTGAAAGACTTTTGAACCCCCCCCCCCCTCCTTCCACATGCTGTGCAACTCTGAAAAGATTTTTCACCTCCTTTACTTGGGCATGTGTGTATGTAAGGGGCCCAGTGAGCCCAGGCCCTATATTCACTTATTCCCTATATGTACGTATGTATCTGTATAATGCATGCAAAGCATTATGGGACATGGAGTTCACAACATCTGGAGTGCCAAAGATTGCCTAGATTATTAATATTCTATTTATACCTTTGGGTCACTATATATATATATATATATATATATATATATATATATGTTAAACTTGAGACCCAAGTAATACGATGAGATATATATATGAAATGACACTCTGCTACAATATAAAGTAGTAAGTGTACAGCCTGTATAACAGTGTAAATTTGCTGTCCCCTCAAAATAACTCAACACACAGCCATTAATGTCTAAACTGTTGGCTGTGTGGAAATGTCCAAATGGGGCCCAAAGTGTCAATATTTTTTGAGGCCAGCATTATTTTCCAGCACTGCCTTAACCCTCATGGGCATTGAGTTCACCAGAGCTTCACAGGTTACCACTGTGAGTCCACAGGAGTCCTCTTTCACTCCTCCATGATGACATCATGGAGCTGGTGGATGTTAGAGACCTTGCGCTCCCCCCACCTTCCCTTTGAGGATTCCCCACAGATGCTCAATAGGGTTTAGATCTGGAGACATGCTTTGCCAGTCCATCACCTTTACCTTCAGCTTCTTTAGCAAGGCAGTGGTCGTCTTGGAGGTGTTTTTGGGGTCGTTATCATGTTGGAATACTGCCCTATGGCCCAGCCTCTGAAGGGAGGGGATCATGCTCTGCTTCAGTATGTCACAGTACATGCTGGCATTCATGGTTCCCTCAGTGCCGGCAGCACTCATGCAGGCCCAGACCATGAGACTCCCACCACCATACTTGACTGTAGGCAAGACACACTTGTCTTTGTACTTCTCACCCGGTTGCTGTCACACACGCTTGACACCATCTCAACCAAATAAGTTTATCTTGGTCTCATCGGACCACAGGACATGGTTCCAGTAATCCATTTCCTTAATCTATTTATCTTCAGCAAACTGTTTGCAGGCTTTCTTGTGCATCACCTTTATAAGAGGCTTCCCTCTGGGACGACAGCCAAGCAGACCAATTTGATGCAGTGTGCGGCATATGGTCTGAGCACTGACAGGCTGACCCCCACACCTCTTCAACCTCTGCACCAATGCTGGCAGAACTCATATGTCTATTTCCCAATGACAACCTCTGGCTATGACGCTGAGCACGTGTACTTAACTTCTTTGGTCGACCATGCCGAGGCCTGTTCTGAGTGGAAAATTCCTGAATGGATTTGGGTGATTTTTGGATATGTTGGTCACCCATATCAGTGCTATCAGGGGATGTAACATTTGTGGGACTTTATGTATTTTAAGGCTACTTTTGGGGTGTTTTTAAAAAGTATGTTTTTTTCTGTGCTTGGAGATAATTGGATTAGAATTAGTACAGTTACTGATCCAATTATCTCCCAGGCAAAGGGGAGGGATTGTGTGCTGTGTATGGGAGTGTAGTGCCTTGTAACCCTATTGGTATTGGTCTGTGAAGTTGCAAATCAGTCTAGCATCAGGTCCATGTGGGCGTACCCCTTGCATGGGGATTTTCATATAAGGCCAAGTGTGGCTCCCATTAAAGTGAGATATAGTCTTGGCTCATGTTTGGGGGATTGGAGAACTACATTCACTCTGGGGATTGCTATATCACAACACTCCCCTGAGTATGATCACTAGCTCTTATAAGAGCTGTTCCTGCTACGCTCTCTGGACTAGGAGAGGTCTACCCACTGTAAGCTGGATCCTGGTCTTGGGTCTAGGGTGGGTGGAGGACAGCGAGACCGCAACCAAGCTGCGGCGGTTCGTGGGGTCTATGGTGGTTATGGTGTTCCAGTACAGTGCTCACAAGTACTAGGAAGCAGCAATTGACGGAGTTTCTCGGTCGAGATGCCAGGCTGTGTGTGTGTGCATGTCTTTTTATAAGAAAGCAATTGATTATCTAGATAGAACATTTCCATGTAAGGGCCAGTTTTGTCACATGTTCATTAACTGAATACTTACATTAGAGCTAACAGAACTGCTGCGTGTAGATTTATTGTTTAGTTGTAAATCACTGTGTAAGGAAAAACAAATTAGAAATAAAAGAATAAAATCACATCATAAACATAAAGCAAGTGGTATGCATAAAATGAGCCGTTTCACTTCAATCTTAACATGTTTTAACTAGAGGAAGCCTTCTTTATGGGAATCTCACTAGATCCATGATCAGTATTTCATGACATTTAGTCAAAATGTTAATCATCAGCTGAAAAACTCAAATACTATCAATTCATGCATTTATCAAGATTCATTTAGCTTCAACTCTGCTACACTAAACCTTGAAAGGAGTTAGGATGCCTTTAAATGATAGTGATCTACAAGATCCTTCAGAACTGAGGAAAGAACTCATGTAGAGAGTATTGTGTATGGGCATATACCCGTAACCAACCACTAATCCCCAACCACTTTGCTTGCCCGAAATAATCAAACCACAGACTTACTTGGTGGAAATAGGCCACAGCTTTATTAAATATATAAATATGTTACAAATATGTTACACAGCCTGGGGAGGTCCAGGAAGGAGCGGCTCAGATGCAGGCCGCTTTAGCTCCACCCTTATTTATGATCCGATCACAGCCCACCAAAACGTTCAAATTTGAAAGTTTTGGGGACGTGGCCATAAATTAAAGGCATAGGTTATTAAAGGAACACTTAGGGTATGGATCATTGCCCTGTTCTGGTTTCTGTTTACAGTTCCCAAGAGTGCGTTATATTCTCTGTCTTTTCTGTTATTTTGATCTCGGCTTTACTCTGACTATTCTCTGTTCTGTTCTCCTGTGGCTAGGCTATTGTTTTTTTTGCTTCCCTGATATCTGTCTTCCCTGACTTGGCTTTTCCCTGACCATTCTTTTTCTAACAACGTATAACCCGGCCATTCTAAGGACCGGTAAACGTTGCTTAAACTATCATATATACACTGTGTGTTGGGTTACTTGGTATCGTGACACCTATATACATAACTTACTCAGTAAATATATCCATCACCGAGTACCACCTTGCCAACCAAAAACAATTCACTTGGGCAGCTGCTCTCCCCCGTCATCTTATCAGGGGCCAGAGGAACCCTGAAAAACCACGAGACCGACTCCAGAGACCGAAGAAGGTGTGAACACAAGTGTAAACCTGCAGGACCAACACAAAGGAAATCATCCAAGTAGTGTAGAAGCGAGTCACAAGCCGCTATCTCCCGCACCACCCACTCCAGGAAAATGCTGAAACTTTCAAAATAGAAACAGTAGATCGAGAAACCCATGGGCAGGCACAAGTCTACATAATAATAGTCCCGGAAAAAACAGCCCAGCAGATGGTGGCAGTCCGGGTGCACCAGATGCAGCCAAAAGACAGCTTTAACATCCGCTTTAGCCATAAGAGCCCAGACCATCCGAACCACTCAGTTGAAAGACGCAAACGATACGCTGCACAGCTCAACATCAATATCATCATTCACCGATCCCCCAAAGATGTGTCTTCACCCTTCTAGAACACGGTATCCCCCCGTTCAGTGGCCTTACCCGCTTAAAGCAGCATGCTGCAGAGTGTGAACCCCCACACTCGGAGCATTGGTGCTTAAACTTGCACCCGGCCTCCCACGTGCAATAGCTTTCGTTGAACTGCCAGCAGAAACCTGGGCACGGCCGACGCAGAGGGGTGTCCCACCATGCTGCCCCCCAGCTCCCCATACACTCCCCCTTCCAGAACTTTTCCCGGGATTCCTAGCACAAATGCAACTTGAGAGGGTCTGACCAACACATGTAGGACGCGCCATGGGTGGCCGGCGCAACCTCCAACCCTGCTACCGATCCTGTCACAGAGCAGGAAGATGTGTGCACCACAGGGGCTAGTGCCTTTGATGTTTCCCCCAGGATGGACATCCCATTTCTCCTAGAAGAAGAAATCGGAGAAGCGTACCACCCCGCATGAACCTGTGAGACCAAAGAAGAGGGGAGCAGAGACCCCACTGACCTACGCTCCAACTGACCCAATAAACCATGCAGAGAACCCCAATCAGGCTGAAGCTCCCCTCCAAAGCAGCCACCCATGCAGTGACTGGAGCAGCAGAGCCATGCCAACAGGATGCTGGGCCTGAGCTGCAGCAACCAGCAAAAAGAAACCGGAGTAGAACCCAATGATATATGAAACATAGCGCAGTCCGGAGCCACTTGGAAAGAGAGCACAGGTAAATTAATTTCCTTCCCCCACACACGCGAAAGAGGAGGCCCACCCCAGGGGGACATGGAAGTTAGGAGATGCCCAGTAGGCGTAGGCAAAACACCCAGTGAAGGAAGGGGGCTAGCAGAGTCACTATGGGAAGGGGAAGGAGACAGCTGTCTCACACTACTCCCAGACTGCCCCCTCACCTCTGCCCCCCGGGAAATACCCTGTGGCCTACTCACTCGCCTGGAGACCCGTCCACCACTCTGCCCACCTAGGCCACCGGAAAACATTCGCATTAGCCCGTCCCAATGCCCGGGTAGTAACAGGAGCATGCGAAGGAGGTGAAGCAAGCCTCACAGCCACAGACCAATAGATCCGCGTTGCTGGGTCTGCGCTCCTGAGTCCAGGAAAACCTGCAGCTTCCCCAGGAGGGCTGAAATGTTCAAGTTGCTGTGCTCGCATCCAGGAACCCCCACGATCGACGAGTCAGCTGAGCCTGCAGGTGCAGGCATCCATACTCAGACCCTGGCCGAAAACAGCATTTGGCAAGCAGGTTCACAAGGAAGCAACTACCACGCAATTACCAAGCTGTTACCAACGGATTATTAAGATGGCTGCTTTGACTGTAGAATGCCCACCTATTTATACTATCCCACCGATTTTCCACTAATCCTCTTCCCACTATTCTAAGACCTACTTACCATTTTATCTATATGTGGCGAAACCAACCTCGCCACTGTGAACTGGAGAAGCCTGGTTGCTCGCCTGCTCCCTTTGGACTATGGCCCTGCAGGTTAAACCATTTATTTTCCCTGCAGAAAGGCTTATTCGTGTGATCTGAGTGCCATTCATCTAATAATGTGCGCTCAGATCAAAGCTATCTGGGGATGTGTAGAAATGTGTGTTTTATGTACTAAATGTATCAGTATGTAATTTTATGTCTTTTACTGTCTTTTTGTCTGCCATGTGGGTAATGGAGTTTTGCCTCTGTCCTGGGAGATAATTAGATTCCTTCCCCAATTATCTCCAGGCCAGGGAGGAGGGATTGTGATGCATTGTGGGCTGTAACTGTTACTTGATTGGTTATTTTATACCTCCCTGTGGGCGGTCCTGTATGTGCAAGACTGTAATAAAAACCAGGCTGGGTGTGCCAGCAGTGTTGTTCCTGTTTAACCCTCCAAGTGAAGTGTCGTCTCATTCTTGGGGGGAATTTGACTGTATGCCGATTGCCAGGAGTGTAAGCTGTTCTTAGGGCTTTTCCTGTTCGGCTGCTTCCAGGGTTCGTGTGTTTCCTGTTCGGGAGTTGGGGATTCGTACAGTTTGGAGTTTGGGAGATTGGTGATTGCAGTAGCTGCTGGTCTATGGGAAAGGGGATTATCGCCTAAACGGTTTTTATCCTCTTGTGAGATAAACGGTCCGTTACACTATACACTCCCCATCACATTCACATGTCCCTGTTCTGTCTAAGCCTTGCTTGACTCATGAGGGTCTTTTCTAACAAGTTTGCTTAAAAACATTGTAAGCCCTGCTGAAAACAGAAGAACTACTAAATAACCCTTTGTGATAATTGTGTCACATAACTAGAGAATGTGGCAGTTTCGGCCTAGACACATATTATGTTTAATTTTTACCAAACTCAAGTCAAATTGTAGTTACCTTAACAAGTGAAAGTTAACTCCAACGTTCGATTTTGTTGCATTCAGTGAGATTCCCACCTGTGCATTCTGCAATAAAGGATTACGTATTTATTTAATTTATTTCATGCAATAAAATGTTAATGTTTAATGCTCCTATTATCCTAAAAACTGTATTCATTATCATTTCACATTTAGAAGTTTATATACTAGAAAGAAAGTAAATTTGTCTGAATAATTTTTTCTAAAATGTTAATTTTGTTTAGGACGTCCGACACTTGTTCATGTGGGTTCAGCCTAAAAAATATTTAGTAAAACATTCTGACAAACCACAAATGTCAAATGAATGAACCAATCAGAAGATAGATAGATAGATAGATAGATAGATATACATACAAAGACAAAATCCAATATGTTTGCACTCCTGGTGATAATCAATTGCCCGGTGCTGATCCAGCAAAATTAGTAGAAATCCCAGTAAACGGAAAGCACTCCAGGGTCTTTGAGGTATAGTAAAATATAACTTTTAATTCATATATAAAAATAAAATAAACAAATAAAACAAGCAACGTTTCGCTCACATCTGGAGCCTTCTTCAGGATGACAAACATAGCATTTACAGACAAAGCAGTGTAATATATGTACAAAATAATTAAATGCTTACCATCATCATATGAGTCAGAGGCAGCAAAAATCCACGAGACAAAAGCCGATCAGCCCGATCTGCCGAAAACCTGACCGGTTCCCATGCTGTATGTGTTCCACCGTTGCTAGGCAACGCACAGCACACTGCCGATCGGCTGCTCGCAAAGAAATGATTGCCAGAGCAATCATCCTCAGCCAGCCTTACATGCTGTTGCTGGGAAAGGCTCACTGCCACCAATGTCTCATATATGAATGTAGTGAAACATAAAATAGACCGATGTAGGTCTAAAGAGTGTTAAAAATGAAAGGCACACTAAATAACAAGCTCCAAAAAAAATGTATACACATGGCAGGGTGAATAGACATGGACGGAATACTTATGCAGTGTAATGATTATGTCTAAACATAGCTCTGTGATTCTAGTCTCCAGAGATATAACAAATTGCAACAAATGTAACACTTGCTAATTGACAGCAGTACATAACATCGGTAGCTAGGTCTGTGATTCTAGTACCCAGAGATATAACCAACTGCAACAAATGTAACACTTGCAAATTGGCAGCAGTACATCCCACGATTGGTAGCTGTGGAGAATAGACAGCACATACAGACATAATGCAGCTAGTTAGGCTGTGGCTACAAAGGAGTTTAGGATGCCCATGCTATACAAAAAACAAGAGGGAGAGAAAGAAAAAGAAAAGAACAAAGAGGAGGAAAGGAACAGAGAAAAAAAGGGAATATATACAATAGAATATATAAAATATATACAAGAGAGAAAAAAAGAGACAAAAAAGAGAAAAAGAGGAGGGGAGGGGTGGGGGAACAGAAAAAAATGGAATATATAGAGAGAAAGACCCCTAGAGAAAGTAAGCGACAAATTCCCCTACTGTGGATACAAAAAAGGAAGAGGGGAGATAAATCAAGCGTGAAGCCCGCTGGAAATCAGTCCAAATGGAACAAAATCTCAACCAAGTATATATTAAGCAATCATATATACATAATTATGTGGGTGGATTATAGGTAGAGAATATACTGCAAATACTAAAAATAAACCTGGGGGGACAAATAGGGGAATAGTGTTCTCTAATTCATAGGCAACCATATATAATGTGCAATATAATATTTAAAGAAACATGGCAAATGTTACTTCCTTGTTAAGACCTCTAGGCCAGACTGTATGAGAGTTCTAAAACAAAATGTCTCCCACCCCCCCTTGGTGATAGGGGTATGTGGTCAATCGCCATAAACTTCAATGATGACAGAGGATGACCCAATGCCAAAACGTGCTTGGCCACAGGTAGTTCCGCTTTATTGTCTCTGTACGCAGTCCTGATGCTGGAGCGGTGGTTTCTTATTCTGGTTTTCCTACATATGAAAGACCACACGGGCATTGGAGTTTGTAGATGATGTGGTCGGATGTACATGTTATTCTATGACATATTTTAAACACTTTGCCACTATGTGGGTGTGAAAAGGTTTTACTTGGAATCATGTGGCTGCAGGTGACGCAGCCCAAGCACCTAAAGCATCCTGGATATGCTGTCGCTTGTTCGGTAGAATAACACAGTACCGGGTCCGTTCTGACTAGAAGGTCCCTTAAGTTCTTCCCACATCTGAAGCACATCATTGGGGGGCTGCGGAATTCATTAGGCAATTTGTTATATTTCTGGGTACTAGAATCACAGACCTAGCTACCGATGTTATGTACTGCTGTCAATTTGCAAGTGTTACATTTGTTGCAGTTGGTTATATCTCTGGAGACTAGAATCACAGAGCTATGTTTAGACATAATCATTACACTGCATAAGTATTCCGTCCATGTCTATTCACCCTGCCATGTGTATACATTTTTTTGGAGTTATTTAGTGTGCCTTTCATTTTTAACACTCTTTAGACCTACATCGGTCTATTTTTTCACTACATTCATATATGAGACATTGGTGGCAGTGAGCCTTTCCCAGCAACAGCATGTAAGGCTGGCTGAGGATGATAGCTCTGGCAATCATTTCTTCGCGAGCAGCCGATTGCCTAGCAACGGTGGAACACATACAGCATGGGAACCGGCCAGGTTTTTGGCAGATCGGGCTGTTCGGCTTTTTTCTCGTGGATTTTTGCTGCCTCTGACTCATATGATGATGGTAAGCATTTAATTATTGTGTACATATATTACACTGCTTTGTCTGTAAATGTTGTCTTTCTGAAGAAGGCTCCAGATGTGAGCCGAAACGTTGATGTTTGTTTTATTATTTTTTTATATGAATTAAAAGTTATATTTTACCATACCTCAAAGACCCTGGAGTGCTTTCCGTTTACTGGGATATATATCACTTCGGAGTTTAGGAATTGGTCCAAAAAGCTGATCAGCCCAAATTCGTCCAAATTTTAATTTTTTTGGAATCTGAATGCACAAGTCCATTATACGCTGCAAGAACATGTTTAAGACTTTCCCCTTTGCTAAATATTTGTCTTAAATAATATTTATTCATTTTAATGTGTACCTTTTCCATCTAATCAGTTACTAAATTGGTAAGATGGATACTTACAGCTGGCGCAGACACAAGAACTCCGAGAGATTCACTGACTACTTTAACTTCTGCATCTAAAGAAAGTGTAGACCCAGCTTTTCGAAGAGAGCAATTTGCAGATGTAATAGACATTTCCAAATCTAGATAATCTTCCAGAGTTCCATCCTATGGAAAAAACAGAAACAACAGAAAGAGCTGCTCATTTTGTGTCTGGTTTAATAAGTAAATAACTCGTTATATGGCAACATTTATTGAATGTCCCATTGATATCATGGCATAATCTACAATAGAGATTTTGCTTGTCATATTGTGATGGTTCATCAAAGCAAATCATTGCTGAAATCCAAAGCTGTCAATCCGTGGAAGAATCTCTACGTGCTTTGTGTATGAGGTCATTGCTGTTTATTTAAGGAGCAGATTTTATCACTCAGGCAGTGGTGATGGTGTTTGGAGGTGCCCCAGTCTGCCATCCTTTATCATATATTTCTTATCCAACAAGCTGGGTTCTCTCATCCTGACTTGGATTGCTTCATAACAACAGGAGGAAATCTAATGATTCTGGGCCACTTACCCCCTGAAACCTGATAAATAACTTCACTTACCTCTGAAACTTGATCTTTAAACGGGGTTGACGGGATCTGTGTCTGTAGAATAAACAATAACAGGTTAATGTTATACAATTTGTAGATTGCCTATAGAAGTATTTTTAATTATGTGAAGTAAGAAATATAGAGTTGATTTACTCTAATGACAAAATAAGTACTCTCCAAATATTTTGTGAGTTCCGACTCTATCCCAACACTTGCAGGGAGTTTAATCTTTCCTCTCCCATTCTAGATCACAAGTAGTTCTTCAGGTGCTTTAAATTGGAGAAAGGAAGCTCACCTGAGAAGTTACTTAGTGCAGTGATCAAAAACATTCTTAGAGCGATGTCCTTATTTGAATAAATACTTTGCAGTCCTGTCTCTCTCATCAATCGGGACATAGCCAGAACAGAGTTATCTTGCCTAATAAGAACTTATTAGGTATAAACGAAAGTGGAGAAAACACTCCTGCTCATGCTGTACGAAGTACAGACCACTTCAGCTTACAAGTAGCGCCGGCCCTGCCCGTTTGTGGGTATGTTCTCCCCTTTCGGCAGTTCTGGTTATGTGATTTGCGTCAGTTGCCTACCCTTTTACCCCATCCATAGGCTTCCTGCTTTACTGGACACTGCTGTTAGGAGTATGTATTTATTTGGAAGATGAAAGCGTGAGATTAGCATAGAGTATGTGTTTTCTCATAGCTGCATCCTATGAGTTTCCCTCCATCAGATACATGATGCTTGGCAGGTAGGACTGTTTTAGTGTTTTTGGTCAATAAGATTCTGTAATTAGGCCCATCATAACTGTCAGCACCAGGTCCACTGGGCTCTTAATCTGGTCCTGCTGGCAGTGTCTTTCCCTCCCTACCCTCCCCAATGTTTCTGTTCCGGAATTGTTGTTTTGTGTTTTCTTTGTTTTCATTTTGTCTCAGCTGCGGGTTTCCTGAGCCAGCAAGTTTGGTAAATGAATATTGCATGGACGGGCTTGGGGAGTCGCAGTCTGAATTTGGTTGATGACGAAGGACAGGCTGAAGAGGCTCTGGAAGAAGTTGAAAGTGTACCTGTCTGCTGGGTAAAACCAGCCGCTGACAGTATTTGGTTGTGCTGGGTTAAATAAAGCTGTGGCCGTTGACACTTAGCATGGTGATCAAAGGAGTCAGCAGTCATGTGCGGTTTTGTTAGGCTTGGACCTTTGTGGTTTACATTAGTATTGGTCCTGGGATCCTTTCGATATTAGAAACCCACTCACTCCTCCTTTAGACCACCCCCGTTTGCTGTTAACACGTAGTCACGCGTCATTATAATGTCACACGCTGCATGCGCATGCACAATGACGTCAGACGCTACATTGTATTGGTATCTCTGTATTATATTCAGTCTGTGTATTGTGTATATATCCCTGTATTGTACCTAGCTCTGAGTATTGTATGGGCATTTCTGTATTATATTCAGTTTGTGTATATATCCCTGTATTGTACCTAGCTCTGAGTATTGTATGGGTATCTCTGTATTATATTCAGTCTGTGTATTGTGTATATATCCCTGTACTGTACCTAGCTCTGAGTATTGTATGGGCATTTCTGTATTATATTCAGTTTGTGTATATATCCCTGTATTGTACCTAGCTCTGAGTATTGTATGGGTATCTCTGGATTATATTCAGTACTGTATATTGTGTATATATCCCTGTATTGTACCTAGCTCTGAGTATTGTATGGGCATTTCTGTATTATATTCAGTTTGTTTATATATCCCTGTATTGTACCTAGCTCTGAGTATTGTATGGGTATCTCTGGATTATATTCAGTTTGTGTATATATCCCTGTATTGTACCTAGCTCTGAGTATTGTATGGGTATCTCTGGATTATATTCAGTTTGTGTATATATCCCTGTATTGTACCTAGCTCTGAGTATTGTATGGGCATTTCTGTATTATATTCAGTTTGTGTATATATCCCTGTATTGTACCTAGCTCTCGGTATTGTATGGGTATCTCTGGATTATATTCAGTACTGTATATTGTGTATATATCCCTGTATTGTACCTAGCTCTGAGTATTGTATGGGTATCTCTGTATTATATTCAGTACTGTATATTGTGTATATATCCCTCTATTGCACCTAGCTCTGAGTATTGTTTGGGTATCTCTGGATTATATTCAGTTTGTGTATATATCCCTGTATTGTACCTAGCTCTGAGTATTGTATGGGTATCTCTGGATTATATTCAGTACTGTATATTGTGTATATATCCCTGTATTGTACCTAGCTCTGAGTATTGTATGGGTATCTCTGTATTATATGCAGTACTGTATATTGTGTATATATCCCTGTCAGGGCCGGATTAAGAGCACAGTGGGCCTGGTGCTGACAATTATGATGGGCCTAATTACGGAATCTTATTGACCAAAAACACTAAAACAATCATACCTCCTAAGCGTCATGTATCTGATGGAGATGGTGCAGGAGGGAAACTCATAGGATGCAGCTATAAGAAAACACATACTCTACGCTAATTTCGCTCTAATTTATGCTTTCATCTTTCAAGTAAATCCATACCCCCTAACAGCAATGTCCAGTGAAGCAGGAAGTCAATGGGCGGGGTAAAAGGGTGGGCCACTGGCGTGAATCACGTGACCAGACCTGCCAAAAGGGGTGAACATGCCCAAAAAGGGGGCATGTTTGTCCAAAGAATTGGAAGGTCAGTCTGGCATGAATGCATGTCAGGCTGCCTGCCAATCCTGCAGGCTGTCCAACTAAGGGCATACTATGCAGGCAGCACCCTGAGCTTGACATAAATGCATCTAATGATGCGCTCACTCCATTCTTTCTAAGGACTGTCCCCTAGCACTCGCTGGTCCACTTGTCTCCTTACCTTCTTACTAGCAGGCAGAGGTTCCTGGTATATAGTCTGAGACAGAGAAAAGGTGTCTGTAGTAAGTGTAGAAGAAAGGGGACATGCCACAGTGTTAGAGAGACCAACGTCTGCATTACCTAAACTAACTTTAATGTCAGCCAGTGCATACAATTTTTATTCCCATACATCCCTCTTAAGCTTCCAAACTTAAAGGGACACTATAGTCACCAGAACAACTACAGCTTATTGTATTTGTTTTGGTAAGTAGAATCATTCCATTCAGGCTTTTTGCAGTAAACACTGTCTTTTCAGAGAAAATAACTCCACTGGCCGCTCCTTAGATGGCTGCTAGAGGTGCTTCCTGGGGCAGTACTGCGATTCAGTGTCTCCACCCTCTGCATGCAGACACTGAACTTTCCTCATAGAGATGCATTTATTTAATTTATCTTTATGATGAGATGCTGATTGGCCAGGGCTATGTTGGACTTGTGCTGGCTCTGCCCCTGATCTGCCTAGTTGACAGTCTCAGCCAATCCTATGGGGAAGTATTGTAATTTGCTCAGACCACCACTTCTGAGCCAGCAGCTGCAGAATTGAATACAAATAATATTTTACTATATTTAGGGAGGCAAGAAGGGGGCCAGGGTGGTGGTTTTAACATAATAGGGTGTGAAGAAATCCCCCTATTCCTATGTGATTTACAGTGTGCATTCCCTTTTTATTCTCTATGTACTGCCTATGGTATTCGGTAGATGAAACTACCGAACCGGGACCACCCTCTGGCTCATTAAACATCAAAGATTTAGGTGAAATTGCTACCTCTGTCTGTGCAGCCAGCGTTCGTTAGTTGAACGCCACGTGGCATCTTTGTACATGCGAACAAAGAGAGCGGGACCTGGTCGTCGAGTGCATGGAACTGTTTTACGGACACTCGACTTCCCGAACACCGGTCCCAAACAGACGAACGCTGGAACTCTATTTACCGAATAGCTAGAAGAGCGCTATTCGGTACTTTGATGCATTCGACAGAGGGGCACGAACGCTGCTAGGAGCCAGAGGGATCCATTCGGTACTTTTCTTCGTTTTTATGTTTTTCGAAAGTGAACGGCAAAACCCACCAAATTCGTGGAACTGTTTTGGGCATGCAGCCCAGGGTGAGCTGGTCACACAAGACTTCCATAGAATTTGCAAGCCCCTGAACCAATCTGGGTGAAATTCGAATAAGTTGGTCACCCAGATCAGGGGACGCATAATTTATGGGGATACCCCCAGTATAAAGGGGTGTTCTGAAAGTTGGGGAAAAAAGTGATTTTTCAGCCCGGAGATAATTAAGTTACTATTTTATCAGACTAAATTATCTCCTGGGCTAGGGGAGGGAATTGGAGGTGTGTGTTAACATTTTACTGTTTATGATTGGCTATTGTTTGTCCCTCCCTGAGGGCTGTCCCCTTGCATGGGGACTTGCATAAAAGCTGTGTGCACCCATTAAAGGACAGTTCATTTTGTACCTTCTTCTTGACTTCGGCTGATGTTTGGGGATTCGTGTGTTTCACTAAGGGAATTATCTGGTGAAGCTATTGGAATTACTATAGGATTCGTCTACCTTATCTACCGAACGGAGGGCTATAATCACTAAGGCTCTGGCGGTTCGGGAGGAAACTACCGAATGAGGTTTAAATACACTTGGTTTCCTTACATAGGGTAAGAAATACATGATTGTGTTCCTGACATTATAGTGCTCCTTTACGCAAGAGTATGTGAAGAGAAGTTAAGGTTGCCACCTTTCTTGGAAAAAAATACCAGCCTTAATCATTTGTATAATTAATTAGTTATGTGTGACATCACATGATGTAAATCACAAGGAGTGACATCAGAGAAAATTCTGTAAAATCACCAACAAACTACTCACAGTTTGATTCTGCTGTATAGATGGATTGCTCCCAGTGTCTCCCAGTGTCTCAGTCTTGCAAGTCACCCAGTGTCTCCGTGTTCCTATGTATCACAGTGTCAGTGTCCCCATTTCTCCCAGTGTGCCAATGTCTCAGTGTGTCCCCATGTCACTAGGATACTGGGGACACTGAGAGACATGGGGACACTGGGAGACATGGGGACACTGAGACATTTAGGGAAACTGGGAGAAATGGGGACACTGAGACACTAGGGACACAGACACTGGGAGACATGGGGACACTGAAACATTTCGGGACACTAAGACACTAGGGACACAGACATGAGAACACAGACACTGGGAGACTAGGGGACACTGGCTGGGAGACAGACACTTTAGGACACTGGGAGACATGGGGACAGTTGTGAACATAGGCATGTGGACACTGGGACATATAGGGACACTGGGAGACATGGGGACACCAGGCACACTGAGACACTAGGAACACAGACACTGAGAGACATGGAGACACTGAAATATTTGGGGACACTAAGACACTAGGGACACAGACACTGGGAGACTAGGGGACACTGGGAGACTAGGGGACACTGGCTGGGAGACAGACATTTAGGGAGACATGGGGTCAGTTGTGGAAATAAACATGGGACACTGGGACACATGGGAACACTAGGCACACTGATAGACATGGGACACAGACACTGGGAGACTTGGGGACACTGGGACACTAGGGACACTGGCTGGGGGACATAGTGTCTCCGTGTCCCAATGTCCCTATGTCTCACAGTGTCCCCATGTGTCCCAGTGTCCCCTAGTGTCTCAGTGTCCCCAAGTGTCTGTGTCCCCAGGTCTCCCAGTGTCTGTGTCCCCATGTGTCCTAGTGTCTCAGTGTCCCCTAGTGTCTGTGTCCCCTAGTGTCTGTGTCCCCATGTTTTCCAGTGTCCCCAAGTGTCTCAGCGTTCCCAGGTCTCCCAGTGTCTGTGTCCTAGTGTCTCAGTGTCCCCTAGTGTACGTGTCATCATGTGTCCCCTAGTGTCTGTGTCCCCTAGTGTCTCAGTGTCCCCATGTGTCCCCTAGTGTCTCAGTGTCCCCATGTGTCCCCTAGTGTCTCAGTGTCCCCATGTGTCCCTGCTGCCTTTCCCCCCATCCCTCACTTACATGAGCTGTAGAGCTGCTGTCTGGACTCTCTGTGCTGTGTAGCTGCTGCCCCACGGATCAGGGAGTAGTAGAGAGAGGCAGGGATATTCTGTAACTTCCTATCCCTGCCTCTCTCCAGAACAGTGACCCCTACTGGCCGGTGCTGGTATTGCAGAGTAATTTCCATTTATTCTGATAAAATTACCTGCATTTGTATTGCCGGTATTACTGAAATCCCGGAATGGCCTGGCAGCCTCAAATACTTTCTGTGTCATTAAAATACCAGTCAGGTGGCAAACCTAAAAGTAGTGTGTAAAAAAAAAAAATATATATATTTTTTTTTTTTTTTTTTACACATGGGCCTATTCCATGGGCCTGGGCCTGGAGCTGCAGCTCCATCAGCCCCTATGTTAATCCATCCCTGATCCCTGTATTGCACCTAGCTCTGAGTATTGCATGGGTATCTCTGTATTATATTCAGTCTGTGTTTATATCCCTGTATTGTACCTAGCTCTGAGTATTTTATGGGTATCTCTGTATTATATTCAGTTTGTGTATTGTGTATATATCCCTGTATTGTACATAGTGTATGGATGTGCCACTTGGGCAGGGATCGCAGTCAGTCACTAAGGAGATTCCATGGAAAGGGAGGAGATGGGGGTATTCTGGGAAGGAGGGGGCACCTACAGACACTGCTTTCCACTGAAGCCATTTACCCTCCCAGGTTGATAATGGCAGCTGGCTGCAATCACATTAACTGGTAATAAAAAATACATATTTACAAACAATTAAGAAGCAGTCAGCCACCCCGTCACACCGCCAGACTAGGCTTTGGGCATCGGATATTGTATCGATATCATTCTTTATTACTGAGGCAGGTATAGAGAATTTTGTGATTAGAATGAGTGAGCATTTGGGATTTGGGAATCCATTACTCCATTACTAGTAATGCTCCTTCCTTAATATTTAATGGCATATGGAATGTGGGAAGGAATTACTGGCCTTTCACCCATCCCCCATACATTAGACAATGATAGAAGAGATGACTTGCTCACTCCTTGTTAATTGTGAAACTTGGGGAGTAAATGGTCATTTTGTTGAGATAAGTCGCACAAAGGATGGGAATAGTAAACACAAACAGTGATTTATAGTAGAATTTTATATACACTATTACCAGGGACAACTAATAAAGAAGCAGTTAGCAATATCCTATAATATAATATAAATGGCTCATTGAGGTTTAGTGAGAGGCTATTACCCTCCGGGAACTACAGGTGAGTTTTGTAGATCCACACAAACTATACGTACAGTAACCCTATTTGCATACTGATTATGACCAACAATAAACATCTTCTGTAATATAACACGCATTGCTTAAATTAAATTAACAAATTCAGTCAATACTTCCTTACCTTTGCGGACAGATCTGAAAGGCTTAAAAATGAACAAAGTAATACTTCTTGAACATTGATCGAAATTAGATAATTTAATGGTGATACAATCGCTGGATTAATTAAACATTCCAGTGCTGTTTTCGTAGCTTTATCAATGATCTAAGGAGTACAAAAAACATACATTTTCTATTAAGAATGACTAAAAAATGACAGAAATGTTCACCTTACCTCACTTGATTGTTAAGATTTTACCCATAAATGTATGATTTTCAGAATAAAAGCAGACAAAAAAAGGATTGTGGATCATATAGCTGCAGTGACATTGAGTCAGTATGTGGGGTGGTATAATGAAGCCATAGTGTAATGAGGCCAGTATGTGGGGTGGTAAGACAGAGTCAGAATGTGGGGCGGTATGACCGAGCCAGTACATGAGGTGGTGTAATGGAGCCAGTATGCAGGATGGTATGACGGAGTCAAGATGTGGGGTGGTATGACAGAGCCAGTATGTGGGGTGGTATGACAGAGCCAGTATGTGGGGTGGTAGAACTGAGCCAGCCAGTATGTGGGGTGGAATGACAAAGTCAGGATGTGGGGCGGTATGACGGAGCCAGTATGTGGGGTGGTATAAAAGTCAGTTTGCGGTATAAACTATAGTATGGAGGAATGTTGAGATGTAAGAATCTCAGGGTTATTTACTAAAGTGAGAATTCACAGTAAATTTACTGTGAGGGCGCACCGCCCGGGCGCAGCCTGAGGAGAGGGGCTGACAGGAGGGAAGCGCTCAGCACTCCCTCCTGTCACTCCCTCACTGTAGCGTGGCCGAGCCCTCTATTGGTCCGCGGGTACAGGGAGCATCTGTCTCCTGTACCCGGCCGGACTAACAGGAAGTAGAAATGGCGGGGGTGGAATTGGGAAGGGGGTTGGCAGGGAAGGGGGGGAATTGACTGGGAAGGGAATTGACAGGGAAGGGGGTTGACAGGGAAGGGGAGGTTGACAGGGGAGGGAATAAATTGACAGGGGAGGGTGGGGGGAATAAATTGACAGGGGAGGGGGGAATAAATTGAAGAAAGGGAGGGTGGGGGAATAAATTGAAAGGGGGGGAATACATTGAAATGGAGGGTAGGGAATAAATTGAAAGGGGGGGGGGAATAAATTGAAAGGGGGGGGGATAAATTGACAGGGAGGGGGGGATAAATTGACAGGGGGGGATAAATTGACAGGGAGGGTGGGGGGAATAAATTGACAGGGAGAGTGGGGGGAATAAATTGAAAGGGTGGGTGTAACAGACCGTTTCAGCACACAAGGGGTTAAAACCGTTTAGGCGATCTTCCCCTTCCAGAGATGCAGGCACAGCTACTGTAGAACACCAAACTCCCGAACCGCATGTAAGGGAATGCTCCAAACTCCCGAACGGCATACAATATAGCACTCCAAACTCACAAACTGGAACCATACGAATAGCTGCTAGCAGACGAATAGGAAAAGCACCCAAGCGGCTTACACTCCTAGCAATCAGTCTCTATCAGCATTCAGTAAATCCCCCCAAAGACGAGACAAGGCTCCGTGTTGGGGGTCAAGCAGTGGTCTGTTTAATGAGGGCTACCTGCCCAGTATTTATGCAGGTCTCCCACCTGGTGGACACTCCCCTAGGGGACCAAATGGGAGACTGTAACAAAGGACAGACAAGTATCCATTTAGGACACACAGTTACAATATATTCCCACAATGCATCCTGGCTTCCTCCCCTCTGCCCTGGAGATAATTGAGAAGTAATTCAATTATCTCCCAGGACAAAGGCAAATCGCCATTATGCACGTGGGGATACCAATACAGGAATTACTGTTAAAATCCCCCATGTTGGAATGGTTACAGTAAAGATATACATTTAACATATCCCCAGATAGCTCAGGTCTGAGCGCACATTATTAAGTGAATGGCGCTCAGACTACACGAATACAGTTCAATCGCCATGGAGCCAAAGTGTTCTCAAAGTCAGTTCTCATACGAATGAGCTCCATGGGATTCCTATCTGGGGTATGGTGTAGTCAGGTACAACTACCGAATACAGGGCCGTTCGTGCACGTCCACCGAACAAGAAGGGAGGTCGGCGGCTTCAGCAGTGTTCGTGCCAAACTGTGTCCGTTTTTAGTTCCATGAGTTAGGCGTCGAACACCGCTGTGCGTTCGCGTGTTTAAAATGTCCGCGACCTCGTGTTCGGTATACGAATGGCGGCCACCCAGTATTCGTAAATTAAGCTGTGGTTAACCGCAGCTTCTGGGAGGCTAATTGCCGGCACACTCCAGCTCCCAGGTGGTCTAATCATTCGTGCGGCTGTTCAGTAGATTGAATCTACCAAACACCGGGCAGAAAAGCACGAATAAGTCTTTTCTGCAGGGGAAAAGAGATCTTTTAACATTGGGCCATAATCCAAAGGTAGCAGACGAGCAACCAGGCTTCTCCAATGCAATGTGGCGAGATTGCTCTCATCACAGAGGGAATACATTGAAAGGGAGGGGAAAGAAATTCACAGGGTGGGTGGGAACAAATTGACAGGGAGGGGAATTGATGGGGAGGGAGGGGGAATGAGAGTGGAGAGGGGAGAAGAGAGTGACAACGGGGGATAAGAGAGGGACAAGCAGGGGAGAAGAGAGTGACAAGGGAGGGGGAGAAGAGAGGGACAAGCAGAGGAGAAGAGAGTGACAAGGGAGGGGGGGAGAAGAGAGGGACAAGGGAGAGAAGAGAGTGACAAGGGAGAGAGAGGGGGGAGAAGAGATTGACATCCATCACACATACACACACACACACACACACAAGGCACCCCTTACACACAAAGACAATACACCCCTTGCACACAGAAAACACAATGCATTACACACACAGACACACACACAAGCAATGCAACCCTTACACACAATGGATCTCTTACACACACAGAAACACACAATGCATTCCTTACATACACTCTGGTGTTAAGAAAAACTATGGGACAGTTTGTTCAGAATATTTTTTTTCTGGGTTTCCTCCTCTAAAAACTAGGTGTGTCTTATGGTGTGGTGTGTCTTATGGAGTGGAAAATACGGTAATTTAATATGAATAAAATATAAAAAAATGGGAGAAAATATATATATATTTTTTTAAATTAGTTCTATGTAACATTCTAACTGTGAATGTCATAATACTGTTTGCTTTTACTGCAATAAAATACACATATTTGTATTCAGCAATGTCTCACGTGTAAAACAATACCCCCTATGTACAGGTTTTATGGTGTTTTGGGAAGTTACAGGATCAAACATAGCATGTTACGTTTCAGTTTTTTCACATTGAAATTCGCCAGATTGGTTACGTTGCCTTTGAGACCGTATGGTAGCCCAGGAATGAGAATTACCCCCATGATGACATACCATTTGCAAAAGTAGACAACCCAAGGTATTGTAAATGGGGTATGTCCAGTCTTGTTTAGTAGACACTTGGTCACAAACACTGGCCAAAGGTAGTGTTAATATTTGTTTGTGTGTGAAAAATGCAAAAAACTGATTTGAATGCCAATTTTGGCCAGTGTTTGTGACTAAGTGGCTACTAAAAAGACTGGACATACCCCATTTGCAATACCTTAGGTTTTCTACTATTGCAAATGGTATGCCATCATGGGGGTAATTTTCATTCCTGGGCTACCATATGGTCTCAAATGCAACATAACCAATCTGGCGAATTTCAATGTGAAAAAACTGAAACGCAAGCCTTATATTTGCTTCTGTAACTTTTGAAAACACCATAAAGCCTGTGCAAGAGGGGTACTGTTCTACTTTGGATACAAATATTACTTTGGATACAAATATTAGTGTTTCAAAACAGTAAAACGTATCACAACAATTATATTGTCCGTGTAAGTGCCAATTGTGTGTGAAAAATGCAAAAAAATTCACTTTCACTGACGATATCATCGTTGTAATGCATTTTACTGTTTTGAAACACTAATATTTGTGTTCATCAAAGTCTTTTGAGTACAACAGTACCCCCCATGTACAGGTGTAATGGTGTCTTGTCAAGTTACAGGGTTAAATATAGTGCTAGCAAATTAAATTTCCTGGATTTTCGGCCTGAGTTGTCAGGCAGGTCCCGCAAATTGTAATTAATAAAATGACGTAATTATGTAAAATGATTACATAAATATATACGCAGAATTATTATATATGTATATAATTTTTTTCAATTATTTTTATTTATGTATAGGTATGTATATGGTGATGTATACGTATATACTGATGTGTATATATATATTATTTTGTTCTACTTGTATTTTGATATCTATCTATATATATATCTATATCTATATATATATATAAATATATATTTTCTGTCCTGATGAAAGTTCCCCAGTGGAACTGAAACGTTGACTACTGGAATAAAGATAAGTGTTTGGATTTTTTGCAAAATTCCTGGGAGTGCTGATTTTTTTTTTTTTTGGCTTTATAAATATATATATAAATGAATTTTAAAATACAGTTAGAATGAAATTACACACGTATATATATATTTTTTTAACATATTTACATATTTATTTTATATTATATATAAATATAATTATATATATATATTCTACATGTACTTTAATATCAATATATATATATTCATTTTAAAATACAGTTAGAATGAAATTACACACATATATATATTTTTTACGTATTTACATATTTATTTTATATTATATATAAATATAATTATATATATATATATATATATTTAATCAATATCATTCTACATGTACTTTAGTATTAATATATATATTTTTTAATATATATATATATATATATATATTGAATTTTGTTATATATATATATATATATATATATATATATATATACATTTTAAAATACAGTTAGAATGAAATTACATATATATATTTAACGTATTTACATATTTATATTATATTATTTTATATTATATATAAATATAATTATATATATATATATATTTAATCAATATCATATATATATATATTAATATTAAAATACACTTAGACTGTGTATGTGTGTGTATTATATTATATATATATATATATATATATATATATATATACACACATACATACACACACACGTCGATCATTTGTATAATAAATGTATATATAATTTAATTTTACACTGTTTTAAATGTTTTTTATTTTTTTTTGGACGGCTATGCCATCCATGTGATTGCGAGGTCTACGCAAGGACCTCACGATCACATGGCCCAGGGGGGCCGGAACAGACGGAGGGGGACTCCCTGGGCTGCCAGGTGAGTCCCCGCACCGTGATCGACGGCGAAAGTAGAAAGGTCAGCAGGGACGTGCTATGCCGCCCCCCGGCAATTAGAGCCAAGTCCACAAGGACGGCATAGCACACCCGCAGTCCTCAAGGGGTTAATATAAACGAGGGGACCTAATGTCCCCCTGGTCCCCAGCCATGAGCGGCGGGTGGGGACCCTAAACAAATAAATATTGGGGGGGGACCTAATGTCCCACCCTGGTCCCCACCCATGAGCGGCGTGTGGGGACCCTAGATAAATAAATAATGGGGGGGGGGACCTAATGTACCCCCAAGGTTCCCACCCATGAGCGGCGGGTGGGGACCACAAATAATAAAGTGACAAGGGGTCCCAAAGCCCCTAGTCACTGCCCCCAATAGAAATACCCTACCTACCCCCCCTTAAGAGCATAAAAGGGCCGTCTACTGAGCGAGTTATGTACATGTCCGTGTCCATGTGAGTTGGTAAAACCACCAGTGTTTATGCTCTTTTATTTCATCTATTTTGTTTGGTGTATTATTGAGGGGTAAGCTAGTTATGTATGTTTATAATTTTTTCCTTTAAAAGCACCCCACTTTAATATAGACGTATTACCTATATATCACTTTTTTATAGTTCTGTTTCAGCTGATTGTGTGTAACTAAGCTGCTGGGGGTAGATAATCCTAGGTTCTATCAGTCTTAGAATACCTTTGTTCAATACTTACTCTATGTAGCCAGGACTTTAGTGTAATGAGGATATGATCCTATCTCCCTCAGTATAGTATAACAACTGATCCCTTTTGGTGTTCCCTAGAAGCAGGGGTAAGCAACCTTCGGCACTCCAGATGTTGTGGACTACATCTCCCATAATACTCTTACAGTTATAATGCTGGAAAAACAGCAGGGGAGATGTAGACCATGTAGCGGAGTGCTCGTCTTTCACAGACTATCTCCGCTGGTAATCCAAATAAGGCTCAGAAACAAGTAATAAAACCCACGAGAATAATATCCACGGTTAGTAAAGTAATCCAAAAGTATCCCTTACGTTTCCCAATGACTGGACGACAGAATCAGGAGCAGAACTGAGGTTTAATTTCATATCCCTGCTTTTAAGCAATTCTCCCATGCAAGGGAGACACCCACAGTAATTATTACAGTAACCAATAAAATACATGTTACCTTCCACACATCTCCTCCCCTAAGCATGACATATAATCCAATTAATCCATGTACATTATTTCTCCAGTTCCTGGATGTAACCCAAATACATAAGTTACACCTCTAAATAGAGTATCCCCTGATAGTCCTGATCTGGGTGAGTAACATACTCAATAATCACCCAGATCGGACCAGGGGTTCTGGAGTTAAGGAGGAGTAAAGTTTTGACCGACCGCACAGGTAACAGTAGCCAAAAATAGTTCCATAAGTTTTGGCCTTGCGGTCGGTCTCTGTTCGTGGGTATAAACGGATGAAAATACCGAATGAAGTAGCTGTTGCCTTCATGTGAATCCCCTTGTTCGTATGAGTCTTTCTACCGAACGGCGGCTCGTTCGGTTGTTTCAGCATGAAGATATGGAAGTCTGGAGGCCTTAGCGGTGTTTGCTTAGTCGAGTGTCCGATTTGAGTTCCAGACACTCGACGACCAAACACCGCTGTTCGGGAGTTAAGATGGCCGCCGCCACGTGTTCGTATCCCGAACAGTGGCCACCCATAGAACAAAGTACGGATTGCCAATTATGGGTTTGCAACATTGTTGCGAACGGTAATGAGAGGCACACTTATCCCTGGGAGTGGTCTGATTGTTCGGTAGTTTCACTTCTATAATAAACGGAGTGATTTTACCAAACAATCAGACGAATGCTGCATACAATGTGAATACATAGAATAGCAATACACAAAAGCATTTTAAAACACACAAATTTTGAGGACAACCTTAATGCAATCCGCTACAGACCACATCTGGTGTCCGACCCCCGCCTTTGAGGGATACATTTATTGTAAATATTGGATAATTGGATAATTTCCTTTCATGACGGGATCACTTTATATGTGAAGTTTCATTTAATACTGAATTGATCTGAAATTTTTGCTTAAAGGACCACTATAGTGCCAGGAAATGAGTGCCCTCACCCTCACGGACCCCCTCCCGCCGGCTCTGGAAAGGGGAAAGGGGTAAAAACTTACCTTTTTCCAGTGCTGGGCGGGGAGCTCTCCTCTTCCGATCCTCCTCCTCTCCGCCCATTCGGCTGAATGTGCACGCGTGGCAAGAGCTGCGCGCGCATTCAGCCGGTCGCATAGGAAAGCATTTACAATGCTTTCCTATGGACGCTTGCGTGCTCTCACTGTGATTTTTACAGTGAGAATCACGCAAGCGCCTCTAGTGGCTGTCAATGAGACAGCCGCTAGAGACTTTGGAGGAAGGATTAACCCATTTATAAACATAGCAGTTTCTCTGAAACTGCTATGTTTATAAAAAAAAATGGGTTAACCTTAGCTGGACCTGGCACCCAGACCACTTCATTAAGCTGAAGTGGTCTGGGTGCCTAGAGTGGTCCTTTAACAAAAAAATATACTTAGTAAGTCATAACTTAGAATTCGAATTCACACACAGTGTATCATTGCAATTTGTATTCTTTGTATGAACTTTTTAAAAGTATCACAACTAAACAAATAGACTTACATTTGATGTAATTTGCAAAACTCCTTCAACTAATTTAACGTCTGTTGCTACAACTTGAACAATTGCATCTTCAGTAGTCGAAGTGGGCTCTGTGAAATACCAGACAGACAGCAGACTCGTTAGATAAAGTCATATATGTAAAATATGGATTACACGAATACACTAATGTGCACTTAATGGGATATTTTTTGTCTGTAATGAATATTTTCATGAAGCTTTAGTGCACAAATGTCTGACCGAGAGGAATTTAATCTTGTTATGTCCCAAAGTGTGGGCTTGTGCCTAAATAGTGAATGTAATGCTGCAAGTGTTGACTCAAAAGGTTATACACACAGGCTTGAGGTCTCAAATCCAGAAGCCGTGTATTACTTTCTGTATACAGGATGAGTCAACACAAGGCTTTCTTACTATACACACAATACAGCTTCCTAATCTATACCATTGTCTCAGTGTCTTCCCAAGTTGGCTGCTGCTTCCAGATGACCAGTATAACTGCACTGCAGCAGTAAAAAAAAAAGTAGGGGCATAATGCCACTTCCAACCTGGAAGTCTAATCTAATCATCACAAATCTTTATTATTTTTTTGCAAATGTGTCAAAGTACAATAAACGTGTATTGTGAAAGAGAATTTAAAATGTATTTCTACATACTTTGAACATCACGTAACTTCTGATTGGTAACTTCCATAACACCATCTATGACCGTCTCAAGCTGTAAAAACAAAAGAGAATATTCTGAAAATGATACTATATGCAGTATTCTAGATATTTAAATTTAATTTATTGAATTAACTCCTAGAGGCAAATGAACACGTTCTGATCCAAACAAACCCTTGAGATGAGAGGGAATTTCGATACATCTAGTTTAAAGGACACGACCATATAGAAGTCCATTTCAGAGAACTAACATAAAATACAAGAAGGTTGAATACAGGGATCTTCACGTTATAAATCTTAACCCCCTAAGGCAAACGTACGGGTTGTGTCTGCACGGAGCAATAGGAAGTTAATGAATTGTAAGACTTAAGTCAGCAGAAAGACTAACTTATTGTTTAATCAATTTTAGGGACAAAATTTTTTTTTTGATATCTGATAACTCCATATAAGTATATATAACATAATTTACCTAAGGGACAGGAACATCTAAGTTAAGGATTTCCAGACTCTAAATTTTAACCTTCTAATAAAACCCCTCAAGGGGTTATGTAAGTCTCAGTAAAAAAAATAAACTAGTACACCGAAGGGTTATAAATTGATGTGATGTTTATTAATAATTATTATTGGGTTATTAAAAAATTAGTTTCTATTCGAAAAAGTATTACAGCTCTGATCAGGCAGACAGACTTGTTACGTCTACACGGAACAATAGGAATATAATAAATTAGAAGAACTAAGCGAAAATTGAGACATATACAAACTGTAACATGAACATGTACTGATACTTTGTTTCTGTTTTTTTTGTTGTATGTGTGTAAGGAACAATACAGACTTTGATAAAACTATTTACATGGACATATATAGGAAGAACAGGAATATTGTATCGACAAGCGGGCTACAAACAAATCTATTTGGATTCACATCTATATCACTACTTTCTACTAAAGAGTCGCAGAAGGATCTTACGGAACCAAAAAGTAAGAGGGTGAAAACACTCCTGGCTCACTCCCGGTAACGGTATGAGAGGGAGGCATGGACCGCACATGCAGCACCAGAGGGTGGTACTGGCGTGTGACGGTACGCAAGCATTAAAGGGACACTATAGTCACCTGAACAGCTTCAGCTTAATGAAGCAGTTTTCGTGTATAGAACATGCCCCTGCAGCCTCACTGCTCAATCCTCTGCCATTTAGGAGTTAAATCCCTTTGTTTATGAACCCTAGTCACACCTCCTTGCATGTGACTTGCACAGCCTTCCATAAACACTTCCTGTAAAGAGAGCCCTATTTAGGCTTTCTTTATTGCAAGTTCTGTTTAATTAAGATTTTCTTATCCCCTGCTATGTTAATAGCTTGCTAGACCCTGCAAGAGCCTCCTGTATGTGATTAAAGTTCAATTTAGAGATTGAGATACAATTATTTAAGGTAAATTACATCTGTTTGAAAGTGAAACCAGTTTTTGTTTTTTTCATGCAGGCTCTATCAATCATAGCCAGGGGAGGTGTGGCTAGGGCTGCATAAACAGAAACAAAGTGATTTAATTCCTAAATGACAGTGAATTGAGCAGTGAAATTGCATGGGAATGATCTATACACTAAAACTGCTTTATTTAGCTAAATTAATTTAGGTGAATATAGTGTTCCTTTAACTCCTAGCCCACCCTTTTTTTAACGATATTTAAGTAAGAACAGGGAACCTCAGAGTATTGAACTCATTTACCCAGTTGAAGAAGCCACGCTAATAGTGGCGAAACGCATTCCGGATTTGGCATATTACATTTTTTAATTTGTTATTTTTAAAGTGTGTTAATAAATGTAAAGATTTTATTCATCGATCCTGGTTCCCAGCGTTCTTAACTACCACAGAAGGGAGTGCAGTCCCTAATCTGCACAATACCTCAGAATTGAGTCACTGTTGTATGACTCCAGACTTAACAAGATACATATCGGAAGTAGGGGTGGGTCGCCGTAACGGACCCGGAGGCAATTCAAACCAGAGCTAGGTCTATAGCTCTTTGTTTGTGAGTGTATATCTACCATAATTTAAAAGAATTACCTTGTTGTGTATGACCAATCATATGTGCAATTATTTCTTTGGAGATATCTTTACATATTGAACATATCAGAAAAGTCTAATTTTCAACCGAACTATAAAAAAAAGGTGATGTATTTACTTATTTCCTATATTACCTAAGCGCTACATTCTCTTTTGGTTTTGCATTTTGTATTAGTGATACTGTGAGGGGGTTACTTGAATGTACAGCAGCTAATAGGACTTACTTATTGATACATTAAGAAATTGAAACAAATAAGCGCTGGTCCCTACCCACATTTTTCTCACATGCTGCATTGGCCAATCAAAGCCATGCCATTAGTATGCATGGCTGTGATGGCTTCTAAGGGCACACGAGTAAAACGCTTGTTGATTGGCTTCCCTGCAGTCTTTGAAAACGCGCCAATAAATCGGCGAACACCGAACTCCAACCCGAACATACAGTGATATGTCTGTGTTCGGGTCCCGGGTCCAAAAACCGTAATGTTCGGTACGAACCGTAATGTTCGGTTGCTCAACTCTACTCTCTAACACATGGGAGACTTTATGCTAAAATAGTAATAGTAGATGTACTCTGGTTGTAGAACGTCATTAAACTGGTATATTATAAAAAGGTTTTTTTTTCTATTTCTTCCTGTGTTTGCGAACATACCATCTGACTTTATTTACCATACAAAATCTTGGGACAACATCCCTAATCCATTTAAAACTATTCCCAGTAGATCTTGTTGTTACAAACTGCCTTTTTTAACTGGTTCTCTATGTGACAAACTGCCCTGTTCCCCTGGCTTATGGAGAAGCCTGATTGCCAGCCTCCTGCCTCACAACTATGGCCCTTTAAAAAGTCTGTTTGGGCTTTGTGATGAAGTGCCCTTTGCCACTTGTGCCTGGAGAGGACTAATTGCCAGCCTCTTGCCATGTAAGTATGGTCCCTGGGAGACTTTGCCAGTTAAAAACACTATGTGGACTTATTGGTGTTTAAAAGACTGTTCTGGCCCTTTAAATGAAACTGGCTGCTTTGTCCCTCCTCAACCTCTCATCAGCCCATGCTAAACTTTAGCCCCATGGAGATTTTATTCTGTTCGTGAGATCTGAGCACTGTTTGGATATATTGAGATCCAAGCTATCTGGGGATAGGTTGAATGTGGGGGTTCTGTTCAATATAATAGGAATTATATATTTTTATGTATTTTTACTGTTGTTGTAAATAGAGAAATTTTCTGTACCTGGAGATAATTGGCTTACCACACCCAGTTAAGCCAATTATCTCCAGGATAGAGGAGAAGATAGACCGGCTGCACAGCCTAACTCTGTGGAACTGGTTTGGGCCGGAAAGCCATGCTTGCAGTCGGTCAAATAGGACTTCCACCTATCTTTTGAACCACCAGATCAAATTGTATGATTTTGACATATGTTTGTATACTGCCTACACTGGTTCAGAATATGTAAGTTTTATGTGAATGCGATATATACTTTTAAAGTTATGAATATTGTGTAAAACTGTATAGGGGAGGATTTTGCTGGAATGAATGGGAGTGTTTAACTGTATTGTACGTGTTTGATTGACTGTACCACAAGACTATGTGGGTGGTACTTTGTGTGTAAAACCTGCATAAAAGAAAGGCCTTTGGGGCTTATTAAACAGAACTTCTTGACCCTCTAACTCGCAGCCTCGACTCGTGTTTGTAGAGGACAGCAATGCATGCTCCCTTAGCTACTGAGCTCTTGTAAGAGCTCTTGTTCCTGATCCTGCTTCGCTCTACAGAAGGAAGAGGTTCACCCACTGGAACCTGGAGCCTGGTCATAGGTCCAGGGTGGATAGCAGACAGCGAGATACCGGCCCAGCAGCGGCGGTTCATGGAGTCTGCAGTGCTTATGGTGTCTACGGTGCTGATGCTCCTTTGGTGAGCGCTAGGAGCATCCTTTCTACGGTCCAACTTTCAGCCAGCCTGGAGGCAATGGTAACACTTGTCATCTTGCCAGCTGTTTTATCATTATTGGACTTGTCTCAGGGGCCAAAGTCATGAAAACTCTCAGAACTTAGTATTTTGCATTGGGAGTGCAGTGGGACCTCGGTTTACAAACGCCTCAGTTGACATAATTTTCAGTTTACAAATGAAAATCCATTGAAAATAATGCCTCGGTTTACAATTTTTTTTCGCAATACAAAGCAAGTTTCCCCAGGATGCATTGCACCTAGGAGGATTATAGCACCGGCCCCTGCATGCTGGAGCCTGTGAGTAGCACGTGGCGTCGAGTGTGGAGGTGTTGTAGCGGCTTTTGCATCGAGTTTTGGAGCCATTCTCGAAATTGTTTGCAGTTGTTCTGGGACTTTTTGGGTGCATTTCTCAAGATGTGGAAAGGTAGGGAACTGAGTTTTGTCATTTGCATGCCTTTTATTGTGTGTTCTGCATCGTGGGTTGGTTTCCATGTCAGCTCATTTTGACTTTTTTTCTGACCTCCAGAAAGGATGAATTGGTTTTCAATGCATTCCTATGGGAAACCGCGTTTCGGTTTATAAATTTTTCGCAATAAGAAACGTCCTGGAGAACACATTAAATTCTCCCACTGTATTTTACAGTCCCACTGTATTTTACAATCACACTGTATTTTCATGTGATAAGCTATTTAAAAGGATGCTCTGCTGCCCAAAAAAAATAAAAAAAAATAATTGTTTTGTAGATATATTCCAAATGAAAACATGCATGCATTTAATTCATTGGATGAATAGTAAAATAAAAAAGATTTTAATGCTTCTTTTATAACAAAATTTAACAGTATTGGCCATTTCTGATACAAGAGCAATATTTAAAAAACTATTCTACCCCAAAATTCACAAATTATATATAAAAAGATGCAAATTTTAAAATCTATTTTAGCGCCCAGTATTCTACCACAAATGAAACCTACAGTGAATGAATTTGTTTTTAAAATTACTAACATATTTTTATTTTATTTTATAGAAGCAGAGAGACTGCCTGATAGCCCATTCAGTCCCCCTGCAGGCAGATGCCTGTATGCCTATTGCAGCCATGTGACCGCTCTGTCAGGCAGTCCCCCTAGACCGGGAGCAACACCAATTGCCTGCGGGGGAACGGTGGCGATCGGGTAAGTATTAATGAATGCCGCAGACGTACTAGATAGGACAGAAGGGGTTAATGAATCACTATAGATTGTTCCGCATGATTTTAGAAGTATTTGTCCTGGTACTTGAGTTTGCTGGCGTATATTAACAATATAGTTATTTGCGTTCCAAGCTGGATGCATGTGCGTGCGTGAGGGGACATGGAAGCGCAATGACGCCAGGTGTCACGCTCCGTGTGGTTCTGCGCATACACCAGTGATAGGCTCAAAGTATAACGTTTAAATGCCGGATCACAAGATGGTACACAGATATTGAAAAAGTCTGATAGGACGAAACGCGTCGAGCCTAACGATTACCCTGACAAGACTGCAATATTGAAGCCTTTCCCACAGGATTAATAGAAATTTGATTTCTACGTATAGAATATGCAGGAAAAAGAGGGAATAGACCATAAATGGAAAGCTCTAAAACTGGAAAAATAGGGATTCACCGAACACCTATAGAGACAGTGTATATCAAGTGTGTTAACTATAAAAATAGCAACAAATATCCAGGTGCTTTCTAAGGAAGTGGATGTAGTAATAAAACTTTGTTTAAGAATACACACTAAAATTTAGTGGATATAAAATACACATAAATATCTTAGGTGTTCAATATGAGAGATAATTTGTATGGCATAAGAATCCTTAACCCTGGAAGGAGAAAATATCCCAGGGCAAATTTGACCCCTTGCCAGATATTCTACTTTTATAAGGATAAAAGAAAGTAGCAAAAATGCTTAAAATCGTTATGTCTGTATCAATTATTAACAGGCAATAACAATATATGTTATATTCTAGCAGAGCCAGTACATGGAATTGGTTGCTATAAGCAATAAAAAAAATCGCTGAAAACAACTGAGAGTTAAAAAACAAATTTATTCCAAAACATTTAAAATATATAATTAAAAATGAGTCCACCATATGTGTACCAGTCAATTGAGGGTAAAAGATACAAAGTAACCTTATTACCAGGCACGGATGGATCTAGATGTTGTTCGTGATCCTATCTTTCAAAATCTGATCGCCGGTGAGGGCGGCGTGCATACCACAGTGCGTTCCACCTCGAGCCTCACTTCAGGGGATCAGCACTGTTTGCCAGATGATGTGGATAGGATACCTGGAATCCAAGGTGATGTATCAGTTCTTGTGTCGATAGCCTGGCTGGCTATTGCTGTGTGGACGTTCTATGGAGCTGTCTGACGCGTTTCGTAGGGGGTAGCCCTACTTCCTCAGAGACGTATAGGTTCACCTCCACATGGGTATGTTTATATATCCCTCAGTTGTTTAATCAATTAATCAATATTAATGAGTTAATTTCAGTAAAATATGTAATACATCTTTGATAATGTTGTTTAAAATACAGAAATACAATTATAACGTTGGGCCTTCACACTTTATATAATAAAAACTTTTATAAGATATTTGTCTCTTGTCATAATTTCTATACACCTACCATGTTCTGTATAATAAAACAGTAGATCCTAACATTAGATAGTCTGGTGACTACGATGATTTTGCACATGAATAATAACAACTTTCACTTATGACCGGCAAAACTAATTGAAACTGCATCTATGTTACATCGTGATTTCACATAATCTATTTATTAAAAGGTTTTACATTGTAGATATAGAACACTTTACTCAAACTTCACTTTAGAAATATATCACTTTACTCAGATAGTCACATTATAGACCTCCAAAAATGAAACATAATTAATTTAGATTGCATCGATGTTACATCTTAATTTTACATAATCTGTTTTCTACAAGGTATTGTAAATGTGTATCATTTTCTCAAACTCGGTCAGCCGCATTGTTTACCTCTGATAATAAGTGAAATAAGATAATATTATTTGAATATGGACTCGATAACTTATTATAAATAACATGATTTTAAAATTATCACTTCATATCACAAGATTGTTACCAGATTGCATCCAGAAAATCTAGTCCTTTATAGACTGGTCGCAACTACTGGTATCCTGAAGTAAATTTACAGCTGTACACGTCATGGGGACTAAGCCCATGTGGCTGAAATGCCTATTTACACATTAAGGAGTATTTCTTATTGCGCCACTAATTTTGTGAGTGTATTTTTAATGCTTTTCTTTGAACCTTGTTATCCTTAAATGCTACACTACAAGTTACCTTATTTTATTTCTTTTCATGTTATCCCCTACCATCTGAGTGGTAACTAAAATCACACATCCGTGAAAGTGGTGCCCTACACTGTATGTTTTTTTTTTTTAACTATACAGAACTTGTTTTTGTTGATCGTTGGGATTTGGGGAGTGATCCTTTTTGCTAGTGGCTTGCCTGCACTTCGATTTTTTGCACTTTTTCCACCTACTTGATTGTATTGTGTTATAAAAAAGAGGGGCCTTATGACAAATACATGTAGCTAACTGAGAAGAAGAGATAGAAACATAATAATAATAATGTCCAAAAATATATACATATGCATCCAAAAAAATAGATTTATATACATCAAAAAATATATAAAAATATATAAAATTAAGGAAAAAATATATAAAAATATATTTAAAAACCCATTTGCGGTCTGAATGTCAGTGGCCTTTATTTCCAGACAAAGTTGCCCTAATGCCCGAATTTGACCAGCTCATATTGTTTTTAACTGCAAAACCCTGCGTGCCAAAGTATAAATAATTGTAGCGTTGAATTAGGGGGACTGGTACAAAGCAGTATTTGCCTGCGGCTTTTCAAAGTAGTGTGGTGACTGCATGTTGCATACGACACCGGTGTGTGGGTAGTTTTCTGTAAGTAAGCTTCAAATAGCTTGTAGCTGTGGCCGACTCCGGCCGGGAGGGTATTTAATAAGAAAGGGTTTGATCTTAGGCTGAATGTGTAATGAAGAGTGCACTTCAGTTAAGGAGTAACTGGATACGTTCGAATGTGACTTGAGGAGGGGTTAATAGCTAGACTAAAGTGCAAGCCACAAGTTTACGGAATCAAATATAAAAAACTGAACAATGATATATAGGACATTGATACCAGCGGGCCTAGGTATCAGGTAGGACAGTTGGTAGACCCCAGAGCTGTTCTTCTGGGCAGAAGGGAGTAATTCTCTCCACCGTCCAAGACGGTCATGCGTCCTTCTTAATGAGCTCCGCTGGTAAACCTAGGGACTGGAGGGAGGTTGTTACCTCCGAGGCGTGCAGCAGGAGATGTGTCTCATCATTCCTGTCTGCCATCAGTCGGTGTGGGCCCCACTTGTATGGAAAGGAGGGCTCTCATAGTATTTGTATAACAGGTCGGAACAACCTCTGCCGTGTGAGGGTATTTCTACATATGTCTAAATAAAAGACCAGGTGTGCTCCCTCAAAGGGAATTGTGGGAGAGCATCTTGCAGCACCCATGAGGGCCCCATGATCAGATTCCCGTACACATTTGAGCAGTATATCAGTAGGTGCATCTTAGGGTGCTTTGGCAGCCTTTATGAGATGAAAGCAGGCATCTACCATAAGTTGTTTGGCCTGTTTTGGTGGCAGTAGGGTAGCAATAAGCCTACGGCAGTAATGGGGTAATTCAGCATTTGAGATGGCGTCAGGAACACCACGTATTTTTACATTACGTGTTTTAGCCCTGTCGTCAATGCTAGCCAGTTGTGTCGTTAGGTTGTCACATTTCCTCTGTAATGAACCTAGAGCAGCATCTGTGGCAGATTGTGCTGGTTTGGTGCTTCCCATGTCTCCCTCCACCGCTTCCACTCGGCTAGTTAGTGTGGAAACGTCCTCCCAGACTAGTGCCATATCTGCCCATAACATGACTTTGATATGCTGCCTCAATGCCTGTACGTCGGCTTTAGCAGAGGGAGCAGAATGATCCTCCCCCACAGTTGCCCGAGGCACAGAGTGTACCTTGGGTGAAACAGGAGATATATCCTGGAGGCTGTCGTCATCCAACGAAGGAGTGGAGTAGGCCCCAGCAGGCGCCATCTTGGAAGGTGCAGGCTGCACAGTCGGTCGCATAAAAGCTACAATATCTCTGGAGCCTGAGCCTGTATCCGCTCAGTTGTTTTTATTTTTCTTCCCCATGTGATAAGGAGTCCAGGGAGCCCCACCAGACCCTAGCAGGTAAGTTAGTGGCTGGAGGAACAGCTTAAATCGGGAGCTGCATTGAAACATGTCCATCTCGTTAAGTCACTGGCTTTGCACCCCCCCCTTTTGATCTAAGTCATTTGATGAATGCATGGTGTGCGAATGGGCGCACAATATTAAAGAGTGGGCACAAATGTGTTTCTCTTTCCTGGGAAACACAAATATAGCACTCTCTTTGGAGAGAAGCAAAGCAGCACTTTTCCGCATTGATGGAAACCAGTCAGACTTGGGGGCTAAAGAACTCGGCCCTAAGGCACAGGGCAAGCTCTTCAGGGAAGCCTTCATGAAAGAGCTGAATAAACATGTGTATGTTTTCACATCCCTGAACAAGGTGCAATCTTCCATGAAGAAAGTCTTCAGGGGAGGATGTCCCTGTCCAGTGGCAGCCAACCCAACCTATGCATTTTGCATCTGCTGAAGGCTTATAAACCAAGAGCTTCTGGAACTATGGCTAAAGGGTGCAAACCAACCGGCCTAGGGGGACGGTGGCTTCTTCAACAATATGTTCTTGGCCAGGAGGAAAAGTGGTTAGTTTCCACCTTGGATCAACCTGTGGGACCTCAACTTTCAAAGATCCTGAAGCTGATGGTCGCTCATCTTCGGACCCACGGGATCCACTGCATAATTTATCTGGATGACATCCTGATCTTCTGTCAGACAGGACAAAACCGAGGGACCATGCTCGATATACCATGAATCTACTAGAATCTCTAGGTTTGTAGTAAATTGGTCCAAATCTGTGCTGGTTCCCTCACAGACCGTTAAGTTCCTGGGATTTGAGATCGATTTAATGTTGTGTACTCTGGGACTACCTACCTCCGAGGTCTCGTCTATACGCAAGAAGATTCGCAGTGTTCTCCATCATGACTTTATCTTGCTTTGCATGCTCACACAGTTTGTATGGCTGTTGTCTTCCTCAATTCAGGTGATCTTCCAGGGCCCAGTGCAGGGCTATGCAGCTATTAAAGGCCAAGTTCCTCAGGTGTTAATATGACCAACCGGTCCCAATGACAAACAAGGTATAGATGGAGCTGCAGGACAGGATGAAGGTCTGGTACAGCCAGGCCATATTTGGTTGGCTATACCAGCCTTTGGGGCTCAGAAGCCACAGCATGTTCACAGGAGAGTTGTGGATGGCTCGAGAGCTCTCTATGCACATCAATTGCTTGGCGCTCCTGGCAGAATCATTCACCATCCGCAGTTTTGCAAAGGGGAGATCCAACTGTTGCATTCTGCTCTGCATGGACACAACAAACACCTCGGGGATAACAATGTTATATCTGATCTCACAAAGGAGATTTATATTTTTGTCTTCCCTGCAAAATATTTTTGAAGGTAGAATAGAAGTGTAACGGATCCCCTATACTCTGACTGAGTATATCCGTTATAAGTCTCCCAAGGCCCGAAGTAAAGTAGTGATTAAAGCTCTGATCTATCCAAACATCAGCCAAGACTTGATGAAGGGTACAAGAAATTTTTTTTATTATGGCCCAGTGGCCTGTTTATATAAAAAGACCCCCAAGCATGGGGTCTCCATTCATTTGTACAGTAAGCCCACCCAGGCGCCTCTGTGTCTGGGAGATAAGAGAGCTTGCTTTTACTTAAACTAATTATCTCCCAGGCACAATACAAATTATTATACTAAAACACCCCAAAATCTGCATAATATTTATAGGAACCCCCACAAGTATTATAACCCTGGATAATCTTGGTCTGAGCTCCCAAGTGGTCCAAATAGAACTCAGAACCATGAATTCTAGCTGAATTGCCACCGGGGTAAAGTTATGACCGGCTGCACACATGGTCCCATGCCCAAAACAGTTCCAGGTTGTTTGGTACTATGGTCGGTCACCTTTCAGGAGGTCCCATGTGAAAATAAACAAACATTTTCCCCTGGCTCGTAGGTAGCGAATGCTTGCCTAGTTTGTGCGAAAATTACTACCAAAGAGCGCTCTCCTGTCTTACCACGAACATAAGCAGGCGTCGACAGACAATCACAGTGGTTTGCACATGGGTGTATCCGACTTCAAGTTTAATGCACTCGATGACTAAGTGTCACTGCCTGCATTTGTGAGACAAGATGGCCACGCAGAGATAGCACTTAAGTTTGTGGCTAGTTTGTAGTTAACGAGCCTGGGGGTTGGTGTTTGGTAGATTGCAACTACCGAACTGAGGAAAATTATTTGGATTTGGGGAAACTTTGAACTGTCCTTAGAATACGAGAAATAGTGAGTTCTGCACATCTGCCGGGTGAGATCAGCCTCACAGTGTATTGATTCTCTTGTCATTGGAGGGAAGGCAATGACTGACTCGAAGTCGAACCCACTGCAGTTCGCTGCCCTTGCATCCCTGATGGGTCTCTTCTGGTTGGAACTGTTTGCTTCTTGCAACAAACACCAAATTTTGCACTTTTTCAGCTGACTACAAGATCCAGATAACAATGGATTAGATGCATTTGTTCAGACTTGGCTGGTGCATAGAGCCTATGCTTTTCCCCCCTTCATGATAATGGTGAGGGTCCTTCATCATGTCCGGTCTCAACAGGTGATGATAACTCTGGTTGCTCCTCTGTGGCAAAACCATCCTTGGTTCCAAGACCATCTGGAATTGTTCGTTCATCTTACCGTGATACCAGATGTTCCTCATGGACCAGAAGGGGAACCCTACCCTTGCTCCTAGAAGACCTGCTTTTGCTCGTGACTTGGACTTTTTTTGTGGTTATTGGCAGATCAGTGCATAGTTTGATAACCACTTGATAAAGCCCTACTTGGGAGAAACGCGTTGTGGGTTGTTTTAACTTGTATTAATAAAGGACTATTGGCTACTTTATTTGTGTATTGTGCCATACACCTTTTTCTTTGCTTTTATTTATTTTGTTACCTGGCATCCTGATTTTACTTCCCCTGTGAGGATCTCACCAATAATGCCAGGTGGGGATTTTACCACCCACACTGAATATACTGAGTGGGTTATGTGCTCAGGTAATTATGAGTATGTTTTATGTACTACTACTCCTGGTTTATTATTTTTATACAGTGGCCACTATTGTCGCTTTTTATTTCTGTTTTTGGTCCTGTATATAACTTACTTCTACAATACGCGCTGACTGCACCTTCCATTGAGATCCTATAAGTGGGGGATCAATACCACTGCATCATGCTAGAGCTGGTTTTAGCTCTACTACATGTGAGTAATCAATTGGAATTCTTTTATATCCTTGCACTAAGACTTATTGCACTATTGGAGTCCCTTTCTTTTATTTTTCTCTTTATATATCTATATATTTACAGACCCTGAGCATCCTGGTGACAAAGTCTACATAGTTGTTTAGGAACTCTCACACATACCTACTTTAAAGACTTTATTTTGAGACTGCAGCTACCACCTTTTGGGTACCTTTTTTTTTGCTTTTTATACCTGTGATTGACTTATCTGTATATTATCTAATTAGTTTTTTTGGTATTTGTTTAAATACCATTTGTTAAGGGTTTTTGGAGAAAATTTCCCTTTTTAGGTATGCTGCCTCATACCCTGTTATTTAGCGTTGCCTCATCTTCTCCTTTTTTATATACTGAGATACCCCTATACTCTAAAGGTTCTGAGCCCAGACCAGCTCAAAACCTACTATATTAACTTGCCCGAATTATCCAATATAGGGGTATACTGAGATACCCCTACATCCCAAGGTTCTGAGCCACAGGCCAGTTCGAAACTACCATACAAACGTTTAAACCATATACCAACTTATAAAACACATAATTAATTCAATCCCTAATAACAACCCATTGCACCCCACAATTTACCTATCCAGCCCCCTGCTGCTCTGACCAGACGGAGGATAACTCAAAACCTAAGACAAAATCAGGGAGGGTGGGATGGACAACAACAAAGTCTGTGAGAAAGCATTACAGAATGAACCTACAAAGGCACACAATCAAGAGCCACAAGTAAAATGAATAATGTACCCCTGGTGTGCATCACTTTACCCAAGATGATCACTCCATCCAAAACCTCAAGATTAAAGTTCCTAAACAGAATTTTAAAGGCTCTCATGAACAAAAGACATTTCAGATGAAAATGATCACACATATTAATTCTAGATTTGAAGGACTTAATGTAGATTCTGGATTTCTGACACACTACATAAATTTGATAAAAACACACATCTTAATGTTTTATACAGTTATTTTTGATACACACACTTCACCTTTATTCGATTAAAATATATATATATACACACACACACATATATATATATACATATATACACATACACCCCCTGCTGATTTTGAACGTTTGCTCACTGACAAAGAAATGGTCAGTCTATAATTCTAATGGTAGGTGTATTTTAACACTGAGAGACAGAATAACAACAACAAAAATCTAGAAAAATGCATGTCAAAAAAGTTATAAATTGATTTGCATGTCAATGAGTGTAATAAGTATTTGATCCCCTATCAATCAGCAAGATTTCTGGCTCCCGGTGTCTTTTTTTTTTTTACAGGTAATGAGCTGAGATTAGGATCAATTTCTTAAAGGGAGTGCTCCTAATCTCAGCTTGTTACCTGTATAAAAGACATCTGTCCACAAAAGCAATCAATCAGATTCCTAACTCTCCACTATGACCAAGACCAAAGAGCTGTCCAAGGATGTCAGGGACAAGATTGTAGACCTATACAAGGCTAGACTGGGCTACGAGACCATCGCCAAGCAGTTTGGTGAGAAGGTGACAACAGTTGGTGTGATTATTAGCAAATGGAAGAAACACAAAATAACTGTCAGTCTCCCTCGGTCTGGTGCTCCATGCAAGATCTCACTTTGTGGAGTTTTAATGATCATGAGAACGGTGAGGAATCAGCCCACAACTACACAGGAGGATCTTGTTAATGATCTCAAGGCAGCTGGGACCATAGTCACCAAGAAAACACTATGCTGTGAAGGACTAAAATTCTGCAGCATCCACAAGGTCCCCCTACTCAAGAAAGCACATATACAGATCCACCTGAAGTTTGCCACTGAACATCTGAATGTTTCAGAGGAGAACTGGGTGAAAGTGTTGTGGTCAGATGAGACCAAAATCGAGCTCTTTGGAATCAACTCAACTCTCCGTGTTTGGAGGAGGAGGAATGCTGCCTATGACCCCAAGAACACCATCCCCGCCATCAAACATGGAGGTGGAAACATTATGCTTTGTGGGTATTTTTCTGCTAAGGGGACAGGACAACTGCACTGCATCAAAGGGATGATGGTGAGGGCCATGTACCATCAAATCTTGGGTGAGAACCTCCTTCCCTCAGCCAGGGCATTGAAAATGTGTCATGGATTGGTATTCCAGCATGACAATGACCCAAAACACACAGCCAAGGCAACAAAGGAGTTGCTCAAGAAGAAGCACATTAAGGTCATGGAGTGGCCTAGCCAGTCTCCAGACCTTAATCCCATAGAAAATCTGTGAAGGGAGCTGAAGGTTCGAGTTGCCAAACGTCAGCCTCGAAACCTTAATGACTTGGAGAGGATCTGCAAAGAGGAGTGGGACAAAATCCCTCCTGAGATGTGTGCAAACCTGGTGGCCACTGCAAGAAACGTCTGACCTCTGTGATTGCCAACAAGGGTTTTGCCACCAAGTACTCAGCTTGTTACCTGTATAAAAGACATCTGTCCAAATTCTTATTTCACTCATTTCACTCATTTATAAAGAATATAAAATCATGGTATAGACTAGAGCAAAGTTTTATATCCTTATCATTGAGTACATTTCCATTGCAACCATGCACTTTATCTAAATTACAATTGGGTAACCATCCCATTATATTCCTCCTCTAACTATTGTCCCATATCCCTGCTCCCATTCTCATCAAAGCTTTTGGAAAGACTTGTCTTTACCCGTGCGTCTCTCTTCCTCAATTCCATCTCTCTCCTGGACCCTCTTCAGTCTGGCTTCTGCCCTCTCCATTGAGACTACTCTTATCAAAGTTACTAATGACCTAATCGCAGCTAAATCCAAAGGTCACTACTCTATATTAATTCTCCTTGACCTCTCTGCTGCCATTGACACCGTTGATCATGCTCTCCTCCTTCAAACTCTTCAATCACTCAGTCTCTGTAACACTGTCCTCTCTTGGTTTTCCTCGTATCTCTCCCAACGCTCATTCAGTGTCACCTTTTCCAAGGATACCTCCTCCCCTCGTCCTGTCTCGGTTGGAGTTCCCCAAGTCTCTGTCCTTGGCCCCCTTCTATTTTCTCTTTATACTGCCTCTCTTGGCAAACTTATTGCCTCTTTTGGATTCCGCTACCACCTGTATGCTGATGACACTCAGATATACCTCTCCTCCCCGGACCGCTCCCCTGTCGTCCTGCAATGTGTCACTGCTTGCCTTTCTTCCATCTCTGACTGGATGTTCTCACACTTTCTGAAACTCAATCTCTCTAAAACTGAACTCCTTATCTTTCCTCCTCCTCCTAATACTGATCCTCCTCTCATGCTCTCCCTTCAAGTCAGTGATATCCACATAAGTCCATCCTTTCAAGCACGCTGTCTTGGCGTCATGCTTGACTCTGGCCTCACCTTTGAGCCTCACATCCAGTTTGTTGCCAAATCCTGTAGGTTCCAACTTAAAAACATAATCCGCATCCGCCCCTTTCTTACACAAGTTGCTCCCAAGGAGCTTGTCCATGCTCTAGTAATTTCCCGCATGGATTACTGTAACCCTCTCCTGATTGGTCTCCCCAAAAGCCGTATTGCCCCGCTACAGTCTGTAATGAATGCTGCAGCTAGACTGATTTTCCTCTCTAGTCGGTCCTCTCACACCTCACCCCTCAGCCAGTCCTTACATTGGCTCCCTGTATCCTATAGGAGTCAATTCAAAGTGCTAACCCATACATTTAAAGCACTGAAAACTTCTAGCCCTTCTTATATCTCTTCACTAATCCATAGATATGCCCCTCCTCGTTCCCTCCGCTCTACCCGTTACCACCTCCTGACCGCTGCTCGCACCCATACAGCCAACTCGCGCTTGCAGGACCTCTCGCGGGCGGCTATTTTCCTATGAAATAGCCTGCCTACCACCATCAGACTCTCCCCTAGTCTTCAATCATTTAAGAAGGGCCTTAAAACCCATCTCTTCAGGAAAGCTTATGGCCTCCCAGAGTAACCTCTACCTTACATACCTGTCTCTTGCTCTCTCCTATAGGGCAGTGCTTTACTCTCTCCTCCAGCTCTGCTTCACTCCCACCCTATTTGATTGATATTTACTGTCCTAACATGCCTTATACCCCACCTCCTATAGACTGTAAGCTCGTTTGAGCAGGGTCCTCTTTAACCTATTGTTCCTGTAAGTTTTCTTGTTATTGTCCTATTTATAGTTACATCCCCCCTCTCATAATATTGTAAAGCGCTATAGAATCTGTTGGCGCTATATAAATGGCAATAATAATAATAATAATAATAATATGCAGAAGGAGACAAGTCAAAATACTGGGGGAATTATCCCCAAATGTATCACCTTTATTATCAATAGCAAACCATCCAGACTTCCAAGATGGACAGGGAGACACAGCAATTAGTACGTTATTAGGGAGAAGGTGATCTGATTACCTCCATTGCTAATCTTGATCTGGTTAATTTACAACTGCAATGTAATCAGAGTAGCCTGCTAGGGAAATTATCGTACTTACAACTTACTAGATTCATGAGGAAAATGATTATCCCAATATGGGCACCTTGAACTCTCAGTTTGTTTGAGAATCTGTGCAAATCTACATATTATATATCTAGATTACTGTGTAAACAATATAATATAATACCAGAGAGTAGAATAATTAAAACAGATTCATATTTTATGAGAAAATGGGCGAAAGCACTACATGTTTCTATAAATTGTCGCAATTGTGGTAAAATAATGTTAAGTGAAGCTTTTATTTTACTAATTTTTATAGAACAGGGAGAAACCTGTATTTAGCTAGGGACGGTTTGTATTCATAACGCCATAATGTTCCTTTAAGATTTGAAAGGCAAAAATTAAGCAAAACTGCAAAACTGTGACTATACATGAATTGGAAAATGTTTCCAAATTAGCTACATTGGCTTCAATTTTGCCATTTGGCTTTAACTGGTTAAAATTCTGTGTTTGTGAATAACCCTATTGGAATCCTGTTGCAATTTGCACTATAGCGAAGATATAGATATGGAAATCAGTTATGGCTCTGTTGAAATTTACACTGGGGTGAAATGTGCAGCAGAGCTAAGTTACGTCTACTTACTGCATTAAGCAGGTTCTAGATCTCTGATAACTCGCTGAACCTGCATGTCATTATTTCTATCTTCCAATCAGAACACAGAAAATCATAGCATGTAACAGACTAGCATCAAAAGACAAATCTATATAAACATATTAATAATGTAGATATATAATATATACCGCCCACGCTCACATCATTGAGATGCATTTACTCTGCCACTCATTATAAACTCTTTGTAATACAATGAAATATACATAAATCCACTATAAGATATTTTAAAGCAATTTCCAATTGATGTGGTTTTACAATCACCTTGTCTTTCAAAGCTCCAGAAACGGTTTTCAGAAGAGAAGACAACAGATCAGCTGGGAGGCCATCACTTTCGCTACCAGTTCACAACAAAATAATAAAGAGAGAGAAATCTCAGTTTAGTGATTCATTCTCATTGATTATCAGCTATAACTTTACGCAGTGTTATTTACACTGTGTGCAGCCGTAAGAACTTTCCCCTGATCTGCATGCCTTCTTACAGAACCGTTAGTGGTGTTTTTTTGAGTTTTCAGATATAAATATAACATATTCTCATTTCCAAAATCAAAATGTGACTTATTACTTAAAGGGGAACTGTCACTTCACTAGAAACGGTATCAATTAATAAAACATTGAAAATCATCCACAAATTGTGTTAAACTTGTTTTCATGAGATTCTCCATTTCTTTAAAATTCACACTATTTACACTTTTGTAGTATTCAACATTTTCAGCCTCATAGTTACCAGTTCAATGGCCTGGTTTAATTAGATATACATCTCCCTTGTAGTTCTTATCTCATACCCCCTGTATGCAGGCCTTATCTCACAACCCCCCATATGCCGGCCTTATCTCACAACCCCCCATATGCCGGCCTTATCTCATACCCCCCTGTATGCAGGCATTATATCATACCCCCTGTATGCCGGCATTATCTCATACCCCCCTGTATGCAGGCATTATATCATACCCCCTGTATGCCGGCCTTATCTCATACCTCCCTGTATGCAGGCATTATATCATACCCCCTGTATGCAGGCATTATCTCACACCCCCCGTATGACGGCCTTATCTCATACCCCCCTGTATGCAGGCATTATCTTGTACCCCCCGTATGCC
>OW240916.1:9408646-9436821 GCA_933207985.1 Pelobates cultripes | reverse complement strand
CCCTCCGGCATGCCACAGTCCAGGTGTTAGTCCCCTTGAAACAACTTTTCCATCCCTATTGTGGCCAGAAAGAGTCCCTGTGTGTTTTAAAATTCGCCTCCCCATTGAAGTCAATGGCGTTTCGGGCGGTTCGCCGGTTCGCGAACATTTGCGGAAGTTCGCGTTCCCCGTTCGCGAACCGAAAATTTCGGGTTCGCGACATCACTAGTCAGAAATAAACAATGTAACCTGGTCAGACCACGTGGACCTTGCAGTTTGTTAGGGGCTTGTCTGCTGACTCTTTTTTTTAGATCTTGGCATCTTAACTAGTGATGTCCCGAATGGTTTGCCGCGGACTCCAGTCAGCAGACACATTCCAGCCAATCAGCAGCAGACCCTCCCTCCCAGACCCTCCCACCTCCTGAACAGCTCACTAAGAATGCAGCTTCAAAATGGATGCTGTCCAGGAGGTGGGAGGGTCTGGGAGGGAGGGTCTGCTGCTGATTGGCTGGAATGTGTCTGCTGACTGAGGTACAGGGTCAAAATTTACTCAATGAGGAGTCCGTGGCGAACCGTTCGGGACATCACTAATCTTAACACATCTTTGCTTCAATAACCTAGTATCATCAAGAAATCTCACACGCTCTCTCTCAAATTATTTTTCAGAAAATTATGATAGAGGTAGATACAATTACACTCTGGGCTGCGCACAAAGGTGTAATCAGAGGAGAGATAATAAAAATCGCATCCTCTCAGAAAAAATCTGAAGTTCTTTGGCACTCCAAAAATCCATATGCAAGTTAGAACAGTCACATAAAACTTCTACCTCTGATAAGATTTTAGCTGAACTCAGATCTCTTGTTACAGATTAGAAATTTACTTTCAGACAATATTGCGTGGAGATATATATATATATATATATATATATATATATATATATATATATATATATATATATATATATATATATATATATATATAATTTTATAAATCCTTCCAAGTAGCAATCCCCCCCAAACACGAGACTAATCTCCGTCTTGAGGGTAAAACAGGAATCTGTTTAATGAGGGCTACCTGTCCGGTATTTATGCAGGTCTCCCACCTGGTGGACACTCCCCTAGGGGACCAGATGGAAGACTGAGACATATATTGTACAGTGGCCCAGGTTTAAACACTTCCCTTTATACCAGTAAATCCCTCCTCTCTTTCCTGGAGATAATTGGGAAGAAATCCAATTATCTCCAAGGATAGAGGCAAACTGCCATCTTACATGGTATATGAAAAACACATAACTGTACAAATACCGAATATATTGGATTTGTGTAATATAGCCTGGATCTGAGTGCATATTACTACAGAATAGCGCTCAGATCCAATGCACACAGTTCAATCGCCATGGAGTCAAAGTATGCCTCAACGAAAAAGTGTCTGTATCTGTGTATGACTGTGTTTCTATATATCTGCATGTGTGTACCTGTGTATCTGTATGTGTGGCTGGGGCAAAGATGGCACAGAGGCTGGGGCAGAGAGATGACAGAGTGAGGCTAAGGACAGAGAGATAGCACATGGTGGCTGATGGCAGAGACATTGAACAATGAGGAGGCTGGGGGCAAACAGATGGAACAGGGAGGCTGGGGACAAAGTGGTGACAGAGTGAGGCTAAGGGCAGAGATATAGCACAGGGAGGCTGGTGGCAGAGACATGGCACAAAGACTTGGGCAGAGACATGGCACTGAGAGGCTGGAACAGAGACTTGGCACTTAGTGGCTGGGGCAGAGAGAGAGCACAGGGAGGCTAGTGGCAGAGACATAGCTCAAGGAGGCTGGTGGCAGAGAGATGACACTAGCATATTGTTTGGGGGCACATAGCACTAGCAGACTTTTGGAGGCACGTGTAGCTCATTGGCATGATATTCAGGATTTATGCATTCACTGCTCATTAGCATGATATACCTAGTTTATGTATTTAATTATAACTTCATTGGCATAATATTCTGTGACTAGACCAATCTTGCCACTGTGCATTGGAGGAGCCTGGTTGCCTGCATGCTGCCTTTAGACTATGGCCCCATGTTGAAACGCTTGATTTTTATTTATTTTTTCTGCGGAGACACGAAAGCCAGGTCATTCGGTGCTGTCCCTGTTTGAGCGGTGATACCCCAGATAGCTATGCCTTGGAGCCCATTAGTATAATGAAAGACTTTGGCTCCATGGCAATTGAACTGTATGTGTGTGCTCTGAGCGTCATTCAGTAATAATGTGCGCTCAGATCTGAGCTATCTGGGGATATGTTGAATGTACCTGTTTTGTGCAATGGCTGCACAGTTATGTTTTTATGTGTTTTATTGTCTTTTGCTGCCATGTGTTCAATGGAGTTTTGCCTCTGTCCTTGGAGATAATTGCATTACTTCCCAATTATCTCCAGGATAGAAGACTCTGTGGAACTGGTTTTGGGCAGAAAAGCCATGCTTCCTTTGGTCAGAAAGGACTACGATTTATCTCTTGAACCACTGAACCAATTTGGATGATTTTGACATATGTTTGTATTTGGAGTATGCTGATTCTGAAAATGTAATGTGAATGTGATGCATACTTTTCAAGTTATGAATAATGTGGAAAAATTGTATTTCTCTGCTTGTGATAATTACATTACCCATTGTGTAAGGTAATTGTATCACAGGCAGAGGGGAGGAATTTGTGTGGGAGTGTCTGAGTGTATTGTATGTGTTTATTGGTTGTATTCCAAAACCCTGTGGGTGGTACTAAGGTGTATATAAGAACAATAAACCCACAGCTCTGTCTGTTCACTGCTTGACCCTCAAAACAGAGCCTTGTCTCGTTCTTTGGGGGGGAGTTATTGTATGCTGTTCCAGTTTGACTGCTAGGAGTGTAAACCTATTCGTATGGTTTTTCCTATTCGGCTGTTTACAGCATTCATATGGTTTCCTGTTCGGCGGATTGGTGTTCTGCAGTAGCTGTGCCTGCATCTCTGGAAGGGAAGATCGACTAAACGGCTTTTAACCCCTTTAACCCCATTTTTTTAATCCCACTACTGACTTCTATACAATGCTTGGTGAATATTCCCCTAGACACAGAGCTGCAAACTTTCCTGTCTCATGGCATTGGTCCTTTTTCCTTTTTTTCCATTTATGTATTTCTAACTGCATAGTAACAGATCTATGTGTAAGTGCGTAGATAATTCTCTATTTCTAACTCCGTAGTGCAAAGCAAGATTACTCCCTCAATACACCTGCAAGCTACCTATAGGTTAAGATATGTTAAGATAAGATGCCGGTATTGGATAATGTTCATAAGACCACCCCTGTTTCTTTTACAATATAATCAATAGTACCACCTTATTAAACTCAGAAGTCACCTTAAACCTTACATTGTCTTGTCTTGTTCATTGGGACTCCTCACCAGCTAGTTGGGGATAAGGAGAAATACAGAGTTCCAAATTGATAAAAGTCCATGGCAAGAGAAACTCTCAGATTCTTCACTTCCTTACCATGTCCCTTTAAATTTGAAATTCACGTTGAGTTTTCACTTTAGTAAATAACTCTATAGATGTTTTCATAGAATGATTGACGATGATTCTGAAATGAATTTTGCTCTTTCAGTAATTGTCTCTTTGTTTGATAATTATGGAAGCCATTCTAAAATAATAAAACCTTTACTAAAGAATTCACATTAAAAACTGAATAAATAGACATGAAATCTGACCAGGCCCTGGGGAGAGAGCGCAGCTAAGCGGACAAGAGCACATGTGGGACTGGTTTAGGAAGAACATGTGGGTGGGATTATGTTCCATATGAGTTAGTGGGGGTGGTCTTACCTCAGTGCCACTTGGGATTTGGGCCAGCAAACAGCTCCCTGTCCTCCTGCTCCTGTTTGCCTGGGCCTGTAGTCTTCACAGCTTGAGGTGATGAATGTTGAGGCGATCCTGGCGTCCCTCAGGGTTGCCGCAGCACTAGATGGTGGCTGGCAACTGAGGAAGCAATTTGGACACACTACTGGAGGTATGGCTGCCGGTGTTGGGGCCCCCCCCCGGTGTCCTCCCTCCCCCTGGAGCACCCCCTGCTGACTCCCTGGGGGCCACACTAGCACGGGCCTGCATTCCCACCCGCCTGCCAGACTGTCCCCGGACAATACTCCTTGAGCCCGGTTGAGGAGTGGGAACCCGGGCCCGAGGCATCGCCGGGACCGCGTGTCTGGGGCTCCAGACATGCAGCCTGCCACCAGAGGCCGGGATTAATGGCCTTCCGTGGCCGCACACGTGGCACGGCCTTCTGCCTCACGGTCTGTGTGAGGCCTTCCCCTGCCAGGCGGCCTGCGCAGGTGATGCGGCCTACCTGGCGGGCTCCAAGTGCCCGGCCAGTTTCCTCTCTGCCTCTCTCCCGGCTGCCAGCAGGGGATCACGGGCCAGGCGTGGTGGAAGGCCCGTGGATCCGTCTGGGCGGCGGATGGCCGCCCGGCAATGTTCTAGGTCCCCCCACGGCCGCCGGGGCCCCTGTAGCAAGGGCCGCGTGGGGTACCATGGTTTGGTGTGTGGGGGGGTCCCCTTGTAGGTCGGGAGCCTCCTCTGCCAGTGAGGAAGGCTCCCGGTACTCTCTCTCCCCTTCCCCCTCCATGTGGCTTCCAACGGTGGGTCTCCTGGGGGGCCCAGCTTACCACTGGCTGGGCCCCCTGGATCTTCTCTTGCTCTCCTGGCCTCCCCTTCTTCACTTTCCCATTCTGTTGGTCGTCTCCCCCCTTTTCCTATCCTTACCTCCTCTGGTCCCTATCATTCCCTGTCTGGGTTCCCCCCTGCCCCCTCCTGCCTTGCCTGGGCCCCCTCCCCCCCTGCAGATCACTTACCTCTGCCACCTCCTCTGAGGCGTGGGCTCACAGCTTCTCCATTGCTCTCTTCTCAGGAACTGGCTGCAGTTTCTGGATCCGTCCAGCAGGTGGTGCCTGGAACACAGCTGATGTCTTCTCTGGATGCTGGAAACCAACTCTGTGCCTCAGCCTTCTATGAATGCAGCTCGCCAAACTGCAGCTGGTGAGTACAGTGCTCCCTCCTCTATTAACGCTTCGGTTCTCGGGCTGGGGGGGTTTCTCTCGGGCCTTCTGGGGTTTTTAGATCAGTGGGAGCGGGGGGCGGCGGGTAGTGAGGACACCTCTATAAATAGTCAGCTTTGGTGAGTTTCGTCTCCCGCACAGCTCCCTCCTACGGTTCAGTCTTCTCCCCCCCGCCCCCATTTCTGTAGTGGGTGGTGGTTCACTGCTAGACCTAGACCCCATGCATACAAAACCCATTCACACCTCCTGTCACTTTCTCTCCTCCTGCTTCTAGCAGCTGGTGATGTCTCTTCCAATCCAGGGCCCTCCACCTTCTCTACACACACTAAGACAACCAGAAACCCCACAAACCTCACCACAATACCTTGCCCTTTACCCTCACTTACCAAAACTCAGTGTGCACTCTGGAATGCCCGCTCCATCTGCAGTAATTTTAAAATCAACAACCATACACGACTTTTTCATCTCAAACTCACTCACACTGCTTGCACTTACAGAGACCTGGCTGTCCCCCTCTGGTAGCGCTACTCCTGCCTCTTTGTTTTGGTGGGCTACAATTCTCTCACACTCACAGACTCAACTGTAAAGGAGGCGGCATAGGCAACCTTCTCTCCCCTCAATGTACCTTTCAACCAATCATAACTCCCCTTGCCCTATCCTTTTCTTCTTTTGAAGTTCACACTGTCCGCCTATTTAAACCCACTCCTTTAAGAATTGCTATCATCTACCGCCCCCCCGGTTATCCTAGACTATTCATTGAGCACTTTTCTTCCTGGCTTCCCCACTTCCTCTCATCTAGCACTCCTTCCCTAATTCTTGGGGATTTCAATATCCCAATCAACAACCCCAATTGCACTGATGCCTCTCGTCTGCTCTCTGTAACCTCCTCCTTTGGCCTTACGTAATGGTTCAATTTAGCAACCCATACACTCTTGATCTCACCAAATGATCTCTACCAAATCTACCTGCCTCTAATCTCTCTAATATTCATTTTCCTCTATCTGACCACCATCTGCTGACTTTTGACATTGGCATACCTAGGACCCAATTGACACCACTGTCTGAACATCACTCTCACAGAAACCTCCAATGTCTTGACCTAGAGCATTTCTCCACTAATCTCCAAACTCTCCTTTTACCTGTCTCAAACCTCACCTGTCCTAGTTCTGCAACCTTCTTCTACAATTCCACCCTCTCCTCTCAACTAGACATCATGGCACCTTGTACATTTAAATGCTGCCGGTGCCCCAACAACAACCCTAGCACACCAAGCTCACTCGATACCTCCAAAAATGCTCCAGAACTGCTTAACGCTGTGCATCTGACTTTCTCCACTATATATTTATGCTGAGCTCATACAGCTTGGCTCTTTCCTCTGCAAAAGTGAATTACTTCAATACCCTCATAACCACACTCTCCCGCGAACCCAAACAACTATTTCACACATTTAAATCTCTTCTTCGCCCTGCTGTTCCTCCTCCACCTACTAACTTGTCCGCCTCAGACTTTGCAACTCACTTCACTGACATGATCTCTACAATCAGAGAAGAGATCTCTCATATTTCTTCTTCCCCTTACAATACTTCCCCTAACTTCACTCCCTCTGCTGTTCTATGTTCATTCGCACCCGCTACATTGGAAGAGGTTTCTGCTCTGCTCCAGTCCTCCTGCCCCACCACCTGCTCCCTAGATCCAATTCCCTCGCATCTCATCTGTACTCTGTCTTCTTTCTCCACCTCTCACTAAAATTCTCAATCTCTCTCTCCTCTGGTATATTTCCAATGCCCTTTAAACATGAAACTGTAACCCCAATTCTAAAGAAGCCCAACCTTGACCCTAACTCCCCATCCAACTATCGTCCTATCTCGCCTTTTGCATCAAAGATCCTTGAAAGAATTGTGTATGCGAGATTGACAGACTTCCTCGAGTCCAACTCTCTGCTAGACCCGCTTCAGTTTGGTTTCCACGCAAAGTACTCTGTGGAAACAGCACTGACCAAAGTATCCAATGATCTACTCGCTGCAAAATCTCGTGGTCACTACTCTATCCTAATTCTCCTTGACCTGTCTGTGGCTTTTGACACTGTTGATCATCAACAGCTTCTTCTCATCCTCCGCAATATTGGTCTACAAGATATTGCTCTCTCCTGGTGCTCCTCCTACCTCTCCCAGCACTCTTTCAGTGTTTCTTTCTCTGGCTCTGCTTCTTCTCCCCAACTCCTCTCAGTTGGTGTCCCCCAAGGTTCAGTCCTTGGTCCCCTACTGTTCTCCATCTATACTACCTCCCTTGGTAAACTCATTAGCTCCTTTGGCTTCCAATATCATTTATATGCAGATGACACGCAAATCTACCTGAACTCTCCCCGTCCCTCTTGACTAGTGTCTCTGACTGCCTCTCTGCTATTTCTAACTGGATGACTGCCCACTTCCTTAAACTAAACTTGACTAAAACTGAAATTCTGGTCTTTCCTCCCTCAAGTGTTGTTACTCCTGTGTCTATCTCCCTTCAAGTCAATGGTGCTACCATCAGCTCCACCACGCGGGCTCGCTGCCTAGGTGTTCTCTTTGACTCCGACCTCTCCTTCAAGCCTCATGTTCAGTCTATTGCCAAATCCTGTCATTTCCATCTCAAAAACATTGCGTGCATTCGCCCCTACTTAACGCCAGATGCGACTAAGGTGTTGGTCCATTCCACTGTCCTTTCTAGCCTTGACTACTGTAATCCGTTTCTCAGTGGTATTACGTGCTCCCAACTTGCGCAGTTACAGTCCATAATGAATGCGGTGCGGCAGCGAGGCTCATCTTCCTGTCCGCCCGCACCTCCCATGCCTCACCCTTCTCTCAGCCCCTACACTGGCTTCCTATAAAATATAGAGCTCAATTTAAAATTGTTCTTGATTTCAAATCGCTACATAATGCTGCTCCCACCTATCTATCCTCCCTTATACACAAGTATGTCCCGTCTAGGCTCTTACGATCTGCTGAAGACTTACGTCTATCTTCTGTCCCTACTCCCACCTCTGATGCTCGCCTTCAAGATTTCTTGAGGGCTGCACCGTTCCTGTGGAGCTCGCTTCCCTCCTCCGTTAGATGCTCACCCATTCTCCATTCCTTCAAAAAATCATTAAAAACCTACTTCTTCATAAAAGCGTATCAATTCAACTGTTAATAGCTCCTGACTGATTCCTCTTCTGCAACTGTCACTAGTCTAATACTATCCTTACCTTTTTGTGTCATTTTACCCCACTCCCTCTAGCATGTAAGCTCATTGAGCAGGGACCTCAACCCCTCTGTTCCTGTGTGTCCAACTTGTCTGGTTACAACTACATGTCTGTTCGTCCACCCATTGTAAAGCGCTGTGGAATTTGATGGCGCTATATAAATAAAATAACAATAATAATAATTGCCACTGGGACCAACGGTGGCCGGCATTGGCGCGATCGCGGGTGTTGCGGACGTGGCATGCTTATATGTGCTGGTCTGGCCCTCTGGGACTGCACTTGAAGCAGGAAAAGAGGGGAAAAAATTTGGAAAGGGGAGTTTGTCGAGATATTTTCTCTCCTGCCGCTGGAGGAAGCTCCCCCCGTGGCAGAGAAGGATGGTAAAGAGTCCGAAAAAGATAGGAGAAAATACTGCTATCGGAAGATTCCCAAAACTTTTGGGAATTGGATTCTGGCGTTTTCATTCTGGCCAGTGTGGTGGGAGGAAAGTCTCCCCAGAAATGCTCTGCGTTCTGTTATCAGGACACGATTTGGCACCCTTGCTGAACCTATGGGGGGCTGGGGTGGTGGAGGTACGACAAACCGTTTTGGCAGCGGCTGGCAGTGCATCCATCACTGTCGTGGGACCAGATGGACATTGGCCTCTGGCTCGCAATTATGACCTGTCCAGCCCCCCAACAAGGTGCCTTTTTTCCTTTCTGGGGGGGGCGGTGGGGGCTCCTCTGCATCCCCATCGGCCCCCAATCAGAGGCCGGGCTATTGTTGGAAGTTCAACGACAGTCACTGCAAGTGGGGATCCTCGTGCCGGTTTAAGCATGAGTGCTCCAGGTGCGGTGGGGCACATTCGGCCTCTCGCTGTTTCAAGCGGGGTAAAACGGGCAAAAAAGGGACATGGGGGCTAAGGGCGACGACCCCGGTGCTCGTAAACGCGATGCACCCGTGGCTCGACCTTTATAGGAACCGGACTGCGGCACAGATCCTGATGGAAGGGTTTGAGTGGGGTTTTTGGATCCCTTTCTCGGAGCGCCCTCCACGGCACTCCGTTCGGAACCTCAGGTCCGTGCGGGATTTCCCTCATGTAGTACGGTAAAAACTGGGAAAGGAGGTCTCCTTGGGCTGGATGGCCAGCCCGTTTTCCTCCCCACCCATTCCTAATTTGTGGGCTTGGTGCCTAAGAAGGAACCCAGTAAGTATCACCTGATTCACTATTTGTCATACCCTCAAGGGGGTTTCGTGAATGATGACATTTCGGCAGAGCTTTGCAGGGTATCCTACGCATCCTGTGATGCGGCGGATCGCATGGTGAGGGCTGCTGGCCCGGGGGCATTGCTGGCTAAGGCGGATGTTGAATCTGCTTTCTGTCTGCTCCTGGTGCATCCGGAGTGCCATCATCTCCTAGGCTGTGCCTTTGAGGGACAGTTATTTGTGGGCATGTGCCTCACTATGGGTTGCTCGCTGTCCTGTCTTTATTTTGAGTGCTTTAGCACTTTTCTGGAATGGGTGGTGCGGAGGGAAGCAGGGGTCCATTCCCTTCTGCACTACCTGGATGATTTTCTTTGTGTGGGGCCGGCGGAGTCGCACATATGTGCCCTCCTGCTGCGGGTCCTCGGGAAGTGTTTCGGTGTTCCGTTGGCTCATGACAACACAGTGGGTCCAGTCACATGCCTGAGCTTTCTGGGAATCCAAATCGATTCAGTGGCTAGGGAATGTTGGCTGCCCCAAGACAAGGTCCTGGACCTGCACCTAGCAGTGTCCCGGGCCATGGGGCAGCGTAAGATCTAGCTACTCTGCCTGCAATCTCTGCTGGGGAAATTCAATTTTGTCTGTTGGATATTTCCCATGGGGCGCATCTTTAACAGGCGCCTGGCGGCATCGACGTCTGGGGTCGTTCGCCCGCAGCACTTTATCCGGCTTACGCGGCCCTTGCGGGCTGACTTGACGGTCTGGGATTCCTTTTTGGCCTCGTATAATGGTAGGTCGCACTGGCAGGTCCCAGAGGTCTCTAATGCTGACCTCCATTTGTTTACCGATGCAGCTGGCTCTGCTGGTTTTGGGGCCATTCTGGGCTCAAAATGGTGTGCTGACTCTTGGTCGGAGGCCTGGCATATGGCAGGGCTCACTCGGAACTTGGCATTTCTGGAGCTCTTTCGTATTCTGGTAGCGTTGGAGGTATGGGGTTCCCTGCTTGTGGACAGACGCGACAATTTGGGGGTGGTGCAGGCTATTAACCAACTGTCTGCCTCCTCCCCCCCCGTGTATTGCAGCTTGCTGCGGCGCTTAGTTCTGCTCTGTCTGGATCTGAATGTGTATTGTAGGGCTGTACACGTCCTGAGTGTTCATAACGTGATGGCCGATGCTCTCTCTCGTTCACAGTGGGATGTGTTGCGGGCAGTGGCTCTGCAAGCCGAATTGGAGGGCGTCCTGTGTCTGACAGAGATGTGGTCATTGGGTCTGACAGACTAATGGAATTGGTCCGTGGGCCGGTCGCTGCGGCCACATGGACCAGCAATAACAAGGTTTGAAGGGAATGGAACGGGTGGGAGAGGTCCCACTCGCCTACAGGGTCTGGTTCTTCTTTTGGGGGACTGGGAGGCCGTGGGGTTGCCTCCCTCGGCCATTTCTGCGTGCTTGGCGGGACTCAGCTTCCTGTTTATGTTGTGAGGCTGGGAAGACTCTACCAAGGGGTTTATAGAACGCCAAGCACTAAAGGGTTTGAAGCGGGGGAGGGTGTTTTTGCAGGACACGCGGAGTCCTGTCTCGGGCTCTCTCCTAACTAGTTTGTGTGAGGCGTTGCACAGGGTTTGCCATTCAGAATTCGAGGTTCGCCTCTTTCGCCTGGCCTTTTCCTTGGCATTCTTTGGTGCCATGCGGATTGGGGAGCTGGTGTGCCCCAATCGGCAGCAGGTCGGGGGGTATTATTTGGGGTCGTGACGGGCTCTGCTGGTCAGATCTCATTCAGGATCCGCCACTCTAAGACTGATGTCTTGGGGAGGGGGAAATGGGTCCGATTGGGGGCCGTGCCGGGATCCGGCATTTGTCCAGTTTGGTCCTTTGGGAAGTACTGTGCCGTGTGCCCTTCTCCGGCGCTGTTCCTTCTTGTGCATGTGGATGGCATTTCCCTTTCCCATTTCCAGTTTATTAGAGTGTTTAGTTTTGGGCTGGAAACTATTGGTGTAGATGGCAGGGAGTTTGGGGGGCATTCTTTCTGTATTGGGGCGGCTACCGAGGCCTATAGACTTGGCACAGGTGGTTCAGAGAATTGTGAGGTGGGAATCGAGACGTTATGTTTCTTATGTTCGCCCTGCTAGTTTACTGACATGATTTCTTTGCAGATTCGGTTCCCCCCAGGATATGGATCATCGGACACTCATGTTTACTGGGCTGGGCAGCGTGCAGCAGTTCAGCCTGGAGGTGAGCGGTTGGGTTTAACAGAGGTCGCACTCAACCTTTTTAATCTCGCTCTACAGAAAGCGGTGGAACAGGCCATGGGTGGTTTTGGTGGGGTTCCCCGCTGATTTTAGGGGTAAAACAGAGGGTCTTGTGGCGTGGTATGTCCTTGCCAATTAAGTTTGAGGGGATATGTTTATGGATAGAGTGAGTTTAATAAGTTGTCAGGTCTCAACCTCTCCTGCTTCAAACGGTTAACATTAGATTGCCTGAGGTGTCGTGCCCATCGAGCGTGGATAAGGTCGGCTGATGGCGGGCATTGTAAAGATATGATTTATGACGAGGGGGGAAGTGAGAGGAAGTGGTGATTAGGAACCACTGTATGTTTATTGGCAAGGGCGGTTGGATCACTGTTTAACACTGTGAGTTATATATGTATATATGTTAATTTAGGTTTATTTATGTCTAACAATTTTGGTTACAGAAAAGAGATTTAATAAATAAAGTTATGGATGTGTTATGCAGTAATTTATTTATAATAAATGCTGTGGCCTGTTTCATCAATGCTAAGTTGTCTGTCATTATTTGGGGGATAGGGGAGGTTGAATGGGGTTAGTTATGTATTAGGCTGCATCGAAATTCCCCACTACGTACATACATGCATAAACCTTATGATTTTGATTGGTAAATATGTTTTTTTAGTGTTATACGTCGGTTTCATATCTTCCTAAACCACTCTATTGATGAGTAGTGATGTTGCGAACGGTTCGCCGCTGACTCATCATTGAGTAAACTTTGACCCTGTACCTCACAGTCAGCAGACACATTCCAGACAATCAGCAGCAGACCCTCCCTCCCACCTCCTGGACAGCTCACTAAGAATGCAGCTTCAAAATGGATGCTGTCTGGGAGGGAGGGTCTGCTGCTTATTGGCTGGAATGTGTCTGCTGACTGTGAGGTATAGGGTCAAAGTTTACTCAATGATGAGTCCGCGGCAAACCGTTCGGGACATCACTATTGATGAGATTTCTGGACTTGTGAATCCATTTCCGGATGAATACAAAAGTCTAAATTTTGGGCAATTCTTTTATTTATAAGAATCACAAATGAACGAATAACATTGTAAACAAAAACAATGAATTCCTTGTTGGATGAAAAATATTTAATGCAATTTGATTTGTTATTCATTCATCTTGTTACAAGGGGGATTAGGGAGACCTGGCTCAGGGTCTATCCCATGCCCCTTACCCATTGCCATGGGTGAGAGGTAAGATGCTGACCTGCTGGCTACTGTATGCTCTCCAGGTGATGAGGATTCATTTAATATGGGGGAATCCCAGTGCAGGGTCCCCTGTGACCCCAGTCATGGGGCTGTCTAGTGGCTTTCAGTCAGACATCCACTAGAGGTGCTTCCAATAAAACAGCAGAGTAAAACTGGTGCGATCTTCAGGATTCAGCCAAGAAGGTGGGACAGCATCCCAGACACCGGCACTGTAAGGAAGAAAAGGTAAGTAAACTAACATTTTTACTCCCTATGGCTACCAAGGCACTATAGCATTCGGAATGCACATTTGTATTCCCAACTCTATAGTGTTCCTGTAAATTCTACACAGGATTATTTAGTAAAGTGAATTTTAAATTCAAGGCCAAAGTAGTCGAATGTAAAGCATAGATGACTTGTTATGCTTACAAGACTGAGGTCTATGGAGAATCCTGTAAGACCACAGGAGCCTTGTCCGATGCAACAATCAAATACAGTTGGATTACTCACACACTGAAGAACACAGGTGCAATGATTGTTAAGCGAGGGGAACGAGTCTGATTTAACAATCACAATATATTCTTCAACTGTGTCCTTCTCTCTCAATATAAAAATCACCAATAGAAAGAACAGCAGAAAATCAATTTCAATAAAATGTAGACCTGTAATATCATAAGTCAGGGGTAACCCTCAGGTTGTGGTCTGAATCTCCATTGATGCTCTTGCAGCCATAATCCTGGCAAAGCATTAGAGGAGGTGAAATCCACAACATCTGGAGTGGTGAAGGTTACCTCCCGCATCCTAAGTCATTCTCCTGTTCTCTCTGTATATCCTGTTCTATCCGGATATGAATATTGCGGTTTACATCAAGTAAAGAAAAGCTATGTAAAGTTACTCTGAGCCAAGTTTCTGGCTGTGCTTTACATAACATGTCGCCTCAATATGTTTTCATATAATCCAGATTGGCCGCAATAGATTGCAAGACTGTATTGAAATATAACATAATTTCTGGTTTTAACCTAACTGTACTGTGAAATGTTATGTTTTATCTGATTATTATACTTTCAATGAATGGACAGGAGATGAAAATGTATAGCAATATGGTAATATAATGTTTAATAATATATTGGTATACTGTCTAACAATATGTTGGTATATTGTGTAATAATATGTTAATACATCATCTAACAATAGGTTAGTACAATTCGTAACATAAATGCGTAACATAAATGTCCAACAATTAGGGATGCACCAAAATTTTGGCTGCCAAAATTTTCGTCCGAAAATGGGCCTATCCCGTTGCAACCGAAAAACAGGTCAAATTTGCCAAAATTAAATAAATGATGATGATGTGTTTTTTTTATTTTTATATATTTTTATTTTTGTAGTGCATAGTTTAACAGACATGCTTGCATTAACAATTCAGATAATTATATATCACAATGAAAGATAGCAATGATAACATGAAAGTCAAGAATGCTGCACTTGGGTCGTGGGGGGGGTGAAAGAACACTATGCGACAGGGGAGTTGGGAAGAACACTATTCTAGTAGTTTATTTAAAAAGTCTACTTATGATGGGGGCTGTCAGCAGGACGAAAAATAATATAGGAGCAGGTAAAAAATAAAAGGAAAATATGTGTGTATGTATACGTAAATGTATGTGAGATATAACAGAGAAAATTTAACTGGTGGAAGAAAGATTAACTAATTACATGAGGAAGTTCTATCATACCAATCCTGACTAAGGGTTCCTATTGTCACCAATGTGGTGCCAAAATTGTGACTGAATAGGGATTTGCCCCATTATGATTGGGTATTCAGAAACAGGGTCCACTAGTGGAGGACTCATGTACTACAATTATTAGGTTAGGAAGTCAGGATAGTAATAGGTGTCCTCCTGATGAAATACATCAGAAGAACAAAGACCATATGCACTGCGTATGTATATGTGCTCATACACACATCTATATGAACATTATTGTTCAGATCCTGGAAAAAGATCAAATGTACTGTATACAGCTATTAAAAGATAAATTTAAGTATGGATAAAAGGGGTGAAATTAAACTCCTTATTGAGTCCATTAAGTGCTAGAGTTTTGAATTGATGTATCCATCTCTATTCTTTTTTCAGTAGGACAAGACTGAAATTGCCTTTTCTAGAGTTAAGATGGATGCGCTCCAGAAAGTTTCTTACTCAATTGGCCACCGGTGTAGAGACATTAAGATTAGTCACAAAATTAACATGTTGCAGTACTCACCTTCGGAACTCTCGATAGGTTTTTCCCACATATTGAAGTTTGCAGCTACAGGTTATGATGTAGATGACCCTATTTGTGCTGCAATTCACAAATTCTTTTGTGTGTTCCGTTTTTGTATTCGTGCATAATACAGTTTTGGATGGCATGATATACCTGCAGGCCTTACAATGTCCACACTTATGTAGCCCCTTTGACGTCTGTAACCAGGTTTGAGGTGGTTGAGGAGTTTCTAAGTGACTATGGACTAGTAGGTGACGTAGATTCTTGGTTCTTCGTGGTGTTATGCTGGGGAATTGTGGAAGGCTAGTTGCCACGTCCTTGTCGTGAGTAAGTATGGGCCAATTATCTGAGAAGATCTTGCGTATGCGATCCCAGTATCGATCATAGTCCCAATGCATCTTATAGTGTGTTTGGTGGGTGGGCTTCTTTGGTTTCGGAGGCAGGTGGCTCTGTCCATGACTGACACGTGTTGAAACGCTTGTCTAAGGATCCTGTTAGGGTATCCTTGCTTCTTGAAACGTGTTCTAAGTGCTTTTGCTTCCCTATGGAAGCTCTCCTCACTGGAACAGTCCCTTTTAGCTCTTGGGTACTGTCCAAAGGGAATGCGCGCTTTCAGCTTGTTGGGATGATGGCTGTTCAAATGTAATAAGTTATTACATGAGGTAGGTTTGCGAAATAATTCGGTTTCTATCTCTCCTCCTGCTGTTATACGGCTTGTGAGATCAAGAAACTCCAATTGGCTCTCACTGATTAAATGAGTGAGTTTTAGGCCTATGTTGTTGTTGATTAATTTTTCTACCATTTCCTCAAAAGTGGAAATAGAGCCCATCCAAAACATTAAGACATCGTCTATGTAGCGATGCCAACTCAGAATCAATTTGTTGTAGCCTGATTGTAAAGTTTCTTCCAAGATAGTGGTTTCCCACCAGCCAAGGTAGAGGTTAGCATAGCTCGGGGCACATACTGTGCCCCTCGTCTGCAGGTAATATGTGCCATAAAACACAAAGAAATTGTGGGTAAGGATGTATTCCAATATTTCCATAAGGAATGTTCTCTGTGTGGCGGTGAATTTTTGGGACTTTGTCAAAAAAATAGGAAGTGGCTGTTAAGCCAATATCATGAGGGATGTTGTTGTATAAGGCAACAACATCAAGACTAGCAATGAGGGAATAGGGGGTACCACAAGATTCTCCAGCATTAGTAACGTGTGTTTTGTATCCTGAATGAAGGGAGTTCTGCAACCAAGGGGTGAAGTATTTTTTCTAAATACTTGCTCAGTTGTTCTGTCAGAGAATTATTTCCCGAGACGATCGGTCTGCCTGGAGGATTAGTGGCATGCTTGTGTATCTTAGGCAAACAATAAAAAGTAGCCACAGTTGGGGTGCTGTTAGGCAATAGGAATTTAAATTCGTCTTGGGTTATTATCTCATTATCTCTAGCTTTGATAAGTAGTTGTTTCAGTTCCTGTAGGTATTTAGGCGTCGGGTCCACTTGAAGTTTCTGATAACAGGAGCTGTCGTTAAGGTGGGCCATACGTATGTCAATATATTTTTCTTTTTCCAAAAGGACAATGTTCCCCCCCCCTTATCAGAAGGTTTGATAAGTGTAACGGACCGTTTTGACAAAAGAGGTTAAAAACTGTTTAGGCGATATTCCACTTCCAGTGACACAGGCACAGCTACTGCAGAACACCAATCCGCCGAACAGGAAACCATACGAATGCTGTAAACAGCCGAATAGGAAAAACCATACGAATAGGTTTACACTCCTAGCAGTCAAACTGGAACAGCATACAATGATCCCCAAGAACGAGACAAGGCTCCGTTTTGAGGATCAAGCAGGAACAGACAGAGCTGTGGGTTTATTGTTCTTATATACACATTAGTACCACCCACAGGGTTTTGGAACACAATAAACACATACAAATACTCTCAGACACTCCCACACAAAATCATCCCCTCTGCCTGTGATACAATTATCTTACACAATGGGTAATGTAATTATCACAAGCAGAGAAATAAAATGTGTCCCCATTATTCATAACTCGAAAAGTATGCATCACATTCACATTAAACTTACATTTTCAGCATACTCCAAATACAAACATATGTCAAAATCATCCAAATTGGTCCAGTGGTTCAAAAGATAGATCGTAGTCCTTTGTGACCAAATGAAGCATGGCTTTTCTGCCCAAAACCAGTTCCACAGAGTCTTCTATCCTGGAGATAATTGGGAAGTAAGTAATCCAATTATCTCCAAGGACAGAGGCAAAACTCCATTGAACACATGGCAGCAAAAGACAATAAAACATATAAAAACATATAACTGTGCAGCCATTGCACAAAACAGGTACATTCAACATATCCCCAGATAGCTCAGATCTGAGCGCACATTATTGCTAAATGGCGCTCAGAGGACACACATACAGTTCAATTGCCATGGAGCCAAAGTCTTTCCCATAGTCTTTCATTATACGAATGGGCTCCGTAGCATAGCTATCTGGGGTATCACCGCTCAAACAGGGCCAGCACCGAATGACCCGGCTTTTGTGTCTCCGCAGGGGAAAATCAAGCGTTTCAACATGGGGCCATAGTCTAAAGGCAGCAGGCGGGCAACCAGGCTCCTCCAATGCACAGTGGCGAGATTGGTCTCATCACATCTCTCCCCTTTTCCAAACAGACTAACAGGGTATCTAACCTCCTGCCGGTCAGTGCCCTTGTTAGTCCAGCAGCCCACCCACAAAACACAATCAGTAATACAGCCCACCCACAATAACTGGTTACTACACCAGGGTAGAGGAGAAGTTTATCCATGTCCAGGTGCCTCACCATGGCTGTATGGGTGACTGGTAAGCTGCCTTGGTGGGTTGCTGAGTGGGCAGAGACCAGCGGTACTCTGCCCTGGTGCCAGCGCTACCACGGGAGTATCCTGATTGGAGCCTGGTTGTTGGAGGGGGAGACCGACTGTGTCCCCTTTGGCTAAACAACCCTGTCGTTGGGGGGCAGAACCGACCGTCCCTACCCCCTGTGCTGTAAGTGCAGAGACCAACATCTGCACGGTTGTGGGGCTTACTGTCTCCCCCTGGTACGTTAAGCTGCCGCTGGGGAGAGGGGGTAACAAGCTCCTCTCCCATAAATACTTCCAGCCGCAGGGGAGGGAGACCGACTGTCTCTGCTCCCAATACAGAGTCCTGCTGCTGGGGAAAGGAGGCTGGGCTCTCTATTCCCTGTAGGACACTCTACCGCTGGGAAATGGAGACTGGTCTCCCAATTCCCAATAAATCATACTGCCACTGGGGAATGGAGACTGTGCTCCCAATTCCCTGCTTTATCTCCTGCTGGGGAATGGAGGCTGGGCTCCCAATTCCCACTAACGCAGCCTGCCGCTGGGGAATGGAGACCGGGCTCCCAATTCCCTGTAATTCACACTGCCGCTGTGGATCTGAGCCGACTGCCCAGCATCCCTGTCGCTCACCCTGCCACTGGGGAGGGAGGGCGCTGCTCTCCTCTCCCTGCAAGGTACACTGCCGCTGGGGAATGGAGACCGGGCTCCCAATTCCCTGCAGATTACACTGCCACTGGGGAATGGAGACTGGGCTCCCAATTCCCTGCATATCACTCTGCCGCTGGGGAATGGAGACTGGGCTCACAATTCCCTGCATATCACTCTGCAGCTGGGGAATGGAGACTGGGCTCCCAATTCCCTGCAGTACCTGCCGCTGGAGTTCCTCCCAACGTGCCAGCTGACTTTCTTCTCTTTCTGCCCGGTATTGCAGATTCTTGAACACTCAGTCCCTCATGGACTGCACGTATTTCTCAGCTGGATTGGGTCTGAAGAACTTCAGCCGCAATTCCATCATATTATCGAACTCTCTCCTAGAGTAGCTGTACTCCATTGCTGGTTCCATCCTGGTGCTGTCAGGGTCGCTGTACTCAGACATGCGTTGCCCTCAATTTGTAAAATCCCAAGAAATGGTGTCTCCTGTAGCTGTCCTTCTGGCTGTAGGAACGATCCCGCCGCTTGCCACCAAATGTAACGGACTGTTTTGCCCACAAGAGGTTAAAAACCGTTTAGGCGATATTTCCCTTTCAGATGCACAGGCACAGCTACTGCAGAACACCAATCCGCCGAACAGGAAACCATACGAATGCTTTAAACAGCCGAATAGGATAAACCATACGAATAGGTTTACACTCCTAGCAGTCAAACTGGAACAGCATACAATAAATCCCCCCCCAAGAACGTGACAAGGCTCTGTTTTGAGGGTCAAGCAGTGAACAGACAGAGCTGTGGGTTTATTGTTCTTATATACACCTTAGTACCACCCACAGGGTTTTGGAACACAACCAATAAACACGTATAATACACTCAGACACTCCCACACAAAATCCTCCCCTCTGCCTGTGATACAATTACCTTACACAATGGGTAATATAATTTTCACAAGCTGAGAAGTACAATTTTTCCACATTATTCATAACTTGAAAAGTATGCATCACATTCACATTAAACTTACATTTTCAGCATACTCCAAATACAAACATATGTCAAAATGATCCAATTTGGTCCATTCAAAAGATAGATCGTAGTCCTTTGTGACCAAAGGAAGCATGGCTTTTCTGCCCAAAACCAGTTCCACAAAGTCTTCTATCCTGGAGATAATCGGGAAGTAATCCAATTATCTCCAAGGACAGAGGCAAAACTCCATTGAACACATGGCAGTAAAAGACAATAAAACACATAAAAACATATAACTGTGCAGCCATTGCACAAAACAGGTACATTCAACATATCTCCAGATAGCTCAGATCTGAGCGCACATTATTACTGAATGGCGCTCAGAGGACACACATACAGTTCAATTGCCATGGAGCCAAAGTCTTTCCCATAGTCTTTCATTATACGAATGGGCTCCATGGCATAGCTATCTGGGGTATCACCGCTCAAACAGGGCCAGCACCGAATGACACGGCTTTCGTGTCTACGCAGGGGAAAATCAAGCGTTTCAACATGGGGCCATAATCTAAAGGCAGCAGCCGGGCAACCAGACTCCTCCAATGCACAGGGGCGAGATTGGTCTCGTCACAATAAGGTTTTTAGCAGAACTTAATTCTTTCAAGGCCTGGTTCTCAGCATTAGATAAATTGTTGATCATGGGAATTTCAGTGATGTTAAGTTGTTCAATTTTGGGCGTATACCAGCTTAAAGGTTTGAAATCGGTCATGGATGGGTTCCTCTCCTGTTCTTCCAGCAGTGTTACTAATGTTTTTAAATGTAGATAATCATCTGGTGAGATCCCTAACTCTTTTGCCATCAACGTTTCTCTCTTTTTGTGCAATGTACGGAGAGCGAGTTTACGGCCGAAGAGGTTTGTATCCTTCAACCAATTGAACTTATCTGCTCCAGGGGTGGGTACAAAAGAAAGCCCTTTATTTAAAAGGGAAATGTGTGTAGAAGATAAGAAAAATTTTGACAAATTTATCACTTTGTCAATATTTTTATTTGAAATTTTTTGTCCGATCTGTAACCCCATCTGTTGCTGTCCCTTAGTCTGGGTCTTTGTGAGTTCTGCCAGGTGTGATCTAAAAAAGAACCCGCTCTAGACTGGGGTTCAGAGTTAGTCTGTGTGGTGATGTTAAGGAAGGAGACTGACTTTTCTTGAGTCCTTAAAATTCCTTTATTTTGCTGAATCTGACTATTTGTAGTTTTGGAAAAAGAGCTACTTCTGGATCTATTCTGTGAGGACTCTCTATCTGACCAATCTGTGTCAGATAGAGAGGAATTCCTACTGTTATAACTTTTTCTTATTTGGGTTTTGACTTTGAAAATGTTCCCTTCACTGAAATCTTTGTGATCACGTTGGAAATTCTCATGCTTTTTCTCCCTAATATTTTTAGTAAATTGCTCTAAATTTTGTTGTAATCTTGCTTCCATGGGCTGATATTCAGTGTTTTGTTGAAACTCTTTAGTCAGTGTGCTCTGATCTTTAATTTCTTGATTGGTAACCTCAAATTGGTCTTGTTCTAATTTACTTAGATATTGCATTAAGTTAAAGGAACAGTCTAGTAAGATATTGTTCCATCCCTCTAATTTTTCATCAGTGTTGACCTTTTCTGGGGTTGATAAATTGAGTGGAACCAGTTTTTTTCCCACATATTGTTTTAAACTGGTAAGTTCCAAAAATCCCTTTATTTGATCTTTATATAGTTTTTGTGTCTTAAAGAATGCTTCATTAATATCAGTTGGATTAGAAATCGGTAGCGGATTTAGGGGAAAAAACATTATTAACTTCATTTTATCCAAAGTCAAAACTGGGTGTTTGAGATAAATATGATGCCATAACCGTGTATTTCTGCTAAAAAAGCAATGATTGGTATTAGGCTCTACAAGCATAGGTATTGAAACCTTGGTGCGAGCACCCTGAGGATAATTCGAACAAGAAAGGAAAAATTGAGCCTAATGAAATTAAGTACTGGTAGATAATGCAAAAAATGGTGGGTAACCCCTCAATGGTTAATTGTAGAAAAGAAAAAGAAAATAACTACTAGTAGGTGTCTTCCTAAATTAATAGTCAAAACAGCCATATACTTGGCTTTCTAGAGCTTTCTCAGACCACGAGAATTCACCATCAGGGAAAAACATAATGGTCAAGGTTGCCTTCGCACCTCGTACCTCAACAAAAACATGACCATTACGTTCTGAGCCTACCCCCGACTAAAACTAGTCATATGAGTCAGCCCTTTCATCTCCCTTACGACCCCACCGACAATTTATGGTGCCCAGTGAAAGTTTTCGATGCATACCTACTTTCTGTACCTACTCTCGCTTCACTTCTAAGTTTATGGTGTATGTAAATATGGTGCATATTAAAAACTAAGAGAACGTTACCTGTGCTCTGGCCTAAATCCCCATGTACATTTAAACAAGATGGAGGCTCTTTAGTTTTATTCCAATGGCCATTTGAATATATGAGCTCACCTGCCACGTCAAGGCAAGTCTCAATAGGTGAGTCCTACACTAGCCATTAGATATGCTGATATCAGCCAAGAATCTCCAGTAAGACAGGAAGGGGTATTTTATAAACCCTTTCACATTTAACCCTTTATAGGGCTTCTACACATACAATAAACTTTGCTGGTATCAGACAAAGTGTAAACATCTCTAATGAAACAGGAAGGGGTATTTTATAAACTCTTTCACATTTAACCCTTTATAGGGCTTCTACACATACAATAAACTTTGCTGGTATCAGACAAAGTGTAAACATCTCTAATGAGAGATGAAGGGGTGTTTTATAAACCCTGTCACATTTAACCCTTTATAGGGCTTCTACACATACAATAAACTTTGCTGGTATCAGCTAAAAGGCAAATTTCTCTGATGAGACAGGAAGGGGTGCTGCCCCTACATACTTATAAACTCTTAATAAGACAAACGTGGGGAGGCTGGCAGCAATGTAACATAGCTGTGTGATACAAAATTCATATACAACACAAAGATAAAGCACTGCGCTTACAGCAGCAGTAGCTTAGTATCCAACAGCTTAAAATACGTAGTAAAAACAAAGAGAGAGATTCTTGGCTGATATCAGCATATCTAATGGCTAGTGTAGGACTCCCCTATTGAGGCTTGCCTTGACGTGGCTGGTGAGCTTATATATTCAAATGGCCATTGGAATAAAACTAAAGAGCCTCCATTTTGTTTAAATGTACATGGGGATTTAGGCCAGAGCACAGGTAACGTTCTTTGTTTTTACTATGTATTTTAAGCTGTTGGATACTAAGCTCCTGCTGCTGTAAACGCGGTGCTTTATCTTTGTGTATGTACGCATATTGTTGACACGACTCGGCTTGAACACCAACAAATATTCTGGACACTCATTTAGGATAGGGGCAGCATCTACAGCCTCAAGCCAAGACATTCCAGTCCATGTTATCAAAACCTTAGGTCGCTGGAAGTTGTCAGCTTATGCAGTTTATTTACCCCAACCGGTACAGGAAATACAAAGGTCATTTGTTAATATGTCCTCATAAATATGTATGTACTATAACATGTTGTTTCATAATAAATATCTTTTGAGTAAGATTGGTATTCCTTTTTGCCCACTTTATTTACAGGCCTACCACCTACGTCGCTATCGGCACACCTCAACCGACTTTGCTTTTTAAAGGTAGATGACTTTATCTCAATTTAGTTCATAACTGAGATGGCCCCGAACACAAATTGCAATGCTTGGCCTGAAGTTGTGGGAGGAGCTATGTGCCTTTAAGAGGGACTCCCCCCTTCCCTACATTACCGTGATTGGTCCAGACTTACTGCTGGCCCACCCTCCACTCACTCTATTCAACTTTATCTAAGGTAGGCCCACTTTATTTACAGGCCTACCACCTACGTCGGTATTGGCACACCTCAACCGACTTTGCTTATTAAAGGTAGATGACTTTAGCTCAATTCAATTCATAACTGAGATGGCCCCGAACACAAATAAATAAATATATATATATATATATATATATATATATATATATATATACATAGATAAATTATATTTTTATTCATTAACTATTTTTTTACTTTTTTTTTTTTTACACATGCAGGGAGATTGCCTGTCAGCACAGGCAGTCCCCCTGCACGCAGATACTTGGACACCTATTGCAGCCATGTGATCGCTCTGTTAGAGCGATCACATGGCAGTGGGGTCCTAATTCGCCAAGGGGAGACTGCCTGAGCGGTCCTCCCAGACCGAGAGCAATGCCGATAGCCGATGGGGGAATGGCGGCGATCAGGTAAGTAAATAATACCGTTATGACGGCTCAGGACCGTCATCGGTCCTCAAGGGGATGTTTCCAAAGATGGTCCTGAACCATCATCGGTCCTTAAGGGGTTAATATGAATAAAATATTTTTTTAAATGAGAAATTAAGTAATGTTGTTGGGGTTTTTTTTAGCTCTGCGTGGCAATTAAATTGTGAATGTCATAATACTGCTAGCTGTTACTGCAATAAAGTACACATCTTTGTATTCAGCGATGTCACACAAGTTAGATAGTAACCCCAATGTACAGGTTTTAGAGTGTTATGGAAAGTTACAGGGTCAAATATAGCACATTCCATTTTTCAATTTATACACATTGAAATTTGCCAGATTGGTTATCCTGCCTTCGAATTCGTACAGTATCCCAAGAATGAAAATTACTCCCATGATAGTATACTATTTGCAAAAGTAGACACTCCAAGGTATTAGAAATGGGGTATGTCCAGTCTTATTTTTAGCCACTTAGTCACAAACACTGGCCAAAGTTAGCGTTCATATTTGTTCACTGATTTGAACGCTAATTTTGGCCAGTGTTTGTGACTAAGTGGCTACTAAAAAAAGACTGGACATAACCCCATTTGCAATACATTGGGTTGTCAACATTTGTGAATGGTATGGCATCATGGAGGTAATTCTCAGTCCAGGGCTACCATACAAACTTAAAGGCAGGAAAACAAGTCTGGCAAATTTCAATGTGAAAAAGTGGAAATGCAAGTCTTAGTTTCTGTCACTTTTGAAAACCCCATAAAGCCTGTACCTGGGGGTACTGTTAGACTCTGGAGACTTTGCTGAACACAAATATTAGTGTTTCAAAACAGTAAAACGTATCACAACAATTATATAGTCAGTGTAAGTGCTGTTTGTGTGTGAAAAATGCGAAACAACTGCACTTTCACAGACAATATATGTGATATGTTTTACTGTTTTGAAACACTAATATTTGTATTCAGTGAAATCTCCCTAGTAACACAGTACCCCCCATGTACAGGCTTTATACAGGCTTGCAAACCAAATTCTCTGGAATTTCTGCCTAGGTTGTCAGGCAGGCCACTCAAATTGTAATTAATGAAATTATGTAAAAAAAAAATATATATATATATATACACACTGAACAAAATTTGAAACGCAACACTTTTGTTTTTGGCCCCATTTTTCATGAGCTGAACTCAAAGATCTAAGACTTTTTCTATGTACACAAAAGGCCTATTTCTCTCAAATATTGTTCACAAATCTGTCTGTCTGTGTTAGTGAGCACTTCTCCTTTGCCGAGATAATCCATCCATCTCACAGGTGTGGCATATCAAGATGCTGATTAGACAGGTGTGCCTTAGGTTGGCAACAATAAAACTCCACTCTAAAAGGTAGGAGGGGGTAGACAAAAGAAACCCTATCTACACCTTAGAACCACTGAAAGACTGCTAACTGTAGGGGAGGAAAAAACCCTCCCCAAAGTACATAGCAGTAAGTAAAACAAAGAGAGAAAAAAAAGGAGAGAGGTAGAGGGCTCAAAATGCTCCCCTCAATATAGAATGCTCCTAAAGCTCTAAGAACCCAAACTGAATAGACTAATACAAGCTGATAACCCAAAAGAAAAGAGTCCCCACTTGTCTGATAAACAGATAGAAGTCCTACTAAACTAAATGACCGCAGGACTAAAACTGCCCGACTAGAACCACCTATATAAACTGGTAAACTACCTAAGACTACCTATATAAATTGGTAAACTACTTAAACTACCTAAGACCAAACTTGCTAAATAACTAAGTGCTACCCTCATATGAACAGCTAGGATATTAAGCAAAATAGATATTAGTATCTACAATTCCCCTCTTAGATCATATCATGATCTACCTTACGGAAAATATCCATGGGAGGCCTGCGGCAGAGAAACGAAAGGAGGTATATTTAGACGTGCTAATCACGTCTGCGGGACTTTCATTATTTCTTCACCTCGATTTCCCCCATTTGCTCTGTGCCGTAGGTTTTCCCTTTAAGATGAGTTCGAGCTGTCAATTTTCAGCTTTTTCAATTATCTGTTGAATACATCTTTTAAGTGTACAAGTTAAATATTTCAAACAGCTGACATGTTAACCAATTTTAAACAGACTGCACATCATGTTAGCTGTAGCTTGAGCCTTGGGTCAATACAGGCAAAGTGTATTATTCCCAACAACGGGAATTTTATTATTATAATTCACAACGTAAACACATATAGTAAAAATGTGAATAATATCTATTCCCCCTCTTTGGACCAGGGTCTTGGATTACCAGTCCACCCAGTGATCTGGGGCCAGGTCAAAAAAAAAACAGTGGCAAAAACTAATATTTGAGGAAAAAAGCACATCTGGGGAAACTCTAAGTGAGGGCCATGACTGTGTAGACATGTCATCCCCTCACATTGACATCATTAGTGACTTATAAAACCCGCACTTGTAAGTGAATAGCTCGGGTATCGGGATTGGGAAACACTTCTTGATTACTTTGAAAAGGCCCACTTACATATTAAATCATGAGATAATTTTTAATCAGTTTGCAATTCTAACAATAATCCCAATCATGACCTTGCGTCCTATGCCTCCTAATTACATCCTTATTTCGATGGTCCAATCATATTCACACTTAATACATGGGAATCAATCCTTGGTACACTTAACATACATCAATGACACATATAGTAAATCCATGCCTGAGTAAGCTAACACTTCCTCTCTCTCTGGCTAACTCTACAAAAATAAAAATAACAAAATAGTTCAATAGTCCAGCAAAACAGAATAAGTCTTTCAAGGAGTATAAAGAATCTTAGACACCATAAACTTTGTTCCATAATCTTAGCCAACATAACATAGCTAAGGGTAGCAATATGGCTGACAACAAGACAATGTCAGCTTCCACATAGTTCTTAATTCTTCTGTTTGCTGGATGTTCACCACAATGCTCTGTGCAACACCCCAATTGTTGAAAGGGTAATACAGAAATAGCGGCATTAGACAGCACTGCACCTTCAGGACTTTCCAAGTTAGTTTATGTCCTCATAAGTAAGCATCTCAGTTTCTTCGGCCAGCATGTTTTTTGACCAAATAGATTTAATTGCAAAAAAGGTAAGTAGACAGGTAGGTCAGCCAGAGAGATTGGTGTGTAGTCCCAAATATCGGGCGGCACAAATACTCCAGTACGATCTCTATAATCATACAAACACAAGGATCAGCACGACATCAATAAATTAATTATCTAGGCTAAACTCAAATTAGAGACTAAAGTTAAACCCTTAACTTGTGTATCATGTACTTCTCTCAGTTTTGCTTATAATTCATTGAATTTGTCCTGTATAAATGCTTGTTGAGTACTAAAACACTAACATATACATATTAGATTAATTCCCAATAAAATGCTGTTCTTAAACTTAAACCTTGATTTGATAATCCCAATTAATTACTTGAATAAAATTGGAATGCTGAAGTCTGTCAGTTTTGTGGACCCTGATAACATCTTTGGAAACCGAAACCTTTTATAGATCCCGATGTCTAAAAAGCCACCAGTTCTGTATGTGCGTGATCATGTTTTAATACATGGTGGAACCTCCATACAGTTATCCCACTTAAACAATATATATATATATTCTTTTTCAGAACAACTAGAGAAACAAAGTGAATTACTATTGTTCTAAAGTGCTTTGTTTAATACAGGTTTCGGAAGAGTTGTCTTGCTGTGTTGCAAGTGGCCTCTGATAAGGAAGGGACAGCAAACTATAGACATATGTTATATTAATAAATAACGATAAGTTGGAAAAATCCTTATATAGTAAAATCTTGAGATAAGAATTGACAACTATAACCACTGTGCCACTAGTAAAAATAGTAACCACCACAAGAGGTTACAGGATAAAAGTACATAGAGGGTGCTTATTGAAATAAATCAATAATAAATACTGGACTCAGTGGAAATAGCAAATTTAAATGATCCTTAGTTAGTCCTTCTGAGGTTTAAAATGTATCAGCTGGTCAGACCTGGGCATCCTATAGAGTAAGGTAGGTAGAATCCACTAGCTGCAAAAGAGTTAATATAGTAGAGATCCTATAAGAGTTAATATAGTAGAGATCCTATAAGAGTTAATATAGTAGAGATCCTAAAATCTTAATCTTTAGTAACAGTATATCTTTAAATAAAAGTATATCTTTAAATAAAAATCCCAAAGGATC
>OW240916.1:9342153-9376338 GCA_933207985.1 Pelobates cultripes | reverse complement strand
CATAGAAAAAATAAATAAAAAAAAAGCATACCCTTATCCTAACCTAGCTATGCTTTTCCCTATCTTATGAACAGCAGCTACACTTTCCCTCCTCTTACTAAGCATGCAGCTTGAGAATGAATCTAAAATGGATGCTGTCCAGTAGGTGGGAGGGTCTGCTAGGGAGGCTGTGCTGCTAATTGGCTGGAATGTGTCTGCTGACTGTGAGGTACAGGGTCAAAGCTTACTCAATGATGACGAATAGGGGGCGGGTCGAACCGCGCATATGTTCGCCCGCCGTGGCGAACGCGAACATGCTATGTTCGCCAGGAACCGTTCGCCGGCGAACCGTTCGGTACATCACTAGTATAGTCATGTCATGGCTGTAAAGCAGGGTGAAGTGTCACCTTCTATACAACAAGATGATGATTTTGTAACCTTTCTTAAAGAAAAATACCCCACAGTATGGTCTAAGTCTAAACAAGATTGTGGGATAATGAATTTACAAGTTGTCATTGAAGGACCAGACCCTCCTGCAGTGAAACAATATAAAATTCCAAAAGAATCAGAAGAAGGTGTGAGTCAAGTGATAGAGGCATTGGTATCTCAAGGAGTGCTGAGAGTGGGTAATTCCCCAATTTGGCCAATAATCAAGCCAGATGGCTCTTATCGTTTAATTGTGGACATGCGAGTGGTGAATAAGTATACCCCACCAGCAGCCCATATAGCGGCCTCCTCACCAGATATATCATGGCACAAGTAGACGGCAATGCTAAGTATTTTTCTTTCCTGGATATAGCCAATGGGTTCTTCTCAATACCAGTACATCCAGATAGTCAGTATCGTTTTGCTTTTACCTTTAAAAATCATCAATATCTGTTCCAGGTGCTGCCACAGGGCTTCCACTCCTCGCCAGCTTATTTTCATAAAGCACTGGCTCAAGTATTGGAACCCCTGGGGTATGGGAGCAAGATTTTGCAATATGTTGATGATCTGTTGGTTCAAACAGTAACAAGGGAAGAGCATGAGCAGATACTGTGTGATATTTGTCAAGCACTAGCAGATAATGGGTTAAAACTGAACACATTCAAAGTGCAGATCTTGAAAGAAAGTGTGGCTTTCTTAGGAGTAAATATAGATCCAGCAGGTAAAACACCATGAACAGCAAGGGTTAAAGCGTTCAGCAATTGCCAAGGCCAATGACAGTGTCTGACCTAAGGAAATTTTTAGGTTTGGTAAATTTTAGCAGAGAATTCATCTATGATATGGCAGGAATAGCAAAACCCCTGTACAATATGCTAAAAGATAGTGCTAATACAGATAAGCTACTCTGGACAGAAGCTGAAAAGAGTTGGAACCTGTTAAAAGATGCTCTTACACAAGCGCCTGTGTTAGCTGCTCCCATTGAAACTGTACCATATATTGTTCAATGTTACGCAGGTGTCTCTTCATTAATAGCAGTTTTGATGCAAAGGCAGCATGGCTCCTTACGAATACTGGGATATTTTTCTAAAATCATGTCTCCAGTGGAAAGGGGAATGTTTTCCTGTGTAAAACAGCTCTTGGCTGTATGTTGGGCTTTAGAAGCAACACAACACATTGTAGGATTTGGACAGCTAATTTTACAAACCCCCCCCACACGCCTTTAAAACTGTTACAAAATTGTCCATATTTAGGAGTACATAGCCAGAGGGTAGCTCATTGGATACTGAAGTTACAAGATAAACCACAGAGTAGAAAGCGGTAAAATATGTTATTCCTGAGTTGATAGAAATACATGGAACACCACATGATTGTCAGAAGGAATTGGAAATTGAATCCAAATCTCCTTTTGAGAAACAAGCAATACAAGGGGCTCCTTGTTTGTATGTGGATGGAACAAGATTTTATGCTGATGGATCACATCATACAGGTTATGCCATTTTTGATGATAAAACAAAAGAAATGCAGAGATCTAAATTGCCAGGCCATATGTCTGCTCAGAGAGCTGAATTAGAGGCTGTAAGGAAAGCTCTTGAAATAACAGCATATGACCCAGTGAATATAATCAGTGACAGCAGCTATGTAGTTAAAGCTTTAACACTTCACCTCCCAATATGGAGAAAACGGGGGATGGTAGATTCACAGGACAAAGCTTTAAAACATGCAGGTATTTTGGCAGAACTGTTTAATTATGCAGAAAAAAAAGGTTTAACTTGTGCTGTTGTGAAAGTTCAAGCACATCAAAAAAGTAAAAGTAGGGATGAAATGGCAGAAGGAAACAGACTTGTAGATCAGGGAGCAAAGGAAGCGGCTTTAATAGGAGAGTTGCAATACTCAGAAAATGTAATGATTGTAACTGTGAGTAAAATACCAATATCAAATCCCCTACAAGATCTGAAAGAAAATCAGAGTAAAGATGTAGCTTTCAGTAGAGAAACAATGGATTTAGATACTGAAACTGGCTTGTACGGAGTTAAACATGAGGAAACACAAACGTTTGTACCATTTGTACCTAGTGATATATTGCAGGAGTTGATTGTATTCAATCACCGTACACTGGGGCATTTGGGTACAGAAAACCTGTTGAAGGTCCTGCAAAATAAATGTTATCATCCTAATTTGAAACAATGGTGTACACATATAGTGCAGGAGTGTCTCATATGTGCTCAATTTAATCCCAGACCTAAAGGTCAGAAACCAAAAATTGCAGAGAGTACCTTTGGCAAAAGGACCATGGGACTCTATACAAATTGATTTTATTGGACCATTACCTATAGCTCCCGGAGGACTAAAGTACGGATTGGTAATTGTTGATATATTCTCCAAATGGGTGGATTGTATAGCTCTTACCAATTGTACGGCGTTAACAACATGTAAGGCGCTATGGAAATATGTATTTTCTGTATGGGGTTTTCCCAGAATCATTGAATCTGACAATGGTCCACACTTCATTGGAGAAGTACTTAAAGAGATGTGTAAATTGTTGGGGATGCAACAAAGATTTCATGTCCCATATCATCCACAGTCGGCTGGCATAGAGGAAAGAATGAATAGGACACTGAAATCTAGATTGAAAAAAATGCTTGAAGATAAAGGGAGTAGTTGGGTAACACACTTACCAGGAGTTTTAATGTCTATTCGTGCAACTCCAAACTCCAAAACGCAAGTGTCACCTCATGAGTTAATGACAGGCAGAACCATGCCAATTACTTTCCCCAATGAACCTTTTGTTCCAAGTACTTTCAAAGTTGCTGCAGAACATGCTGAATGGTTAAAAGTGTTACAAGAACAGCTGCAGTCAGTTTTGAAGTTTGCTGCTTTGAATATGGCCCCTTATGGTAAACAATGGGTTAAAGATGTAACACAGGGGAATTATGTAGATAAGTTTAAACCAGGATACAAGGTGATGGTTAAATCATTTAGAACACCAGGTCCCTGGCAGGCAGGTTGGGAAGGACCTTATGTTATTCTAAAGAAATTAGGACAAACTGTCTTACAGGTTCAAAGAGCAAAAGTTGGTAGGAAATGTAATAAAGCAATTCTTGTGCATATTGATCAATGTAAACTCACTAATGTATAAGAATAGTAAACTGCCATCTGTTTTTCATTACAGAACCAATAATGTTTGTTCATGGACAAAGACTGTTTAATTTTAAAAAAGGACAAATTGTTTGGACTTTCAAAAGACACTATGGACAAAAAGACTGTTCTCATGAATGCGATTGGAGAGGACATTACTTCATGGACTAAATCAAACCGATTGGGGTTTCTTGATAATGTAACCTTTATAAAATTGCATAGCATCATACTGTTTTTAATCATGATGATGTTAGGTACAATCAATGCCCAAGGTACAGGTACTCCAGATTGTGACATTAGAGATACTTTTGCTAAATGTACAGCATTCCCCTATGAGTGTAAAGTGAGATATTGTAAGACTCCTGATGTTGATTATTGTGGATGCATTAATGCAGACACATCTGAGGATGCAATATCCGGTGCGCTCATATTCCATGATAACCAAGAACCATGTATGACATATCTATCAGTTGACGGACTAATTGATTTAATCATTAATATTACCAAGGATCGGACATATATAATGCAAAATAATACGGAGAGTAGGTGTGTGGTACCTACTGGTATAGACTATATATATATATATATATATATATATATATATATATATATATATATATATATATATATATATATATATATATATATATATATATATATATATATATACAACCCTTACTATGTTTAATGTGAGGAGTATTAACGATGATGGATTAAATTGCTACATGTACTTAATAGATACAATTGTTAATCCTTACACAAATGCTAAAGTAAAAGTACTCGAACAAACACAAGACAGCTCATTTACCTATCAAAACCCAGCTAAATGTAAGTATAGGTTATGGAGCTGATTTCTATAAGCAGTTAAAGAACAATGAAGAGTTATTACAAGTTATTGATAAAGCTGCGACTGGAGTACATAACACTTTAGTACAAATACATAAAGTGCAAGGTATGATTAAAAGCATTAAACATGATTATATCGAAGAAACCACATCCTGGTGGCAACGGTGGTTTGGGGGACAAAAGACAGGATTAGTTATGGGTATGACACACTTCATAACTCATCCTTTGGTAATTTTGATGATTATTATGGTTTTATTCTTCTTTAGTTGGTATATGTCTAAAAGAATTAATCGTTTACGGTCTCAACTGATGGATGTGGAATACAGATGTACAGGGAGTGCAGAATTATTAGGCAAATGAGTATTTTGACCACATCATCCTCTTTATGCATGTTGTCTTACTCCAAGCTGTAAAGGCTCGAAAGCCTACTACCAATTAAGCATATTAGGTGATGTGCATCTCTGTAATGAGAAGGGGTGTGGTCTAATGACATCAACACCCTATATCAGGTGTGCATAATTATTAGGCAACTTCCTTTCCTTTGGCAAAATGGGTCAAAGAAGGACTTGACAGGCTCAGAAAAGTCAAAAATAGTGAGATATCTTGCAGAGGGATGCAGCACTCTTAAAATTGCAAAGCTTCTGAAGCGTGATCATCGAACAATCAAGCGTTTCATTCAAAATAGTCAACAGGGTCGCAAGAAGCGTGTGGAAAAACCAAGGCGCAAAATAACTGCCCATGAACTGAGAAAAGTCAAGCGTGCAGCTGCCACGATGCCACTTGCCACCAGTTTAGCCATATTTCAGAGCTGCAACATCACTGGAGTGCCCAAAAGCACAAGGTGTGCAATACTCAGAGACATGGCCAAGGTAAGAAAGGCTGAAAGACGACCACCACTGAACAAGACACACAAGCTGAAACGTCAAGACTGGGCAAAGAAATATCTCAAGACTGATTTTTCTAAGGTTTTATGGACTGATGAAATGAGTGAGTCTTGATGGGCCAGATGGATGGGCCCGTGGCTGGATTGGTAAAGGGCAGAGAGCTCCAGTCCGACTCAGACGCCAGCAAGGTGGAGGTGGAGTACTGGTTTGGGCTAGTATCATCAAAGATGAGCTTGTGGGGTCTTTTCGGGTTGAGGATGGAGTCAAGCTCAACTCCCAGTCCTACTGCCAGTTCCTGGAAGACACCTTCTTCAAGCAGTGGTACAGGAAGAAGTCTGCATCCTTCAAGAAAAACACGATTTTCATGCAGGACAATGCTCCATCACACGCGTCCAAGTACTCCACAGTGTGGCTGGCAAGAAAGGGTATAAAAGAAGAAAATCTAATGACATGGCCTCCTTGTTCACCTGATCTGAACTCCATTGAGAACCTGTGGTCCATCATCAAATGTGAGATTTACAAGGAGGGAAAACAGTACACCTCTCTGAACAGTGTCTGGGAGGCTGTAGTTGCTGCTGCACGCAATGTTGATGGTGAACAGATCAAAACACTGACAGAATCCATGGATGGCAGGCTTTTGAGTGTCCTTGCAAAGAAAGGTGGCTATATTGGTCACTGAATTGTTTTTGTTTTGTTTTTGAATGTCAGAAATGTATATTTGTGAATGTTGAGATGTTATATTGGTTTCACTGGTAATAATAAATAATTGAAATGGGTATATATTTGTTTTTTGTTAAGCTGCCTAATAATTATGCACAGTAATAGTCACCTGCACACACAGATATCCCCTAACATAGCTATAACTAAAAACAAACTAAAAACTACTTCCAAAAATATTCAGCTTTGATATTAATGAGTTTTTTGGGTTCATTGAGAACATGGTTGTTGTTCAATAATAAAATTAATCCTCAAAAATACAACTTGCCTAATAATTCTGCACTCCCTGTAATTTCCTGACCACAAAATTAAAGTTTTACAAGGAAATTGAATAAATTATAATGCATTATATTTACATAAAAAGCATCAAAGGGGAACTTGAAAAATATTTTTATGAACTTTAAATGTATTCAACGTGTTGTAGGAATGTAGAAATATTGTAAGTTATTATTCTAAGCATACCCAGACATCGAGAGGCCCCTACCCAGATACATTGCAAACATAATTTATACACATACTGTAATTTACACACATATGGTTTTAAGTCAAGAATGATGGATGGAGACTTGTGGACCCTGTTGATAATAACCTTTGACCTAGCCTTGTAAGCCTGAATTCCTGTGAAGGTTCACATTTCTATAGGCAATCATTCATTCCATCATGTAATTAGAAGTCTCTAGAAGGTCTTTCTGTGTAACTTACCAAAACATCATAACGTATGGCTTTAATCATAGTTATCGAATAATACTACGTTACCACCTATTTTTTTTTTTCTTAGATAACCAATTATTTTAAAGCAGGCAAACCTTATGTCATTATGTATACGCCCTATGTAATTGAATTTTAAACATATAAAAAAAACCTTTGCAGCTAGAATATTCCACCAATACTTTTAACATCAAGCTTGGATAAGATCTAGAAGTGAATATACATTGTCTATTGGTCCATATGATTTTAAAACAGACTTTTGTTGTTACCGGGTGATGTGTATATTGTAATAAATATACGGTTTTAACTGCAAGACACTCTGATTCAATTTGTTCAGAAAACTGGAAAACAAATCTCACGGAATGCAAATTTCCTACAGACGGCTCTGACAAATGCGCCTGTACTTGCTGCTCCTGATCCAACTAAACGTTTTCTTGTCCACAGAGACGCCTCCATGTTTGGATTGGGAGCAGTACTGAGCCAGGTTAGAGCAGATGGCGGAGACCACCCCGTAGCATATTTGAGCCGGAAACTGTTACCCCGAGAAGTGAGCTACGCCGCCATCGAAAAAGAATGCCTGGCCGTGGTGTGGGCCCTCAAAAAGTTACAGCCGTATCTCTATGGGCAACCCTTTTCTTTGCTCACAGATCATAACCCGTTGGTGTGGCTGAACCGTGTGGCGGGAGACAATGCCAGGCTGCTGCGCTGGAGTTTGGCGCGTCAGCCTTTTGACTCTACTATCCATTATCGCCCAGGAAAACAAAACGGTAACGCCGACGGGTTGTCTAGACAAACAGACCTTGAGAAGTGATCTGTGAGCCCTCCTCCGGACATCTCCAAGCCGATCCGTTGGGATCAGACTGTGTATGCCGGCTTGGTTCTGGGGGAGCATTGTGGCAAACATAGCCACTTGGACACTATAAAGAGACTGTGCCTTTAAGGGTTGCCTATACGGTTGTGGGATATGGGCTTATGTATGTAGAATGTATGCGGGTTGTAATTTACATGTATTTGCTGTATTGGCTATCTGCCGAATGCAGATAGCTGTTTGTATTGGATTTTCTTTCATTTCACGAACGGCACTTTTACGGGCCGTTCGTGAACCGAAAATACCCCCCCCGTGGTACGCTTGCTGTGGCGCTTAGTTCTGCGCTGTCTGGAGCTGAATGTGTATTGTAGGACTGTACACGTCCAGAGTGTTCATAACGTGATGGCCGATGCTCTCTCTCGTTCACAGTGGGACGTGTTTTGGGCAGTGGCTCTGCAAGCCGAATTGGAGGGCGTCCTGTGTCTGACAGATATGTGGTCATTGGGTCTGACAAACTAATGGAATTGGTCCGTGGGCCAGTCGCTGCGGCCACATGGACCCACTATAACAAGGTTTGGAGGGAATGGGACGGGTGGGAGAGGTCCCACTCGCCTACAGGGTCTGGTTCTTCTCTTGGGGGACTGGGAGGCTGTGGGGATGTCTCCCTCGGCCATTTCTGTGTGCTTGGCGGGACTCAGGTTCCTGTTTACGTTGCGGGGCTGGGAAGACGCTACCAAGGTATTTATAGAACGCCAGGCACTAAAGGGTTTGAAGTGGGGGAGGGTGTTTTTGCAGGACTCGGAGTCCTCTCTCAGGCTCTCTCCTAACTAGTTTGTGTGAGGCGTTGCACAGGGTTTGCCATTTGGAATTCGAGGTTCACCTCTTTCGCCTGGCCTTTTCCTTGGCATTCTTTGGTGCCATGCGGATTGGGGAGCTGGTGTGCCCCAATCGGTAGCAGGTCGGGGGGTATTATTTGGGGTCGTGACGGGCTCTGCCGATCGGATCTCGTTCAGGATCCGCCACTGTAAGATTGATGTCTTGGGGAGGTGGAAATGGGTCCAATTGCGGGCCGTGCTGGGATCCGGCATTTGTCCAGTTTGGTCCTTTGGGAAGTACTGTGCCGTGCACCCTTCTCCGGTGCTGTTCCTTCTGGTGCATGTGGATGGCCGTTTCCTTTCCCATTTCCAGTTTATTAGTGTTTAGTTTTGGGCTGGAAGTTATTGGTGTAGATGGCAGGAAGTTTGGGGGGACGTTCTTTCTGTATTGGGGCGGCTACCGAGGCCTATAGACTTGGCACAGGTGGTTCAGAGAATTGGGAGGTGGGAATCGAGACGTTATGTTTCTTATGTTCGCCCTGCTGGTTTACTGACGTGATTTCTTTGCAGATTCGGTTCCCCCCAGGCTATGGATCATCGGACACTCATATGTTGGCTGGGCAGCGTGCAGCAGTTCAGCCTGGAGGTGAGCGGTTGGGTTTCACGCCTTCCGAAGCAGAGGTTCGATGGCTCGGTATGAGGTAGGTTCGGCTCCTCCCTGAGGTGGTGCAGCTGTCCCATCTCCTGGGGGTGCCGAGTGTCCTGGTGATCCACCTGGGGGGAATGATCTGGGCTCGGTGCCCATTTGGGATCTGATTTCGGCGGTGAAGCGGGATTTAGCCCGCATTTTAGTTTTATTCCCCAATGTGCACTTGGTGTGGTTGGAGGTCACTGCCCGTAATTATTGGCGTGACACCAGGAGCCAGAGTGCCATGGAGCATTGCCGACGCAAGTTAAACAGGCGGGTTTCCCCGTTTGTCTTGGGGGTTCAGGGGATCCCGGTCCGCCATACGGTTTTTGAGCAGGAGGCAGACAATTTTTTTCGGGGGGATGGGGTACACCTAACGGAGGTCGCACTCAACCTTTTTAATCTCGCCTTACAGGAAGCGGTGGAACAGGCCATGGGTGGTTTTGGTGGGGTTCCCCACTGATTTTAGGGGTAAAACAGAGGGTCTTGTGGTGGGGTATGTCCTTGCCAATTAAGTTTGAGGGGATATGTTTATGGATGGAGTGAGTTTAATAAGTTGTCAGGTCTCAACCTCTCCTGCTTCAAACGGTTAACATTAGATTGCCTGAGGTGTCGTGCCCATCGAGTGTGGATAAGGTCGGCTGATGGCGGGCATTGTAAAGATATGATTTATGACGAGGGGAGAGGTGAGAGGAAGTGGAGATTAGGAACCACTGTATGTTTATTGGCAAGGGCGGTTGGGTCACTGTTTAACACTATGTGTTGAGTTATATATATACATGTTAATTTATGCTTATTTATGTCTAACAATTTTGGTTACAGAAAAGAAGCGATTTAATAAAGTTATGGATGTGTTATGCAGTAATTTATTTGTTATAATAAATGCTGTGGCCTGTTTCATCAATGCTAAGTTGTCTGTCATTATGGGGGGTGGGGGGGTTAGTTATGTATTAGGCTGCATCGAAATTCTCCACTACGTACATACATGCATAAACCTTATGATTTTGATTGGTAAATATGTTTTTTAGTGTTACACGTCTGTTTCATATCTTCCTAAACCACTCTATTGATGAGTAGTGATGTCCCAAACGGTTCGCCACGTACTCATCATTGAGTAAACTTTGACCCTGTACCTCACAGTCAGCACATTCCAGCCAATCAGCAGCAGACCCTCCCACCTCCTGGACAGCTCACTAAGAATGCAGCTTCAAAATGGATGCTGTCCAGGAGGGTCTGGGAGGGAGGGTCTGCTGCTGATTGGCTGGAATGTGTCTGCTGACTGTGAGGTACAGGGTCAAAGTTGACTCAATGATGAGTCCGTGGTGAACCGTTTGGGACATCACTATTGATGAGATTTCTGGACTTGTGAATCCATTTCCGGATGAATACAAAAGTCTAAATTTTGGGCAATTCTTTTATTTATAAGAATCACAAATGAACGAATAACATTGTAAACAAAAACAATGAATTCCTTGTTGGATGAGAAATATTTAATGCAATTTGATATTCATTCATTCATTCATTCATCTTGTTACAAGGGGGATTAGGGAGACCTGGCTCAGGGTCTATCCCATGCCCCTTATCCATTGCCATGGGTGAGAAGTAAGATGCTGACCTGCTGGCTACTGTATGTTCTCCAGGAGATGAGGTTGATTCATTTAATATGGGGGAATCCCAGTGCAGGGTCCCCCGTGACCCAAGTCATGGGGCTCTCTAGTGGCTTTCAGTCAGACATCCACTAGAGGTGCTTCCAATAAAATAGTGGAGTAAAACTGGTGCAATCTTCAGGATCTCAGCTAAGAAGGTGGGACAGCATCCCAGAGACCGGCGCTGTAGGAAGAAAAGGTAAGTAAACTAACATTTTTACTCGCTATGGCTACCTAGGCACACATTTGTATTCCTAACTCTATAGTGTTCCTGTGAATTCTACACAGGATTATTTAGTAATGTGCGTAAAGTGAATTTTAAAATCAAGGCCAAAGTAGCCGAATGTAAAGCATAACTGACTTGTTATGCTTACAACAGTGAGGTCTATGGAGAATCCTGTAAGACCACAGGAGCCTTGTCAGATGCAACAATCAATTACAATTGGATTACTCATACACTGAAGAACACAGGTGCAATGATTGTTAAGCGAGGGGAAAGAGTCTGATTTAACAATCACAATATATTCTTCAACTCTCGTGCTGGTGGGGTTTTGCTTTGTGTCCTTCTCTCTCAATATACAAATCACCAATAGAAAAAACAGCAGAAAATCAGTTTCAATAAAATGTAGACCTGTAAGTCAGGGATAACCCTCAGGTTGTGGTCTGTGTGGCGAAACCAACCTCGCCACTGTGAACTGGAGAAGCCTGGTTGCTCGCCTGCTCCCTTTGGACTATGGCCCTGCAGGTTGAACCATTTATTTTCCCTGCAGAAAGGCTTATTCGTGTGATCTGAGTGCCATTCATCTAATAAGGTGCACTCAGATCAAAGCTATCTGGGGATGTGTAGAAATGTGTTTTATGTACTAAATGTACCAGTATGTAATTTTATGTCTTTTACTGTCTTTTTGTCTGCCATGTGGGTAATGGAGTTTTGCCTCTGTCCTGGGAGATAATTAGATTCCTTCCCCAATTATCTCCAGGCCAGAGGGGAGGGATTGTGGGAGGTAACTCATGTGTGATTGGTGTATTGTGTAATTGTTGTAAATCCCTCCCTTGCATGGGAGAATCCTTTATAAGCCTGTTGTGTGAATAAATCAGGGTTGTTCCTGTTTAACCCTCCAAGTGAAGTGTTGTCTCATTCTTGGGGGGGAATTTGACTGTATGCCGATTGCCAGGAGTGTAAGCTGTTCTTAGGGCTTTTCCTGTTCGGCTGCTTCCAGGGTTCGTGTGTTTCCTGTTCGGGAGTTCGGGATTCGTACAGTTTGGAGTTCAGGAGATTGGTGATTGCAGTAGCTGCTGGTCTATGGGAAAGGGGATTATCGCCTAAACGGTTTTATCCCCTTGTGAGCGAAACGGTCCGTTACAGTCTGAATCTCCACTGATGCTCTTGCAGCCATAATCCTGGCAAAGCATTAGGGGAGGTGAAATCCACAACATCTGGAGTGGTGAAGGTTACCTCCCCCATGCTGTCATTCTTCTGTTCTCTCTGTATATCCTGTTCTATCCGGATATGAATATTGCTGTTTACATCAAGTAAAGAAAAGCTATGTAAAGTTACTCGGAGCCAAGTTTCTGGCTGTGCTTTACATAACATGTCGCCTCAATATGTTTTCATATAATTCAGATTGGCCGCAATAGATTGCAAGACTGTATTGTAATATAACATAATTTCTGGTTTTAACCTTACTGTACTCTGAAATGTTATGTTTTATCTGATTATTATACTTTCAATGAATGGACAGGAGATGAAAATGTATAGCAATATGGTAATATAATGTTTAATAATATATTGGTATACTGTCTAACAATATGTTGGTATATTGTGTAATATGTTGATACATCCATCTAACAATATGTTAGTACAATTCGTAACATAAATGTCCAACAATTAGGGATGCACCAAAATTTCGGATGACAAAATTTTCGTCCGAAAATGGGCCTATCCCGTTGCAACCGAAAACAGGTCAAATTTGCCAAAATTAAAAAAGTGTTTTTTTTTTTGTTTGTTTTTGTAGTGCATAGTTTAACAGACATGCTTGCATTAACAATTCAGATAATTATATATCACAATGAAAGATAGCAATGATAACATGAAAGTCAATAATGCTACACTTGGGACGGGGGGGGAGGTGGTGAAAGAACACTATGGGACAGGAGGGGGGGGACACTATGGGACAGGGGAGTTGGGAAGAACACTATTCTAGTAGTTTATTTAAAAAGTCTACTTATGATGGGGCTGTCAGCAGGACGAAAAATAATATAGGAGCAGGTCAAAAATAAAAGGAAAATATGTGTGTATGTATACGTAAATGTATGTGAGATAACAGAGAAAATTTAACTGGTGGAAGAAAGATTAACTAATTACATGAGGAAGTTCTATCATACCAATCCTGACTAAGGGTTCCTATTGTCACCAATGTGGTGCCAAAATTGTGACGGAATAGGGATTTGCCCCATTATGATTGGGTATTCAGAAACAGGGTCCACTAGTGGAGGACTCATGTACTACAATTATTAGGTTAGGAAGTCAGGATAGTAATAGGTGTCCTCCTGATGAAATACATCAGGAGAACAAAGACAATATGCACTGCGTATGTATATGTGCTCATACACACACATCTATATGAACATTATTGTTCAGATCCTGGAAAAAGATCAAATGTACTGTATACAGCTATTAAAAGATAAATTAAGTATGGATAAAAGGGGTGAAATTAAACTCCTTATTGAGTCCATTAAGTGCTAGAGTTTTGAATTGATGTATCCACCTCTATTCTTTTTTCAGTAGGACAAGATTGAAATTGCCTTTTCTAGAGTTAAGATGGATGCACTCCAGAAAGTTTCTTACGCAATTGGCCACCGGTGTAGAGACATTAAGATTAGTCACAGAATTAACATGTTGCAGAACTCACCTTCGGAACTCTCGATAGGTTTTTCCCACATATTGAAGTTTGCAGCTACAGGTTATGATGTAGATGACCCTATTTGTGCTGCAATTCACAAATTCTTTTGTGTGTTCCGTTTTTGTATTAGTGCATAATACAGTTTTGGATGGCATGATATACCTGCAGGCCTTACAATGTCCACACCTATGTAGCCCCTTTGACGTCTGTAACCAGGTTTGAGGTGGTTGAGGAGTTTCTAAGTGACTATGGACTAGTAGGTCACGTAGATTCTTGGTTCTTCGTGGTGTTATGCTGGGGAATTGTGGAAGGCTAGTTGCCACGTCCTTGTCGTGAGTAAGTATGGGCCAATTATCTGAGAAGATCTTGCGTATGCGATCCCAGTATCGATCATAGTCTTATAGTGTTTGGTGGGTGGGCTTCTTTGGTTTCGGAGGCAGGTGGCTCTGTCCATGACTGACACGCGTTGAAACGCTTGTCTAAGGATCCTGTTAGGGTATCCTTGCTTCTTGAAACGTGTTGTAAGTGCTTTTGCTTCCCTATGGAAGCTCTCCTCACTGGAACAGTCCCTTTTAGCTCTTGGGTACTGTCCAAAGGGAATGCCCGCTTTCAGCTTGTTGGGATGATGGCTGTTCAAATGTAATAAGTTATTACATGAGGTAGGTTTGCGAAATAATTCGGTTTCTATCTCTCCTCCTGCTGTTATACGGCTTGTGAGATCAAGAAACTCCAATTGGCTCTCACTGATTAAATGAGTGAGTTTTAGGCCTATGTTGTTGATGTTTAATTTTTCTACCATTTCCTCAAAAGTGGAAATAGAGCCCGTCCAAAACATTAAGACATAGTCTATGTAGCGATGCCAACTAAGAATCAATTTGTTGTAGCCTGATTGTAAAGTTTCTTCCAAGATAGTGGTTTCCCACCAGCCAAGGTAGAGGTTAGCATAGCTCGGGGCACATGCTGTGCTCCTCGTCTGCAGGTAATATGTGCCATAAAACACAAAGAAATTGTGGGTAAGGATGTATTCCAATATTTCCATAAGGAATGTTCTCTGTGTGGAGGTGAATTTTTGGGACTTTGTCAAAAAATATGAAGTGGCTGTTAAGCCAAAATCATGAGGGATGTTGTTGTATAAGGCAACAACATCAAGACTAGCAATGAGGGAATAGGGGGGTACCACAAGATTCTCCAGCATTAGTAACGTGTGTTTTGTATCCTGAATGAAGGGAGTTCTGCAACCAAGGGGTGAAGTATTTTTTCTAAATACTTGCTCAGTTGTTCTGTCAGAGAATTATTTCCTGAGACGATCGGTCTGCCTGGAGGATTAGTGGCATGCTTGTGTATCTTAGGCAAACAATAAAAAGTAGCCACAGTTGGGGTGCTGTTAGGCAATAGGAATTTAAATTCGTCTTGGGTTATTATCTCTAGCTTTGATAAGTAGTTGTTTCAGTTCCTGTAGGTATTTAGGGGTCGGGTCCACTTGAAGTTTTTGATAACAGGAGCTGTCGTTAAGGTGGGCCATACGTATGTCAATATATTTTTCTTTTTTCAAAAGGACAATGCTTCCCCCCCCTTATCAGAAGGTTTGATAAGTGTTAAAAACCGTTTAGGCGATATTCCACTTCCAGAGACACAGGCACAGCTACTGCAGAACACCAATCCGCCGAACAGGAAACCATATGAATGCTGTAAACAGCCGAATACGAAAAACCATACAAATAGTTTTACACTCCTAGCAGTCAAACTGGAACAGCATACAATGACCCCCCCCAAGAACGAGACAAGGCTCCGTTTTGAGGATCAAGCAGGAGCAGACAGAGCTGTGGGTTTATTGTTCTTATATACACATTAGTACCACCCACAGGGTTTTGGAACAAAACGAACACATACAAATACTCTCAGACACTCCCACACAAAATCCTCCCCTCTGCCTGTGATACAATTACCTTACACAATGGGTAATGTAATTATCACAAGCAGAGAAATACAATGTGTCCACATTATTCATAACTTGAAAAGTATGCATCACATTCACATTAAACTTACATTTTCAGAATCAGCATACTCCAAATACAAACATATGTCAAAATCATCCAAATTGGTAAGTGGTTTAAAAGATAGATCGTAGTTCTTTCTGACCAAAGGAAGCATGGCTTTTCTGCCCAAAACCAGTTCCACAGAGTCTTCTATCCTGGAGATAATTGGGAAGTAATCCAATTATCTCCAAGGACAGAGGCAAAACTCCATTGAACACATGGCAGCAAAAGACAATAAAACACATAAAACATATAACTGTGCAGCCATTGTACAAAACAGGTACATTCAACATATCCCCAGATAGCTCAGATCTGAGCGCACATTATTACTGAATGGCGCTCAGAGCACACACATACAGTTCAATTGCCATGGAGCAAAAGTCTTTCCCATAGTCTTTCATTATACGAATGGGCTCCATGGCATAGCTATCTGGGGTATCACCGCTCAAACAGGACCAGCACCGAATGACCCGGCTTTTGTGTCTCCGCAGGGGAAAATCAAGCGTTTCAACATGGTCTCGTCACATCTCTCCCCTTTTCCAAACAGACTAACAGGGTATCTGACCTCCTGTCATTGCCCTTGTTAGTCCAGCAGCCCACCCACAAAACACAATCAGTAATACAGCCCACCCACAATAACTGGTTAGTACACCTGAGTAGAGGAGAAGTTTGTCCATGTCCAGGTGCCTCACCATGGCTGTGTGGGTGACTGGTAAGCTGTCTTGGTGGGTTGCTGAGTGGGCAGAGACCAGCGGTACCGTGGGAGTAGCCTGATTGGAGCCTGGTTGTTGGAGGGGGAGACCGACTGTGTCCCCTTTGGCTAAACAGCCCTGTCGTTGGGGGGCAGAACCCTACCCCCTGTGCTGTAAGTGCAGAGACCACGGTTGTGGGGCTTACTGTCTCCCCCTGGTACGTTAAGCTGCCGCTGGGGAGAGGGGGTAACAAGCTCCTCTCCCATACATACTTCCAGCCGCAGGGGAGGGAGACCGTCTGTCTCTGCTCCCAATACAGAGTCCTGCTGCTGGGGAAAGGAGGCTGGGCTCTCTATTCCCTGTAGGACACTCTACCGCTGGGGAATGGAGACTGGGCTCCCAATTCCCAATAAATCATACTGCCACTGGGGAATGGAGACTGTGCTCCCAATTCCCTGCTTTATCTTCTGTTGGGGAATGGATGCTGGGCTCCCAATTCCCACTAACGCAGCCTGCCGCTGGGGAATGGAGACCGGGCTCCCAATTCCCTGTAATTCACACTGCCGCTGTGGATCTGAGCCGACTGCCCAGCATCCCTGTAGCTCACCCTGCCACTGGGGAGGGAGGGCGCTGCTCTCCTCTCACTGCAAGGTACACTGCCGCTGGGGAATGGAGACCGGGCTCCCAATTCCCTGCAGATTACACTGCCGCTGGGGAATGGAGACTGGGCTCCCAATTCCCTGCATATCACTCTGCCGCTGGGGAATGGAGACTGGGCTCACAATTATGACCTGACTCTGTGTTTATTGGTTGTTGTATATTTTTATCGGTGCCACACAAGGTCCACCTGGGTGGTAACCTTTGGGGTAAAACCTGCATAAAAGGCCAGCCTGGCCATTAAAGATTCAGTTCTGCTCCTAATACTGAGTGTCATCCAGTTATTGGGAAGGGTGGTGGGATATTCGTGGATCATCTTGTACTTATGCTTGCTGTCTTGATGTTTTCCTGTTTGTTCCAGAGTAGCTGTTAGAGTAACCGGCAGAGAAGAAGCCCTGCTACCACTGCTCTCCACTACAGTGACTTTAAGTCCATTGGGCAATGGCCAATGTAGTACAGCCTCTAGTTTATGAGGATCCATTTAAAAAACCAGAGGCAGAAATGTTATACCCCAAAAACTGTACTTCAGTCTGGTCAAAGATGCATTTTTCAAGTTTGCAATAAAGTTTATTTTTAAGTAATGTTTGCAACACTTGTTTGACATGTTTGTGGTGAGTCTGAAGGTCTTGGGAATAAATAAGTATATCATCCAGGTATACTAGGACAAATTAATACATATAGTCCCTCAGCACATCATTAATAAAATCCTGGAACACGGCCAGAACATTGCATAACCCGAAGGGCATGACCAGGTACTCATAATGCCCACTTCTAGTGATAAATGCTGTTTTCCACTCATGATTTTCCTTAAAGGACCACTATAGTGCCAGGAAAACATACTCGTTTTACTGGCACTATAGTGCCCTGAGGGTGCCCCCCCTCCCGCCCGGCTCTGGAAAGGGGAAAAGGGGTAAAACTTACCTTTTTCCAGCGCTGGGCTCTCCGCCTCCGATCCTCCTCCTCTCCTCCCCGTCTGCTGAACGCGCACGAACAGCAAGAGCTGTGCGCGCATTCAGCCGGTCGCATAGGAAAGCATTATCAATGCTTTCCTAAGGACGCTTGCGTGCTCTCACTGTGATTTTCATAGTGAGAATCACGCAAGCGCATCTAGCGGCTGTCAATGAGACAGCCACTAGAGGCTTTGGGGGAAGGATTAACCCATTTATAAACATAACCTACAATAACGCAAATCACAATACACTCAATCTTTAGCAACCAAATGATCAAACCACTACCAGTGTTTCTCAACATTCCTGATCCCACTGGTCCACAACACCTCCGGTACAACCAACTGGTCCATTTTGTCCACTGCACTAATCTCCTACCAACAGTATATAGGGATATGACAAAATTTGAACAGCTCTGCTCCTCTCACCCTCTGCAAAAGAAACTCCTTTCACACACTCATTCAAACAATCACCAACTCTAGGCTCCCATTAACACCGGAATGCATCCTATTTTTCCTGCTACCCCCATCCCTCCCAAAACACAGCCCTCCATTGATAGCACACCTTCTCTATGCTGCAAACCAAATACTTCCAGCTACATAGAAACAGGAAGCCCCCCCCTCCCCCACCCACACGGTAAGGGAATGGATTGGAACGGTGGAAAATATAAGGGTAATGGAAGAAATCACCTTTTCCGTTTCTAAAAATTATTCTAGATATACCCAGATCATGGAACCCTGGCTTACCTTTCTCCAGAATTGGAACTTGGGTGTTTGAAAAAGAAATTATACTTCTCATGTTAACAATTCCCACTGCCACGTAGACACTAGCAAGGACACACTCGAAGTCCGACTAGCTGTGGTGCAGGAATTAGCACATACCTACTCCTACAGAATACAATACTATATAACAAACACTATACACAACTCGGTTCTACTCGGATGCAGCAGCTACGCATTATGTATCAGTATTATTATTTATTTCTGTGTTTATTTCTTAATTTATGCTTATTTATCACCCAGAACCATTGCAATATATGCCAGGTCTCGCGCAGTGTCTTGATGATATGTATCTCATAATGTACTACATAATGTCACTTACTGTAACTTGTAACAGACCATCTAATGTCAATGCTTGCAAAACCTCAATAAAAATGAAAAATAAATAAATATTGCACTGGGTTACACTTTAGTATTTGAAGGATTTATGGATATAAGCAAGTTTTTTTTATTAGATACAAGTTTCTTTCTCAGACAATTACTGAGGGCAAAGTTTCAAAATATTTTATTCACTACACATAGTTAAAATAGTATATCTTATTCCACATCTAGTGATTAACAAATGACATTAGAGCTACACAAAAAACATCACATTATGATATTTGTTTAATCTGATTGACTGATTGATTGATTTTGTCTCTGCTACATTTCCAATCATCATTGGATTCACTTCTGGCGAGTTTCAGATCGAAATGAAACCTGTATATTCCAGAGTCCGTCTAATGACTGATATTTTCTAGAATCACAGCAACAGATTCCTTGAAAAAGAAAGAACAGTTTAATATAATTAAAATGCTAATTTAACCCCTTAAGGACCAAACTTCTGGAATAAAAGGACAACTCCAGAGATAGGCACTTTTATATGAGAGCATTCATTTATTTATAAAAAAAAAATCGATTGTCAGTTTTGGGTATAATGACGTCCTAATTTTATTTTATATTTTTTAAAGTTGGTTAAACCGAAACATATTGGTTCTGTTCTATACACATTGGAGATATATTTATCAAATGATGAACAGAGTATGGAGAAACTATTTATTTGTACAGTCAATAGACACCTGGGTGCTATTCATCACCGGTATTCCCTCAAATACCAAAATAAATAGTAGTTAAAGGGACACTATAGTCACCTGAACAACTTTAGCTTAATGAAGCAGTTTTGGTGTATAGAACATGCCCCTGCAGCCTCACTGCTCAATCTTCTGCCATTTAGGAGTTAAATCCCTTTGTTTATGAACCCTAGTCACACCTCCCTGCATGTGACTTGCACAGCCTTCCATAAACACTTCCTGTAAAGAGAGCCCTATTTAGGCTTTCTTTATTGCAAGTTCTGTTTAATTAAGATTTTCTTATCCCCTGCTATGTTAATAGCTTGCTAGACCCTGCAAGAGCCTCCTGTATGTGATTAAAGTTCAATTTAGAGATTGAGATACAATTATTTAAGGTAAATTACATCTGTTTGAAAGTGAAACCAGTTTTTTTTTCATGCAGGCTCTGTCAATCATAGCCAGGGGAGGTGTGGCTAGGGCTGCATAAACAGAAACAAAGTGATTTAACTCCTAAATGACAGTGAATTGAGCAGTGAAATTGCAGGGGAATGATCTATACACTAAAACTGCTTTATTTAGCTAAAGAAATTTAGGTGACTATAGTGTTCCTTTAAATATGAAAGAGAATCACTTGTTGTAATATATGTGTTTAAACCAAGTGTTGGTTTATTAAACCGAGATAGAGATTTCTTTTGGTTTCTGGTGTGCATTCTCTTTCCTATTTAGATATATTTATCAAAACATGGTCTTACTATCACATTTCTTAAATAATTTTTGACTACATATCTTGAGCCTTTCTACCTCAGCTCCTGAAGTTTTGTTCTTATGTTTCTGAAGGATAATCGATGTTCGATTTCTGTATATTTTTTTACTGTGTACATAAACTCTCAACAACAGAGAAATAATTAAAATGGCAGAGATACAAAAATTTTTAAAAATTAAGACAATGCAAAAAAAAAAAGAATAAAAAGGATACAGAAAATCAAAAGATAAAAAATGGAATATTGTTATTAAAATGTCATTTGAGGGCAGAAGGTTGGAATTATTTAGTTCGGACACAGTTATGTTTCTTCCCAGTGATTACTTACTTTGAAGCAGTTACTAAATAACCTGCTTAGGCCTTGATTTAATAATATTGGGTAAGCTTTTCAAATGATTTATTATTTTTGATAAATGTTTAAAATATATATTTTTCCCAAAATGCTAACATATATAAAAAAGATATCATATATAAAAAAATCAATATATTAAAAAATATAAAAATATTAGAATATTTTTTCATAATATTAAATAATTTAAAAATTGTATCCAAAAATATTAACTTAAAGTATTTAGTAGTTTACTCCCTCTATATAATATAACTGAATTTGCTATAACTGACAGAAGATTTTTTCAATGCTCAGTGAATTTTTTTAGAATCTCAAATCTCTTTCAAGGATTTTCCATATTGGAGAGAGCAGAGATGCAGGTATTCTAACCCTCCCTGAGTGTCACAATCAAGCGGGATACTTTGTGTATGATGCAATTAATAAGCCTTTGCCATTGGTAACAGCAATCTCAGGTAGATTCTGTAGCTATTTTGTAGAAGGGACCTACAAAGCAAAGTAGAATAGAGTTTAGCAGCTTATTTACATCTAGCAACTAAATAATGTATGTCAGCAGAGGTGTAACTAGAGACCACTGGGCCACTGTGCAAAAATAGCACTTGGGTTCCCCCATGTGTTTCATCTTCCCCCAGCCACCCCATGTATCTCATCCCATTCCCCCGCCAGCCCTCCATGCTTCTATATCCCCCCATGCCAGTTCCTCTATTTGTCCCATTTGCCTTCCAGTCCCTCCACATGTCTTATCCCCCGAGTCCCTACATGTGTCTCTCCATGTGTCTCTCCCACCCCTGCCCCTTTATGTGTCTCTCCTACTTACCCCTTTCACGTGTCTCTCACAGTCCCCACACACACTCACTGACAGACATACACACTGACAGACACACACACACACTGACAGACAGACATACATACTGACAGACACACACACACTGACAAACACACACACAAAAAGACAAATGCACTAACACACTGACAAACACACACACTGGCACACACACACACACTTACAGACACACACCCACTGATGGACAGTCACACACACTGCCAGACATGCAGACTATCAGACACAAACACACTCACACATTAATTGTATTTATTTTTTAGGCCCATCTAGCCTCCCTACCTTTTGGAGAGCTGGTGTGGGTCCTCTACCTGAAGTGTGATGTGGGTCTGTGCTGTAATCTGGCAGTTCCAGATGTAGTATGCCATCATATTCCAGCTCCCAGCATCACAGAGGGCACATGAGAGGGAGGAGAGAGGAACTCCCAGATCAGCCTCCCTCGCCACTGCCGAATGCCCCCTGACCCCTGCCATCCAGGTAAGCAGGTAAGCATCCACTCTGCCTCACTGGATAAACGCTGATTCAGGGGTGCCCTAAATTGGCCGTACCACCCTCTTAGGAACTGCAGGAACGTTGAAGGCAAATAAAATAAAGCTGTTGTACTTTGAGGAAGCAATTGCGGCGAAAAGTGTCTCTGGGACCCAAATATTGGTTTTATTTATATTTCTTATATATGCTTTAATAAAGTGTACACCTTTTTATTAAGTACTACATATTTATTGTATTTACCTTCAATGTTTCTGCAGTTCCTAAGAGGATGGTAAGGTCCCCAACCATACTCTGCTGTTGCACTGAGTCAATCTATAGGCTCCAAGCTTGTGAGTATTTTACTTACCTATATATTGGAACATTTTCCTTTACGTTGTTGTACCATCTCTATATCTCTGGCCTATGCTCCCAGAGCTAGGATGTGGCTCTGGAACACGTGAGTGCCACATTATTTTGTATATTACATTTGTATACCCAAGGGTACCACGCTATTTGCTGTTATTTATGTTTTTATGTAGAGGTTATACGTCAATGGACTATTTTGAGAGAATTTAAAGTGAATGGTATAAAAACCTTTTTTTTTCTCTATTCACACTAGGTTTATAAGTTGTTTATTCTCACTATTTAAGCGCTCCACTGTATTTGGTTAAATAAACTTTTATAATGATTTAATATTCTTTCTGCGTTATTCTTTCCTACTTTCCCCCTGCAGTAATCTGCTAAAATGTATCCAACACATGTCCAGTTGCTTTTATTTGGCTGAAGAGTAGTACTTTGGGACCACAGTCCATAGTTCTTGTATCTCAGTGGTTCACGGCAAATGCCCTTCTTGCAAACCTCCCCTGTCTGTTCACAGGACCTAGAACTGTAATATCCACCATTTGCAACTACATTCCGAGGTCTTTTTTTGTATTACACCGTTATAAGTAGGTGTAGCAACACAATGCAAAATAATAAAACAAAAAATGAAATAAGATACAAATAATAGCAATACATGTGTTACAGTTTATATTTTAAATAGAATACACAAAGAAAAGACTTACCTGGTCAACTACAACATATGTAGAATAATTGCTTTTCACAGGTGTGTTTGGAAGTGGGATGTTCATCTGTAAATCTTTAGATAGCACAAATATAAGCAGTTTGTCAAAATATATCCAAATTTATATCATTATACACAGTCATCTTTCAATAAATCACTCTGCTACCCAGATTTGTTTAGGTAGGGCTAGATTAGATTTTATTAGATTGCTCTTCAGGGATACCTAAAAAAATAAAATTGTACTTTATGGGAGGAGGGAGCAACAGAAAGAACAGAACAGAAATGTGTTCTCTGAAGGATGAAAACCAGTGCTGGGTAACGAGATAAATTAAACTCGTTGTGATCTATTAAATTAGTTCAGAAACAAGAGGACAAACAAAATAAATTACCATTCATCACTGGCAATAGCTTTTCATCTACGCATTTTTTTGTGAAAACCACCAGACTATTATACTGTAAAAAACACACACACAAAAAAAAAAAACAGGTTTAGAAACAAAATAAATGGTAACATACTAAAACATTTTTTTTTTTTTTTTACAAAATATTCATTGATTTAAAGATTAGAAATAAAGTAGTATATATTTGCAATTATTTATAAATATAAAGGTGACATTTTGTCCAGAGGTACGCAATTATAAGTAATAGAAAAAATATAAAAGAGAGCGCAAAAAAAATGCAAATTGGATGAAAACCTACGTTTCCATATATATAACTACTCTAAATAGTACTCAAAGTATCTTCTGAATATTAGCAGCTGAAACAAAAAAGAATTTCCCAAATCCTATACTTGAATGTTAGTTAATATTGTCAGCGCTTAGAAGATAATCCCCTTGGAATTTAAAAAGGGTGCACACATATAAAATGTATCTAAAACAGCTGTACCAGTAAATACAGTGTCAAACATCAAAGCTGCAAGCTGTAACAATGAATACAATATCAAACATAAAAGAAAATAAATATAAATGTAAGATTAAAAAGTCCAAAGTCTTATCAATATGTAAGATCCAAATAGCAATGAGGGCACACCCTTGTACTGGAAATACCTTTGGACAAAGAGAGACAGAAAAAAATATATATAGTGTAACTCTGTGATTTATTGTCCCAGTACAAAAGAGAATCCCTCCCCCCCAAAATAGCAACTCTTACAAAATTAAAATGTGGTACTTATCACTAAGGAGGGTGTGCCCTCATTGCTATTTTGGATTTTCCCATATTTGCTCACTGTTTAATAGACACGTCCCTACTCGCAGTATAGCTAATAGGGGCATAATTTACTAATACTAAGTGACCAGCTTCTAGGAGGCTGAGTCACTTGCTGCACTGGCCAGTCACAGCCATGCCATTAGTAGGTATGGCTGTGATGGATTCTAAGGGCACACGAGTCAAACGCTTGTTGATTGGCTGCCCTGCAGCCTTTCAGAACGCGTTATTAAATCGCCGAACTCCAACCCGAACATACAGTGATATGTCCATGTTCTGGTCCGAGGTCCAAAAAACGTAATGTTCAGTATGAACCCAAACTTCTCAGTTCAGGTTCGCCCAACTCTATTAGGGGAGTTTAAATAGCGTTACTTAACATTTCATTGGCCCAAGTCATGCCTATGCCCCCAAAATGTGCATGTGTGGGGGCGCCGGCATGATGTGTGACAATGGGAGCCTGAACTAACTTGTGGCTCCCACTGCCCCTTTAAGAGTGTGTTCCTGATGCGAGCCGTGCTTGTAGTGCAAGACGGGCCGCGTGACCGCTCACTGCGGTCACTGTACGCGGAAGTAGAGGAGATCAAGACCTGTGCAACTCGTGTGGAGGCAGGAATGCTCGAGCCACACACGTCTCAAGCTGAAGACCCCGGCCGGCCCCAGTATGAGGTAAATACTGTCACAGTAAGAATGTTTTCATTTTTTTGGGGGGGGAGGTGGTGTTTTTTTTTTTACATATTTATTTTAAGCCATCACAACTTTTTATACTCACAAACAATGATCAAGACCAGATGTTCACAATATTATGTACACATCACTTACATCCATGTCCCCAGTTTTTCCTATGTTGCTCGACCAAGACCATATGGCTGGGTCACTGCAAGGAAAGTTACGTATAAATGTTAGCTTCACTTCTCGCACCATTTCAATTCATCTATATCAAGGAGACATCTTTCATTCCCTCTGGAGGGGTGCCATACAGCGCCACTTATAGTGCCCATGTACCTGGGTCACTGCTCTCACTAAGTGAGGTTCTTACAATCCCACCCTAGTACCCAAACATGTTATTTATTTGTATGTTTTAGTTAATACTGTGAGCAATGAAAAGTTCTCTGATTATTGGAGAGACACATTGTATATGGTGTATATATACTGCACAAATAAGCGCATGTGGACACTTACTCTGCCTGTGCCACCGTGAAGTAAAGCTTATTTCCTTTGACGTAAGATGTAGCTTCCACCTTCGTGTCCTGCAATACAATATCTTAGCAATGACATTGGAGAATAACCTTCAGCTATCCAATAGATATCCTTTAGAACTTGACCAACTCTAGCCAGGAAATATAATATATATATATATAGATACAATATCCACCATGCGTTCTGGGACACTTCTCATTTTATACAAATTGATGGGCAACATACAATAAGTGCAGACAGATACAATGTACAATATTTATGTGTTTTTTTTTTTTATGTTGTTAAATATATCCCAATATATATTATTTAAAAACACAGTTTTAAATTTTATATGGCTACATGTGAATGGGTTAATGAATATGTACCCATATGATCTATATGTAAGGCAGACACCTAAAAAACCATGTATAAATGAAACTAAGATGCAAGGGAAATGACACCAAGATTGCATACAAGTGAATGGGTTAATAAAGTAGACAGGAAGAACCTGCAGGACATTTGTAATTGAGTAAAACGGAATTTAAACGAGATCGGCAGTTGGCATCCACAGACTTTGAGAAGGCCCACCCAGGGTGAAAGGCGTAAGCCACGTGGTGCCTATTTCATGTACCCAGCGTTAAGAGGAGAGGAGAAACAAGCGACAAAATCGGCGGACGGTGGACCTGCATAAAAACTGTAACTACCCCAAGAACAGTGAGCTGGTTAAATACAGTGACATTGATTGTATGAGCTATATATATTTTTAATATATTTTTATATTTTATTTATTTTAAAAACAGAAATAAAGCTGATAAATCTTTGAAAGATCTCCGGAGTAATCCATTTTCATATTGTGGGTTATATAAAGTGGATACAAGTCAACCTATAGACTGTAAGCTCGTTTGAGCAGGGTCCTCTTCAACCTATCGTTCCTGTAAGTTTTCTTGTAATTGTCCTTTTTATAGTTAAATCCCCCCTCTCATAATATTGTAACGCGCTACGGAATCTGTTGGCGGTATATAAATGGCAATAATAATAATAATAATAATTACAACACAAGTGTAATTGAATAAGATAACAGTTTAACCCCTGGAGTACTGGAAAAAGAAAAAAAGTGGTTATCGTTTGAGATTTGGACTGCTCATTTCTGGGACTCTCTGTGCTGAAAGTTGTCTATATATAATGAAAAAAAAAATTTTTCTGTGTGAATACATACGCTGTCCAAATTGCATCTAGATGGTGAATAGGTTATAATTATAATTTCATATTTTTTTGTACTGTCTAATTGGACAGCTTCCAAAAAGATTGTGTGCTAATTAATTGTCAAATACATAAAAAATATTTTTAAGTGTGTGTTAAACACAGGGAAATTAGAGGATAGCAGCACATATTATAATAAAAAATTAAAGGCATAATACCTTGGATATATAACATTTAAAGGAAAGCGCCTCAGATTAGCATCTATCTAGCTTAGTAAAGTTTCCCTGTCTGTTAACAGTAGATAATACTCTTTGAAATCACAGAGATCTTAAATATATCTTAAACTACATTTCTACAGATACTCCTCACTTTACGACCTACTCGGACAACAACCGTTTAGAGATACGAGGGTCACACGACACAAATTTTCAATTTCGGTGGTCCGAAATTCTCATTCACGTCGCAACAATGATGTGAGGAACAGCAGCACAATACCCAACAGAAAAATTAATGCAAGATTCACTCCCGGGGGGTGAAATTCAAATGTGTTTCTGTGTGTCACGTATTCATCTGCTTATAAAAATGTGGTTAATGGCATTTACTGTCCACACAGGAAAAGTTGTGCCGAGCAGCAACCAAATCCACAGAATGCTGAGCAGCAATTATGCAAATGGGAACCTGGTAGCTGCCTTTGGGGTCAGATTTAGAGGAGGGGTATTTAGGCCCAGTTCTCATCCTGTTCAGTGCCCTGTCGTGGTTTCCCTTGTGGTTGTCCGAGAGCACGTTCCTGATTCAGGTTTCTTCTGGTTTTTGACTTTGGCTTTTATTTTGACTTCCCTGTATTCTGGTATCCCTGACTTCTGGCTTTCTCTTATCGTTGTGTCTCTTTCTGTATCCCCTGACCTACCCAGCCATTCTAAGTCCCGGTAATACGTTACCTATTAGTCATCTGTGTTACACACTTCTACATGCTGGATCAACTAGTAATCGTGACACTGTGTAGACTACTGTGCAGCTGTCCCTCGCATAATTGTCACGATGTGAATGAGAATTTTTGGCCCAGCGAATGTAGCCATGGTCAGAGGGATCCAAGATCTTTTTTACTTACTGTACAGGTATGGTACTGTTTACCTGCCTGTACAGTTCACATGCCTGTACAGTAAGTAAAAAAGATTTGGTATCCCTCTGACCGCGGTGAAATTCAGTGGGCCAAAATAGCTTAATTCAGTACTGTATACAGAAACAAATGTGAATTTCACACTGGCAAAATTTGCCGCTGCGAATTTCAACCAGGCAAAGTTAACCCTGGCGAATGACGCCCCAGTCAGATGGCGGTCCTCGCTTATCGACCAATTCGCCTAAAGACCATATCGTAGGAATGGAACTAGGTCGTTAAGTGAGGAGTACCTGTAATTGTCATGTTATCTTTATCACAATATAAATTTGTTATAGGAAAAATGACCACAAGATGGCACCAATGTAACAATTAAATTTTAAATCAGTTTTAAAATAAGCCTTGGCAAATTAAAAAAAATGTAATTTAATTTTTTTAAGCCTCATAATGGGTATGTAAAGTTAAATAAATAAAATATATATGATTAAAATAAGGATTAAGAAAATATCTCCAACTCCTCATACAGACTCCCGAATCAAACCAACCCCAACAACACAATGCCATGACACTGAGCCTCACACTCTCCCCAACATGTATCTTTGCCTGGTCATCCAGTTATGCAGCTGCTATTTGGAAGCTGATCTAGGTGCACTGACCCAGTGTGGGCCACCCCAGCTTGCAAGCCCTCGTGTGGCCACTCTAGTGCACCAACGGTAGTTGTGATGCTGGCATAGCACCAGAACCTCATTATAAAACTTACAGGTGATCTATGAAATACTCAAAAAGTCACAGTTACCACAGAATATGGGGTATAATGGGATAACCAGTTTAAAAAAACAACAAAAATTCATCAACCATAAGAATAAAATCTGAAACAAAGCTTACAAAATCTACGTTGAAGATGGATTCATCTGAGTTGGGATAACAGCCACCAACGCTTCCAGAGATCAGCATGATGGCTAACCCACTCTCATCAGTCAGTTTTGGAGGCTCTTTAATGTGTATTTTCAGCTTTACAGATTCTGTTTCATTTGCCTACAGTATAAACAGTAGGGTAGAAGTTAATTAAATATGTTTCGCAATCCGTTCAGGAACACAGAAGAATGTGGCCAGTCTTTGTTCTCTCAATGTATTGTCATTCATCTACTTATCAACAATGCCAAGGGAAATCTAGTAAATGAAAAATACAATGGGGGTTACAGAAAATGTGTTGCATTCACATATTCTCGTACAATTGTGTCATTATCTTTTGTATAAAACTGATACTCCATTCTTTAAACATTGGTAACTGTTTGATGACCTATTGATTCAGAGCCTCAGGGGTTGGCATGACCTATTTAATAAGAAATGTGCATAAAAAGGTATGCATTAGATGAAGTGGACAAATGTCATTTATTCAGAATTTTAAGTTAAAAACTATGAAGGGGGTTTGTCCCAAAATCAGGTTTGTTGGGAATTGAGCAACAAAATGACAATTTTGGACAAGAATATCTGAGCACAAAAAGTTGCATTGGAATGTTTATCAATTTCAGTTATTTTGACCTGAACCCAGCTCCTTTAGTGAATAATCCTAAATGTGGTAATGATCTTAGTAACACATTGTTCTCACACGATTATCTTCTCAGTAAATTCAGCAGAACCACCGGGCATACAGGTTATTTTCAGCATTTCATTAAGTGGCGGGTAATAGTCAGAATAATATCTGTCAAATATCAACAGCTGCAACATCTGTGAAATAACAACTGTTATGACACCAAACACATTTCAAGTTAAATTGGAAATCGAGACACCAATAAAGTATTTACGAAAACACAACTTACATCATGAATTATTAACTGAAGTTCGTCAGGTGAGAGCGTAAAGTTCTTTGAAGCCTATATACAAAAAGGAAACAGAATGAGTTTTCTTCCTGTTTGCAGTTGCCACCACTACCCCCATTTAATAAAAAAAAAAACAAAGGAGGCAAATAAACAGAATTACACATTTCTTCCAAAATGTATTTAAAGGGACACTCCAGGCAGCCCTTTTTACTCACCTGGTTCTAGCGTCGGGAGCTTCGTGAAGCTGCGCCCCCTATTTCGTCAAAATTCCATTCGGAATCGTCATTGCTCCCTTGTGCGCATGTGCAGCTTCGCCGCACATGCGCACATACTTCATAGGGCGGCTCTATGAAGTCCTGAGAGCGCGGTGTGCGTGGCAGCGAGCTGACTGACAGCTCAGCTCGCGGTCTTTGCCTGCCCCCTCTCCTCTGCTGACAGGCTGGAGAGAGAAGGCGCGCACACAGTGCCTTCTCTCTCCTGCCCACGTCAGACGTATTTTAATACGTCTGACGTGTACATGGCCTTTTTAGGGCCATACGTGATAGGAAGTCCCTCTGGTGGCCGTCTGAGTGACGGCCACTGGAGGTATTCCTATCAATCATTGTAAACACTGTATTTTCTCTGAAAATACAGTGTTTACATTAGATTGCCTGCAGGAAGCTATAGATCTCACCTGAACAACTACATTAAGCTGCAGTTGTTCAGGTGACTATAGTGTCCCTTTAACAATTTTTTATTTGCTTCTCGATGTGTGATAGTGCACCAAAGTGTTGCAGGCAGTTTTGCAAAAAATTTTTGTGCAATATATTAAATCTATTTTTTTCTGCCAGAAAGTGCACTTCTCTTTATTTTCACCACTTTTTTTAAATTGAAGTTTCTGCAAAAAAAATGTGCAATTCAGGCATAGAAAAGTTGAAATTTTCTTAGTTCATTTTTAGAACAATTTGATAAATATGAACAGCAGTGGCGTACACACGATCCATGGGGCCCTGGTGCGAAAATTGATCCATGGGCCCCCCCCCGCTTACTCTGCTCGGGCCTGGGCCGCAACACATGGTGCGTCCCTGAGACCGCGGTATGTACGCCAGTGCATGCAGATACACATATACTTAAAGGACCACTATAGGCCCTCCGATCACTTCAGCTCAATGAAGTTGTCTGGGTGTCAGGTCCCTCTAGTTTTAACCCTGCTGCTGAAAACATAGCAGTTTCAGAGAAACGGCTATGTTTCACTGAGGGTTAATCCAGCCTCTAGTAGCTGTCTCACAATTGCTTCCGCAATTCTCAATGTGAAAAATCACAGTGGAAGACGCTGGACGTCCATAAGAAAGCATGGAGTAATGCTTTCCTATGGGCAGTTTGAATGCGTTCCCGGCTCTTGCCGCGCATGCGCATTCGGAGCTAAGAGGTGGATCGGGGAGGAGAGATCCCCAGTGCCAAGGGAGCCTGGCGCTGCAGAAAGGTAAGTGCTGAAGGGGTTTTTACCACACACACACTCTCATGAACAGATGCATACACACTAGCTAACAGACACACACATTTACTGACAGACACGCACTCAGTGACAGACATACATACACTCACTAACAGACACACACAGTAACACACTCACTGACACACAAACACACACACTGACACTCACTAGCAGACACACACACAGTAACACACACACACACAAACTAACACTCACTGACACTCACTAGCAGACACACACAACTAACACACTCAGTAACAGACACACACTCTAACACACAGACACACTCGAGGGCTGCACACAAAGGGTGCTGCACACAGAGAGGGCAAGGAGGGCTGCACAGAGAAGGGGCAACATACAGAGGGGGTAAGGGGCTGCAAACAGGAGGAAGATGATGCACAAAGGGGGATGGGCAGCACACAGGAGTGCCAAAGGGCTCACTGTGGTGGTGGTGGGGTTTAAGGGCTTTAAAATACTACAACAATGCAATGCAAAAAAAAAAAGAAGAAAACAATACACCTTTGATGTCCCCCTCACTTTGGCTTACCTTGGGTCAGAGAGGGGAGACACAGTGATCTGGACCTGGCCTGACTGGGGGGACTCTGCTCTGTGTCTGTCACTTCCCGCTGAAGACAGTGGCAGTGCTGAAGGGCTGCTGCCTGCTGGAGAGGCAGTGAGGGAGATCTGATTTCCTGCAGAGCAGGAGGAGAAGGTTCCTTCCTGGCTGCCTTACCACCCCCACGTTCCCCCCCCTCCTGGGCTCAACTCCCTGTACCACATGCCCCAGTCAGACAGCATACCGGCCCCAGCTTACCTGCTGCATCAGTCACTGAGTCTGAGACTCAGAGCAGCCAGCTATCTGCCCACAGCACCAGGAAGAATGTTATAATCTGATAGTAACAGCAGAGGTCCACAGCGTGGCCAGGCCCCCTGGAGTGCTGGGCCCGGTCGTAATTGCGACCCCTGTTTGTACGCCACTGCTTTTTACACATTACAACATACTCAAATAAAGCACACTGCTACACATACCCATGCATGTTGCTAGCCACACCTGTGTCATAACACAGACTCTATATGTGTGTTTCTACAACATTTGTATAAGTTAAACAGAGTTTTGTCAACACTTTTTTTGTTTAGTTTTGAGGGGGTGTTGGAGCACTTTGAAGTTCTGTCTCTACAGGTGCGTGTGATGTAGCCCATGGATCAGCGCAGCTAAGAGGAATAGGCCTTGACAGAGCCAGGAGGTAGGCATAGCAGCCACAGGAATTTAGTGACAGCTAGCATGCTGGGTAGGGCGGAGCCATAAGGGGAGTATTTATACCAGCCATTATATGAAGTGGCCATTTTAACTGAACCTAAGCTTACCTGTCAGTTGTCCCTCCCACCCTCCCTGTATTTGGTTAGGTTAGTTGATTTCCCGTTTTTTCACAGCGGCGGGGAATGGCCTGGTTAAATCGGAGGGTAGATGGAGGAGAAAGTGGGCATCCTGAGGTTTAGTGTGGATTGGGCAGTGTTGCACGTGGTTGGTAGGTTCGAGCCCGTCGGTGGCTCCGAACCTGGGGGTGTGGTGGTGTCTTGGTACACCCTACACTGGAACTGGTGGGTAGCGGTGTCTTGGTACACCCCTACAATGGATATGGTGGGTAGCGGTGTCTTGGTACACCCCTACAATGGATGGTGGGTAGCGGTGTCTTGGTACACCCCTACAATGATATGGTGGGTAGCGGTGTCTTGGTACACCCCTACAATGGATATGGTGGGTAGCGGTGTCTTGGTACACCCCTACAATGGATATGGTGGGTAGCGGTGTCTTGGTACACCCCTACAATGGATATGGTGGGTAGCGGTGTCTTGGTACACCCCTACAATGGATATGGTGGGTAGCGGTGTCTCGGTACACCCCTACAATTTAACCTGGTGGAAATGTGGTCAAATTGGACGGCCAGTTTCTGTGTTAACATGTTATTTATATTGTTATCTATTGTTATTATTGTGGGGTCATTGCTAGGGGTATGTTATGTATATGGGGGAGGTTAACATTATTAAGATTTGTTGGCAATGACCCCATTTGTTATTCCTTAATTATTTATTAATAATTTAATAAAGCTGTGGACAAATTATTTCCAACAGTATAACCTGTGTCCGTGTTTTAATGGGGGTTGGGGTAAGGTTAGCGCATATGCCGGCAAATCCGACTGTGCGCCTGTCATGTAAATCCACCCCGGTCCCTTCAATAAATGTAGCAATTATCCCTTAATTCTGCAACGTGAACTGGAGCTCCATGAAAAGAATTTTCTTACAGATTTTATCAAACACAGTTATTTACTAACCAAAATCTTGTTCAGCATCTCAGCATGGGCATTCACAGACAGCATGTAATTAGTGTAAACTTTAAGAACACTTATTCCATTGCCAAGCATATAACCATGTTCCCCCTCCGATTTCCTCTCAACATTGTTCACTACCAGCTGGAAAAAAATAGCTTTATTAGAATTTTAGTACATATTTTTATATCAAATATAAAGTGACCATGGGGACAGAGAACACAGAATAATTAAATGATACTAATGATAAGATAATTGGTAACAACGATTTACTTCATACTCAGGATCAACATGGTAATGAAAATTTCAAGACATTTGATGTTCCAAGGCTTGACATCACTGTCATAGTGGTCTTACATCAAAGCAGAATCTTACAAATACATAGTCTCAAAATTACTATAGATAAGTAGAAAGAAGAATTGCACTGACTTCCTTACTGATATTAAAGGAACACTATAGTCACCAGAACTTTTACAGCTTGATGTAGTTGTTTTGGTGTCTAGAGCCTGTCCCTGCAGGCTTTTCAATGTAACCGCTGCCTTTTCAGAGAAAAGGCAGTGTTTACATTACTGCACCTCTAGTGGCAGTCACTCGGACGGTCAACAGAGGTGCTTCCTGGGTCAGTGCTGCATTGTGCAGCACTGACGTTCACCAACTCCACACTCTACATGGAGATGTATA